>PVIW01000078.1:0-600000 GCA_004026585.1 Noctilio leporinus
TTTTTTTTTCTTTTTTTTTTTTTTTTTTTTTTTTAAATATTTTCAAGGGGGAGGAGATTTTCCACAAGAAAAGGTTGTTTTCATGTTTGGGATTCAGGAAAGCATCCAACGGAGTGGAAGCAGCATGAAGGAAGAGCCGCTGGGCAGCGGCATGAACGCGGTGCGGACGTGGATGCAGGGCGCCGGGGTGCTGGACGCCAACACGGCGGCGCAGAGGTGGGTACCGCTCGGGGACCGCGGCCGGGGAGGCGAACAGCGAGCAGAGGAGCCGGGAGGCGGTGGCGCCGGCGAGCGCCGCGGGGCCTGGCCGCGCTCCTCCGTCCACCGCTCGTTTCAGCTCTGCTCCTCCCGGGCTCTGCGCTCCCGGCCGCGCTGCCATAGTCGCCTGCGGCTGGAGGGCCGAGAGCTCGCTGCGAGGAGCCCACGCCTTGCCGGCACTTTCCCCTGCCGGGTCTGTGACTGTTTTCATTTTGTTTTAAGCGAGGAGAGGCGAGAAGCGTCTCACTACTAGCACGTTAGATATCTGCTTTTATGACTGCTTTCTTTTCTAGCCAGCTTTTCCCCTTCCTTTCTTCCTCTTTACTTTTCTTTTCTTTCCCTCCTTCCTTTCTTTTCTTTCTTGTTCCTTTCTTTCGTTCTTCCTTTCCCGCTTCCTTTCTTTTTCTTTCTTCCCTCCTTTTAAAACTTTCTCTTTTCTTTCCTTCCTTTCCTTCCTCTCTTCCTTTTCTTCCTTCCTCCTTCCTTTATCCCTTTTTTTAGTTCTTCCTCCTTTCATTTCCTTTTCTCTTTTCCCTTCCCTCCTCTCTTCCTTCTTCCCTTTCTTCATTCTTTTCATCCTTTTCTTTCATCACTCTTCTCTCCTTTCCCTTCTTCCTTTACCCTATTTTTCTCTCCCCCTTTCTCTCTCCATTTCACTCCAGAATCTTCTCTTATTCTTCTCTCTGGTTCTCCCTTCCCCTGTCTCTTAGCGTTCAGTTTTCCTCCGTCCACTCCTGAGAACAGCAACTCCCAACTTTAATTCTGACATCTCCTAAAAGTCTTCCCCACTCTCTCTCTCAATGGTCCTCTTCTACCCCCTCTCCTACTGTCAGCTTCTGGGATGTTGAACTGTGTTGCCTGGAGGTACTGCCCTTGGAGATTGACCGGGGCAACTTTCCGGGACACCCTTACCACTCTTTCTGGGGACTTCATGTCCCAAATGAGAAATGGCCTCCTCCCCCACCACACACACACACACACACACACACACACACACACACACACCCAGGTCACCAGCTGGGCTTGGGGGAGTGGGAGATCTTGCTGCCCCAGGCCTTATCGGACTCAGAGAAGGCCGAAGGGGAAGAAGAAAGATGACTAATTACATCATCCTCATTTTCTCTAGGCTGTGGACAAGTGTCCCTAATACTGTTTCCATCCCCACTGAGTATAAAATGGGGGTAGTAGGTAGTGAGAGTGAGTTGGGTAACTGGGCTTGAAGTGAAAGTGTGTGTGTATACGTGTGTGACACGTGTGTGTGAGTGAATGCATGCACTTGTGTTGGGCTGTCAGTGGCCGCCGCCCTGTGTGCCTGGCGGCCCAGCCTCTAGCCCTGGGTGGGAGCGCTCAGCCTGCAGCCCTGGTCCTTAGGATTTCGGAATGAGTGTGAGGATAATTTCTGCGGAACTGTAGAAGTTTGTCAGGACAGATCTTTTTAAAACACACACACACGCACACGCACACACACAAAACAACACCTCAGTTCCCTTTCCCACAGCGACCACCCCTGACAGCTCTGGGTTGCACCTTTAGATCCCTTTTCTCCAACATGCTTTATGGGGGGTGGAGAGAATGTGGCATCCCGAGGCCGGCCACCCGCAGCTGGAAGCTGGCAGGGGCGCATGAGGCTTCCTGGAGGATGGTTGCAGCAGCGAGAAGCTGAGCATGTTCCCCATCTCTTCTCAACAGCCCACGGAGCTGAAACGAAAGATCTAAGCGGGTAGCGGGTACCCGTTCCCTCGCTCCCTCCCTCTAAGTTGTCAATGAACCGCTTTATTCTGCGGACGCCGGTTCTTCTCCTCCAGCGCCACTTTCCTTTCTCCCCACGTAGCGTGTGTCAGGCCGAAGTAAACGCTTACAGCATTTTACCTCCAGCGCAAAACCCAAATAGAACTTTCACAGCCCTTTCGCGAGTTCGGGGGGCGCGCCCTGTGCTCCGCGTGGAGGACAGGACACGCGAGAACACGCAAATCCCGTCGTCGGGTGGGCCCGGGGCGCCTGGGCCAGTGTGGAAGGCGCCCACTGGGTGTTGGGGGGCAGAGGAGGTGCGTGTGTACGGGGTGACAAGGGGTCGCGGGTCCGTGTCCCGCTAAGCCGTCTAACTCTGCGTCTTTGGCCGCAGCGGGGTGGGTCTGGCCCGGGCTCACTTTGAGAAGCAACCGCCTTCCAATCTGAGGAAATCCAACTTCTTCCACTTCGTCCTGGCCCTCTACGACCGGCAGGGCCAGCCCGTGGAGATCGAGAGGACGGCCTTTGTGGGGTTCGTGGAGAAGGAAAAAGTAAGTGGGCACAGCGCCACCGCCCCTCGCCCCGGCCAGGGAGCAGGCCCAGGCGCTTCTGGAGGCGCGCGTCTCCGCCAGTGCAAAGCACCCTTAACACATTCCTGCACGGGGTCCCCCAAGCCACTTCCCGTCCCGGGCGAACCCCGTCTCCTTGTCCGAGCCCCTGCTCCAAAAAAGTTTGCGCAGAGCCCCCAGAGCTGGAGAGAGTCGAGCCGGGCTTCGCCCTCCAGAGTCAAGGGCGTCCAGGGGGAACCCGCCCTCCACCCAGCGACCAAGCGCGGCTCCTGCCTCTGCTGGCCCAGGCCTGGGCCCCCAGGGGGTGGGGATCGCCTGTACGCCCCCACGGAATTTTCTGGAAGGGAAGAGGGAGCAGTAAGGGTCGGGTTTGGCGTGGTGGGGGCGGCAGAGGGATCATGGTTGGCCGCAGTTTCTGCTCCTCTCGGGCCTGTCTGGCTCCCCGGCCAGGGGCCCGGACGGGACAGTTGCCTCGAAGTCGGTCCACGAGCTCACGCCGACCTCTCTCCTGCGTCTCTTGTGTCTTTGCGTCCTGATGCAACCCAGGAGGCCAACAGCGAAAAGACCAATAACGGGATCCACTACCGGCTGCAGCTCCTCTACAGCAATGGTGAGGCCCCCGCAGGTCCGCGCCAGCACCCTGGGGCGCCGGGTGAGGGCAGGGGGCGCGGAGAGCCCCAGGTGGCCAAGAGCCCCGGCAAAACTCAGTCGTTGTCCACCATCCTCGGGGGAAACCGGCCTCACCTGAGTTTCGCCTGAGGCGGTTTCACCTGAGCAGCCCTGGAGTGGCCGGTGACGGCCGTGCTGGGCCTGCGCTTACCTGGGGCCAGGTGTGGTTCATCTACCCTAGTTGGGCCGCTTTCCCCTCCCTCCCATTTTTAAGCGTTCTAAGCCGCGGCTGAGCCCAGAGTGCAGGCCCAAAGTCTGCGGGGCTGAAGGGCTTAGAGCGACCTTGTCCTTGAGGGCTCGGGGAGAGCGCGCAGAGGTGCGCGGTGGGAAGGGAGAGGAGCCAGGTGGGCGCCCAGCCCCACTCCCCGCCGAGGTGCTTGGGGGTGGCTTGCAGGAGCTACGGGGGTAGGCTAGAGGCCCTTTTCTGGATATTGGGGGGAGGGGAAGGGGTCCTGGCTATCCTTCTCTGGGACAGTTGGAATTCCCTGAGCCTTGGAGCCCCATTCTTTGTTTGTTTGTTTTCGCGCAGATCCCCTCTCACTTAATTCTCCTTCGTTCCCCTCTTCCCTCCCTCGCTCCCCCAGGGATAAGGACGGAACAGGATTTCTACGTGCGCCTCATTGACTCCATGACAAAACAAGTAAGTTTCTTAATTTCGCGCCGCAGGGGGACCCTAGGGCCGCAAAATTGAGGGGAGTCGAGAAGGTGGCTACTCCGTAGCGAGAGGCCTGGGACTCGAACTCTCAACGCCAGGGCCGCCCGCGGACTCGGCTCTCAGGGGCTGTCTTCCAAGTGCCCATCCATCTGTGCACTGGTGCCCGCCGTGTGGGGAAGATGGCTCGACGGCTGCTTCTAAGGGAAACTCAGACCTTGGGCATTAAGACGACGGGGTGCCGAGTGGGGAGAACGTGAGCTCAACTTTCTTTGACCCCGGCCGGGAAGCCTCAGGGGGCACAGAAGGTGTCCAGGGACCCTGCTGTAGAGTGGGAGGAACTTGTGAAACTCAAACCACCTGGGCCTCCCTCGGGAGGGAGGCCGAGGGTAGAGAGAGTAGGTGAGGACAAAGGCATTTTCTCCAGGAATGGGGAGATGGGCCGGGAGCACAGATGATCCACTTCACAGATGTTTAAAAAGGAGGTGGTGGTGGTGGTGGTGGTGGTGGTCGTGGTGGAGGAGGGAGCCGCAATTGTTGGAGGATATTTTGCAAAAATCTTCCTGCTTCTGCCTCCAACTTTGGCAAGAAGCCAGGCAACGTGAGTGAGCTTGTGGTCTTAAAGGTACATAGATGGCATGTCTCTTAAACTCCCCAACATACGTGAGTCAAGCAGTAGACATTAAGGTTGAGTTATAACTTAAATGATACAATTATGAGCCCAGTCAGAAAAGAGGCCTGACATTTTAATGAGGTGCAGAAGCTTTTTAATTTTTTTTTATTTAAGAAAAAGTTTAGTTTCAGAATTAAGTAGCTGGTTAGGTAATTGGAGGACTTAGAAAAAAAGAAGACAGCTTTATTGGGTGGGTGGGTTGGGGAATCAAAACAAAGAGAAAAGTTATCCATTGTGTACCAACCACCAATTTAGTAAGAAGGTTAATAGTTATTTCTTTGACTGTCATTTAAAAATATTCCTTTTAAAATAAGGAAGGTGATCTTTCATTGATACTGGTTTGGAAGGTTTCAAATTAGGGAATACACACATATTTAAAATTTGTTTTTAGATAAGCCATGGCTTAAATATGTTGTACAAAATGCACATTATTAAGCTGTTGGAAGTTTTAAAATCTAACAGTAAGAATAAATTTAAGAATAGCTAATTTTAATTAACATTCTAATATTTCATTGTAAACCAAGTAGAAAAATGAGGGTATAATTTTTTTAAAATAATAAATATCGATTAAAATCTACTTCAAGTATTTGCCTAGAATTTCAACTTTCTTGAAAATGTATTTATTTCTTAGTCAATTGTTCAGAGTAAATCCACATTTATACTTTTAGTTTTTTTTTTTTTATACTGGTTTTGATTATTAGGTAGGATAATTCCCTTTCAATTGGACATATACTTTTTGTTAGAAATTTTTTGTTGCTAAACAGAAACACCAAAGCCTGATTACAGTAATTTTTTTTTTTTACACTATCAAAGCAAAAATGTCTTAAGTGGAGTTCTGTTTTTAAAAATTGTATTTGATACCCTGGATATGCTTTCTTGCCATTCTCATCACAGCAAAGAAAAGATGGGCAAGGAAGGAGGAAAGAAGGAACTCTAATATGTATATTCCATATGTATTTACTACAACTTACTTTATGAAAGATAAAACATCCCTCCAAATCAGTATATAAGGCCTGTCTGCTTATGCAACATTGACCACTTTAATTATAGGCAGTGCTATGAAAGGAACAATTGTAAAGAGCACAAAATTAGGATATGCTTGAAGTGATTAACTCCTCTCAAAACTTTTAGACCCTTACACAAAAAGTGCTAACAAAAAATTGATTTTCCCATTATGAATTGAACTGACTTTACACACTTTCATATGTATGATCTTTTATATTTTTTATAAAACATTTCTTATGATTTTTTAAAGCAGTACATCAAATATTTTACTAACAAGGACATAGAGCTTAAGAAAAACAACAGCTTAAGGTATTCTTTGACCTCTTGGTATCTATCATAAATTCTACCAGTTGTGTATGTGTGTGTATGTGTGTGTGGGGGGAACTAGAACTAGGTACAGTTTATTTTTAATAACAGCAGGTATGAGAAAGTCATTTGCCATGCATAATATGACATCTCACTGGAAGTTACGATAATAAATGTATGCAATTCTATATTTTGGTGGGGAGTGACCTGAAAAAAGGTTTAAATAATTCTCTGAATTTAGTCCAAGAAAGATTTTTTTGGAATCATACCTGTTTGCTTTCGTAATGATAAGTAATGCCTTCTGTGTAGCTTTCACTTTGAAAGGCAATCCCTGCCCATTCTCCAGTTGCCTGTTTGTTGACTATGGGCTGTAAGAGTTTGGGAAGTAGGTTAGCCTCTTGTATACACAATTAATACAATAGTCTTTAAAAAGCACATGTTTGAAGAAGCATAACTTTCCTTAGCTATGACATAATTATTACATTTTAGGCTTGATGAGTAAAACAATAGATTCTCATTTAGCTTGAATTATTTTACCATAATTAACTACCAAGTCTGATTAAAAACTTCTTAAATTTTTTATTTTAGTTAAATGTGCTGTGATCCCTTCAGTCAGAAGTAAGGCTTGATATAAGCTGACTCATTAAATGGTTACGTCTACCCCAAACCTCCCCTCCCCCATGAAATTCTTCTAGATAGACTCAGGATTTTGATATTTAGGATGCAGGCTGGAATAATTTTAGTGATGTGGTGAGTTCTAATAACATCATAAATTTCGAAGGGACTATGAAGCTCAAGTCTTCCCTTAGCTGCTTATTGATGGGAATGTTTTTCAGATCAGAGATACAGCATTACGTTATGTGATGTCCTATCTTTGACGTGCAAAATGGGGTTAAAACTCAAGCAGAATCTTTGGCAAGCAAAATCCAAAACTAGCTGTGTACTCCATATTTTCATAGAATGTTTCTGATCTTGGATGGAGTGAGACTCATTGAGATCAAACAGAAAAGTACTCCACCAAGATGTATTGGTACGACAATATTTCACACCTTTTCAAAGGGTCTCATGGCGCTGGTTTGGGTGATGACCCTTCATTTTGGACTCCACCAGAAAGATGAAGCATCACTAGAAATGAATGTGTAAGGAGTTGAGCCCCTTATCCTTCTACAGAGCATATAATATTTAAAAAATTCACCCACCAACTAGAAAATAAGTGGCTGGCTTTTGGGAAGGGTTATTCAAAAACCAAGTTTAGCTGGACTAAAAATAGGTTGTTTTTGTGTCATTGCTGCTTTTGGTATTCCATTAGTAAGCATGCAAAAAGGCCTGTAGGACCAAGAACTTGATGGCTGCTGTGTCCAGACAGTATCCACTGCAGAAGCTCAAAGGGACCCGGTGGGGGAGGTTTGAGGTTTACTGCACCCCATTTCAGATTTTCATGTAGCATTTGAAATATAATTACCTTCTGGGATTGCTTCACTGAGTTATTTATCTTTAAATAGTGAAAAAAGAAAAGCCTTTAACTTTAACTTCCCTTTCCTCTTAATGTCTTGTTTTTAAAAAGGTGACATTTTTTTATAGTGCATTTTATAATGCAAAGTAAAGGACCAAATTACACCAAGTTATCAAAACAGAATACACCTTGCCCCCTAACAAAAGCTCTCACCCCCCTTTGGAAAGGGGGAAGTAAAAGCTACATAATCTTTGAATGTATGGATTTGAAGGTAGGTGAACTGGTGAGGGGACTCTGCAAGGCCCTAGCACAGTGGGAGGTTCAAGGAGCAGTAATCATAAATGCTGCCACATTTCTCTTCCCAACTAATCTTTATATATTTGTTTTGATGTTCCCGGTACTTTAAGTTATTGATGCAAGTGCATTTTTCCCTATTGATTGTTTCATTATATCCTGCCACAGCTACGTAGATTTGATTAACAGCCCTTTCAGTTCATGGTTCTTCATTGGTAGATAAACACATTTTTAGTATATCAATAAGATCCAAAGGAATTCACTATGCCAGCAGGGAGGTTCTTTCATAGATTTGGGGAACAAACAAATTAAAAAGGACAGGGCAAGATTATAGTCAGGAGCTATATTTCAGCAGCTTTCTCTCTCCTTTGGTAATGTAAAAAAAGGCAGGTGATTTAAACTTCCTTGCACATAGAGGAATGAAGAAGTTTGGAATTTTTATGCATGATCAGGACCTGTGTTTGGGAAAATGTAAACTCATCACAGTGGAAAATGTGTTGTTTGGAGTCTGGGGGTGAAAACAAAGCTGATGGTTTTGGAGAGATTGCCGGAGCCAGATGGCCCAGTACTTCCCCAGTCTGGCGGTCCAACTGCTCCCTCCTGGATAATATACAGCCATTTGTTCGGGGATATTTACGCTAGAGCTGTTTCCATGTGAATGTTTGAACAGCATTAAAAACGAACATATTAGTAGTGATGCATTTATCGAACTTGTATGACTACACCCATAGACTGTTCTTATGCCTTTACTTATATTGCTGAGAGGCAGGAAAGAAGAGGGTTTGGATGTTGGTGAATTGTTTATATAGTTGTTGGACAAGGATAATTTGGTCTTAGTGAGTAATTAGAATATGTAAGCACTTGGAATCAAACTAATGGAAATGGTAGTACCTACCTTGAAGCTCTGTTGTGAGAATTATATGAACTCATACGTATGAAGTGCTTAGGACAGTGATGGGCACACATTAAGTACTTAATAAATTAGCTGCTTTTATTATTTTCTTATTAATATCGTCCCATTGGATTGACAGAGCCCATGGAATCTACTAACATAGATGTAAATGTAGTTACCATATGAGTGAAATATCTTCTATTACCCCTAGCAAAGGAAATATAATATGGGGTTGTTAGAATGATTCAGTTTTTATCTTGGCATTTGAATAATATAAGGGATTTTATTTCTTTGAGACATAAAAGATGCATTCTAAGGGTAACTGCTTTTGGTACACATTCTCTTTTTATTCAGGGCTGTGATGTAACTGAACAGCATACTGAATATGATATCATTCTTTTGCAACTTTCCTAAGTCAGTTCTGAAAACAGCCTGCTTAGCTGCTGAAATTACATCTTTGCAATTTGTTCAACAGTAGCCAAACTGCTAATTGAAGCAAAATAATTTTTTAATTTTAATGTTGAATTGCTGTTTGATATGATTGTTTATGAAATGTCAGACTTGTAGTGTTTTCTTTGGCACAGGCTAACTTCTATCTAGGGCTCCTTCAACCTTCTGGAAATTTCTAGGATTACATTAGCTAGCCCTTTTTTTTTTTTTTTTTTTATGACAAACAGTGGCAATTGATGGTCAAATATAATAATCACAGTATGTTGATATTGTAGGTGTTTGAATTATTTTTTCATTAGTTTCAATTCTTGGTAATTTACTACCAAAGCCTTGTTGACAATTTGTATTTAGAGGATACTTTTGGTTTAAGGAGGTATGTTCATGAATATTTTTAAAAGTGAACTGATTCTTGAAGGTAACACATTGGGTTTTTATTTTGTATGTGGAAAAATGACTAACATTTTCAAGGTTACTCTTTTGGTTTAAATAGAAAATTAGGACATTTTGTTAGTTATAGACCTTCTTTCCTTCTTTTCTTCCTTCCTTTCTTCCTTCCTTCCTCCTTCCTTCCCTCTTTCCTTTTGTCTTTCTAAATTAACCATGACAAGTCTCCTATTGTTTGGTTGTAAATCAAAAAGGCTAACAAAAACATTTTGTTTCTAAAACCCTTTTGGATTTTGATGAACCAAAGTCAAAATATTCTCCTCATCTTCTTTCCTTTGGCATGGAACACAAGGAGTTAAAACTATTAGAAAAGTAAACAAAGAAAGCCATGCTTAATTCTCTGTATTTCCTTTGGCATCCTATTGAAGTGTGATCCTGGTGTATGTTCACCATGTATTTTTTTGTTTTATGGTGTGGTCTTTATCCACAGTAAGTTTCAATTAACTTTTAAAACCCAGTGATACTTTAAAAAAGCAGGGATGAATCACACTTCACAAGATGCCTTCTAAAATTGTGGCACCCAAGGCAGATTTTCACTATTGATGGATTTATATCTTTTTAAAGATGTTAGGTTAATTTATAATGGGCATTTGAAATTGATGGTATTTTATCCTCTCTCAGTATACCTTCTGCTTTGTTGCATAAAGATGTAAAAGTTTCATGATTCCTATTTTTTCTTTTTTTGTTAAGTATAAAACATTCTGGAAAAACCCTCTCAATCTGAAAGTTAATTGAGTTTAAAAATAATTGCATGTGTTTTTTTTTTCTGCTTAATAGAGGAGGGCATTAAGAAAAGGGCATTAAGAAAAAATCTCCAAATATATCAAGTTTTGACAACTTGTTTGTGCATTTCACTACTTTTTAAAAGTTGAGAGGAAGTTAACTCTGTTTATTCTTCTACTTATTATTTTTTCCTTTCTGAACAAGCATTCCTGCCACTTTAAGGCATTTATTTGCTGTTGGCAGGATTAATGTAAACATTGTTTTCTACCTGATCTCGTATTTTTTGTTTCTTTCTTAAAGCATCAACTTGGCTTTACCATCAGTTCACCTATTTAAATAACATGGTTTCTGTGCCTTCTCTTACTGTCCATCCCAGCTCTGTAACAGGCCTCTCATCCTTACTCCTGATAAACACATTGATTTATTTAAACCATTGTTGTCTTTGTCACTCTCACAGCAGACTACCTTCCTTGCCGGGGAGCAAGTAGACACATGATTTACTATGGAGGATGAAAATAAGCCTTCTTCTTGGTGTTCCATTGTTTGGGCCCTAAACCAGCTGTCTATTAAAATGGTTTCACTTAAAGTAGTCAATGCTGTTTGTATGCTTCCGTGATCTCCCAGCTGATCCAGCCTCAATGAGCTTTACTCTCACCCCACAGAGGCACATATTTAGGAAGAAAAGCAGAAACTTTTTCCTAAGTTGATGCTCAAGGATCCCTCTCCTTTTAGGTTTAAAGTCTGGGTTTGCTGATTTGTGAACCAATCTTGGTGCATGAACTAAATGTAGATAGTAGGGAGTTGATGTGTGGCTATCAGTTGTGTGTATAAGCTGGAGGGTGAACTTGGTGGCATTTTAAAAAAGTCTTATTGTTGATACTCTGTATTAGAGATATTCATCAAAATGAATTTATCATGTTTTTCTTTACTGGATCTCCTTAGACTCCTGGCCCCTGCCTTTTACTTGATACTGTGTGTGTGTGTGTGTGTGTGTGTGTGTGTGTGTGTGTGTTTTAACAAGCCTTTTTAGTAACAAAAAACTGCTTTAGGTAAGGTTGAAGGTGAATCTTCCTTTGACTGAGTTCCACTCCATAGCTACCCTGTTACACCAAGATTCCAGTTTACTTCATTCAAAAGATTTTAGTTTTACTTACCCAACAGTGAAAAGATCCCCTGTTTCACTTGCTTTTGTTTCAGAAGTCATAGAAGCAGCAAGTACCTCTTTCTCTGCTTTTAGGTGCTAAAACATACTTTTCTGTTGAGGCCCCAAGGAAAGGGACAGCAGAAACTTCATGCTTCATTTCTCCCCAGAGTTCCTAACTATTTCTGAGCAAATCCAAACTCATGCTTTCATTTTTCTATGCTTGATTTAGAGAAAGAGTCTCCATTTTGACTCTTGTTGCCAGAGGCAAAGTGGCAGTTTGGCATGTGGTAGAGGTATATTACGGGGCCCTGGGTCTTCAGCAAATAATGTTCTGCCACCACAGATAAAAACATGGGATTCCTGGGAGTTCATGGATTATTGACTGTTTGGGGTGTTGTGTGCATTTTTGCAGCATATCTTTAATGGAATATTATCATGGGCCCACTGCTTCTAATGGAATTGGCAGCCTCAGTACATGTCACTGAGAAATAATCAAAACAAGACGGTCTGATGTAACTGATACTCTCTCCTCCCCAAAAGAACCAAACTTTAAAAATTTTTTAACAGAAGGGAAAAATTGCACCAATACCTGTGAATTTATTGTAGTTACCACATTGCTTGTATTAGTTAGCATGACAAAATAAAGTTGAAATAGTTTATCAGGGATATTAAGAGAACATACGAAATGTAGTGATAATAGGATTTTACAGAAATGAGTGATTAGAATTTTTTAGCGCTGCGTATGAGATCTAATCCGTTATTTACAGTGTTGCTTTGGTTTTCCAGCACTGGTTGCAGTAAATAAAGCAGACAGATAAAATTTTTTGGTTTTTAAAATGTTTCGACTCACTTAATGCCTTTTTATTGAATAAGGCAACTTCTTGGGTGTTTAAAAAGGGCTTTATTTTTTAAACAATACAGGAAAGAATCATCAATGCACACCATAACTAGAGGATGAAAATTTGAGGGACAGTGTAATACTAACTTAATCTAGATGGTCTCCCCAAAAGATAGCTATGCATTACAAGAGGTGCAGAAGTCTGGCTGATAATCTCTGGTGGACAACAAGCACCACCTTAACCAAACGGTCAGAGTGGCAGGAGTGGAACTACTTGACAGCGTGATCTGATACCCTGAGAACTCAGCACCACATCTGTGATCTGTGGTATTCTGGCCCTGAATTGTATAACTTTAACCCTGAGGAAACATCAGACAAACCCAAATTGAGGATGTTCAACAAAAGAACTGGCCTGTATTCTTCAACAATGTCACGGTCATGGAATATAAAGAAAGACTCAAGAATATTCTATATTGGAGATATTACAACTGAATGTAATAATTTGTTTTTTTTTTCTTCTTTTTTTTTTTTTTTGCTATAAGGACATTGGGTAATTTGCAATTTCAGTAAGCTCTGTAGATTAGGTTATTGTATTGTATCAATGTTAATTTTCTGATTCAGATAATTATTCTGTGGTTATATAAGAATTCCTTATTTTAAGGAAATACATGCTGGAGTATTTAGGGTGTGCCTGTAATTTACTAGTAAATAGTTCAGAAAAAAAAAACAAAACAGAAAAGTAGGAAGCAAATTTAGTAAAATGTAAACATATGAGGAGCCTGGGGAAAGTATCTTGGACTTTTTACATTCCTGCCACTTTTCTGTAAGTCTAAAATTATGTCAAAGTAAAACCTTAAAAAATGATAGGCTAACCATAAATCATTTGGGTGGGCCAATGGTAAGGGAAATGGTTCCTTTTTAAACAGGTACTTTTTGTCATTTTTAAATTTGTTGCTATTTTTCTTTGGTAACAGAGTTAGATATCTGTCTTAATCAGAGCACGCTCAGGATCTCCGTAAACAACGTCTTAAGCTTTCCCTACCTTACAGGTTCTAAAAGTCCCAGATTCATAGCCAAAGCATATTAGTGCCAAGTACAAGTTGCTGTAGCATCTGTATCCACTAAATAAGGCTGGTCTCTGGTTAATTTAAGTAGTTTTATCACCACGCAGTTGAGGGTTATGTGAATGTGTGAAAGTAATTTTATTAACAATTTGAAGCTGTGTTATATTAAGTATTATGCAGTGATGCATTTAGTTAAAATGCATCGCAATGCAGCAGTCTTGCTGTACCCATAGCTGTGAGTGTTACTTCAGCTCAGGTATTAATAGGCCTATCTTCTAGGAAGCTGAGGTCTTGGGGAAACTTCTTGGTGATCTTAAGCAAAATGTATGTACACACACATTACCAAAAGCAGACAGACACATCTTGGCTGGTGAGGTGGTTTGGTCCTCCCCATTTTGAGAGTCAGATGTAATTCTGCTTAGTTTAGGGAGATGACTGTGTGGCTTAGGCCCACACACAGAGGGGTGAGCATGACTGTTTGGGTGGGTGTACACCATGGGGAGCCATGCTTCTAGCCTGCTGGTGGGAAACAGGGTTTTCCCTGACTGATGAGTCATCTCAGAGGAGACAGTGAACAGGCTCATTGATCATGTTTCCACTTGTTTTCTTATTGCTGACCTCTAGAGCATACATGTTGGAACTGAATAAGTAGTAAAACAAGATGGCAAGTACATACAAACCCATGTACTTCTCTATATTTTCGATCAGTAGTACCCCAGTTGGCTAAACCGGCTGGGTTTTCCTCTCATCATTGATTAGATTTCTTTTTCTTATGAATTGAGAGGGCAGGCACCCTTTTTGCACACTGATGCAAAGATGTGTGTCATCATAAGATGGTTGTTGATAGGCCGGAGAGGAACATGCCCCTTCCACTCATTTTGGGTTGATCCTTGACCAGGTATCAGCCTGGGAGGCTCTGGGTTCCTGAAAGCTAATTGGCCCTTAGCAAGGGTGAAGTGATCAAGAATTCAATTTTGGTAGTTTGTTCTCTGCTATTTGTTTCCATTCTCATCCAATCCTGCCTTTGCTTACAGGCCATAGTGTATGAAGGCCAAGACAAAAACC
The DNA here is from genome assembly GCA_004026585.1 of Noctilio leporinus. NCBI lineage: Eukaryota > Metazoa > Chordata > Mammalia > Chiroptera > Noctilionidae > Noctilio > Noctilio leporinus. Next base: position 14,228 of record PVIW01000078.1, read on the forward strand.
CAGAAATGTGCCGAGTCTTGCTCACACACGAGATCATGTGCAGGTAAGAAACATCTTGTTCTCTCTCTTTAATTAGCCGAGAGAAGACAAATTTGTATTTTAAATCTAGGTGAACTCAGGTTTATTTTGGGGTGCACATTTATCTTGCTTCTATTAGACAATCTAAAAAGAACCGCTAGATGTGTTTTGTACTAAATTGTCAGGCATCAGAGTGGTTCTCAATTATTTATTAGATTTCATCCTGTAAGTCATACATTTCCATTTTGATATCACACTGTTAATGGGCACAAAGCAGAACCCTCCCCTTCTTCCATTCAATCGAATAAAATACAATATAACCCTTTTAGTGTTAATATATGCACTCAACCGCATTGCTAGTAAAATGAGTAAGAGTTCTATTGATGTCAGCAGAAACCCCTGTTTGCTAAGACTTAAGACATAGTTCCCCTTTTTAATTCTCCCACTTAAAAACATGATGTTCATACTCAGGCAGCATTCCTCTTTAAATTGAGTGTGGATTTTCTTTTATTTCCCCCTTGACTCTGATCTCTTAATCTTAGTTACCCTGATAACTATGACAGTGACAATGTAACTAACATTTCTCAAGGGTAGTGAGCTTTTGGAAAGACAGCAAAGATGAGTCCCTGAAAGGTATAAAAATTCACATTCTCAAAGGAGTGTCTTTATTTTTGTCTGATAGCAGACTGGGGCTACATCTGAAAACAGGCCTGTGGCATGTGGACCACATTCAGTTCCAGGTTCTCAGCCAGTCCTCCATGTGTGGGAGAATAGACCAGAGAGCACCTTTGAACTTGTACTTGAGAATTCTTATTCTTTATAAGATAACATTGGTCCTTTGCTCCCGATATAGTCAGAGTAATTGGATAAAGCATGAAGATGCCACTAAGCATCAGAGAAGGGCTACTAATTGCTTGGTTAGCCATGCAGACTCTCCCTGGCACAAGGATGCTTGGCTCCTGACGATTTACTGACCCAATGTGGTTAGGACGTCAGTATGAGTGGGTTTTACTTGCTGCTTCCAGATGTGTGGGGAAATCCGTCTCAAAACTCTACAGGTGGAAATAAATTAGAAAGGGCTTAATGAGTCTGCTTACTGAAATCCTAAATGTTAACCTTCATCTAGAATGACATATGTCTCTAAAAATTTCCTATTTGAAAAAATACACTTCTAATATGTTATTCTAAAATATACAGGGGCTTCACAGCTTTTTGCTTCAGTAATTTGGAAAACTTGTTAATTATTCCAAAAACAGTTTGCTTTTCTCTAACTTTAAAGCAGTAGCAAAATCCAAAAATATGGCCTTAAATTTTTTAGAAGGTATTATTAGGCAAAAAATAGTGTTAGGCTGTATGTAATCATATGATTACAGTTGATTAGAACTTTTTAGAATTAAAGGAGTAAAACCATTTTGAAAAGCATTAAAAAGGATGTCCTTTGTATTACTATTTTTCAGACTATTTTAGATTCCCACAAATAGCATGTCATTAGAATGCATTTCAATGTTCTATTCCATGTGATTCTTATAGCAAAGATATAGATCCTGTCTATAGCAAAATAGACAGGAAGATGGATCTCAACCAACAGGCTAACTAATATCTATATATTATGGATTTGCATCTCATATCTGTATATGTTTGGACTCTGCTAGAAATAATTCTGTTCTTGAAATACTTAAAGATATATTACACCTTTCACACACAAGCCTACCCTCTATTAATGCAGTTTATATTTTTCTTGTTCTTAAAATTCATTGGTCCAAAGTACTTTATTATGCTGGTTGCTGTGCTTTACTGCTGGTGTTCTTTCTATTTTTCAGAAACATAAAAATAGCAAAAATAAAAATCTCAAGCCACTGAAGGCAAATGATGATGTTTGTACTGCATGGCTGAAAGGGAAAAGCCATATTCAAAATGTCAGCCTGTTAATGTTACAGATTACGGTTTTCCTGGCTGCCTATAGCTGTGTAAGGGGTACTGTTTGTTTACCAGGCCGCCATGACCCTATTACACAACCTGTCATCTATTGTGTGGCTAACAGTCTTTTAAATTGCAAATCTGATGCTCTTTAGGGGGCTTTAGGAAAAAAAAAATCTCACTTTCCACATCATCCTATTTCTCTTGATTTCTTGCCTGTTGTAAGTGGAAGTTGGGATGTGCTGAATTTGCACCAGGGGTGCAAATGCAGGCTCAATTATAAGCATAAAATTAGAGTCTGTTCACCATTAATCAGCCTGGCTAATTGCTATGCACCACCATTAGCCATATGGTGTGAAAGACAGCTTGCTCTCCCCAAGATGAAATTTCTTCATTGCAGACATGAAATAGTGAGGGCCCTGGATTTTAAAATAGCATGTTTTAGATATTTAATTTCTAAACAACTTTCTGCTGTGCTTTCTATCAAGGCTAACAGCACAATAAAACTTTGCGTTTATGTCACAAAAGCTGTATATTTATGGTACGTTGGAGCAATAGTAAAGGAGGTACAGAATTTACATCGACAGGAAAGAGCTTGGGATGATTGTTTTGTTGCAGGGAGAGGAGGGAAAAAAGGAAAGAAAGAAAGAAAAGAAGAAAGTTGTGTCTCAGGTGGTCGTAAATGTAAGAGATCCCTGTTGCTCTGTTGTGAGGATAACCCCAGGGCCTGAGCTAAGGAAAGGACTGAGATTATAATTATTGCCACTCTTGGAGACAAAGCCTCTGACTTAATGGCATAGAGCTCTTTCAGTGGCATTCTGGGAAAGTGCCTACATTTTTGGTAAATTGAAATCTATCATTACATTTTGCTAATACATGGTGGTTAAGGCCTTAAAATAATACGGCCCCATGATGGGTTTAAAAAAACAAACATGCACAACAACCTGGAGTCTATAAGGGATTTGATTGTAAGTGCCTAGCAACATCCTGTATTTAAATGAGAGTGGGAAACAGGGACTGTGCTTGGTAGATGAACCCTGTTTCCAATCTCCTGAGCAGGATGAAACAGATTTCCTCTCCTTCCAGCGCACAGGACAGTTTCAGGGGGTGGGTGCTCTTTGGAGAAGAGTAATCTTTTTCCATGACCAGTGCCTGTTTTTTTGGAGGGGCATGATTCAGTTCTCAGGGTTAGCTTCTTCCTTCCTCCTTTCCTGGCTTCTTCTCATTTTGTCCTTCAGATTCACACTTCAGCATGCTTACTGCAGGAGAGCATCCCTGGCCCTTGTTCTTGGCAATGTCCGCTTGTTAGGTAGACATTCCCTTTCTATCCTATGCTTTTTCTTCATAGCCCTCAGGACACGGTAACTGTGGGTCTCCAGCCTGTCTTCCTTGCTGGACTAAGAGCTTGAAGGCAGGGAAGTTACTCAGTTTTCCTCTGTGCCTCAGGTGTTCCAGGTGTGAAAGTGGGAGAAGTGTTCTCTCACAGGTAGTTGTTAAGATTAAATGCTGTAATCCCCATAAATGCCTACCATGGTGCCTTACACAAAGAAAGTGCTGAATGTCTATTGTCATTGGTTATAGTGGTAGCAGTGGTATTAGTATTAATATTAATAGAAGCAAAAGTAGTAGAAGCCATAGCAATAATATCCAGTGTCTAGTTGGGTAGCTGCTGGCGCATGGTAGTTCAAAGTGAAGTATTGACAAGAGATCATCAGGTACTGAAGCGTCTACAAAGCTTTTATGTACTTTGTTCATTCTAGGTGTGGTGGTTAAGGATGTTTTCATTCTTTTACCACCTACTGTGTGCAAAGCACTGTGGGGATGCTGAGCCTGAAAGGGCTGAGTCCTGCAATGTGAGAGCTGAGAGAAGAGATGAGGTGAATAAGATGAGATGTGTGGGCAGATAGCTGGGCTGCTGCAGGGCAGGAAGGGTCAACTGTGAGGAGAGCTGAAGCCCAGGACTACGGCCATTCAGAGAAGGCAGGACATACCTGTAGGCAGGGAGTAGCTGCAGGAATGGAGAGGGGAGTGAGATGGGACAGAGATTTAGAGGATGCATGAAGAAGTGTCTGGGCCCATTTGTTGGTGGTCCAGGTAGGATTTATCTGTGGAGAGGTCTCAAGGTGAGCGGGCCTGTGGCCTGGAGCTGGGAAAGGCGTCAGGGTGAAATATAACCAACTTCAGAGGTCTCTTCTCAAAGATGAGAGTTGAAGCTATGGGCTTACAAGGGATCCACAAAGGTGGGAAATTAGAGGAGTCCTAGGATACATCCTTGGGGAATAAATCACATGTAGCAAAGAGGAAGGCCATGCTCAAGAATCAGGGAAAAGTACCTTGAGCATAGAAATAAAAGGAGCGTGTTTCAAAGACAGGGAACCAACCCTATATGTGCTAGGGAGCTCCAGATGGACATGAGGACTGAGAAAAACTGCAAAAGGCCCCTGGTGAAAGAAGCCGTCTTAATGGGGGTGGCGAGAAGTGATGGAGACCGTGGTAAGGAGAAAATTGGACAACGAAAAACTTCACTCAGAAAAATAAAAACAAAAACTAAAACCAAGGAGTAAGTCTTTACAGAAAAACTTGACAATGTATGTAAACTGAAGGAAAGAAGGAACCTATCCCACAACTAATAATCAGACTCTTCAGGTAATTCCTGTATCTCACTTTGATTCGGTAGATAAGCTATCTTACTTTTGTATGGTAAAGCTCAGAGATTGAGAAGACGTTTTTTCTCAGGTTGAGAGAACCTGTACTTAGAGGAAGAAGTTGCCTGTTCCTAGGATGAGAACCTGCAGGTCCCACGATTAGGAAACATCTAGCTGTTTCTTGCCCTGATTTATGGAGCTGTGTGTCAGCTCACTCGAGATATGCCACTCCTGTCAAGCTGCTAAGGAAGAGACTCACTCAGCCCTTTTCCTTGGGTGTGCAGAATTGTCCAGGTGATGCACAAGCCTGCTGAGGAAAGAGCTGCTGTTCGGGGTCTGCAGTGTACTTATGGCTGTCCGGGCTGGGTACCCACTTTTGTGATGGGCATAGTGCTCTGCTTTGCATTGTAGGTTGAGGAGGGACGTAAATAGTGGGAGTCCTGCCCTATGATAAAGCAAATTAGGAAACTCTAAGCTTCTGATAGATACCTGCTTTAGGGAGCCAGTACCAGGTCTGAAGCACCTTTTCGAATAGATGAAGACCCCTCCATCACACAGGAGTGAGGGCATAATGATCACTGTGAGTTCTTTCATCATCACTGTAACTTTTCCTTTGCAATGCTTTTGCATACGCTGCTGCTCCGTGTACTGTATTGTTTCATTCTGAGCTCTCTTCTGCCTTAAACACTAGTGAATGTTTTTCAGCTATCCGTCTTGCTTAAGGCCGTCTTGTATAAGGTGGAGGTTGGTGGCCATCTTTCTGGGTCCTTCTGAGTTCAGCAGAAGAAAAAGGGGAAGTTCAGCTCAGAGCATGGAGGCCTCCTGTGGGCAGAAAACACTGTCAAGGGAAGAAGGACAGGGCTTCACTCTGCTTGGTGCTGGGGTTAGAACTAGGAGCGGAGAGGTCAGCTTAGAATAAGGAAAGACCTTCCTTCCACTGACTGTTGCTTTTAACGTTTTCAATAGGAAGGTCATAATGCAATACAAAGCAGGAGACTGTAGATTGTATTTCAATAAAATATAGACCCTCCATATTTCCCATTCTTATTCCACTCCCTATAGGTTATGGCTTTGAAATGTCTATTTATTTATTCAAAAACTATTTTTCTGAGTTCCTAAAGTGTGCCAGGCTCTGGTTCTAGTTGCTGGGAATATTAAGGTAGGAAAAAAAATCCAAGCTCCTGTCCTCTGGGGACTGTCCTCTAGTGTGAGAGACAGGCAATAAATAGGATGACCAATAGATATAAAATACAATGCGGTGAGTGCTGGGAAGAAAAGCAAGCAGGAGGAAGGACTGAGAGCTCCGCAGTAGACAACCAAGGCCTTTGTAAAGCAGTGACTTTGTGCAGAGATTTGAGGAAGTGAGGGTGCAAACCATGTTTGTGGCAAATCCTCTTTTTCTCCCTCCCTCTCATGTTTTTATTCCAGAAACAGGACCACACATACTATTTTCTGACTTGCTTTTTTGTTCATTTAAACGGGGTCTTCTTTTCCTGAGTGCACAAAAACCCACCTTCATTCTTTGTAATGAATGTTTTAATCCTCACCTGAGGACTTTTTTTCATTGTTTTTAGCAAGAGCAGAAAGAAGAGAGGGATGGGGAGATGTGGGACAAAGAGGTGGTGGGGAGGGGAGAGAGAGAGATCGAGAAAGAAACATCGATTGGTTGCTTTCCCGTATGCACCCTGACTGGGGGCATGAATCCACACCTACAAGCTGGATATGTGCCCTGACTGGGAATTGAACCCACAACCTTTAGGTCTTAGGGATGATGCTCCAACCAACTGAGCTAAAATGGCTAGGGCTCACCTTCATTCTTTTTTAATGCTGCACAGAATTCCATTTATACCTGTACATACTGTGTGTGTGTATATATACACGTATAGTAAACTGCACTTATATTGTAGACACTATTTTGTGGTCACCCGGGGTACAGAGCAGAGCCCAAGAATCTCATTTGGGAGTGCTGTGATGCAGTGACATGGCCTGAGAGATGGGAACTTGTTGGGCTATTTTTCACCCTTTGACTAAATTTTTCTCAGTAAGTGTTAAGTAACCTCCAGCAGCCCCTTCATTTCTTCATTCCCTCATTTTGTTCCTATTCTGTCCTTCCTCCTGCACTTCTGTTCAAATCTGCCTGTTCGCACTGGGATCCCTTGGGGCATAGCACTGAGGGGTGGCTCTCATTTATGCTATTTTTCAATTCCTCTGACTTCTCTCAAAGGCATTTTTTTTTTTTTTTTTTTTTAATTTGAAGAAGATGGGGACAGTGCTTAAGTCAAAGGATGGATCACTGGCCCAGTGCGTCACTGGCTTACTGGAGGTGGCTTGGTGTAAGGGATGGGGGTGGGGGGCACGGGTGGAGGGACCCTTCCATCAGCAATGCCTGCCCAGAGGGTCTATTGGCTTTCTTTCTTTATTACCCAGTTTCTTGGATTGTATTCCCCTTCCAATGCATTGTATTCATTCGTGAAATTAATCGATCAATCCAATATTTGACCATAATTACTAGAACAGAGGATGTTCTAGCCTAGGCCTTATGCTACTCCCCAGGTAAACAAAATGGACAGTTTCTTCCTTTATGAAGGAAGTGAGTTAATGAGGGAGAGATGTGGAAGGAGAAAGATAGCAACACAAAGTAAACAAATATATATGTAAGAACTGAGTTTGCACTGTGCCCTGAAAGGGAAAACCAGGAAAAAGTGAACTTGGATATGATGGGCAGGTGTCAGGACCAGCCTCTCAGAGGAAAGAGCTTGGAGGCTGAGGTTTGAAGGGGGCCCAGGGGTTGACTGGCGAGGGAGGAGCCCGAGGAGGGGGCTGCCCTGGCCTGGCCCTGGGGTCAGAGTGAGCTGGCCACATTAGTATTGGCCAGTGCGGCTGCAGCTTGGCACGTTGGAGGAGAGTGACCGGAGACTGGGAGGTGGTCTGGCACCAGGTCACACCGTAGATTTATTCTAAGTGCTGTCGGAAAGCATTCAAAGGTCTTGGGCAGTGAGGTGATACAGGCCCATCAATGTTTGGAAAAGATCACTCAGGCTGTTGCGGGCAGACAGGTGAGAGGCTACTGGAGGGGTCCAAAGAGAAATGAAAGGGACTTAGACCAGGGTGGTGGCCGTGAGGAAGGAGATGGGGAGCCAGTCAGCTTGAGGTGTAGATTCTACCTAGTTATTGTCAAGCCAGTTGGAGGAGTCCTTGGAGGGCATTTAGTCTGGGCAGGACCTTGGTGAGGGTGTGGCTACTAGGGTCTTCATTGCCCACTGTTGTCTTGAAGATGGAAGGAAAAAAAAAAGTGGGTAACAGAAAGGAGACATTGGCCATTTCATTCATTGATTTTTCTCCCTGGGTTAATAAAGGGGACCTTGGCCTCTGTCAATGGGCTGCTTTTGGAGGCTTGCTGCCTCTGCACAGAGGTGGGTAGAAGGCAGGAGCTGGGAGTGACGATGATGCTTGTGCTTAGTAGGCCCGGTCTTGGAGCTTGGCTTTACACCATTATTGCACTGAATCTGCGCCCCGTCACTGAAAGATGGGTGCAGCAAGTGCTCTGTTTTGTACCTTATTTTACAAATGAGGAAACAAAGACCCTGTGAAGCAGTGTATGTAGCTCAAGGTGACGCAGTTTGCTCTGTCTGATTCCAGGGCCAGTGTTCTTAACCACTGTGCTCTTCTGCCCTTGAAATGTAATGGATTGGAGTTTAGGGATCGTGAGTTAAGTTTTTAAATTATTTTTTGCACGCATCCCAACTACTGTACTTTTCATTGCTTGTTCGTGCACGTGTCTCTGATGCACTGGGACCCTTCGGGCTTTCTATCCCCACAGTACTGGTGCAGCAGAACTCAGGCCTAGAGGAAATAGTTCCCTCTTAATCAGAAAGACAAAGGCTATAGGTAGTGGAGTGGTGCTTAGCTAGCCTTTTGAAAAAGGAGATATAATTCTTACTATTGCTTTCTGCATATATGCGAGACAAACAGAATTAGCACCAAATTTGGAAGCCGATTCTCTTTGCAGGGATATAGTTACAGCTAGCAAAGAGACTTCCCAACTTTGGTGAAAGAGTCCCTATGCAGAAGTGTTATTTCTGGGTCCTGCAAGTGAAGTTCAATGTTTGGTTCTCTCCAGCAGCTCTAAATTTAGGTTCTATGATTCACTAAGTCTGGTGTGTGTGTGTGTGTGTGTGTTTGTGTATGTGTGTGTTTGTGGGTGTGTGTGTTCACACACATGTGCCTGTGTAAGAGAGAGAAAAGTTATTACTTGTGGCTCATGGTAACATATAAAATTTGGATAATTTCCTCTCCTCCTTGACTGAGCACATATGTGCTTTTATAGTGTGATCCTGGGTGTAGACTGCCCAGTGGACACATGTCTTATTTGTAAACAAGGTTTAGATGCCTAGGTTTCCATTGACCATGAGTAATTTTCAAAAACCATCACTTTTTATTTTTTAGAAGCACCTCGGTCAAAAAAAGAAAAAACCTGACAGCCTTAAGGTCACTGCTAGGGTGGGATTTGTAGTGGGTTCTTTTCCTGCCCATGGCTGCTTTCTTTGGCCTAATCAAGAGTGCCCACTGTCAGGGCTGCGCTAGTCTTTCAATCAACTGTCCATGGTGCTTCCAGAAACCATAAGTGGTGGCCAGCTCAGGGCATGAGAGCCAGAGGACATGCTGATCTCCATTTCCTCTTATCTTGTTTCTTGTTTGTCTTAATTATTGTTCTGCACCTTTATTCTCATGAAGATGGTTCGAAAGTACACACTTCTGGCTTTATTTTAGAAAGCCTGTGGTTGAAGAAAATGTCTCCCATACAAAAGAAGGGAGAAGAAAAATCCATTTAAGACAGAATGACTGGAGGGGGAGAAATCACTCATACCTCATTATTGACGTGTTCCACACAATTAGCGTGATCTTGAGGGAAGAACGTTTGAGCCACCCACAACCCTGAATATTCTCATTGGGTAGATGTAATAATAATGCATTTCACAGTGAACTCTTCCAGTACCACTGGCAGTGATGGGGAGGCCCCATCTTGAGGCTGTCAGCCCTGGCTCCCAGAGTGTCCCCTTCTCTCCCTCCTCCTTTGTGCAGGGAGAGGTTAAGTCTGGCCATTAACCCATAGGTGACCCACATAGAATTTTCTGTCCCAGGGATCCGTTGATTGCCAGGTATGGCTTTGTGGTAATTCTAGCATTTGCAACCCAGCAATTTGAACCTTCTGTGTGTCTAAATGATGATTTTACATTGTAATGGTTGTACTAAATCCTTTTGCTTTTGCTCCATAGCCGCTGTTGTGACAAGAAAAGCTGTGGCAACCGAAATGAGACTCCCTCAGATCCAGTGATAATTGACAGGTAGGGACCACTCTACTTTCACTGGATTCTTACTCCTCATTATAATGAAACACCTGCCTTGTGTCGCTCATGGGTGAAGGGTAGAAATGCATGCGGCCGAAATTTGCCTGTTGGTCATGACTTAATCTGCGCCGAGCTATTGCGATTCCTGGGAAAGCCATATGGAATGTTCTTTGGAGGCCTGCTTTCTTGGATTGCTCTGGTTTTGTGTCTGATTCATGTTCCTAAAGGATTATTTTTTTTCTTTCCTGACTTTCCGTGGCTCAGTCCTCATGCTGTGCCAGGAAGCTTCAGAAATAAAATAATAATAGTTTGTGATTTATGAAATGTGGTTGGGTGCTTATAAATATTTAACTTTTATTTGAAAAATGTTTGAATCATTATCACTTTTAGCTACAGTAGTTCTGTTGGATGTAATCCATCTACATTTTAAGGTTTTATTTATGCATAAAAGCAGTTTTAAAGAGATCTGTGAACCAAGATTTTCTACTGTTATTTCCTGGGCTTCATTGTAGCTCGTACTGTATTGTAAGTTGATTAATTTATCCTGCTTGTCTTAATTATCGTGTTTTTAAACAGATCCATATTACTAATCTAACATGACCAAGTAAATCACTGTAGAACAATAAATCTGTTTTAGTTGTTCGGTGCAATTTCAAGTCTGTGTGTGCACATATTATGCAAAGTTGCATTCCAAATATTCATTTTACATTTTAATTATTGAAATTCACTGTATGGAAACATGTAGGATACACCATTTGTTCCTCATTGAGAGTTCAACAGCCTGGGAGGTTTATAGATACTGTCAGTTGTCAGACAGGAGACCCTTCACTAGTTGGAAAAAAAACCTTGCAAATAAGGCCGCTTGCTTCCTCATTGAAGAAATCTAGTACATCTGAACCAAAGTCCCCTTTGGGATTTGGTAATATTGATTTTTGACCCCACCCTTTACCTATTTTCCCAATTCTTCACCTTTTAGAGATTTGCTTTATCAATTTTTAGTTAACTGGCAAGTGTTTGCTTCATCACAATACATGACAAAATATTGGTTGTTGATTTTGACTCATGGGGTTCTCTAGGCTTAAGCCCAATTTTGAGTGTCAAGTAGCTTTATGAAGCTTATATTTCAGTCAGATATTTTCATTAAATATCTCTCACTAATATCCACAAACAACATATATTTTTGCCTGATAAATAAGTGTTAATATATGTGATTCAAAGTAAACACAGGTAAATGTTTAACAAGAAGTGAGATTGTGTGCTGTCTATAGAATTAGTACAGTTTATCTGCGAGAACAGGCCTGCCATTCCCATAATTTTTTTTTTTTTTGTCAATGGAGGGTAAATCTTCAAATAGGATAAAAAAAAGCCAACACATAACCTTTATGCTGTTTGTTTCATTTAAATACACCTCTCCAAAATACCATTTGTTGTTTTAAGCAAGTTTTTCTTACTCATCCATTAAAAAAAAAAAAAAAAAAGTATTCTGATCAAAGGCCCAGCCTCAATAGTGCCCCAAACTTTGAAATGTGAAGCATTTTGTTCTGCTACACAGTTCCTTTTGGTTTGGATGATGACAAGAACCTTACCTTGCCACCCTCAATGAAAACACTTTTTTTTTTTTTTTGCTTGTGAATGGGTTAAGCTTTTAAGTTCTTCATTTGGTTTTAAGCCGTGACTCTGATATAGAAGGTTGATATGACTGTGGTTTGAATAACATTTGATTTTGACCTGTTCCTGTGGGTTGCGATGGCAGAAGAAACTTGACTCAGCAGCGCTGTAATTAGCCCGGCCGTGTTTTTGAAACAGGATTGTGTTACCTGGATCGCATTAGTGTGGCGTCTATTGTTGCCGTTTTGCATCTGTCCCAGTAGGGTACTTAAAACCTTTTCTTGGCTGGGGCAGTTCAAACAATTTAGGCAAAATAAGTATGCACTTTCTACCGGTGGTGGCTTTAGAGATATTACACAGGACATTTCTCCTTTTCATTTTTTTTTCCCTTTTGGTTTGACTAAGTGGAAAACAGTGCGTAGTCAATGTTGGTCTCTTAAGAGGGGCGAATGTTAAAAACAGCTGAAACCCAGTGCGTCTGCACGAGTCCCAACGTCTGTTTATTTGCTGGCTGTTGCCACCGTCTCTCGTGAACTGTCTTTTTAAGCAGTGGTGCCAGCTGATATGCAAAACCCCATTTAGCTATTCTTACTTGCATCTGAGTTTTCAGAATTTATTTGTCCTTTAGTCTGCCAAAGGTTTTAAAAGCTGCAGCCTTGTCTAGGCTGATATGTGAAACTTCCATTTTTAACAACGAGAGAAGCGAATACCAACAAGAAAAGAACTTACACAAGGAAGGACAAAATAGAAAAGATTCTTCAATTCCATAAAATTGCTGCAAAGTGGGGAAGAAAACAATGCAGGCAACCGTGTTTGAATTTCATAGTTTTCAATTTGATTCTACATTACTGATTGCATAGTATCTGTGTTACATGTTTAGGGTTTGATTTGTTTTCAGATTTATGGATGCGAATCCCTGCATGTTTTGTAAAAATAGGTTATGGGCCCTGCATTCAGTAGCAGTAGTAACTGTTTCTACAAGATGCATACAATATGTAATTATAGCGTTGGGGGTAAGGGCAATCATTGTGCTAGGATTTAGCATAGTTTTAACACACACTTGCCTTTGGGACACTAATAATTTTTAGTTCCCTTTGCCTGTCCTTCAGATTTTGGAAGAACACGGCTTTTTAAAAACACTTTTTGCAGTGGTTATTCAGGAAAACTATTTATAGGGTAGATAGACGAGGCTTTCTGGTCATACGGCAGTGGTGCAGGGTAAGCTATTTCTGTGTTGAATTTTGGCTGTATTATTTGCCACCAGTGATTTGGGGACATCAGCTTGGCATACTCTATCCCAAAAGTGAAATTAACAAAATTAAACAGTAGTGTACTGTGGTTTAGAAAATGGATTTCCACTTTATTCTTTTATAATAGCATGCAAAAAGTAGGAAAAAATGACACTTTTTTCAATTGTGACAATGTGTCGAGTCACGTTGAAAAAGTTTGTTGGAAAATTCCTGCAAATGTAGGAAATGTGCATCTGGAGTTGACTGCCAGGTTATATTTTTGTCTGATGCCAAATGGCTTGATTAAGAATTGTAAAACCCAGGCTGTGCCCGATGATCCAGATATTTGGGCTGTGTAGACCTGGGAAATGTCAAATGTATTATGTTTAATAGTTGATGACCAGGAACTAATAACAGCAACTTTTATTATTATGGAGGTAAAGGGCTATGTGTAGTAATTATTGTTAAAGTAAAATGCAAAAAATGACTTGCAGTTATTGAATTAAGGTTGAGATTGATTTAACATATTCACAGTAACTCATATTTGAATTTAAAAGGTTTGCAATAAAATTCATGTTTAGAAATTGAATAAATTGTAGTTTTATTACCACATTGGATATCCTTGTGTCCTAACCTTTTTCCTTGGAGTTATCTTAGTTCAATAAATAAAACCTCATTAGACTATTCCCATTTCAACAAGTTTATTAAATTTTGCAGGAGTAATTAGCATAAGCTGTGCTAATTTTTCTGGAAGACTAATGAGGGAGGTTCTTAATTAGGTTTACTTTGTAAGAATCAGAAAAGATGATAATGACAAAAGTCACACAGGGTAGTCTGAATTGGGAACCCAGTTTTTCTGAATCTATAAAAAAACTTCCATTTTCTATGTGGAAACTTCTTTATAAATGCTTGAGCTGAATATATTAAGTGTGCAGAATGTTACTCCATTCTAGTTAGTTAGGATTAGCATCCATTTTTGATTTCCTTCACAAAACTCTTTATTTCCCTACCCTTGACTTAGTAAGCTATCTTTGAGTCATGACATGGATGAATATAGATGGTCTTACAAAAACATTTCTTTCTCCAAATTATATTGTAGAATTCCGTCCACATAGAGCCTGAAAGTTTTATATGTTTATTTTTTTATTGCCAGATTTGTGTCACTTATTTTCAGTAGAGCAGGATAGAGGATGACTCCATATTTGTCTGTTTGTTTGGCTTTTCAATTTAGGCTCAGTTTGATTGATGGAATAGTTAGACCACTAAGTAAAAGGAAAAAACAAGAGCCCAATTCTTGATTTCCTTCTACAACGGATCCTGAGCAGTTAATAGTGGATTTTTAAAAATAGAAGTAATAAAGGATGAAATTCTTTCTCAAGTTATGTTCTGTCTCATGTGAATTTAGACATAGGCTAACTTGTAAGTTTTGAGTTCCTCACAGCTAATATTAAAAGCATGGATTTTAAAAGCCTGTCAACTAAGATACCTCTAAAGGTTTTGGGTTCGCTTATTGTAACCTTAACAGATTTGTCTTTTCTATTTACACAAATTCTTTCATCTATGTTGCAGATGTAAGCTCTGCTATACAACATAAAAAAATATATATACCTATATATACAAATTTCATAGCATGAGAAACCTAGTCTGTGCAGAATTACTATTTTTCCACTTACTCAAGGGTCTCCTAAAAAAGGGGGAAAAAAGCCTATATGTGGTTTATTCTGGTATTTAAAAAAATCTTCCATTTAGGTAATATTAATTGTGTTTGTTCTATGATTACTTGCTGAAATAGAAGGTTCAGGAGTAAAAATATTAGAATAGTTATTTTACCTATTGATTTTACATGATATATATTGAATAAATAGAAAAGCTTAACTATGTCGGGGTTGTTCAAAGAACTAATTTCATTTAAGATCTATCCTTCATCTAAGAGATCTAACTGCTTTGATAGGACTTTTCAGAAAAGTGCATTGTTATCTTATCACCAAGCTAATTTTTTCATGAAATTGATCCTGGTGTATATATATATATATATATAACATATGTGTTCATTTGTATAATAGTAAAACTCTAGAATTAGGATGTAATTTTCAACCACTGAGCAGGGTGGGGTTTATCTTAATACCCATATTCACAATCATAAGACTGTGGAGGCATCTGATCCCCTTAACAATAAATGACTTCCTCTGTCTTTTATCAACAGATGTAAGTCCCCAAAGTCATTAGCAATTTTTCTTTTTTTCTTCTGTAGAAAGGTCCTCAACTAACATGAACATAAAGATATACTTTTATTAAAACTGCAAAAGAGGCTTTTAAACAGAGTTTACTGGCTTAATTTCACTGACCTTTCAACTCAATATTTTGGTCTTCATCCAGTTTTTAGAAGGAGCAACCACTAACCATAATCCCTCTGTCAGATAACACACATGAGTATCGGGCACGAAAAACCAGAGGTATAAATGCATTTCTTAGAGTTCGGAGCAGCTTTTATACCACCTGATTTCCTAGTCTTAAATGCTGGGTTAAAATAAAAGGAGGAGGAATTCACCTTTTAAAATTGCCCCAGGCAGGATAATTGCCGTCTTTTTGGTTGGTTTGGGAGGTTGCATTTTTCTAAAAGTGACAAGCGAGCGTTGACACCGAGCATGAATTTACGGTTGTTTATTAACTCTGGTGTATTTAAACATTTGTTTTCACAGTGGGAATTCATATGTGATTATTAGGAATGAGAGTTATGTGAGAGAGTATCATTCTAAATTTTATCACATATCACATAATACCATTCTGAATATGAGATGAGCTCTGTACATTTCTCTGCAGTTGGCTGCCATGATAGGAAGATAACAAATACAATAAGCTAATAGCCGTCTATATCCCATTTGCTATCAGCTATTCCCAAATACACAACCAGGATACATTAACATGCATTTCAAAGATGCTGACAATATATCATAATGCAAAGTACTTTTACATGGCATAGTACGACTGCAGACACTTTATAATGAACAACAGTGGTTTTCCTGTAAAGGAAATAATGGCAGCAACTTCCAAGAAATATATTTAACGGAGATTCAGAGAATCAGCTTTGTATATTAGTAACTGGCCTGGGGTGCCAGCTCATGATGTGGGCTATTTTTGCCCCTTGTAATCATAACTTTGCTTTTGTAATGGTGCTAGAAAAATATAGGAAAGTGGTATAAAGTCCCTTGTGTGTCATCTAGCAACTTTGCATTGTCATTTTGTGATGAAAATATGTATCACTATATTCAACATGCTTTTACTTTTCTAAAAAGTTGTTTCAAATGGCTAAAAACCCTTTTAAGTGAAAATTGATAAATTTTCCTTGTTTCTCCCTACTACCAGCACCTGATCAAACTGTCTAATAAAAATTGGCCAGATTAAAAAAAAAAACTATTTAGAGGCACCTGTACGTAAAGAGATGCTCTTTTGGCCATTGTAAATAGTGTGAGGTACTATTTGAAATAGACAACTAATTCTCCCCTCCCCTCCCCACAGCCCATCCCTCCCTACACAAACCTTGTAACTATATACTGTCCAGGACAATATAAAAGTGACCCAAATACTCCAGTTGCAATCAATGAAATATGGTGAACAGTACAGGTCTGTCTTTGGTTGCTCTGCTCCCTTTAAAGGTGTGGGTAGATGAAGATAAATCTCCCTCCCAAACTTTCTCCAGTTACAAGCTTTTGTCCAGAAAGCAAATGAAGGTTTTAATGTTACAGTACTTACTGTAGCAGAATTTTAATTGCCTTCATCCCACTGAAGTGTGAAGCTGAGTGTGTGCGTGTTCATGCCTGTGTGTTCTTCATGTGGTGGGATCAAGACAAAAAAAAAAAAAAAAAAAAATCACCAAACGAAAAACTGCGTATTTCCATGGGAGGCAGGAGTCATCTATGGTAAATGAGGCACATTGAATGAAACGGAGCCATATAATGTATACTCCACTCTGATAGGAACAGAGTGGTCTTTGGTGTGCTTTGGGGATTTTTGTTTTTGAAGGGGGAAGTGCTTGGGTCCAGCTCCAAACTTGCCTCCAAACCCTACTTGTAAAGACTCAACTAGAAAAGCTAACGCAATGACATCGCTTGCTCCCACACAATAACCTCCAAAATGGCTCCTGGTAACTGTACCGTCCCTCTAACTGTTCGAGGCACAATAGTTTGGTAATATAATAAAAGTAATAGTGTTACCCAACACATCTTTAATAAGATATTGTCCGTGCCTTTGCCATATGCTACAGAGCAGCCTCTCACTCGGTGGGCCTTTTGATTCCTCTCAATAAGATTATTTCAAATGCTCTAATCCTGAATCATTGACATGAATACAAAAGCCTAGTGACATCTAATAGATGCCTCTTAGCTTTGCTTTTCCTCTTGTTCCTTTCCTTTTTCTTCTCTTTTTACCTGACAAAAAGCTTATAGACACTTGGGCTCCGTCTCTCAGTAGCAGCATGGGGGGCTCCTCATGAAATATAAAGGAGGAAAAAGGACTGACAGGGGCCCGATAAGCTACAGAGTGAAGGGTTATAGATTAAAAGTAAATGCCAGTAAACCCTACCCTGTACACTCACTTGTTCTTCTATTGTTTTCTTTAACACTTTCAGGTCCAGGGCAGGGGGAAAAGAGAAAATGGTGATCATACTGTGCCTGGGTGTTTTTAAGCTAGGCATGGTTGCCATCTGTATTGTATAGGGTTTAGGTAGGATTTTAAAATTTTGGTTCACATAAAGGTTGTGATGATAACTTTTCTCTTGGTCAGAGTATCTTTTATCTACCTTTCCAAAGAAACCTTGATTTGCAACTTGAAACTTACTTATTATTGTTTAGTAAATTAACTTTATTGGGCTATGCCCCTATTTTAGAGTGCTTCCTACTCATTAGTATTCTGATCTGTTAGTAATATCTTAAAATATTATTTTTAATAGTCTTTAATGCACTTTTGATTGAAGTTCCTCACAAAATGGAAAGTTAGTTTGAAGAACCTTGGACCTACATGTGGTTTAGTTACTCTCACATGTCAGCACACCCATTAGGAAGACAAAAACAAAGATGACAAATGAGAACTTTTTATTAGGAAGTTTTCAGAAAAGAAAGTTGGTTAAGAGTTAACCTGATTATCTCTAAAGCCATTGCAGTGTAGAAAATCCCCATTTCTCTGCATGAGCTTGCTATTATTATCTTAAAGCTAGATTCTAATCTCAGAATATTTTTGACAAATTGAGTCCTTTCTGTGGCTATAGGAATGGGAGTGTCCTATTCTCTCCATGTATACGTTCTCTTAAGACTAGCATCAAAAGCCTGGCCTATGATCACCTTAAAATCCCTAACCTTTGTGCATTATTGGTAACTTATATCTGAATATTTGCAAAGTGATGAAGCAAGTGGTTAGGAACATATATATATATATTTTAGCTCTCAACCTGACTTTTTTTCCTTCCTCAATTGCCCAGAAAAAATAAATAATAATACCGTTTTCAGTATTTTATACAGTCTCATTTATTTTTCTTGGTATCCTATCCACAATTATCCTTGCCATATATGACTCTAAACTTGTTTACCTAAACAATTTTCTTAATCGATCTTGTACTTCCAGGATTAAAAAATAATAATGTGACATAAAAATTGTACCCATTGCTGGAGCAGTGTTTTAAGTTCTTGTGTCTCCATTTAACTTGATGAGTGAGCCACTGTGTTTCATGTGGAAAAAGCAGGCACTCTCCTGCTTTTCCCAATGAGAAATTTGGGAGGAGGCATATAATTAGGGAAAAGGCATAGATTTTGGAGTCCATTGGCTGAGGGGTCAAATCCCTTCACTGCTACTTAGCAGTACCTGAACCTCAGAGGGCTCAGTTTTTCCATCTTGAAAATGGGAAAAATAATTTCTATCTTGAAGAGTTGTGAAGGTTAAAGTAGCACTGAGCTTGAAAACATATGACGTACTCAAAATCAGGTAGCTCTTGCAATATGAATATGATATATTCCCTGTGGATTGTTATTCTTCATGTTACAATTGTCATGGAACTTTCTTATAAGCAAAACTAACTCACTGAAGTTTATCATAGTAGAGAAGACCCTTGGATAAGGAGGCACTGTTTTCAGGATTGGAGATATAACAGTAAACAAGACACATGATTCCTGCTTTCATGGAAATTTCAGTGCATCAGAGTTGAAAGAAAAATTGGAATTGTAAGCACATAAACCAAGAATATATTGATATTTTTTTTCCCTAGAGGAATGCTATTTTAAATGGGGATCATGATGCAGAGGGATATCCCTGGGCAGTTAGCTCTTAGTGTTGTTGTTGAACTTGGGCAAAAACTCATGGCTTCATTGCGTTCTTCCAAGGCAGCCAACACATTGGTTAAGGCCACAGGCTGTGGAGTCAGACCACCCCAGATCAAATCCCAGCTCTTCCCATGTTAACTCTGGGGCTGCGAGCAGATCCTTTGACATCCTAAGCCCCAGTTTCTTTGTGCTTAAGACTGAGATAAGAGTAGAAGTTGCTACTTTATAGGGCTGCAGTGAAGAAAAAGTAGATAATGCGTAGCGAGCCTTAGCACAGTGCCTGGCACATAAATCACATTCAGGAGAAGGTGGCTATTATTTTTTTAAATAAACCCTGGAATGAAGAGATCCCTGACTCTTTCCAGCTATGAGATGCTAATTTTAGTTCCCACTAGTATTACGGAGGCAGGTCATAAGCTCTTTAGGAGGTAGACTGTGAGCCCCAGCACCGGTACCCCTAGCACAATGTCTTTCTTGCCTCTGTGCAAGAGGTGCTGAGAGTATGTTTATGTGAAATGGAAGAAAGAATGAAAGAAGCTAAAAATGCAGTTCGTTGAATCTGATGGTCTCATCGCTCTGCGTAAAGACAGGCTTATTATAACTACACAATAAAGTGAGAAGGCACTGCCATTAAAGCATGATGAGAAACAGAAAATGTAAGATAAAATATTAAATTTGTTACACTTAAAAATGTTAATCTTCACATGATTACCATGCAAATCCCCTCGTTGCCTAACTGTTTAATTGATCAAGTAAATCACAGAACAGACAAGTAAGGGAAAAACCCTGCTGTTGACATTCTCACAAAGCACATTTTCAAGAACATATTCTGGTAAATAGTATGTTTATTATGTGAATTAAAAAAAACACACGCATGCACACATATAGCATCCTTTGCAAGGAGGCAGATTTTCAGAGTTTGGGGAAAGCTTTATTTTTGTATGGCAAGTGGGTGATGCCCCATTATATCTAGCGTGAGATCAGCATGAGGGTAACATATGTTTCAGCAGCGCTTTTGTTTTAGAAGACTGAAGAATTTACCATTTTTTTTTTTTCTTTCAGACATGTTACTCCAGTGATTGAAGGGTTAATGAATATTCTCTCTTTCTCTGTTTGTCTCTCTCTTTTTCTCTCTGTTTCTGCCCTCCAAGCCTCCTGTCCCCCTCCCCAATCCCATCATGTGCCTGGTTGACTCTGAAAAAAGGGGCTTGAAGTTGCCCACAGGGCATCCCTTTTCCCAGCCTTCTCCAAGGCCACCTGGACAGATGGGAGCTTGCCCCTGGTCCTTAGGACACAAAATCCAATCAGGCCCTGAGCCTGCTGGTCTCTCTGACCTGTGAGCTGGCAGAGGGGAGGAGAAGCAGGAGCCACTCACATTTGATAGGCTGCTTCTGTGTGGCTTGAGGGGGCTCCTGCCTCTACTCACGGAAGGAAGTTCTCCCTCATTTTCCAGATAAGGTGTCATTCAGGAGAGCAACGTGCTGAACTAATCAGGTTAATTGAGAGGCCCCCAATCATCCTCACTGAGCTCATCTCTTCTTCCTGTTAAAGGTAGATAGTGCAGACAGACCGAGTCTACATATTTTAGTTTTCTCCCAAAGCCCGTAGAACCTGCAGGGGTGCAGGGCATAGACGTTCAGCCGGATGTCATTCAGGCTATTTGAGCCCGGGGTTCTTACTGAAGAACAGGATAGCATGAAACAAAAACAAAAACAGTGTCTTGGAGGGTTTGATACCTACTTTGCTGTTAAATGCTGTAAAAATAGCCTCAGCATTTCAGATCAGCCCAGAATGACTCTGAAAGGATCCAGATAATTTCCCCTTGGCTATTTTATTTAAGCCTGAAACTTTAAAAATCTTACGATGCGTCATCAATGACAAGGAATTTCTGGGGCTGTGTTCCAGGTTTTCAGCATCCACATGGGACATGGGGATCCCAGTCAGACACCAGGGTGCTCTGGTCCTGACTAAGGGCATCTCTGCCTCACCCCCCACCCTCTGAAGCCCCCTCCCAGCAGAGAAGAAAACAGAGCTGGTTCAACTGAATTCCGTGAAGGGCAGGGGTTCCTCCTCCCTCTTCTGTACTCAGAATGATTTGTCAAAGTTTAATTTTAAATGCTATCATTGACTATTCTTTCTTTTGACCCCACCTCTCCCCCCGCCCCACTCTCTCTCTCTCTCTCTTTTTTTTCTTGGAAGTTCCAGGAATGACTTTAATTATCTCCACAATCAAATTCTCATTGCTGCCTCCGTGAAAGTGTGTAGTCATAGATCGCAGGGATTATTTTCTTTAGCACTTGGGGATAGAGAAACCGGTTGTTTCAAAATGAGAAGCAGCTGGTTCCACAGAGCCCTATTTAATGGGGAGCTGCTTTGTACACAAACCTTCGCTCAGGTCAGTCATTACGCCAAGCCCCAAATCAGCAGTGTTTGGTCTATCACCCTTTATTAAATGTCGAGTGAGGAGTGATTTAGCTGATATGATGATGATAATTAAAAACACACACATACACACACCTTGTGTCTTCAATTTTGCCTCTGCCAAACACTTGGGTTTATAAGGAACATTTTTCAAACTTGTTCTTATGGTAATTATATTGCAGACCTCGTTTGCCACTGCTCTTTCCTAGATGGCTGGTATGTATGTGGCTTTAACCGTCTCCAAATCCACAAAATAAAATTAAGCTCATCTTTCAACATAATCCTTTATCTGACAAGCACAGTAGATAGATGAAAAGTAGATAGCCAAGTTGTGGGTCCCATTAATAGAACCAATTGGAGGGTAGAGATAACTATTATCAAACATCTTTTATGCCATCCTGTAAAATAAGGATGAGAGTGATATACCATGTGTATTTTGCTATCTTTCTAGCTTATAGAAATGGGTGTATTGTCACACCATGTTAATCTCTAGTAGCTCCAAATTCAAGCTGAAATGAGGGAAGTACTTTTGCTAGTTGACTGTACAAAATACTTCTGAAGCATGCAAAGAAGGAAAAAAACACATCAAACCACAGTATTTAGTTATGGGAATGGTTTGTTTTTAGAACCTGGGTTGCATTTTTATAAGATAAACTAATTTTGGGGCTACAACATTATTAAATCAGGGTTTGAAAGATTAAAAAAAAGCAGCTTAATAAAGATTTTTTAAAAATCTAATTTAACCAAATTTTGTCTTAGAAGAGTGAGAGATTACTTTGCATTATTAATAAAACTGTATGGTTATTTAAAATTATAACATGCTATTTTTTTACATTGATATCACATAATAAAATAATTTTAACAAAGGGTAACAATTTAGAAATTTATTCTCAGAGTGAGTTTGAGCAATAAGCTGAGTACTGGTATATATATTTTTGTTTTTATTTTATGGATTTTCTTATATGGTTTGAGTAACATTTTATTTATTTTTTGTTTGTTTGCCAACTACTTTGATTATGTAATATCTCTTTAGTTCATACTATAATTCTGTGTATTTCCTGTATCTGTATTTAAAAAAAATTTGTGGGTTTTTTAATATAAAAAAATAACTGTTATATTTCCAGTCACTCAAATTTGAACTGAATTTTACTTCCTGTTTCAAAGGTCAAGGCAGACTGACCTCAACAGCAGTGTGGAGGCTGCTGAATTATTCATATCATTGACTTTGTGTCAGCTTCCACATTTGTGGAGAGGGATGTTTTATTCATTTATCTCATTTAGGGTTCTTCTCTGCACCTGTTTCTACCATTAAGTACCCTGTAATTTGCATTTGATGCTAATTTAGTTTCATATCAGCCTGGTCCCCCCTTGTTAATTTAATTTTCTAAGACCCTTTTCATTACAGTAGAACTGTTTTCCTCTTTAAAGCAAACATCTATACAAGTAATTGTATAAACTGCCTTTTAAATAATATCTTTTAGAAGATTCCATCGTTTAATTCCTTAATTCCTATAATTAGCCATGGTTTGATTAATGTTTCAAAGGGTTAAATTAAAATGCAGAATTACTCAAATGCATACTTGAATAATTTCTTATATATGGGTGGCACTGTTAGTATTTCAGTACTCTTCCTGATAATTCTCAGAACAGCGGTAATTTTCTTTAGAGTGCTGTTTAGTTTACTAATAGTTTCTTTCAAATCATGGGGTTCTTCACATCACTTTTGAGTTGTTAGCTTTTTCTTTCATCAAATTACTGATAGTCAGTGGCTTAAACATATTTCTGCAACATTAATAATGATATACCCAAAGTAATCAGGGCAGAATTAGGTTCGATTCCTTGATGTATCATGGAAATGTGGTATAATGAATTTCAGGATACTGGGTGACATTATGTCTCTTCTCTTTTCCCCAAGTCTTTTTTTTTCTCTTTCTCTCTGTTGCTCCGTGGAGGTTGCCTGGGAATTTCTTTTTCCCAGACATGGTTTAAGCAAGCTTTTGTTTGTATCTTTGAGTACCCATTGTGCTTCAGTTGCCACCTAGATATTGTAGAAATTAGGAAGTAAGGAGGCCTGGCTGAAGTGGTGGCTGGCTACCTGGTAGAAGCAGCCATGTCTCTGGAGTGTCCACCACTGGGCATTTGGAGGTTGTGAGAACTAGCAACTCATATAAGCCAGGTACGCAACCCCTGATTGTTGAAGAAAGAGCTCTATCCCAGTTCTTACCCTTTAGCTGCTTGGAAGGTCACTGACACAAATGTGTGAATTTCCTCATAGGCTCACTTCAGGGTGCGAATTTAAAACAAGGGTTTGAATTACAAATTGGACTTCTAAGGTACATAGGCATTACAGAGAAGGAAAAGTTGTGGCAGTGGCTGAGAAATTGGACCAAGCTCCACAGTGACCCTTCTTTCCACTGGACTGGATTAGTTTTATCTGTTGTTCATATCCTCCAGGGGATAGCAAATGGTGCTGTAGCTTTGGGTTTCCAGAAGGCTCTCAGACCTATTGAAACTGGAGTTTGAAGGCGGCTTCTCTTGTTCTCTCAGTTATAAATGATTCCCGGAGCCACCCACAAACAACTTGGTAATTGTGGAAAAGTGAAAGGGAATCTTGATTGTTAGCAGACAACTTCATCTGTCTGGTTTCAAGATAGGGCCATGGGTGAACAGCAGGCTCCCAGGGGTCCCCTGCCATTGGGGACTCCTCAGATATGCCCCGTAATAGTGAGGTTTTCGCATCCTTATGGCTTACTAAGATAACTTTGTGCTTCTGCTGAGGTGCCTAAAACCATGGGAGCTTTTTCAGGAATGAGATGTGGCATCTTTATTAACAAAACATTTACTTCTCTCTTATCCCCATTTAGAAGCTTTTGTAGTTTGGACAAGTCTGTGAGCTCCAGCAGAAAAGTCTTAATGAGGTTTGATTAAACATTCAGGTTTAAAAACAATAAGGAATATTTGAGGAGCCCTTAAGAATGTAGGAAATGGTTTCCCACCCACCTCTAGCTGATGCTTAGAATTCTATTGTTAGAGTCTCATCTCTTTAGCTAACAGCCTTTTTTTTTTTTTTTTAAAGAGTTTATTGTTTTCAGAGACAGGGGAAGGGGGAGAGGCAGAGGCAGAGAGAGACCTCAATATATGGTTGCCTTTCACCTGCCTCCAGCTGTGGACCTGGCTGGAGACCTGGCTGGAGACCTGGCTTGTAACCTGGTTGTGTTCCCTGGCTGGGAATCGAACCAGTGACCTTTGGATTTGCAGGCTGGCACCTTATCCACTGTGTCACCAGCCAGGGCTAGCTTACAGCCTTTGATCTTTACTAAGACATGCTAACTTTAGGAAGGTGAACAGTTTTTAATTCTATCATTTATTTACCTCTTGGAGGGAATGAAATACAAATTTTACATAGGTTCAGCTTTTTCGGTATACAGAGCTCTGTGACCTATTTGTTTTAATTGCCATGACAACATACACAGGGGTTTTTGTACCCATTTCATGGATATGGCAAATGAATAATTAAGCTCCAGAAAGTTAATAAATAACTTATCTAGGTCTCAAGGGCAGGTTTTCTGAGGAATCTTAAGTTCTTGTAGGAGGAGACCAGGTCTCCTATTTGAGTTGAATGGACTCTCAGAAATTTCAGTACAGTTCCTTCATTTGAAAAGTTGAAAAAAAAAAAGAAAAGCAAAACAAAGCAAAGCAAAGTTGAGCTCAAAAGACCTTGGTTGCCGTTACCCAAAGATCTAATTAGCCTCTGGGCCAGAACCTTAAGCCAAGTCCCTGGCTTTGATTCTAGTGGCTTTTCTGCTACTTTTTGGAGCCACCTGGGTCCTCCTCTGCTATCCATGTCACCCTAGCGAGGTCAGACTCCGGGTAAGGCATAACTTGTATTTTCTGGTGAGCTCCATGTCTCCAGCAAGGCCCAGGATGAGGCAGTGCACACAGGTGTTAAATGGTTCTTAAGAAATTACAATATGATCAGGAGGAAGCTACAGAATACCCTATCATAAATGTTAATTTATTTTCGAAAGCACACATATTTCTATCGTTTGCAACTGTGTTCATGCCATGTCATAACATGGTGAAAGAAATAGCAATTTTTGTTTCTATCAGCCAGAGCCATTTCATCAATAGTCATCTTCCAGTAGGAGTTTTAGAAAAGTTCTTTCCATTCTAGATGCCTCATCATGAGCAGTTGTCTCTATTATCTTTCTCTGGAAGGCACTGACATTTATAAATATTGAACTTGGCAAGCCTCAAAGTAAGTCCTAATTTAAAACAATTATCTTATATTTAAGCCTAAACAAATGTAATAAATTGTCCTTTCCAGAAATAATAATAATGGAAATGAGACGTTGTTGTAGAATGTAATTCTGAAGACATCACAGTGAAAGGGATGGGGGAAATACATTGAATTTCCCCCTACTCAAAATCACCTTTGTGTAGTGTTGACTGAGCACATTTGTCGCACCTTCTGAACTGCCAGGGAAGGGCAGTACTCAGGGGGGCATGGTGCTGAGAGAAACTAGTAGCCCCTGGCATAGCCTCAAGCTGAACTTCTAAAAGGCAACCTGGCATTCAGCTGGTCAGCTGGAAGGCAGGGTGAGTAATCAGTATATTTTGTACTTTTTCAGGACTTGGGGGAAAAGAGGAAGCAATAGATAGAGCTCAGCTCCTGAGTTATGTACCTTTCCGGCCTGTCTAAAATGATTGGGGCTAATAGGGGAAAATTTTAGACTTTCTCTCTTGGTTCAAATATGTGACTGAATGTAGTCAACAGCTGTCTTTCTCTCCCTTATCCACTGTCTGGTCATTTAGGGCCAAAGCCCTAGTTTAAAAAGATAAAATTTCAAATGTATGTAGTTTTCCCTTCGTTTTTGCTTCTCAAATGATCACAAACCATTCAACAAGCTCCTTAGTAGTTTGATGTCGGGGTGCAGAAAGAATAATTTAGCTAACCCTACAACAAATTGTTTCACAGTAGGGTGTGCTCTGGTTTGGAACCCTTGTTTTCATTTCCCAGAGACAATTAGGACAGGTACCCACTGATTTCATTGACCTCAAATAGGAGAAACAAAGAAACCAGCTCGCTAATATAGTCACTAAATGTTCAGGAAGCATCTACGGTAGGAAGTAAATGATAGCCCCTGTCCCTGAGTGGTGACTGCCACAGAAGTACCAGGAGGCACTGCTAGGGCACCCAACTTATTAAGGACATTACATTCTGTTAGAATCTTCCTTTTCTCTAAATGACCACCCATTTGATTGGGTCATTCTTCTTTCTCCAGCCATCCCCTGGTCCCCTGCCTCACTCCCAACATAAGATCCAGAGTAATCATTATACATCAGATTCAGTGCAAGTAAATGGGCTACTACGCTAATTTTCAATCTTCAAGTTACTGTTGCCTCCGTTACAAACCCAAATTAAAGAATAGTCTTCTGTGAAGGGGGGGAGTCTGCTTCGGTTCTGTTAGAGGTCTGATGAGTGAAATTGCTCATGCTGAAGCTGGATTTTTCACCTATAATGAAAATGAGAAGCAACCTGGGGTGGACTGCTGAACTCAGGACACAGGAGACCTGGTTTTTAATACTGTCTCTGCCATTATTTAGATATGTGAGCCCCGCCAAGCCTCTTAACTTCTCCAGGTTTCAGTTTCCCCATTTATAAAATAAGAGAATTGGACACTCAGGATCTTTAAGGTCCCCTTTCTCTCAATGATTTTTATTCCCTATACACCTGTAAATCTGGTCACTTCTTATGTCTGACATTGGACAACAGCCTATTATTAAACATTTGCTTGGGCGGCACGTACTATATGGTAAATAGGAACCTTACAGCTAAAATTGAACAACCAGCAACATTCTCAACCAACTTGCACTCCTCCTTCATTACCTTGTGCCAGGTATCAGCTGGGTAATACAAGGGGAAGGCAGCAAGCCCAGCACACATCCATTGCTGAGAGTACCTTAGGGCAGGGGCTATTGGATGAGGTCATTAGATGATGTATCTTGCCAGGCTAATTGGGTTGGTATATTTAAATTTATTGGTAGCATAACTTGGGCAAGATGGGGAAGGGATCTAGTAAAAAAGAAAATTGCAGGCTTGTAAAATGAGAGGCACATGGGCCAACACATTCATTTATGCGAGATAGTAATCCCAAAAGGCCATCAATAGAGGCTGCCTATGTGACCCCCCAGAGCTGTCTAACCAGATGAAGCAGCCTAAGTGTTGATATGGGAAGATGCAAACTGAGTTGTATATGGAACATGCTCATTGAATAATTGTTGTGTCAGCATATCTGCTTTGTACTTTTGGGGGTGCATAATTCCCTCTAAGGCCAAATAACTCTGAGCATCTTTAGAATGATACCATCAGATGATATGCTCTGCTAGTACCCTGTGCTGCTGTGCGAGACTACAGTGTATCTCCCTCCCCTCTGCTTAAAGAAATTGGACTCTCACAAAATCTCAAAAGCATGTTTTTCTTTTGTCCTGTGCAGAGATGAGAGTCTGAGAAGCAAAATGCTGTCGAGGATGGGAACAAGACTCTTTATATATGTAATTTTAAATTTGAAATTTTTAAAATAGATTTTATTTTAAAGATTTTATTCATTATTTTTAGAGAAAGGAGAAGGAGGGGAGGAAGAAAGGGAGAGAACCATCAGTATATGGTTGCCTTTCACCTGCCTCCAGTTGAGGATCAGGCTGGAGACCTGGCATGCAACCTGGTTATGTGCCCTGGCTGGGAATTGAACCAGCAACACTTGGGTTTGAAGGCTGGTGCTCAGTCCACTGAACCACATCAGCCAGGACCTAAATTTGAAATTCTTAAAGCCTTACATTAAACATTATCCATTATTCTATGGATAATGACTTTCTGAAAATTCTAGGTACAGAATAGGCCTTCTCAGGATTTTCTGTTTTTTGTTTGCTTTCCTTCATTTCTTATTTTATGTCTAATAAACCTTTATTTTAAGCAGGATCAAGTGTTAAGGAAAACCAAACTACAGAGTTAATGTATAAAACATTAATTCTATAGTAATGCCCTATAAAAACCAAAAGAAATAAGACCAACTATTAAAAGAAATCCATATGTCTCTGGAATTTTTATTTAAGTTTATATTAGCGATAATAACCTTGGTTCCAGGGAATTTGGTAACTATTAATGACCAGCAAGGGGTCACTGGCCTCATGGTACTTTGGGCCAACAAGTCCTTCCAATGTGGACAACTGGTCATTTATCACAAAGAAGTGCCCCAAGATGAGATCCTTATTCTTTTGCCATTTGATTATAATTTAACCCCAGCATTTAAAGGGCCCTAGGAACAAAGATACAATGGGTGATGCTTTTAGTATTTTAAAGAGTTTAGTTTTGCCATACAATTCATAATTGAGTATCATCAAATAGAGTTGTCAAAATAAAGTTAGTAATTATGTTTCATTTTAGGGATGAACACTCATTTTTGTTCTGTTTTGTGTATCTGCTGGCTTATATTGGTGTAGTATGCATCTATGTGTATGATTATATTCATACTCCTATGTCTGGTATATGTGTGTGTGTGTGTGTGTGCGCGCGCACGCGTGCGAGAGAGAGAGAGAGAGAGAGAGAGAGAGAGAAACAGAGAAAGAAATAAAGATGTTGAAACACTGCATGCAGCGTGAACACAATAAAACAAAATTTGGATTATAGAAATTTGTCACATCAATTTTACTTGAAATTTGGCACAGCTCTAGTTTCATAATATGTAAAATAAGAGGCTAGAGGCCAAGTAAAATTATTCTTTTTCTTGGGTAGAAATGATTGGTGTCATGGTGGTTGGCATCGTCTTTTATATGTTCTATGTTATTGTTGTAATTACCGCTGATAATGATAATAATAATAGCTAACATTATGCTACATATTTGCTTAGTGTGCTGTCATTTAATCTTGACAATAACTGGATGTGGGGAGTATTAAACCCCCCCCCCCCATCTTATAGACAAGGAAACTGGGGCTCTGATAGGTTACATAACTTGCCCAAGGTCACCAGAGCAACAAAGTGGTGGAGCTGGGACACCAGCCCTGCTGTTTCAGACCCCAAAGATCAGGGTCTTAATCATGACACCATTCTGCCTCTATTTAAAGACTAACATTTCCATTTTCTGAGCTCAAGCCTTTAACATATTCATTTAGGCAAATTTCCATCCTTTTCTGGCATAATCGCTATTCCTTTTGTTGGTCATTGCTCCCCTGGGTTTCCCTCAAACATGGTCAGAGGTGCCCCGGACTTTTAAAGATGGAAGAAAGGCCACATGGCCCTGCATAATTTGACTGAGACAGCTGTGCAGTTGGTTGTCTCATTTAAATTACAACCACAAAAAAAAAAAAAGATGTGCCAGGTTTCACTGACACAAGGCTAAGGGCAGGAACACAGAATGGTTTCCTGAACCTGCCCCTGTGTTACTGCCAATGATAAGCAGCTGCTCTCAGCAGGGCCCCGTGGACCATGGAGGGGGCAGTGAGCATCCCGAAAACAATTATCCTTCCCCAGGTTTCTTCTGAAGGGTTGTCGCTCCCAAATTCTCAGGGTAAAGGAACTGCCCATCTCTTCATTCCAGCTTGGAATGGCTGACCGAGGCAGAAAGTTGAGGACAATTTGTCAGAGTTAGGGGGAAAAGGAAAGATGTGGGATTTAAAAGGCTGGTTTGCAAAGAATCATCTGGACAGGCTGTGGCTGAGATGGAGAGAAACCCCGAACTGATTTGCTGAAGGTTGAACGTGAGATGTTGCAACCGCAGACCAGGGAGGCATTCATGAGACCTGACGACAAGCCTACCTTTAACACAGACTCTGGTACAAAGTTTCATGTGTGTGTTTTTGCTGAGCGTCTTCCCCGCAACCCCCCTCTAGCTTTTGAAATGGAGTCTGATAGTCCAAAGGATATCTTTCACATGCAACATTTCCCTCTTTGATTTGAGACAGGAGCTTTTCTGGGGCTGCAAAGCAGTAAAGCTATGTCTACATGACTGATGATTTCTTCCTTTTTGGGGATGGATTTTTTACATTGCACCTTTTCCCCGGTTAAATGATTTTTAACACCAGTTGCTTTGTTTTCTTTCTCATTTCCCCAAAACTTCATTCATAGTAGATGCTTCCCAAAGCAGATTGGTTTTATTAAACTTATCATGTCTTTCTGAAGCAAATATATGAAATCTTCCAGAAAAGTTCCTAACAGTGATACAATTTTCTTTTTTGCACGTGAGTGTATTGTGAGCCTCTGTGTGTGTGTGTGGGCGCGCGCGCGCGCACCCCAGAAGTTTGTGAACCGTATGAATGCAGTCTGACTTTTCTATTGCCATTATTAATGACTGAAGAACATACTTTGTCTTACGGGGTTTAAGCAAATTACGATAAAAGGAAGGTGGTGGAGATTACTTTTTGCCCTAAGAGTGGGAAAATAAAGTGACAAGGAAATGAATGTGCCCGGGCTGTGCAGTGCGGGTGGTGATGGGCTCGGAGGGCGCCCCGGGAGCGGCAGCGCGGAGGTGTCTTCCCCCCTCCCCGCGCCGCTCAGTAGTGGCATTGTGGGGACTCATGAATTACCCCTCACAGCCGGGGCTCCTCGCTATAAATCCAGCCTGGTGCCGAGCGCACTGTGGGCAGCCCGGCGCAGAACAGGGGCCGCCGGTGTTTGTGTTGTTGTTAGCGATACGTAGCCGAGTTCCGCCGAAGCGGAAGGCCCCGGCTCCAGTTTGTCGCCAGTGAAAGCCGAAACAGGAGCCGCACATGTGGACGGGAGCCGCCCGGGGTGCAGGGGGAGCTGCGTGCAGAGGGGCCCGCCCGCCGCCCACCCGCCTGGGCGTTTGTTCGGCGGGGAGAAGAGGGGGAGGGGGGAGCAAAGAAAATAGCTGCAGGGGAGCAAGGCAAAGGATGCCCTGACCCCTAACGGGCATGGGCCTTCCCGTTACCTCCCGCTACTTGTCCGAATACTTGAGAGAATTAAAAAAAAAAAAAAAAAAAAAAAGTATCCTCTGTGGCGTGACTTTAAAATGTCTTGCGTTCTCAGGAAATCTTGTGTCTGTCTTTGGGTGGGTGTTTCGTGGATCTGTTGGATAGGCGATGGTCTTCTATCCCTTTAAGAGGTAAAAACATGAAAAAAAATGTAAATGTAGGGACTTTTAACACTTCCCCCCTTCCTAACATTCATATAATTGCTGTTAAGCCACATTGAAAACCCTGGGGCCTGGTGTGCACCAGGGTAAAGTTACATTTCACAAGCAGAAAATTGACTCACCACTTAGGAAAATTGGCTACCAATTATGTGTCAAAGGCTCTAAAGTCAGACCTGAGGTTTTCTTTTTTGCCAGAATGTGGAATTGAAAAGGGCACAGGGGCCCAGCCTTGTGCCCTCTCCCCGTTCCCTGGAAGGACTTCTTTCTTGTTCTGACTTTCAGACTTTTCTTCGGAGGCTTCTGGGCCCTGGTGGGGAAGGAGCTTCTGGTCCAGGGAGGGACGGGCTAGTAGGAGAAACAGTGGCCGGAGGAAAGGAGATAATCAATAGATGTGAGTTCATGCATATGTATTTTTAAAATCTGCTTATGCCATGCAGGGAGAAAGCTGCGCTTGCCCCGGTGTGGTTGGTCCAGGGTCTGAGAGCTGTGACCGAGTCTCATGGGGCTGAGGGGCCCAGGGGGAAGGGATGCTAGGGAAAGGAAGGGGGTGGAAGGCCAAGGCACCAATCTCATGGGACATCTGCTATCTCTCTGGGGACAAGACACCATGTGCAGGGCCCATTCTGGAAGGTCATCGCTCCCTCCTATTGTAAGAGGAGATACTGGGGCACAGGGATGAAAGACAAGAGAGGGAATGAGAGAGAGAGAGACAGAGTCAGAGACAGACACAGAGACACAAAACAATGGCGGAGGAGAGAGATTCAGAGACTGAGACGGAACAGTTGAGAAAGGAAGGGATGGAGGAGAGACAGAGACACAGGAGGGAAAGAGCCAGTGCTCTGTACATTCTATACGTCACCCTTAGTCCCCCCTTCCCCCACCTCTGTGTCCTGTTTCTTCTCTACGCAACTTTCTTGACACACTCCTTGCGTTCTTTCAGGGCCTGCTTTCTGTTGCTGTTGCAGTGGCTATCCCAAGTTTTATTTCTTAAAGCCTTGAAATCGAGCCTTATTTAGTGCTGCATTTTCTGCCTCTAGAGGGAGAGAAAGAGAAAGCTTTAGGACTTGCCAAATGCAGTGGATCTGCTGTGGTGTGTTGGAGAGAGCTGGTTTTCTAGGGCATCCAGGATGCAAACGCATACTGGAGATTATCCCAAGATAAGCATCCCTCCTGACAACAGGATGTGATATGTAATAATTTTAGTGAGAAAAACCATCCCCGTTTTGCCTCCTGGGAAATCTTATGCTAGCTGTTTCTGTTTGATTCTTACTTTGGACATTTTCCAGAATTCTCAAGAACCAGCTATCTTAAATCCTTGGCGATTTTGACAGAGAAGACTGTTTTGTCTAAGGGGCAGAGATCCTAGGGATGGCCTCACCCCAAAGATCTAATTTCAAGTTAGTCCTAGCCTCTTTGCTGGTATAAGGAGAAAAATAAGTTATTCTTTGCAGAAAATTTAGTTCACCTCAGAGTCTTCATTGGGTTAAAAAAATGTTTGTGTGAGTTTTTCCGTTGTAGCTGTTCAGAATGCATGCAAGTTTATGTTTTTCTAATCAAGACTCAAATATTTTGAGTGGATTCTTCCCCCTCTATCATCTTGTATGTTTGAGTGATCTCTTTTGGTTTTAAGAACCTCACAGGCTCCCTCAAGTGATGCTTAATTAGAGAAGCCTTCTACCCACTAAGTATTTTCTTAAATGTATAATTGATTGTGCAAGGAAGGAAGAGCGGCAGGAGTGGAAATCATACATCATTTCATTATTAATGGCAATGTCTAAATAAAATGCAGACTTTGTCATGCTAATGGATAGCTGAGTAGGTTTAAGTCAGAAGCTTTTTTCCTTCTTTCTTTACTGTTCTGGGATCATTTTAGGAAGTTTACATAGCACTTACTCTATTGATAAATATATTCTAACACCCAATCAAACTGAAGACTGAGGAAAAGGTGGAATGAAATTTGGGAAGCCACATAAATTATGTCCTTTTTGTAGTGAAGAAACTGGAATTTTACCAGGGTTGAATTGACAAGATATGCATTTAGCACTTACTCTGTGGTGTGTTCACTGCCACATTCCACAGATAGCCTCATATGACAACAGAGTGGAAGTTATCGAGTATGTCATGGAGACCGAAATGGCTGCTTTTGATGGGAAGCTACTTGAGCCTGAAATTCCTCTGAAAGTAGACCTTCTAGAGGGATTTGGATGCAGGTAGCATTCATGACCCAGGAAGCAGGAACTGAGGAGACGGGAACAGGTCAGGACAAAACATTGAGGTGAGGGTGCCTTATCCAGGTCACTGCTTAGGCACGAGGTGCTCATGCCGTTGGGATCTCTTGACAGGCAGACTAAAGTATGCCTTCTGGAATTATGCTCCTGAAGGACAAGAGGCTGGAACAATTTATTTCCTGGCTTCTTTCCCCCACGGGTTAAGGGTTGCACATGGGCCCATCAACGTATTTACCCTCATAAGCTGTGCTTGTGTGTAGGCCAGGTGGTTCCTGCAGAGTTGGCATGCCATAGAAGGCAGCCTTCCTGTGGGTGCGTGTGGTCAGGGTGAAGCAGGGGGCTGGAATCAGAGTGGATCATGGAGATGGGAGGCAGGGACCAGAGGCCTCTGTCACAGAAGCTGAGGATAAAGTACATGTGGGGAGTGAAGCTCCTGATACTCAGACTTCATTCTTTGTTTTTTATTGAGTACCTGCTGTGTGCCTGGGCAGAGTAGGTGATTCCTTTTTAAAACAATAAGTGCTTAAAATGTATACATAATACGGGTTTGGTAAGTGCTTATTGTGTGTCTGGAGATCTGTCTCTCTTCTTCCTGGAAGTGTGTTCATGCTATCGGACCAGCTGTTGTGATTTTGCTTTGGAAAATATAATACCAAAATATGGCATCCATCTTTTGACAGGTCCAGGTGATACGAAAATGAATGAGACCTGACCTGAGCTTCATGTCTTCAGCTTAAATACAGACAGTTCCAGGGTGAGAGTAAGGCTCTGTTGTTACAGGATTAGCATTTTTCTCTGACCAAGAAGCAAGGATGAGAAAGCAGCTTTGGGAAAGAGATACTGTTGAGATGGGCAGGGGGATAGCAGTACATGGCTCTTTGGCAAGTTGTGTGAAAGGAGGCTGGGAGGAAGGTGAGGACCAGTGTGAAGGGCCTAGAAGGCCATAATAAGAGATATGGGTTTTCTTTTGTAGAGGTCCATTTTTACATAAAGGGTTGGAGGGATGGGGGCATAAAATCCATGGTGAAGAACTTGGTGTCCAAACATGAGCTCCTAATGTGGTTCCCAAACCAGGTTGTATTCCTCATATTACTTACACATTTCTCTATCCCTCTAGTTATAGAAAATTGGGAATTACCCTTGTTGCTTCCTTCTCCTTCATATTCCATAGCCAGTATCTCTCAACTCTATCTTCATATCATCCACATGTCACCTTTCATGTCCTTGTCCACCCACTCCTGCCATAACTCCAGGATGGTGTCTCTGCATCTCTCGGGTCTCCCTAGAATCCATTCTTTCCACATAGGAGCCAGAGTAAGCTGTTCACAATTCACATTTCATAGTGCCCCTCCCTAGTATAAAACTCATCAGTGATTTCTTACAGCTTGTAGGATCAAGTTAGAATTCCTCACTCACAAGCAATTCCTATTGCTTCTGTCAGGGACACTCCCTCCCTTCTTTGTTAATTTAAGTTTAATTCATCCATTGGGATTCTAGCTTCTTTTCCTTCAATTCTCAGAGACACTTGCACTAACCTCCACAGCTGGGTCAGTTCTTGACAAAATATGCTGTAACCTCCCTGAGGCCAGGGTCTCTGGCTGTTTGTTTACTATTTTATCCCTACCCACTGACATTTAGTAGGAATTCAATAAATATCTATTGGATGGATTATTGGGTGATGGGGAATTTAGCTTGTGCCTGGGGGCAGATAGATCTTGTCCAGTGTGTGTGTGTGTGTGTGTGTGTGTATGTGTATGTATGTATGTGTGTATTTGATGTGCTGAAACTGGCCTGTGTGGGCTCATGAGAACCAACTAAGTGAACCTCTTCCCTTTGTTCAGTGGTCTTACACAGCTAACTTGAAATCACCCACATTAGGAGTACTTACACGATGGCAATTGGCTGACACTCTGAAATAGGGTCCCCCCATCCACTTTCCCAGTACATTGCTATCCTATCATTCATGATTCCTACCCAATCTTTGGTTTCTGAAGTTTTCCTTCTATATTGAGTCTTTGCCATCAGCGTTGTTGGGGCCAGAGACCACATCTTAAAGTTTTGAGTCACCAACATGTAGCAAAACATACAACTCAATGAGCATTTGTTTTAAAGAAGAAAGGAGCGAAGTAACCAGTAGCTTGAATCTCCAGTCAAGTAGTGCTGGCTGTCCCTGTCTGACCTAACGTGCTCCTTGAGAAAGGAATTTTGAAATGAGTTTGGCCCCCCACCCTAAGCCTCTTTCCACCTTCCACTCCACTGGTTCTTGGCCAAAGGTTCTTAACACAGTCTCCTTGTGTTATAGGAGCAGGTTTTAATAAGCAGGATTCTTGTCATCATGGACAACTGAGCACAGTTAAGTGAGTAGTTAAATTCCACAATAAAGCTAATGGGTTCAACTCAATGAGAATATTGAGAGTCTTTTTTGTGGGATATCTTGGTGCTCACAGGCTAGTGAAACAGGCTTTTCCTTCCCTCCAATGTCTGTACCATTGAAAGGCACAGACAAGCACACGGAAAGCTAACCAATAAGATGTTAGATGTTATTACCATCTAGTGCGCTACAGTATCAGGGAACATCCATATCAAGGGCTGATCAACTCCCTGTGGGGTCAGGGAAAGCAAGGAAGAAGTTGTATTTGCATTGGACTTGGAGGGATGAACAGAGCCATAGAAGGTGTTGCCCAGGGGCAAGGAGACCAATTTAGGAAGTTACTGTGCTAGAGATGATGAAGTTGCTGTCAGTACTGGTGGCAGGAATGGAGGGAAGTGGGCAGCAAAGAAAAGGGCAGGCTAGCTGTGGGAAGGTGAGGGAGAAGAGAATCAAGGCAAACTGCGTGGATCATTTTCTCATCTACCCCCTTTGGAGGTGGAAAAATGGGAGAATTGAAACGATCTAAATATGGTTGGTTAATGTTCTGTTATCTTGACTAATTTTGATAAGACTTTATGACAACTTTATCTCAAGCTGTTGCTGTTTCAATAGAAATTGGATTGTAGGATGCACAATTTGATTTCATCAAACAGCTACGGACTTGAATCCTAGTTCATTGTCCCTGAGTTTCATTACTGTCATTGTCTGCAACTTAATTCCATTTCTATTTGAACCACTCATTAAGCACCTTAAAATTATGTATGCCGTAAATTCACAGGGTAGCATATGCAAATAAGAAGCACCTCTCACCTTAGTTCTAAATAAACACTGTGGGTTTGTTAAACTTGGGAGTTTCAGATCATTTCTTGTATGTAATGCAGCTGTAGCTAGGTCTCTCCTTTTCCCCTCCCTTTAAATACAAAGAGAAAAAAAGAATAAAAATATTTTCATTTTGAGTCATAGTGGGGGTGGGGCATGCAGAGGAGAAAGATGAAGAGGGAGGGAGAAAATGTATACAGCTTCTCCTTTGGGTTTTGGCAAAAAAGAATAATTCCCATAAACTCAGCTTGGCTAAGAGAAGCCTCCAGATGAGAATTCTTGGGATCTCCAACTCTTCTCCACATTAAAAAAATAATAATAATAATAAATTAAAAATTAAAAATGATATGGTCTTGAAGGCCAGAAGTGTAACCTTTGATGTTAGCTTTTCGGAAGTTCAATAATAAACCACTTTTCCCCCCTCATTTTTAAAGAGAGCTACTCTAGAAAACCTATCTCTGTAATAAAAAGTAAGAAAACATAAATAAAAGACACTCAAATATTTATACAGTTATTCAAAGGATTAAGCGTATTTGGTAAGGTCTAAGTCTATTTAATATTTTCCCCTTCTTTTGAGTCTTTGTTTTTACCTCTGGTACATTTAGGATACTTTTTCCCCCTTGTGGTTTGGTTTATAGAAAATTAACTAATTTCCTTATGATCCAGGCAGAACTTACTTTAGGCATATGCAAATACAAATGAAGGCGAGAAAAGAAATACGGCCTAGATGAAATGAAAATATATTTTCATCACTGTGATCTTTATATTACAATGTTTAATTAACACCCAGTGTTACTGAATAAAAAGCAAAATAAAAATTGAGTAATTGCCTATTTACTTGACTGATAGGTAAAAATCTCAGGGACACATAATTCAGAATAGTATAACTTTGCTTTAAAGTTTTACATTATAAGGGTGTTTCTGTGGCGATGTACATGTTCACATGTATTTTCTCCTACATGATCTAAACTGGGAAAGAAGGAGAATGATTAGTTTCTATGTTAAAAATGCAGTGAATTTGTATTTGTTACGAGTCTGGGCTAAACCTGTTAGGGTCTTCCATCTCCTGCACCCAGCTAGGATTCTCTTGTGAAAACACACCAGACTTATCCTCAGAGTTTTATTTAGCTTCATTATATCAAAATTTAACTATCCAGACAGTAGTTTGAGCACCAGCCATAACTTGATTAACTCAGAGCTCTTTGAAAGTCCCAATATTGTAATTTCTGTTAAGAGGGTGGGACCAGATATCCCCTATTTTGGTAATCACCACTTTCTATGTAGGATGAGTTAATTTTCTCTTAATAAACACTAATGGACAGTCTATGTAGTTAAACATCCTAGTTAGTAATTTATTCATATAGTCTACACAGAACATCATTTTCAGATACAATAACATAGTTATTATAATCAACAGAGTTTTATTCAACAACTAACTATATGTCGTATGAAGCCCTTGGGAGAATTGTATAATGTGGTCTCTACTTTCAAAGAACTTCTTACCTAATGTCATTTTTCTATGATCCAGAGGCTACCTTGGTGACTTGTTGTGAATTAGGGTCATAATTATGAACATCATTTATCATTGTACTGTGACTGCACAAGTGCTGGTTAATAGAGGATTCAGAATGATAGAATGCAGGATAAATCACATCACCTTTTCCTGGAGCCGTGTCTCGGTGAGCAGGAGCAGAAGCAGAGAGTGGAACTGATATCATTTCCATCTGCAAGTCCTGGTGACATATGAAGTGCGTGAGACATTTATGGTTTTGTTGCTACCATCAAGACCTTTGGCAGAGTTCTAACTTATTTTGGGCTCTCTTTCCCTCTTCTTCTTTTTCTTCTTC
This sequence comes from Noctilio leporinus, assembly GCA_004026585.1. Taxonomy (NCBI): domain Eukaryota; kingdom Metazoa; phylum Chordata; class Mammalia; order Chiroptera; family Noctilionidae; genus Noctilio; species Noctilio leporinus. Next base: position 53,133 of record PVIW01000078.1, read on the forward strand.
TTTTTTTTTGGTAGCTATTTCCAGCTGTTTATTTTTATCTTGCTTTGGGATGTTTAAATGAAAGACATAATTTGATTCTAAATTGTGGTTGTTATCAGATCTGGACAGGACAATAAGACAGTGTTAGTAATTTGGATTCTTCTGGCTCTGTATTTGTGCTGAATTACAGTAAAGGTAAGTTTGAAGAGGCTTGCTCATTGATTGATTGATTGATTCATTCATTCATTCATTCAGTGAGTACCTACTATGTGCCAGCAAAGACTCTTTAGACATTGTATAGACTTTACAGTCTAGTGGGGAACAGTCACTCAATCACATGAATAAAGGTGAGATCACAGCTCTGTTTGGTGCTACAGAGGCAGGTGTGGGAGAATGATCTAAGTGCATGTATCAGGGAGAAGAAGAACTGACTTAAGGAAGGGGCATCAGGGTACGTGTCCCCAGGGAGTAAAGATCAAACCAAGAGTGAACCTCTACCTGTGCATGCTCCTTTAGTCATAGTGGTAGAGTAGAAATAACATGGGCTCTGGAATGAGATGCATAAGGGTCCTAAGCCGCCTGTTGACTCACTAGCTATGACCTTGGATAAGTCATCTCATTCTTTTAAAACTTAGTTGTTTTTTTTTTTAAATCAAAATAGGGAAAGCAGGAACATCCATCCTGCTGGACTGTTTTATGTTGTAAAAGTGATACATTTTTTTATATACCTGGTTTAGTTAGATGCTTACTATTATTTTTTCACCATGACAAAATGTGAGTTTTGTAAATCAGGCCTTATCCTTTCCTGAGAGCTCTTTTTAAAGAGACTTTTCCTGACCACCTAACCTAAAGCAGCTTCCTACCATGGCATCCTGTTTAACTTTTAATTTTTCTACTGTTAACATTTGATACAAAATAATAGCATATGTAACACTTATATCATGAAACACAATAATAAATCAAAACCAAGAACCCCTTACTGAACTTAAGAACTTAATCTTTTTGAAATTTAAGATATAAATAAATATGAGACCTATGGTACAATTCTGTTTAAAGAATAGATTTTTTTAAAAAAGAAAAGCCTAAAAGAGGGTAATTATTTTAAGCTTCAGTACATTTTTTTGTTGTTGCTGGGTGACCAAAAAAACAAACACACACACACACATACATACACAAAAAGAAAAAAAATTGTTTTTCCTTTGGGAAAACAGTAATATGTCTAAGCTGGTTTGGAGGAAGTTGATAGTTTCCCTACCAGAATGACATTTGGGATAACATTTGAATTGGTTGATCATGGTTTTAGGTAAATAAACTCAGAAATAGGGTCAGTGTTCAGATGTATGGAGAGGGAGGGACTCTGGACCCAGGTACTGGAGGAATGCTGAATTCTGGTCCCAGCTTACCTTTGACTTTGGCCATGCACCGGAGACTTGCTTATTTTGCTTTTCTAAGCTTCATTTTCCTTACCTCTAAATCAAGTGGATGGAATGACCTCCAAAATCTAACAGCCCCCTCAGCCTGTGCCTCTGTGACCTGTGCATTTTGCAGATCCAATCCCCTACATGAGCAGAGGGTGCAGGCGAGGTCCAGGCCCCCGTAAGGGAGGGAGGCTGGGTGCAGGTGTGTGACCCTTTATGCCAACATGCCATCGCTGAAGGGCTGGTGCCGACAGCTAGCTTCTTTGCATGGGAAAATGTTCCCTTCCAATTACACAGCAGTTTTGTGGTGGCTCAGGGCTATAGTGGGAGTGTTGTAGCCAAAGCACACTCATTCATAAATTCCACTGTGCCACTCTCTAATTTTTTTTCTCTTTTGGATAGATAAGTATTTTGTGGTTCCTTCTACCACAGCCGTGCAGCTAATGTGAGTACATTGCATGGCCTTGAAGCCCCTGCAGCAGATGGACAGGCCAGTGTCAATCATAAGCAATATTTGGTGCAGTGAACACAAGTGAACTGACCCTTCTAATACTTTCTAGAAAGCTGTCTTTAAAATGAAGTACAGGAAAGAGCTGAAAATGGGAGCTGGCTTGCTTCTAGTTTATGGATTTCTCTGGAAATAGGTATTTTATTCTGGTAAAAGCCCTGGTTTATCACACACAGCTCAATACACATGCTGAATGTCAACCCCTTTGTGCAGATGTGAATATCTATTGTAAATTATGGAAATTTAGGCTGCATATTTAAAAAAAATATATTTTCTTCCTCTGTTTTTGCAACTTGCTTTAATTCTGAGTCCTCTTTTTGGAAGTGACTAAAATGCAGAAAGAAAATCAAAGTAAATGGTGTTCAAAAGACAGAAAAATCTAAAATAACCATGCAGAATCCATATGCAACACAGACTATTTTAGTGTTTATTTATTTTTTAAACATGAGAAGTATATTCCCTTAATGCCAGTGTATTATTCACTTTGGCAGTGATCTAAAAGATTTATGCTTCATGAAAAACCTATTCTTCTGAAAATCTATATCCTGTGCTGGGGTAGGTATATATGTATACTGAACAGAGCATTAAAAAGTCAACATTTGCTTTCTGTCCTGCAGTTTGTTAGGTTTTCATGGCAGTGATAAGGGATATTGCAATTAGATTTAGCATGAGCATAATTTCAGAAGTGCTCTTAGCTCATTAAAGCATTGAGGATTAGTCAACTTCAGTTCAAATAACCGTAGAAGTGCGTGAGGATGGGTACCACATTGTAGCATAATGAGCTTGCAGTTCATAACTCTGGCAAGGGTTTGCCTCTGTATTTCCCTTTGAGAAAGATGACGGTTCCTCCGTAAATATGTAGCACAGAATCTGTTTCTAAACAGCTCCAATAAAATCTGTTTATTGGTGTCTCTTGTCTACATACAGCCACCTGTCTAAAAGCATAAATTCCCATGCATGGAGTGGTCTATTCTCCCCTGTGTAAGTATTTGTCACCCCCACCAGCATCAATGAAAGCTGTGTTCTTACCAGCAGGAGAATAGATTCATATGCTGTGAAAAGGTATGGAATTCTGATTTATGGTCTGTGTTGCTTTTAATGGATATACCTGCAACAGCTACAGAGCTACAAACTATAAGGTGTTAAAATAAAACATTTTACAGTGCAATATATTGCCTGCTTGTTAGTTAAAAGCACTACCAGGGAGCACATTTTAGCTAAATTTGGCAGTATTAAAAATACATGTGTGTCTTTGCTTTCTTTTCTCCACTCTTGCTCTCTGCCTCTCTTGGCCTATGCTTTCCCTGTTCGGGGACTTGCTGCCTGTGACCTTTTGGGCACCGAGGGTGGACATTCCATGTGGCTTGAGATGAAACTAAAATGAAAGATTAAAGCAATTCTGAAGGATTTCAAGATAGGCTACTGCCAGCTCATCTTCAGAAGAAGAAAAGGGAAAAAGAACTCGTTTCTTGAGTCGCCTGCAATCTGGGCCGTAGGTAGCCATTTTGGCGGCGTCCTCCTTGGCTGGAAAGTAGCTGGGGCTTTCAAACTCTTCACGCCATAGGGCTCAGAAACCTTTGCAGAATTGTTTATTAAATATTTAAGCATTTCCTCTTTCGACCTTTCCGCCACAGAGAGAGCTGGAGAGGAGCGTTTTCTGAGACCAGTGAGGTACCAGTGTGCGGCCATAGTTGCTCCAGCTTCAGGCAAGGGTCAGCTTTGTTTTGGGGGACGGTCTTGCAACAGGTACCCTCACTCACCACCAGGACTCCCATGGTCAAAAGTGCAGGTGCTAACAAAACACCTGGATGCCTGCCCCCTGTCGTTTTTAATTGGGGTGGCCTTTTGAAGAAATTCAGGGTACTTTAGAGAATGGTTAGTATACAGTTCGAGCCGAAAATAATTGTAGGCATAAAATTTAGGATTGCCTCAAGCAAAGCTTTTGTTTAGCTTTGTCATGTTTTAGAGCTACCGCAGGAAATATTTTAAGCCTAAGCATATACCTCAGGAACCAGTGGGCCTCATTATTAGAAATGCTGGGCTGCATTCATTTGATATTTTATACCTTATGTGTTTCATACTTGATGTATTTTACTCCCTGCCCCATTCTTGCTTTTAGGTGGGCATGAGTCAAATTTGAAGGGACAGTTTTAGTTATTCCAAGAGCTCTTGAGAAGGAATAAGAGTATGAGTTGGTTTTAAGTTTCATGGTGAAACTGCTTTTAATATTTAAATAATTTTTTCTTTTGAAATGAGGAACTTCAAAAAGGGAGTTATTTAATAGCTAAGTTACTTTACCAACTGGCTTTCCTATTTTTTAAAGTCTGGAATAGTGCTAAAATTAAGTATAATGTAATATTTAAAATAAATATACCTAGGGCCTGTGAGAATTCTACTTCCCAGCATTTGTAGGAAGCTGTAATGCATGCAGAAGTACACAGTAGTTTATATAGTAGTTTTATTTTAACTAGTACAATATAACAACCTGACATGCTGTGAAAAATAAATAACTTTTTTGAAAATGCATTTTCCAAGTATGAAAGTAATATTGAAAAACGACTGAGGTAATCACTTTTGCATAGATTCTGAAAGGGGAAGAGAGGGGAAGAATAATTTATGGCTTAATACATAGAATTTTACAAAGGTGTGAAGGATTTTCTCTTTTTGTGTGGGAACAGAAAGAATATGCTTTGCCATTTTGTGAAAAGACTCTGGAAAGACAGCTGAGTTGTGAGCAAGTGTTTATAGGAGTCTTGGTCAACCCCTTTATATACTTTATTCCTTTGCTTTGGTTTTGGGGTCAGCAGATTGAGTAAATAGATTTCTTTTTATTTCTTCATAGGAAAAAGAAAGATTCCTTTGGCTGTTAAATTTCAATTTTCCAAAGGAAGTAAGCATTCCCTCTCAGGCTTCTCACACATTCAGATAAACAAACCACTTTGAACCATAATGTTTATGGAAAGGAAATAGCCTCTTCATTTTATAGATGAGGGTCCAGAGAAGAGGCGACTTGTCCAAGGCCCTACAGCTAGTCAGCATTTAAATCAGAATTACTTTCTACCCAGTCCCATTACCCATCCTGGTAAGAATCAATGCTGACTGTCAGATTTGTACAGGCCAGTAGGTGCCCCCAGCACTAGATCAAGGGGAACACTGAAAGTGTTGCTGATGGTCTTGCTAATATAACGGGTCAGGCAATTCCAAACCCAAATTTTACTAGGTCATTGGCATTATTAAGGTATGATTTCGAAGTAGCTTTTAGTTTCCCTGCTTTAGTCTCTTGTCGGCTACACCCAGACCCTCTCAAATAAACATACACTCTGAAGTTAAAACTGTTTGCTTGCTGTAAAGTTAGCTTCTGGACAAGTTTGCAAATTTCCCTCACCTCATACTTCCCAGCATAGACTTGAATTAATATTCGAGAGCCACGACTGCATTCACTTTTAAGTCGTTTTGACTCTGAGTCTTGATACCTGTCTTGGATATGATTAGCTAGGTCCATCTTGAGTGGAGGATATATATATTTTAAATGTTATTTTGTCATTGGCTCTGAATGTGTGAAATATTTGGGCTCATATGTAAATGTTAAGTGTAGAAGGTTGGGATGGATGTGCTTCTTTGCCCTGTGACTTTTTGTCATGAAGTTTTTGGGTGAGAGGAAGAGAAAAGTGAATCTACTTTTCTAGCTAGCAAAGGGAAGGGTGGTAGTGGGGCATGGGTCAAGGGAGAAAGGACTACTAAGAAAAGATAAGATTAGGAGTCCCAAGGTAGCAAAGTACAGTGAAGAATGAGGAGCAAAATTAAAATACTCTTTTCTTGCCAGTTTCTCCCAGCACTATGATAAATCCTTCAAAAATAGTCCCCACAACCAACCTGTCCTGTCACTTGGACACTGCCCATGAGCCTGGGTAAGGGCATTTGTGCAGAAATGGTCCTTACAAATGGATTTGGACCCCAGTCTCTCTTGCTAGGAGATTTAAGGTGTCTGTTGTGACAGGTGGGAAGGTAACAGTGGTCTTCATTGCTAAGGAAGCCGGAGGCTTCAAACAATGACCTTGTCTCCCATTCTGTCTGAAGCAGGGTATCTGGAAGTACTGGTCAATCACTGATGAGATGAGGGGAGCAGTTGAAGCACACCTCTGGAATCCTTCTCTTCTTACCTGCTTTTCTCAGTCTCATCCCCCATTCTGCACACTTGAGGCCAGTGTTCCCCAAGGCCCAGGCCTCTTCTAGCCAAGGCAAGGTAATATGAAAGGAATAAAAGAGTTTCACCATTGTGTGGGGTAGTAGAAGAGGGAGGAGGAAAATGCCCATTTTCACTCCCGGAGGAGAGCACAATCCAAGGACTGAATCATTGAAGGTAAAATTCAAGGTTCTTCAAATGAAAGAAAGAGATTTTGAGGAGGGTGTCGCTGTCACTATTCTATACATGAAACTGGTAAGGCCAATAACTTGGATGGTAAGTTCTGATCTTCCACATCCTTCAGCTTCCCAACTTACAAAATGAAACTGAAAAGTTATTTCTTTCCTACTCATAAAATTATTTTAGGGTCTGGTTAAATAATAATGGTAGCCAATATTACATATTGCATACAAGACTATGTGTTTATCCTATGGATAGATAAGAAAAATTGAAGCTTAGGGAAGCTAAGAGGCTTGTACAAAATCTGCAGCTAGTTAGCAAAAGAATTGAGATTTGAATCCAGGTGGTTCAACTTCAGCATCTTTCACTAAACCATGGTTCTCTATGGCTTCCTTTAAATATGGTCCAATATCCTTCATTCCTGTGACTTATAGCACTAAATTTCTGCTGATAATTTAACCTTTGGTATTGTTTAATACCCAGGAGCTGCTAACTAGATTTTCTGACTAGAAACTCTTAGTCTCTTCTTAGCTCTCCCTTTTTCTTTTGGTGGTTTTTATTGATGGTCCGTACAGCAGAAGAACAGCTGAAAGATTTTTGGTGATCTGGGAATTTTCTCTTTCCCATAAGCTTTCAGCTGATGGTTAAGCCTTTGTATTTATTTGCTTCCTTGATAAAACAGTGCCCTAAATTCAGCTGGCTTGGATCCTGTCCCCCCACCCCCCTCTTTGATGGCTTCAACAAGCCAATAATGTAATTAAATGGCAAAAATAGAGAAATACCTAAGGCTTCTGGTTTTTCATTTTCCAGTAATAAATATCCTCAATCCTTGATGTTCTCTTGCATATGTTTTCCAAAGAGCTCCATGTTGAGCTGGGTCTTATAGAGTGATTTTTGTTTTTATGAGGGGAAAAAGTGGGATAGGGTACCGTTCTGAGTGGACCAGGTAGGCAGGAACCATACTGCGGGAGGATTATGTGCTTTCCTCTTGGTTTTTATTACCTGGAGTTCCATCATGAGTTTCAGGGTGGATTGAAATCCTATATTGAGGCCAAAAGTGAAAGGAAAACCAGGACAAAGAAATGTGCTGGGCAAGAGGCGGGGCTTGCTTAGCAAGAGCGATGGAAAACAATGACAATGAAGTAGCTTGTAGCTTTGCTGCCTAATATGTGTAAAGCATTGGTACAGGCAAGATGGAGTTAATTCAATAAAATAAATATAAAATACTCTCTCCTCTGTCAGGCCACGCTGGAAGCGGGTCAGAGGTCACTGAGCCGCTTCACTGGAGCACTAATCGATTTGCTGTCAAGGTGGCCTGCTGGGGTTTCAAGCCAGAGAGGAATTGAGAGGGGCTCCAGCCCAATTTCCATAATTGCTCACTGCCTTTAGTGTACAACCTTTTATGAAACACAAAAAATATATCATGGAATTGTATTGATTAGCCATTGGGCTGAATAATTCACTTAGTATTTATTACCTGACCCCAAGAGGTTAAATAAATCCACTATCTAACTTGGGTTTGTGAGAAATATTACTTATTCATTGAAATGTGGGCTGATTATTGCACAATAGGCCTGTGTCTTTATTTCTTGATTTTACAATCAAGGTTACCCCTTGTTGCATTTTGGGGCCAACAAGTTGGAATTTAAAAAAGTGCTCTTTGAGTGCTCCCTCAGAGGGGCCTAATGAAATCACTGCTGAATCTCACTTTGAAGCCATTTGTTAAAATCTTGAATTTGAATAATATGAGCCAAATTTCAAAATGGCCCCAACTTTATGGACGAAATACAGACATAAACCTGGCTTTCGTTGCAAACACTACATTTTATAGTAACAGACTTATTAATGGTGACATCTAAGCCCAATTTTATTATGCCACTTTTGGAAGCTTATGCTGTTATACTAAACACTCATAAATTAAGTGTCCTGGGAAACAAAGGGGTGGGTAGGAAGACGACTCCTTCACTCTTAAAGATGAATCCACCATGGACAGATGACTGATACTCATTCCAAAAAAGATGATTTCAAGTAACTTGAAAATATGGTGGAATTTCATCCAAAGGGCATTTTATGAATTTCTGAACTTTGGTGCGATCATTAGTTATTTACAGGCATTTGCATATCCCTTTTACTTTTGACTAAACCGTAAATCCATTTTGATGTGCTATACATCCCAGTCACAACCACATGACATCCAAATCTAATTATGTCTCAGTTGCCAAGAGCACTCACTGTCAAGATTCAGCCCCTCTTTGTCACCACCCTCCCTCCCAAAGAGACATTTTTAACTTTTGTGTAAAGTCTTTCTTTGGTTTCCTGTCTGCATCCTCCAGCATCTCAAAGCATTGTTTTTGAAGTTTAATGGAATTTGTTGTAGGTCAAGAAAAGGAAGCCATGTGAAACTTTTCTCTCTCTCTCTCCCTTCAATAAAAGGGAAAGGAAAAAAAAAATTCATTTGGGTTCATTGCTAACCTTTTGTTTGTTGATCCTTTAACGTTTCTGTATCCAGGATCTAAGCTTCCGATTAATGGTAGGAAAAGCCAGGGCTCTGCTGTTATACTCAGAATCAGCCTTTCCTGTGCTGTGCAGTGCAAGGAAGAGATGGCTGCAAAGCAGGGCAAATGTGCACAGGCCTTTCTAAAGCAAGTTCAGGTGTGCCCCACTTCCTGTCTTCCACGTGGCTGCTCACGTGAAGTTGAGCATTCATTTTTGTGTTCCATGGTAAAATGATTTTCTGATTAGCACTTTGGGAATTTTCAAGTTCGGGTTTTGGGTGTTTGGTCTCTATATTTAGTTTGGGGGTGGGGCGGATGTGGGAGGGTGGAGAACCGTGGGGAGGGTAAGAGAGAAGGAACAGACTATTAAAATTTTTTTTCTTTAGTGAAATTTTAAGTCTTCTTCTCTTCCTACCCCCCAACTCCCTCCTGTCTGTGTGGGTCTCAGTTAACTGGAAAACACAGTTAACGAAATGACTCAAGAGCTCTTGATAGCCTCTTGAGATAATTTGGTTGTAAGCACTGAACAAAATGTGTTTCTGGACCTACTCATTTCAAGTGCTAATTGTGAATGCTAAACTTTTAAGGAAGCCAGTGTCATAATACTGCTCATGGCAGTTCCAAAATAAATATTGGTGAAACGTTTTAAAAGACTGGGTGGTGTAAGACAGATAGTTGCTTTTTCTCCGTAGGATACTATAATTTAACATAGGCTCTGCCATTAGGCACAGGCATTGCATATGTTCAAGAATAATAATATATAGATAAGAGATTTGTTCAAGAGGTTAAGAATGTAGTCCAATGAAAGCAAATAAGAGCTGATCATGGAGCCGGTGGTACATTTTGATGTCTAAATATAGCTGTTTTGGGTAGATGAGGGGAATTTATTCCTTTGAAATACATATAATGGAAAGAGGCTGGATTTTGGAATAAGATGGTATAAGGTTTGAATACTGGCTACTTGTGTGTATGTGGGCAAGTTAATTAACTTGCTTTGTTTCTTTAATTTTTACAGCAGGAATAATAGCACCTAACTTTATAGGATTGTGGGTTAAATATTATATGGTTTTATAGGACATGATTCTTGCAGTAATATATAAATAAATGGTATCTGTACTATTATTACTCTTCAGAAAATTAAGTGGGGATATTTGTTACAATCCATGATATTTATTGAACATTTGGGAACAGGTCTTGGTGGAGATTCTAAACCAGAAATAATCTCCATATTCTAGAGCATCCCAGAATGTATGCACCAGGTAGCCTAAAAAAGGAAAACACAGTTCGACATTTGGGAAAAAAAAACCAAAAAACACAAAAAAACACATTTTTTTTAAACCATGAAAATTTCTTCAAAGCCGGGAGGAGCAGGGAAGATTTTCAACTGCACCCACAAATATGGAGGTTTTGTTTTTTATTTTAACTAAAAGTGGCCAAGATTTCCCAACTGTTCTATTTTTACAGATTTTAAAAGTTTCATGGCTGGGTCAGATTTAGGGCCTGTGTGGGAACTGGTGGTGGCTGCCAGCAGCACAGACAGATTCCTGCTGTGTTGTGGTTTCCACGTATTTTTACATTCCATGCATTACTGAACTGTGTATGGCAGGGGGCTCTAAATCACCGGCGCTTTATGTGAGTTTGCAACCTTCTGATTGGGGCCTGAGAGTTAATGCATTGTTTTAAAACTGGAGACGGTATGCTGGTAAGTCCACCACAGGTTTCTCCTCCCCTTCTCCCTGCTCCACCCTTTACCTCCCCCCATGGAGGTCAAAGGTAAACTTTATATAGCCCAGAAAACATTGGGGACTGTTAATGAACAAATGTTAGAAACGAGGAGGCTTTAATCGCTGGATGTGCACGTGTTTGCTTGCCCACTACAGAGAGCCGGGTTGAGATGGGGGGGATGAGGAGGGCATTACTGATTCCACGAAATGTACAGATTTCTTAAGAACAGATTATATATCTTTGTGGACTCCAGGCATGTTGTTGGAGAGTTTACATATAGTCCCTTCCCATTCGATGGTCCTCAACTCTCCATTCCTACAGCTCCTAGCCCGGATCAGCATGAGATCTCTCAGTGGCTGTCCCGCTGGGCTCCTGGGCCCTGCTATTTCACAGCAGTATGGGTAGTGCACTGCGCACACTCAAGCCACATTAGTCTTCATCAGGTCCAGCTCTGATCCTGTCATCTTTGCTCATGAAAGTTCATTGGGGCCCTCTGCCTCCAGAACAAAACCTGAACTATTTGGTCTGTGGGCTCAAACCACATTTTCAGCCTCATAGTCCTCAAATATCTTTCAGGTACCTCGTGTTTCTGCCACCCAGACTTCTTCCTTTCTCCAGGCACTTTCACTGCTTGCCTAGTCTCCCAGTTCTGATGTCCCTCGGTCCTTCTGCTCTCTTTCCCCTGGGCCAAACCTTCATGAGGCCTTCTTTTGGCCCCTCCAGGAAAACCTCTCCTGCCTCTCTCTACTGCTTCATTCATGATTACATTTTAATTAAAAATATATCTGTTTAGTCAGCCAGTATTTGTGGAGTTTCTCTTCTCTGTAAGCTCATTTGCTTGATGCTGGGATGTGGAGATGAATAATAATACATGGTCCTCTGGCCATCATGGTTATTTTCAGACATTCTTTTTGTTAATAAGTTATAAAAGTAATGTAACTAGATTACAGAAAAATTGGGATAGAAATGAAAAATTAAAGAAAAACCTCATAATCCAACCAGTACTCATCATGTTGCATTTTTAATTTGTGTGCTTCTTTACAAAGGTATGATGGTAGAACTACCATTTTGTATTTTTTGTTTTAAATTCCAATTATATATAATTATAATAAATATGTAGAACATGATTCTGATATTACATTATACATATGATTTTCTATGTCTTTACATATCCCATATTTAATGAATAATACATTATTTTCCTACTATTGAAAATTATTAATTTTTTTACATTTTCATTATTAATAATACTGATAAACATACATTTAGTTACTTTTATAGTTTGGGTTATTTCTTTAAGAGAGTAGGTTTTCTCTCTTTTTTTAAAAAAAAATTATCACCACTCTTCTTTTTAGTAAACTCATATATATTCAAGAACCTGAATGCATAAAACAGAACTGTGCTGGTGTCACAGGGGAGAGCCCCCAAACCAAACCCCTTTTTCCCTTTCATTATCACCAGAGGCCTTGAGGCACTTCTGCAGAACCTGAGGGCTTTGCAAAAAATACTTTGAAAGCCTTGTGATAAATCTCAGAAGAGGAATTACTTCTTCAGACGTTACAAACATTTTCATGGCTCTCAATGCATAACATCAAATGGTTTTCCAACAGCTTCAGTGCGCAGTGCTCAATTCTGTTACTTGTGAGAGTGTCAGTTTCTCTAGCTCTTTGTCAATAGTGTATATTGTCATTAAATTAACTTTTTCCTCATTTAATATGTGAAAATTGAGCTTATGAGTACCCTTCTCTTGTTGCCAGTATGGTTGGGCATTTTTAGCATGTGCATTTATTATTTACTTGCCTTTCTGTAACTTCTTTACTTTCTTCTCAATGAAAATTCCCTTATTGGAATCTTAGTCCTTTAATTATCATTTTGTTTAACTCTATATAATAAAGGTAATAATTATCGAAAACATGTCTTGTACATATTTTAGGCTTGCAAAATGCATGTGATTGATTCTTCCATTTTGCTTACAAAACACGTATCAAAGATTTTATTCTTAAAAAGTTCTGGCTAAGTCCCTTGGGGTAAACAAGCCTTTGTATTCTCCATAGCAATTGGCATTGAGCCTTTTATGTATAAGAGGTTCTGAAAATGCCACTTGGATGGACAAAATTACTATTATAGCTTCTTATTACTTTCCATCCTCAGTCCTCAGCACATGCACCAATCTCTAACCCTGCCATGGTTTCCCTTGCTCAGGGGTGCTTTCACCACCCTTTAGCCTCACTGGCCTTTTTCTGACATGCCGAGCCAACCCTGTTCACCCCTTGGGAACTTGCTGTTCTTTCTTTTGGGAACTTTTTCTGCAAAACATTCATGACTGCCTCTGTCTTGGTTCTCCTCTAAAATGTCACCTTCTCAGAGAAGGCTTTCTTGTTCACTTTTTCTCCCACTTTCCTTCCCATCCTTCTATCTGACCATCTATTCATTTACCCATTCACTCCTCCATTTGTGCTTTAACAAATGTTTATTGAGTCCACACGACTGTGCTTGGTATGGGGGACACAGTAGTGAACAATATGGATGAGGTGCCCGCCATCATTAGAATAGCTTTTATGTTTCCTTGTTAGTTGTATGATTCTCCCACAGCCACCCATAGAATGATAGATAATTCCATGTGAATAGGTACCTTGTTCTTCATCATCATCATTACATTCCAGCCCTATATATGCTGAAAAAAATAGTTGACAAGAGCATAAGTGTTTCACCTTCCACCCCAATATGATACTATTTCAATTGCTTAGAATGTTGATGGCATCTTTTTAGAAGCTTAGACTTTCTTGGCCTAGCAGTCCATCATTTTTTCTTTCTTTGAATTAAAAAAATTTTTCTTTTTCAATTACAGTTGGCATACAATATTATTTTAGTTTTATGTGTGGAATGTGGCAATTAGACATTTATGTACCTTACAAATTGATCACCCTGATAAGTCTAGTACCCACCTGGTACCATCCATAGTTATTATAATGTTATTGACTATATTCTCTATGCTGTACTTTACATCCCCATGACTGTTTTTATAACTGGCTATCTTAATTGGTTTCTCTACCTTGTCACCAAATTCTTGGAAATAGTGAAATTAAGGGTTGTTCTCTCATTCCCCCAACCTGTACTCCAGGTTTTCCTGTTCCCATCCTGCCACCCACTAGGTTAGGCCCAGAGGATGTGTTCTTTCTTTAGTGCAGGAGCCCATTTCCCATTAGTGTTAATGAAGATGGTCCTGCCTCACCTAAGCCTGCTGGGATTTTTCAAGCACTAGCCACACACGTAAAATAAAGACACTTCACAAAGTAGAACGCAGTTGCATAAAGCCCCAACTTCAATAATAGAAACCTTTATTTGCCAAGTCCATGTCAGTTTTTCTCTCTTGCAAGCTTTATTTGGAAAAGGAATGGGCTGATGCGTTCTTCCAAAAGAGAGTAATTGAAAGATCCATACGAGTTGGGGAACCCTGGGCATGGCAACCTCGAAATGCTCTGTGCAACTCAGAAGTTGCAAACATCTGTGTAGGATTCAGCGATGGTCTGCCTTGCTGAGCAACTGTTGTGGAAGGGCTGGACAGTGAGGACTAGAGGGGAGGGACCAGAATCAAAACATCCTTGTTTTAATTTAGTGTTTATCAAATGCCAGCTACGTGCTAGGCCCAGCAGTGACTAGTGGGGAGATGACTGGTGATTAAGATGGAAACTATACCCTCTGAGGGCTAGATTTTGGGACAGTGCTATCTGAGGGTCACCTGTGTATGAATAACTTTGGTCAAATTAAGATTCCCAAGCCTCTGTCAGAATCAGTTTCTGGGAACAGATGACTGAGAATTTGCATTTTTGACAAACTCCCCGTAGATTCTTTTGCATTGTAAGGCTTAAAAAAACACAGGCCTGGTAGCGTGGGAGAGAATGACGGTAAATAACTAGTGAATGTTGAGTGTTAGGCAAGGGGAAGGTATGTCAGGGAAGCCTCCCCTGGTATAGGACTGAGCAGTGGGCTGGGGAGGTGTCCTGAAGGAGCATTGTTTCAGTGGTGACTTGGAGGAGTAAGGCTAATAGGGAGGCAATGGAGTCTGGGCCTGGCCTAGGATAGACCATAGATTAATAGGAGAAGGAATTTAGTACCTCTCTGAGAAGAATTCAGGTCATCATTGTGAAGGAGCATAATGACCATGTGTTTAACCAATAAAAAAGAATGGGAGTGCTGTGCAAATAAGGATTTCTGACTCATGACACAATCAGGCTACATGGACAGTGGCACTGGCCCTGCTGAAATGCTGTTCATTCCCTCTTCCTGTTTTCTAACGGAGGGACAAATGTGTCCTGGACGTCATGAGAATGTACATTAATGCTCCAGATAGGTGGCAGAGGCCAGAAAGGCCAACTGGGTGGGGTTCATGGAAATTAGGCAGGGCCCAGACCAAGTGGAATAGACTCTGTCTCTTCTTTCTCTTTACTTTTGTTTTGTTGGACTTCCCTCTCCATGGGAATTTGTATGTGCTGTAGAGGGATGCCAATTTTCCCCTTTTAGTCGAGAGACACAGGGAGTGAGGGGCAGAAAATTAGGTGGCACCGACTCTGTTCTTTTCTCTTATACTATGCTCTTCCCCAGTAGAAATTCTAAAAAACTATTTGCTTACCTGATGTCATTGATTTCAGTATCTAGAGTTGCACTAAGCTTGGGGGAAGAAAAGTTTCAGAACATGGATGACTTCTAAGCCTCACAGTTCTGACTTGTAAGGGGCAGAGAAAACTGAGTCCAGCTTCTGCGTCTCCTCTATGCCAGGGAACAAAGGCCTGAGGCGTCAGTGGGATGTGAGAGCAATGGTCGCCAGGCTAGCAGTGCACATTCATGAAGCATTGGAGCCCTGGACTCTGCTGGCTTTTGGCTCAGGTTTTCCCATCTTTGCCATTGGGAAGTGTTCTTTTTGCACCTACAGTTGTTAATTTTTAAATTTGCCTGATTTGTTAGCACTGACTGACTTCCCTCTATATCCTCTTTCTTCTCTGTGATCTCAAATGTTCTTTCCTTTCCTTTTTTTCCTTCTTTCCTTTCTTCCTCTTTCCTTTCCTTTCCCTTTTCCCTTTCCTTTCCTTTCCTTCTTCCCTTCTTTTTTTTTTCTCTTTCTTTTTCTTTCTTTCTTTCTTTCTTTTTTTTCTCTTTCACCCTTCCTTCCTTTTTTGATGAAATTGTACTTTATTTTTTAATAGTTTTTATTGTTATTCAATTATAGGTATCCCAATTTTCCCCCCTTTGCCCTCCTCTGCTAAGCCCACTCCCCTTGTTCCCACAGTTCAAATGTTCTTACACTGACCTGGACATTTATAAGTGTGAATTTTCTGATTTGGGGATATTTGTAGTCAACCTGGAATTCTCTTCCCTAAGTTTCAGTGATAAGAAAACCAGTCTTCATTAACACAGGAGCCTGCTCATCAAAATATGTACTAAATCTGGCTGTAGAATTTGACTTCATGACCTTTTAGGGTAGTGAATGTCAAAGATTGAGCCCAGGGCAGTGTGAAATAATAAACAATCGGGCTGTAAGATCCTGCTTGATAGGCATCATCTGAAATCGCCTCCCTGAATTTATTAGAGTTAATCAATCCAGGCTGAAAAATGGAGCTAGGAAATCTCACCCACCATGCTCTATTTCATTCACACTCATGCCAGGAAATAGAAGTTTGGGAGTTTGTTTCATTGGTGGATTTTGTCAAGACAATCGGAGGTGTCCCCAAATGGACTCTACTTGAAAAGTGATAAAATACCCAAGAAGAAAATTTCCAAGTTGTTTTACTTGCATTGTTTAGGGCATTTTTTCCAAAAGTAAAACTTATTCCTCCTCTTTCAAGGTATATGTTGGCAGTGACTAACGTTAGGAGGAATTACCTGTCATTTCAAACATGTAGACAGACCTGTAGAGATACATTAAGGAGATGATCCATGGAAAGGGAACTACCTATAGAAAAATCTTTCAGGGTTCAAGCTAGGGCAGCTGCTTGTGACCTCAAAGATTGGAAATAAAAAGGCTGCTATTAGTTCCACATCAGTTCTCAGGGTGAACGTTGCAGAGTGATGGAGCGTGTTAAGCTGTCAAATACTAGCAAGGGTTAATAAGGTTAAGGAAAAAATAAAAGCTGGTCAACAGTAAAGCTGTGTAGATAAATCAGCTCCAATAAATAAAAGCATGTCATATCATGTATACACTCTGCAGGAGAGAAAAAAAATCATAACACATTCTCAGATAATAGTTGTAGAATTCTGCACTGGGACATCCCAGATTATTTCCCAGGGCATTTGGCAGGCTCAACTGGAGACTGTAACAACCTCTTTTCCTCCCTGGAAATCCCTTAATCGCTTTCCTTGTGGGAGAATTCTCTAACATCATTCAGAGTGTAAACTATAAGAAGAGTAGAGTCAGTACATAGCTTAGCACCTGATGTCAAGGGCAGGCTGTTATAAACCACCATACCAAGGAGGTGATTCACTTTTAGTCCCCTTTGAGCTCTGCCCTAAAGAGAGAGGTCAGAAAGATGCCTTCTGTGTGGGCTGTGTTTGACCAGCAGACCAGGGAAATGCATGGCTCTGGTGGCCAAAGGATTTTGAAGATTCTTCTGTCCATGACCTGTAAGTCATGCAAAGACTTGGGGACCATCCAGCTGAAATTTCTTCACAACCTCAGACACTTGCCATGGGCCACAGCAAGCCTTCGAGAACAGGCAAGGTGGTTCATTGAGACGTGGTTCTCTAAAGGATGAGTATAAGGAGTTATATGATGTATTTATTTTTTAAAGAAGTACACCCCCAAATATACATCCAAATGAATAATTGTTCTTTTGGGGAGCCATTGGCTTCTTCATTTCTTTAAACTTTATTTGACCCTTGGATTACCTATTACTTTGAATATCCTTGGTAACAATAAGTCTTCATCTTTGAGGGTTGTGTGTACAACTACAAAGAGCCAAGTAGGTAGTCAACTTGGATGTTCTTCTTTGTTGCATTAGATTGTAAAAAACAAGTTGATTTTTGTTTGGTTTTGTTTGCAGTAGGACTGTAAAGGACTTTCCAAAGGACACATTCCAAAAATATATCAAGCAAAGGCCACAATGCTGGAGAAATGGCAGTTACTCTAAGGTTTAAGTTCTAGTGGGTGTGTTAGCTAAGCTGTAAGTTATCATTTTATAGTCTCAGGTGGTCAGCTGTTGAGCCAGTAAAGTTTGTAAAGTTGAGGGGTTTTTTCTCAGGAAGTGGAAGCAATTAGAAGTCTAGGACAGGTGACCTTGGTGGATACTCTGCCTGTGTCCGTGGTGCCGTTGAAACCCCAGCACTTGGGTTCCAGGATCTCAGCATTGGGGTGGCCAGAGTCACAGGGATTTCTGTCTAGATACTGTCGGCTTTCCCGTTCTAGGAAATAGAATTTTTACCTTCAACCACAATTTTCCCTGACTAACTTAGTCTTTCCTTGCTGAGTAACCCTAGCAGTGATCTAAAGAAGGAATTTTGATTTCAAAGAAACAAAGTCATAAAGCTGTGATTTCTAAAGAAAACATGCATGTTTCTCATATGCCTGTCCCTCCCCTCCCTCATTTCCCACTCTTTCCCCCAACCCCACATTGAACCTAGGATGGTTTTATTTAGATGGTAAGGGCTGATTATTTTTACATGGATTGATTTCCTATCAGTGGGCGCTCTCTGTCACAATTCTTGCACATGGCAAGCAGTATATTTTTGATTGTTCTTTTAGGATGCTTCTGGCTTTCCCTATAGAATCGAACAGAGTGGGAGGTTTGGAAACTAGGGCCAGAATTTTATTTTTGTGAGTAGAAGGTAGGTTAATGTAAAAAGTGAACACACAGAATCCTTTCTTCTCACAATCTGCATGTTCCAAGTTATACAAATTTGTGACTTTACTAATATAATTTGATGTAGGCAGGGCTTCTCTGCACCAAAGTTTTAACTCCTTGATAATATGCTTTTAAGACCCACACGAAGCATCCTTCATGGTTATCATCCTGAGGTAGAATGGCAATGATGACAATGGGAAGACTTATGAAAAAAAATCATAGTTGTTGAATTTTAGCCTTTTCCTTACTAGTTGGAAGGCTTTACTTGGCTCAGCCTGAACTTTGTTTTCTATACAGTAGGCATAATTCCTGCTTCACAGTGTTTTTAGAACTGTAGCTATCATGCAACTGTTACATCACGTGACAAAGCCAGCACTCAGTACTCTGTTAATTCTTTCTTTTGCCTAAAGTTATTTGCAGAAAATGAATTGCACAAACTAAGTAATTTTCTTTTTGTGAGACTATTCTGGCACCGATATAGAAAATAAATTATTATTTGCTCAAGAGTACTCTTTTCTACAAGTGAAGCATAGCTTTTTGTGACTGTCAATGGCTCCGGTCTTTCACAATTCCCAAAGCAGAGAAACCAGCCCAAGAACTTGGCTATATTGAAGAACTGGTAAGTCATGGTTCTATTTCAGGGCCCTTTTGGAAGGAGAGTTGTTTAATTTTGCAATTCTTTTTAAAATTTTAAAAAAATTTTAAGCATCGAATTACAAAAAGACACTTTAAAATGCTTACATGTTCTGTTCTTTTGCTTCCTGCCCATCTGTCCGTTTGTCCCTCTTTTAATACCATTGAAGGGAGGAGTTTTAATACCACTGGGTGAGAAACATGTGACATTACATTGCCCAAGCAGCCCGTACCTTCATGCCAGTGGCAGGTCTTCAGAAAACAGAAAAGACTGTTTGCAGTCCCTTTCTTTCTTCATTACATACAGACTGCAAGGCAAAAAGCCTTTTTGCCTGTCCCCTAATTCCCCAGCCCATCCTTAATTAGTGTTTTTATGCTTAATCCCTACCATATATCTTTAAGAGTTTCACCGAGTCGGCTCCCTACAAGTTTTATGGCATTCAAAATAGAGGCAAAATAGAGGCAAGCTGGCAGTGTGTGATGGTGGGAATATATACAGTCTCCACGAGGGGTTGGCTGCTACTTGTAATTGATTGCTCAGTGAAGCCTGCCCGCGCACTTTACCCCGAGGCCCGGCTTTCCTCCATATGCCTAGTGTCGGAGCTCGGAAGCCAGCTGGTCAGTCAGCGCACATCCTGTGGGAAGCGGCAGACGCGGGCGGCCGGGTAGCCATCAGCCTCCTCGAGCACATTTCCTCTGTGTTTTGATAATAGTTCTGTAAGCTTTAATTATGCTGTGTGACAACACATTCATGAACTATCAAAATAAATCCTTTGAGGAGATGGCTGCTAACAAGTTTTTGAAGCCACAGTGCTCATTGCAAAGAAGGAAGGAGCAAAGCAATCAGACTTTTTAGGATCTTCCCTCTACACTGAAGCCAGATGAAACATTTTCTTGCCTTTTTATCGTGCTGACAAATGCTCCTTTTAAAACTGTGCCCTTAAGAAGTTAACTGAAGACTGTTATTGCAACACTCCAGTGTATCCAACACAAGGGCTTTACAATTAGCAGCGGTAATGTGAGCATAAGAGCTGTGCCCCAATATCGGTATATAATCTAAAGGAACACTGCAGGGTCCATTAAGGCCATTTACAGTTGAGACGGAGACTAATGGTATTAAATTATTACAGCTATTGCTAAAGGGGCATTCTAAGTGAATCCCTTCCAGCTGGTTTGGTTGTATATGCTCTTTTGTCAACAGTGCAGTCCTTTAAGGCTATCCTTATTGTTCATGAGCATTTTGACGTGATGCTCTGTGCTTTACAGAGGGTATTAATAGCACCCGACAAAAAGACTGGGAATTAGTGCTTGATTAAACTCAGCTTAGACTTAAATGGATCTGGGTGGTTCTTGGGCAAAACTTATTTGCCTTTACACCCACATACATATGTCTGTGGGCTCACATGTCTGTGTTCATGAACTGCGTGCAATGGCCGTTCTTTGGCCTGGCTCCACATGGCCAGGTAGACCCATGTGTAAGTTACTTGCATTGTTTTGTTTGGAACTCAGGAGAATTTAGGGAATTAGACTGTTAGAAGGGAATTCTGTTTGGAATCCAAGTGTTTAATAAATAGGAGGCATTTATAACCTTCAGCATACATCTCTCTCTCTTTTTTTCCCTCCTATGCATATAATTGCCCTTTATTTGGGTAAAAGATTAGTGAGTCTTCTTCAAAGTTGGTAGCATTGTTAACTTTTTAAGATATTTTAGCTCCCCTAACTACCCAGTCAAACAATGGGAAACTATTTTACAGATTAATTAAGCACCAGAGTCTTCAGTTTCAACTTAGTAAAGCAAGGAAGTTGCAAAGAGAAATTTGGGAAAAAATGCCAACTTGCTCCTGAGCTTGAGTGAGGAACATAGCATTGATTAATACACCCAGAAGCACAGGAGCGAAAAGACTGAAAAACACAGAGGAGCTTGTCTTCTCAGGCAGGGGTAAAAGGTCGTAAGTAAGAGCTAGGTGGTTGCCATAGTAAGAATATTCAAAGAGCCCTGGCTGGTGGCACAGTGGATAAGGTACCGGCCTGTGAACCCAAAGGTTGCTGGTTTGATTCCTCAGCCAGGGCACATAATGAAGTTGCAAGCCAGGTCTCCAGCCAGGTCTTTTTCACCTGGAGGCAGGTGAAAAAAAGGCAACCATACATTGATGCCTCTCTCCTCCTCTGCTTCTCTCTCTTCCCCTCTCTCTAAAAATAAAAATAATAAAATCTTAAAGAATATTCATATATTATTATATATATGCTATATATGTGTGTCTTCTTCCTATTGCATACATTAACTCCATAAAAAATTAAATACTTGTTATCAATTATTCTTGTAGTTAACATTGGTCATATGTTTATTGAGCATCTATTTCCTTTGTGGGTTTCACTATACTTGGCACTTAAGGAGAGGAGAATCCTATCAGACATGCCTCTTGCCTTAAGGAGTTTGTAATCAAGTTGTAAAGAATAAGGGAACAGGAAAGATAAACTTGTTCAGCCTGATTACGTAGTGTTGGTTGAGTAGATAGGAGTTTAAGAAGGGGTAAAATGTAGGCTGTAAATTTGCAGCATCACTGCAGCCAGGTGATGGCAAAAATAGAGTGTGAAGACTGCAGTGGGATTTGGAGACACCATGAAGAACCACTGTGTTATGGTACAGCCTTGTCCTGCCAAGTGCTATGTAGGGGACACAAATGACTAAGACATTGTCCTACCCTTGAAGGGTTTAGGTAGAGCCTAGTGTAGCAATTCAACCAATTCAACCTAACCTTTCCATTGAAATAAAAATTTGCGAAGAATTCAAGGAGCTCATGGTCCCTTTGAAACCCATCAATTGATTCATCGATTCAAGGTTAAGAATTACTGCCTCTCAGAGGGATATAAGGTAAAGCATAGGGAATATCGTCAACAATATTGTATAACTACCTACAGTGCCAGCCGGGCACTTGAATGATCAGAGGGAACTTTGTAACCTATATGAATGTCTGACTGCTATACTATACACCCCTGAAACTAATACAAAATAGTGTTGAATGCAAACTGTAATTGAAAAATAAAATTTAGAAAACAACATAGCTGTTCAGAGTAGGAATTTTTAAACATAAAGCATCAAGAGACTTAAAAATATTACTCTGACCCAAGAATTGCACAGATAGGAATCTTGCTTAATGGAAAAAACATTCATTTACAATCGTGTTCATTACAATAGTACTTAAAAGTAGAAAATGGTTAAATAAAGTACATGCATAGAATATAATATTGTTACTAATGTTTTGAAGAGTAATACATAAGAACAACTCAATAGCCACTAAATAAATAAATAAAACTAAATAAAAGGATCACTGCCTCATGGACATTGTAGGACATAAGTTTAAAATGGGGCTGGTTTTGTTGCTGTTGTTGTTGGACTACAATCCTGGAAAAGGAATTTGATATAAGAAGGCAACAAGGAGCCTCTAAAAATACTTACAAAGGATGATGATGAAGATACAATGTCCATTGTCCATCTACCTCATTTTCAGGTGGGGAAAGTGAGAGCCAGGGGTGAAGGTCACTGTCTGAGCTCCCCTTGGCTGGCCCTCGTGGCTTTTTGTCACCTGCAGTGGAGTGGCCACTGCCTTCCTGGGCAGGCGCTCTTGGGAATTACCAGGGTGGCAGCAAGGGGTGCAAAATGAAAAATTGACCTTAGGTTAACATCTCTTTAGCAAAGATGCATGGCGAAAAACCCAAGCCAGTAAGGGAAAGAAAGAATTTAGGATAAATTAAGTGTAAAGGATGGGACTGCTGCCGTGAAAGAAGTTCGAATTATAGTTTTAATGCCCATCGCTGTCAGCGCAGGAGCTACTTTCAGTGAGAACCTGCCTTTTTTTTTTTTTTAAATGGTAAAACACCTTTATTATTATTATTATTTTACATTTAATTTTATTGTTGGTGTATTACATCCATCCCCTTTTTCCTCCCCCCTGTCCCCTTCCCCACCCACCCACTCTTCCCTAATGTCAATCTCATTTGTTGTCCTTGTCCATGGTTCTTCCATGCTAGTTCCTTGACTAAACTGCTCCCCTTCTTTGCCTCCGCCTCCCCCCTCCACTCTGCCCACTGAAGTTCCATTCATTGTATTCATGTATCTGGTTCTGTTTTGCTTATTTGTTTTGTTTATTATTGTCCTGTATTGGGTGAGATCATATGGTATTTGTGTTTCACTGACTGGCTTATTTCACTAAGCATAATACTTTCCAGTTCCAGTTGCAAAGGTTAGGAGTTCCTTCTTTCTTTCTGCTGTGTAGTATTTCATTGTGTAAATGTACCAAAGTTTTTTGATCCAATCATCCACTGATGGGCACTTAGGCTGTTTCCAGCACTTGGCTATTGTAAATAGTGCTGCTATGAACATAGGAGTACATAGGTCCTTATGAATTGGTGTTTCAGGATTCTTTGGGTATAGTCCCAATAGTGGAATTGCTGGAGAGAAACCCCTTCTTGAGCTTTGCAACAAAGCAGAGAATCTTTGCTGTCTTTGAAACCTTTCACTTTGTAAATATCCACAAAACAAATGGGAGAAACAAACATTAATGAGGCAGATATAAAACACTTTGGAGAAAAAAATAATTTAGCATTTTTATAGTTGCTATAGAAACACCTCAGCTCTCACTCTTGCTAATTAGTTGGATTTTACACATTTTATATTTGGAAATGCAAATCAGTTATAAATTATTACTTATATTTTCAGTTATATTTATAGTACTGGTATGCAGACCTACAGAAAGTCTAAGATATTATTTAGTTATATAATGTGACATAGTTATGTGAGCATGACATTTATATCCACAAGACATTTCTTAGTTTAAATATTCTCCTGTTAAATGTTGTGGGAAATGATACAGAGATTTATAATTTTTGCAGAAAATGAGAACATGGAAATTATGTGGTGACTTACTAAAGTGTTTTCTCATGGAGTCTTGAGAGAGAAGGGGGTAGATCTGCTCTCCTCCTTGCAGTAAACTCTAAATAATAAACATTTAGAAACTTTTCTCTAGTCGTGGGAATTGCGGTTGGTTTGGGTGTCTTCTGAACTTTGGGTACTAAACACTCGCCATCTGTAAACACTTACTGGACTCTCACTGATTGGAGAAGACACAAAAATGTTTGGAGAAATGGGAATACAGGACAAGTCCAAGATCTGGAGTGGCTTCTGTCTGGTGGAGAGGAGGTGAGTGAATGCTCAGATTCAGTAGGTGGGAACTGCAGACATATTTTCAGCCTGTAGCCAGAGGACAGGAGGTGTGAAGCTATAGACTATAGATTATTATTGATAAGGGGGGGATCCTTTGACAGGCTGGGATCAACTGCTGACCCTACTGCTTAACTAGCTGTGAAATTTGGGGCAAGTTATTTGACCACTCCAAGCTAGTTCCTATAAAATGGGGACCAAAAGAATGATTTCTGTATCATAGAGGATTTGTGTGTGTGTGTGTGTGTGTGAAGTTGATAATAGAATATTTATAACATGTTAAGGGGGACCCAGTATGTACATTATAAGTGCTTAGCCAGTGGTATCATAAAATTATTATCATAGTTCAGTTTCATTGTGCATGTATTTATCTTTCTGATTTTGACTATGCAGTGGAACAAAAAACAAAACAAAACAAAACAAACAAAAAACCCCAAACGAGTAAAGAATGCCAGGAGGAAAAGAACAGTGTAAATAATCTTCTCCACCTCACTCACTGTGTACATGTCTCCGAGTGAGCTCTCTGTGTAACACTGCCAATCATCAGGCTTGTGTACAACATAGACATTAATGTATAAGCTTGTAAACAAATGTATATCACACTGTGTAGTTCAAGGGATTTTCA
The DNA here is from genome assembly GCA_004026585.1 of Noctilio leporinus. Lineage (NCBI taxonomy): Eukaryota > Metazoa > Chordata > Mammalia > Chiroptera > Noctilionidae > Noctilio > Noctilio leporinus. The sequence goes on from PVIW01000078.1 coordinate 77,929, forward strand.
AGCACTAGTTTGACTTGTTGTCATTTTTCTCTTCTATACTGATGTTAGAAGCTTACTCTCACATCACAGTCGAAGCCACCGTATTATTATTATTCTTGTTCATGTTATTATTGGCCTGGTGTGAAGGAACAAGGATGGTAGCTGATGGACTGACTTGAACCTTCATTTGAGACCTTGGATAAGATCTAGATGTCCCTGGCTGGTTTTGATATGGAGAGCAAAACAGGTACCAGGGAGGAGTGGTGGGAGATATTTCGATGTCCAGTGTGAAGGAGAGAGAGAGCAGGGCTGAAGGTGAAAGGTGTTGGGAGGCGCCCGGGCGCCATGCCAGGTCTTGGCAAGGGGTAGTGGAGAGAGGAAACCAGCGTCAGAGAAGTGAGAGCCACAGGGAGGAGACTGATTGGATGATTAGCCCCATATGCAAAATAAGCAACACAGAGAAACATATTTATATATGCTAGTATTTTCAGGGGCTAAGGTCCTTTTAGTGATATATTTGAACAACAAGGTATCCTAATGCTTCTTCGCCTTCTCAGCCTGATGTCTCCAGTTCTTTGAAAAACAGAGTCAACAGGATCACTTCCTTCCCGAGGCTGATTTCCGCCCTTTCCTGAATCAATAAGCAAGGATTTGTTTCTTCTCTGTGCATGTGACCCCATTTAAATTCAGGGTTCATGGTAACATAAATGGTAAGTGGGAAGAAAACAAATAAAGCACAAATACATAAATACATTTCTTTTTCAAAATTCACCACATTAAACAAGCCCATAGTTTTGATGTTATCTCCATAGGTTGTGGCTGTGCTGTTTATTATACCAGCTGGGACATGGCCAGGCAGGAAATCTAAGGAACTGAAGCAATGAGGATGGTAGGGACTGTGGCAACCGGCGAGCCAGTGAATGCTCCTGGTAAAGGGAGGTGCAGCAGTTGCTTCTCAGCTCTACCTGTGTGTTGGCAGTTGGAACACTGGAACCCAGGATTTTCAGACATAACCTTTCAACAGGAGCCAGAAATGGGGATTTTAAATGATGGCAACTAATTTTAAAAAATCACTATAAAGCCAAAACAAAATTACTATCTGGGTTGCACGTTTGTCACCTTGGTTTAGAGCTACGCTGTCCAGGGTGGTAACTCTTACCTGGGGGTGGCTACTGAGCTAACGTACAAAGTGGCGACTTCCAATTGAGGTATTCTGTAAGGGTGAAAAAACACACTGGATTTTGTAGACTGTAGATACATCAATATTTTAAACATTGATTCCACATTGAAATGATAATATTGTGGACATGTGGGATTCAATCAAACGTATCTATTAAAATTAATTTCACTGGTTATTTTTACTTTTTAGAAAATATGGCTTCCAGGCAATTTAAAATGATAGATGCAACTTGCATTGCATTTCTGGTGGACATGCCACTCCAGAGAGTTGGAGCTGAGTTTTCCCTGTAAGGCAGTCTCGAAGTGTGGTTTTGTGTGGGTGCAGGCCCATGAATTTATCCCTGGGTGCAGGCCTTTCTTCCTTCTGAGGTCAACCTAAAGACCAAAGAAGGTCTGCCTTTTTGGTGAGTCTTCCAGCCATGTCAGGTCTGAGCCAAAAATAGAGCTAAAAATGGATCTCTTGCCTGGAGCCCAGGTTTGGGTTGGCCGGCAGGTGTGCACCCAGCTGTCCCCAGAAATGGTGATGCCGCCATCTGTTATCCCAGACATGGGCACTGATCCCCTGGTACCTGGGCTCTTGAGAAGAAATGGCGAACTCCTGGGAACCACATTTCTTTTGTTTGCACTCATGTTGCTTAAAAGCTTATTTATGTTGGGGGAAAAAAGAGCCCACACTTTAAATTTGCCCAAGGTGAGGATAAGGATAAGCTGTCACTGGTACCACAGGGGTCACATCATGCTCACATTTTTATGTACTCAGATGATTCAGTGGCTCCCCAGGGTGGTGGCAGGTCCATGGGGCCACAAGTGGAAATGCTGACTTGCAAAGAGAGGAAGCGCCCCGGTGGGTGAAGCTTCCCTTCAGCTTTGCAGAGAACAGTGCGCTTTTGCATCCAATGGAGCAAGCACTGGACTCACGTCCAGGAAATACTCTTTTCCCTGCATACAGACACATTATCTCAGTGAAGTCTCAACCTCCTAAAACATATCTAGGAACCCCTCTTGAGGTTTTATGAGCTCCGTATTGTTAGGTAGCTACTAGGTAGGAGCGGCCAGAGGTAGATAAAGCAGGGCCCCCGCCATTACACTCTAACAAAGAACTTAACATGGGAGGCTAGACGCAAAAGAAGACAGGTCTCACCACTTAACTCAGCAGCCCTGAGCCTGCCCTGATAAGATTGTCGGGTGTTTGGGACATCACTAGCAGGGGCAGCACAGGAGGCAGGGGAGTCCTTGAGACTGCGCTGGGAAAGGGGACCTTTGTACCAATGACTAAAGAAGACAGAGCGCTTTAACTGAGAGAAAAGGCTTTTGTAGCTGTACATCATTCCCAAGGGTTAGAAGGAGGAGAAGGAGGGGAACCTAGAAGCTGACTAAGGTATATAACCCCTGAACCCCAATAGTCAGTGTACATAGATTAGCTAAGTACCTGCTTGAAGCCTCGGCTTAAGTGTAGAGAACAAAGTTACTCACAACTTTATAGCCTGTGTACATGGGACATTTAGATGAGCTGGGTGCCTGCTTGCAGCTTTTGCTGGTATGTTTTCATAAATAAACTTGCCGTCTCATTTCCACTATACGTGTTGTCTCTCACCTGAATTCATCTCTTGCAGAGAGACAAGAACCCAGCCACCAACTGTGGTGGTGGTGGTGGTGGTGGGCAGGGGCGGGGGCGGCCCTGACTCAGGTTTCTTTGAAACAATATTAAAGAGGAAAGCATGAACACATCATAGTCACCATCCCTTCCCAGCGATGTTAGGGATTTCCCTTACATGGAGCAGGAGAGTTTGAATGCTCAGATATGAGCATACTGACTTTAGTCCAGCTCAGTGGTTGTCAGTTTTTTGTAGGTTGTAAACACAGATCCACATGAGCAGTGCTTTATGGATAGATGATGGAGGTGATTTTCAAGGGTCATTTTGACCATGTATCATTGCTGCCTTCCATGCTAACTTTTGTCCCTGACTTCCTGGCTGAGAATTAACTCCTCTAGTATGTGTAAGAGTTCTTACCGTGCATGATCCCAGGTGACTGGACACAAAGATGTGCCATAAATAGCCACTGTTCCCAATGCTTACAGGATGATGTGTGTTCTTAATGTAAGATTTGGTGGGGTGGGGAGAAAAGTCACTGAAGCTTAGGTGGTCCCAGTGTCCCTGAAGTTACAGAGCAGAGGGCTGGCCAGTTTAGGGAGTGGAAGTGGCAGAAGGCTATTTGAAGGGGAGAACAGCTGGGTCTCACACCTGCCTATGATCAGAGACCCTGAGACATTACAGCTCCCTCCAGGTAAGCCATATTCATGTTGCCTCTAGAAGGTTCTTCAATGTCTGCTTTCACATAAGCCTCTAACTCCCAAAGGGGTCCAAGTACAGGCTACAAGAGTTACCTGTGAGCTCTGTTGTGTGAGGAATATGGTACTAAGCTGACATTTACTGGGGGCTTACTATCAGCCCAGGACTGTGCTAAATATTGCAGTTACATCGTATCTCATGTGAGTTATACAATATGAGGTGTAGGTATCATTTGCCCTGATTAATACATTGGGAAACCGAGAGTTAAAAAATGCACTGAGGGCATCAGACTGGTTGGATTTAGCCATCATTAGATTGAGCTGTAAGTAAGGGAATCTTGTGCCCAGACCCACCCCACCTCCCAAACCAAACCAAAACAGTGGCCTAAATAAGACAGAAGTTTTATTACTTGCACATAAATGAAGCCTGGAAGTAAGTGGCCCAGGGCGGTGGGGGAGGCTCTGTTCCACCCTCCCTCTACCTCATTCTTCCAGCATCTGGAGGGTGGCCTCATTTCTGCTGTCCAGTGAGGGGCTGGGGCTGTCCCAGAAGCCTCCCTTGGACCAATGCAGGCAGGATGGGCAGGACAAATTCCTTCTCTTAATGCACAGCATTCTGCCTCCCGCATCCTGCTTACATCTCATTGGCCAGAGCTTGGCCATATGGTTACCTAGCTATCAGGGAGCCTGGAAATAAAGTTTTTATTCCGAGCTGTCACAGGCTTAGATAAATATCAAAAGATGTCACTACAATAGTTCACATGAAGGAGAAAACAGATATTTGGGGTCAGCAATAAACTTTGGTCACCGCAGTGACTTTGGATAAATCACTTTGGCTCCTCTTGCTTTTATGCATAAAATAAAATAATAATGATAGTAGATCCTAACTCTTAATGATAGTGTCCTGTAGTGGGCATTATTCAAACTATCTTCTTCTTCTTCTTCTTCTTCTTCTTCTTTTTTTTTTTAACTATAACACAACTATCCTTAATTTTTGTTAATTTTGTGTATATAGTAACAGACTCACTAAAGAAAGATGCTTGTTTTCTACATTTTCTCCCTTGTGTTCTATTTTCACTATTAAACAATAGCTGTACATTTCTTGTCTACTGGGTAACTTTAGTTCAGAGTCTGATTTCCTCTCACTTGAGATGGTAATATTTAGTGACCATGTGTTCTAAAAGATTCAGGGAAGAAATCATAGATGATAATAAGTTTTTTTCTTTCATTGATACCTTCACAGATGGTCTGTTTTTCTTGTAGAACTTAGTATTACATTGTGTGCTTGGAAAACTGAGTGTCACTGTAACCATAATTTAAAATAATTTTAGAATTTGTTCTTTAAAGAAAAAGGTTAACTCTGGAAATTTCACATCTGTACCTGTGTCTATATCTATCCAGGTCGCCACTATATTACAATTGGCTTAAAAGAGAGGCATACATTTTAAACCAGAAGTTCGACTCCTTTTTGGAACACTGAAAACTATCATTAAAATTCAGTACCTTTGAGGGATTGAGAAGTGGAAATTGGCAGTTACAGAATAGTCATGGGGATGAAAAGTACAGCATAGGGAATATAGTCAATAATATTGTAGTAACTATATACAGTACCGGGTAGGTATTAGACTTACCAGGGGGATCATTTTGTAAGTTCTATAAATGTTGAACATCTGAACCTAATGTAATATTGAATGTCATCTGTAATTGAAAAGTTAAAAAACAAACAAACAAACACCTTTGATTGGGAGATGTACATGGGCCAGAGAGTGCTATCTATATCCTTAGTTTGGACCAGATCTTGGTAACTTTTGCAGGACATGGGGATGCACTGGATACTAAAGGTAAACCCTTCAGTGGCTTGCCACCTGGATTCTGTCCACAGTGTCAGGGAGATCCTGCCAGGCTCAATGGCCCAGCATTCTTGGCCCTCCCACCACACTTCCTCTCTCTATGACCTCCCGGCTTTTCTGCAGTTTGACCCCTCTGCCTTGTGCACCTTCCCCCCTACTCTGTGCCTACTCACCTGCTCCTCATCTTTCAACCCTGCTTCCAGGAGAGCTCTGAGACCCTGGGTTGGTCTGGCTTCATGTTTTTACTGTCATAACATGGGCTGCTTTCCCCACAAAGCTCCCCATGGGCTGTAATGGTATGATTTTTAGAAAAATTATTTTTGTATTGCTGTTATATTACATTCATCTCAATCTCCCTCCACCCCCCCCCGCTCTCCCTTTTCCTTTCTATCCCCCACCCTAAGTCAATCCCATATGTTGTTCGTGTCCATGGGTTATCGATGCAATGGTATGCTTCTTAGGTAACAGTCTGATTTGCATCTGCCTCCTTCTCTAGTCTGTAAACTCAGTGAAGACGGGGAGGAATGGGAGGTTGTGTCTGCTTTGACTTACCACCATGTCTCCTGTGCTTGGCTTGGTGTTCAACAGATATTTGTTGAAGGGATGAACTTAAAATGTATAAATTATCTATGGATCAGCCTCTGGTAATTTACTGATAAACAACTTTTAAATAAAATCCTTACTTGAGGATATGTTCATTGATGAGAGAGAGAGAGAGAGAGAGAGAGAGGGAGACAGAGACAGAGACAGAGGAAGGTAGGGGAGAGAAGAAAAAGAGAGAGAGATCAGTCTGTTGCCTTCTGTATGTGCTGTGCCCTAACTGGGGATTGAACCTGCAACCTAAGCATGTGCCCTTGACCAGAAATAGAACCCACGACCTTTTGCTGTACAGGATGATGCAGCCACCAACTGTGTCACACCAGCCAAGGCCTGTTGTGGGTTTGATTCTCGCCCAGGGCACATGGCTAGGTTGCTTGTTCAGTCCCTGGTCAGGACATGTGTGAGGGGCAACTGATCAATGTTTTTCTCCCTCCCTTTCCCTCTCTCTAAAATCAATACGCATGTCCTTGGGTGAAGATTAAAGAAAAAAAAAAAAGCTTAACAGTTGCTTGGTGGGAATCATGGACACTAGCTAACATGGAAGTTGAATGTTCTTCCAATTACCCATCAGTGTTCCCTAAGCAGAGGCTGGAGTGGATGTGGCCCAGACTGGCCTGGCAGCTTACACAAATGACAAGCAAGAAAGGCAGAGAATGAGATTCTTAAGGTTAGGTGGTCCCCATTAAAGAGCAAGCTTCATTTTCATTACATTTGTTTCTTAACTGAGGGCATCTTATCTAGTTAGGCTTCTTTGGAACAAAATTTTGTTCTGTGTGACATTTGGAATTAATATGAGGAAATACTCTTTGTATTGCCTGGTATTGAAAATGTCAGTAAACAAACTCAGCAGTCAAAGAAGGGGGGGGAGACTAGTAACAAAAGACATTGTTTCTTGGTGCAGGAGGTAAACAAGAGAGTATAGAACAAAGGTTTTCTCACAATAGGCTTTTTAGCAAACTTGGGAGCTTGGCTTTTGAACCCCACCCACCTCCAGGCTCCTGAAGGGGGTGGGTGCAGGGGGACGGTTGGTGGCTGATGAGAATACTTATTATTTTAACCAGCCTCCCAACTGACCGACACAAACACACTCTTAATGTCTGGCTGACAGTGGGGCTGGGAAGGTCCTTATAGGATCGCAAAACAACCGGGCAGTGGAGGGCTTCCGGCAGCCAGCTAACAAAAATATACTCTCAGAGGATGCAGCTCAGGGAGGCGTGGGACCCGCACAGCAGTGAGCCTGAAAGCCGGCCTTTCCGTTTTTATAGAGCTTCACCCTCACATCTGGTGGAGCTGTGACAATCAGCGTTAGACCACTTTAGAAATCAGATACCCTGGATACCAGGAAGTTGATTTGCCTTCCACTTCCTTAAGAAAACACACATTAATATTTAAGCTGGGTTTTCATAAAAGAAGGGCTGTGTTTGAGATGCGAAGTGAAGTTAGGGGAGCTGGGAAAACTCCCCCAGTGACCCTGATGCAATTCAAATCATCCTCCAGATTTGCAAAGGAGGAGTCTCACCCTCCCCCAGAGACCTAGTGGCATTTGGTATAGACTGCTCTATGGCATGTGCCTATAGTTTGGAAAGAACTGGACTTCACGTTGTAACTTCCTTCTTTATAAACAGATGTTGGAGATTCATAAAGGTTACCTTCTTAAGTGACCCCAAGAAGCAGCGTTTATGATTCCTACCTCAGTATTGTGTCTTTGCAGCTTGTTCCGTTTCGAGGATTATGTTACATGGTGCCCACCTTCCCATTCCTGGACTCATGGCAGCCTTATGCATTTTTTCTGCCCTCCTTGGGGTCTGCCCTGCTCTCCGTGGCGCTGACAACGTATTGTGTCAGATAAATCAGGCGAGACAATCCTGCTAGTGCCTTCTTGAACATAGAGTGTGATTTTTGGTACGTCTCTCAAAAAGTTGTGGAGACAAACACAGTTCTTAAAGGGTGAGAGGGCCTTTTCAAAGATCAGTGTAAATGGTTTACTTTAAAAATAAACATTGTAAATCACTTTGATCTTGGTTGTCCAAAAGATGCAAACTAGTTATGCTTCTAGGGGAGTGTTTTCCAGGGACTTTAAACCTAGCATAGACCATTTCCTCTTTGCTTACAAGAGGATAAATAATTTTTGGAACATTAGAAGACATGAAGAAACAGTTGTGCAAGTACTAGGCAAGTAGGATAGGATATCGAAGGTGATGTGAGATCAGAGGTTGATTCTGCATTAGCAAATGGAGATTTTGGTAACTTTTCTTGGTAAGGATATTTATAGATTTGAATCCTAAAAGCTACATTTCCTCTCTTTGTGTTTATCTACCCACTTATCCACATGCATCTCATCTGTAAGGTTATTGTGACCTTTTTTTTGGTTAGGTAACTTACTGAAAATTTGCTCATGCTATTCCCTGTCATGTCTTTGATCTACCATTCCAATAATTAGACTTTACTCTTTTGGACATATACTTGCCTCCTCACCAGGCATTATCATTTAAATAGGACTCCAGTATTCACCGCCTATCTGAGTGTATCGTTGTTGGTATTTTGGTACAGTGGTTAATATTTTGAAGGCTGCTGACTTTTAGATTTTGATTAAGTAAAACAATTGCAATGGAAGTAAGTTCAGATGTACTTGAAAAACCCAACAATAAATTGTTCAAAGATGAAATGATTTTGAGGTTTCCCACATGTTTCTTTCACATGGAAAAGCAAGCATCAGCTGTACTAACATTAGGTACTATTTAATCCTTAAACAATTTTTTTTTTTGCTGGTTTTCTATGTGATGTATAAAATGATTATCTCATGTATCGGTCATCTTTTCGTATTTGTATTATGAATTGTTACTGTAAAGGTTAATGAGGCAAGTGATCATTTTCAAAGAAAGTGTTTGAAGACTAAGATTGACATAATAAAGGAAGTTTGATATTTTACATTGTTTGCCAGTGACAGTTTTACATGGGGATCCTTTTCCAAGTTCCAAAGTCCTGAGGTGAAGGTTGGGGTGTTGTGCCAGAAAATTGGGGTGATTCTATATGGGTCTCTCACCACTATGGAGCAATTAGCTATATAAACACATGCTCTTTCTGGGCCAGATAGAACCACATAGGATAATATGAAATAGGATATTTTAATTCTAATCTGAGATTGTCCATTAACAAATGATGTGACCCTAGGCAAAACTCTTAACTTTTCTGGGTGGTGGTTTCCTCCTCTATAAATTGAAAAGGGCTTATCTGGCAGCAAATTAAAAATATAAAATAAATAAAGACCCAGCTGCTGCTGTTAAGCAGAGCATGTGCTTGGGGTAGCCTCCCTCTACCTAGGCTGCCCCTTCACCTTGCGGTGGCCCTGAGACCTCTGGAGCAACCTGGCACCCAGAGTGAAAGTCACCTTTTATGCTAGCATTCGGCATTCCTTAAGTCTAAAAGAGATCATGTGAATTATAATTGAAACTGATAAAAGCTATTTTGAGTTCTTTCAAGTGTTTTTTAAAATTTTTTGTTGGTATTTCATACCATAGAAAACCCATAGAAAACTTGGAATGTGTGGAAAAGTTTAAAAAGCAAACCAAAATAATTCATTAGCACCACCACCTAGAGCTATACATTTGATATAGCTTTTTAAAAAGATTTTATTTATTATTTTTAAAGAGAGGTGAAGGGAGAGAGGCAGAGAGGAAGAGACACACCAGTGTATGGTTGCCTTTCACCTTCCTCCAGCTACGAACCTGGTTGAAGACCTGGCTTGCAACCTGGTTATGTGCTCTGGCTGGGAATCGAACCAGCAACCTTTGGGTTTGCAGGCCGGTGCCTTATCCACTGTGCCACCAGCCAGGGCTTCTTTCATATATATATATATATATGAATATATATATATATATATATATATAAAGGATTTATATACATAAAGGATTATGTAAATTTGTATAAAGGATACATGTATATGATTTCAGTGATTATCATGCACTATAAGGAGCAGAGTTAACCAATTAATTACAAATAAAACCTGATCATCTGTATATACTGCTTTGAATCCTGCAAATTCCAATTAATAGGATGTCATGAGAATTTTTCTACATTGAGACATTTTTGGAGTATATTTTAATAGTGAGTTAATATCTCATTAGCAGTTTCTCATTGTTGGCTATTTAGGTTATTCCAGTTTTTCTCAGCTACTAGGGTCACCTGATGAACATCTCTGACCGCTGCTGTGATTACAGGCTTAGGATAAATTCCTAGATGTAAATAGACTTCCTCAGTCAGAAGTTTGACTTCTTATAATTTCAGTCATCTTATTTTATTTTTGGTTGGTACTACTTGTTTAAGTAAAAAAAATCCCTTATTCTCACATGTGGGAATCTGATGAGTTGTTCAAGCTGTCAGGAGAAATAATATTCTGAAAAGTAGTGAACACAAAGCCGTTCTGACACATTACGGAGTAGAATATATCTCCTGTGTCATGATTCAATGGATCGTTGTCCTCGTAGAATGTCATGGCAGAGTGTTGCTTTCCAGTTCAGAGAAAGTGGCCTGCAGAATCAATGCTAACATTTATCATATATCTGATTGCTAAGGTTTTTCTTTCCCTTAACGTCCTGTGATACTTACCATTGGTTTAAACAAGCACAAGTTATGTGTTTCCAACTCCCCTCATTTCTGAACTCCTATTTTTGAAAAAAAAAAAAAAAAAAAAGTTGGAACTGGACGTTTGGAGGGAGCATAAATGCATATTTAAGGTATGAATGCTCCTTTCAGGAATTGATCTGCATCTTGGCGGGCAAACCTCTCAGGTGCATGAAGGAGCCCTGGCTACTTGGTCATTCGTGGATGGAGGAATATATTTTAAAAATGCTTTCTTGACCTTCTTCTAACTTGGAGACAAGAACATTCCTCACTTTTTCCCAACCAAAGCGAGCAAAATTTTCATGTGCAGAGAGTGTGTTTTCAGTGGATTAGACCCAAAGCTATGTTGTTGTAGAAGTCTTAGAACTGCTTATGTAGCGCACAATAAGCTTTGTAGTGCAATTTAAATATTGATTTTAACATATAAACAGTCATCCAAAAGCATTTCAGAGAAGCTGTTTTTAGGAATTGGCTTAAAAGTGTATTGGATAATGATTTTCCAAGTATGTTTGCTTATTTATTTTTTTGGGTGTCTTTATTTAGGCATACAAAGTTTTTCCTTTTACTTAGACCCCATAAAGAAGTTCTGGGTCCGGTTTCTGTGTGCTCCCTCCCTTCCCTTTCCAGCTGTTTCTTTTATTCATCAGAGACATTAGACAACGTTCTTTATTATGCTGACAATGACTTATTTATACTTAATTGCCTGGATTCTGGGATTGTTAGGAAACTGTATTGACAATGATAATTTTCAGTTGTCTCACAGATGAGGACACATGAATTAACACAGATTCAAATCAAAATGTGGCATGTGAGAAACAAAGCTTCCACCAATGGCATGTTTCTGACACTGTTGTTGTGTTGTATTAATGAGAAGGTGACATTCTTTGGAGAAGTAAAGCATATGTAAATAGGAAGAGTTTTTAAAAGCAGGAATCTGCAAGACCGTCTCATCTCTATGGCTTTGGAAGGCAGAGGGTCAGTTCGACAGAAACCTTCTGTTAATAGAGAATAGAAATTGGAGTTAGAAATGGGAGTTGTTTTCCTTCTTCATTGAGGAGGCAAATTTTCTTATATGTTGGGCATAGCCGGGAATATTTGGGAATAAGTAGCACATTAATTCTGCATTTGAGTTTCATCACCAGTAAGAAACCAAGATGGACCCCCCTGTTTTTGCATAACTATGATTGTATGAGTTTGTGAAATTGCAAACTTAACTTCTGTACAACATTAAAATAGGTATTACCTGAAATGGAATCCCTGGGTGCTTTGCAATTTGGCCATTATGACTCTTGGTGTATTTCTGTCCCTAAGAGGGGAATAAAAGTGCTGCATTCACTAATGACCAAATTGGTCGGTTCCACTCATATGCCCCCACTGCCTCTGTACCATTAGCCTTTTCCAAGTTAATCTATTGTAAAATTAGATTGTAAAAATGGACACAGTTGCCTCCACCCTGGGACAATGCTGAAGGACTCATGGTGTCGGCCTCTCTACATTCCCCAGTGGAAATCATTGCAGTTCATTTGTGGGTCACCCAGCTCCTCAAAGAGTTCGGCTTCGTTTTCAGCCCCACTTATCTCTTGGGAGTGTGACCCTTGGGTTTGATTGCCCTGAGAAAGTGCACTTGCTTTCCCTTAGTGGCAGAGTCCTCTCTCTTCAGGTCTGCATCTTAAATGGCAGAGATGCAAAAACATCTCTCAACAGTGTGTTAGATGCATTTCTCCTTTATATACTCATCCATAAGCCCAGGAGCACATCCTGTGAAGAAGAGGAGAGGGGCCAGAGGGTGCGGGTTCCAGTAGAATTTAAATAGTCACTGCACTTACAATTTTATTTTTAATTTTTTATCCTCATCTGAAGACATTTTTTGTTGTTGCTTTTAGAGAGAGAGAAAAACAGCAATGCAAGAGAGAAGCATTGATGGGTTGCCCCCCGTACGTGCCCCAACCGGGGATCATATGTGCTCAGACTGGGACTAAGCCTGCAACCTAGGCAGGTGGCCTGACCAGAATGGAACCTGTAACCTTTCAATTATGGGACAGTGCTCCAACCAAGTGAGCCACATCAGCCAGGGCTACATTGGAATTTTAAACTGTGAACACCTTCTCTAACTGTTAGCACATAGGATAAGTCATTTTGCAAGATGAAGTGAGTTTTCATGGTGTCGAAGATGATAATTTAAGGATTCTTAACCTGTAGGCAAGAAAATAATACTTGATGTCAGGGGGTGAGGACAGTGAAACTTTTAAAATGGATGGAACGTTTTTTCTCAAGAACAGGCATTTTCCTAGTGAAAGGCTTTTATCAAATTCTCACAAGGGTCCACAGTTCATAAAAGGTTAAGAAACCACATATTCTATCTTCATAATTTTTTAATGTTTTATTTCAAAAGTTGACATTCTGTTTCCTTTTATGCAGAAGAGACAAAAGCATGCATAACACTAGTAGTCCTTGATCTTTAATTTCTCCTCTTGTGTGTGTCCCATGATAAATGTACAGGAAAGAAATATAAAACGCTACTCAAACTCCGTTAATAGCTCAGAGAAATGCACATTCAGAGTGCTTTAAAATCAGGTTACAAATATAATTTTCAATTTGCTGGGGAGAAAATAGGAAGAAAGAGTCCTTTGGAATACAGAATAAATTCATTGTGTGTACATTATCAGCATTGGTTCATAATACTCTTTTTTGACCCATAACTCAACACATCTTTAAGAGGCAGAAAGTGCACACACTGTCCCTGTTGATCACATTGAGGGGAGAGGCAGACACACTGAACTTCTATAAATTGGGTTCTTGAAAGAAAAGAGGTGACAGGTGAAGTTTTATTCTCTGACATCAGAAAATTCCAAAGGTGAGCCGTGTTATCAGTTAAGGGCACTTAGGAGATTTGATTGAGAAATTTACAGCTCTTGTGGATGATTTCCTTCTCTGTGGGGTAATGTGAATGAATGTGAAGGCCTGGCCCTGATAGATTCCAGAAAATCTGTCTGTCTTAATTTGCTGGGGACCCATATGGGAGCCATCGTAACGTGGTGTCTGGCTCGCTGAGACACAGAAAGCCTGGAGTTTGGAGAAGGGCACTCTCCCCCCCTCCCCCTTTTAAAATTCACCATTTCCCACAACTGATTTTTATTATTCTGTGACATGTTGGAAGTGTTGCTGTGGCTATTTAATAAGTACAGATGGATATCTTGCTGACTGGCTACTTACTGGAAGAGTTTCACATTATGTTGATTTTAAGCAGCTTTGCCATTTCCACCTCAGACTCCTCAGGACTCTCTCAGCCTTCCCTCACCCTGAAATTTCCGGGGCCCCATCCATTGAAGCTGCTGAGACAGTATGAACTCCGGTGGGTCTGGAGAATTCCAAAGCACCTAGTAGCTGGTAGGAAAACACAGTGCAATAAGTTTTACTATACACTACAAAATGAAATGCGCCAATAGTTACCTTTCTACTGATGGACTTTGGTAGCTTTGATGATTTGTGTGTGTGTGTGTGTGTGTATTTTGTTTGTTTTTGGTTACTACTTTAAAGCAAAAGAATGGTGTACTGGAAAGACCCAAGTTCCAATCCCACCTCTTTTAGCTGTTTGAATCCTCCTAAGACAGTGCTTTAGCCTTTCCTGGACTTGCCTTTCCTCACCTGTAAAATGAACAAAATGTTATCTGCTCTGCTGACTTAATGCAGTTGGGGTATGGGGAAAATGAGAAATCAATGGATATCACTTTAAGAAGCATTTTAAAGCCAAGTGGAGACGGCTCTTTTCCTTGATAGCAATCCTCCTAACAGTTCAGACTTAATCAGAAGCCACGTATTTTAGTGGTTCACAGTTCTGGCTCTGGAGTCAGACAGGGCTGGGTGAGCGCCCTTGCTGTGCCACTTACTCAGAGGTGACCTTGTATAAGCCACTTGTGTAATCTGAGCCCCCATCTTCCTCATCTTCCAAACGAGAGTCAAGGTAACTCAGACCTAACAGATAGATTGATTGAGATGACTGTGCCTAGCAAAGTGCCTGGCATGTGGCTGGTGCTCAGTCACTGGGAGCTGTGGCTAGAGCTCAAGTCCCTTTCCACAGGTAAGCATTAGCATGCCCTGAAAACACAGTCCTGTATATGTGCCCCTGGAATGCAAGACACACAGGCAGGCTGTTATTTTAAGATGAAATCATCTGGGGTCTGCTGGTTAGTCCTCAATAATCATCATTTTCTATTTCCATCAGTTTGGCTCTTCATGTGGTGGCAGAATGCCAGTGTTTCTGACAGTTCTCAGTTTCCCGTGCCTTCCACCGGTATTCAAAACACTTCACAATTCAACTCAAGAAATTTAGCACATCTTCAGAATAAATTATTATTGTCATTAGCACATTACCAGCCAGGAAAATCTGTACAGGAACAGAACACCCAGAGTGAAAGGCTGTAGGTTCTTCAGCTCCTGAGCGCATATGTACAAGGATGTTTTTGTTTCAGTTGTTGCTTTTTGTACACCAAAGCTCAAAGCAAGACACACCCGATGGTGTTTGTTGATCTTGTGACTAACAGAGTTAGCAAAGACCCCATTAGGATGTTCAAACAGGAAGAAAGATAAGGATTCCAGTGCAGAGAAGAGGCACAGAGGGAATACCTCCTGATTTGATAAAAGGGCAAATGTGACCAAGATGTACCCATCTTACCTTTTACCAGCTTATGCATGTAAATGCATCTGGCAAGGAAAACATTGCTTACTTGCATTAGGAGTAAAGAAACCAAAAGGAAAACATTTTGGTGATTTCCATGAATCTTCCTTTTGTTGTGGACGGAGATTAATCAAATTTCCTATGCAGCTATAGTCCTTCAACTACCCATCCCCTCCATCACTTTCTTTCCTTGTGAAGCATGTTATGTGTGGTTTAGCATGACAGATCATTTTTACTTCACAGGTTTCCAAAGGTGATAATTTCTTGCATTTTACATGACTATGTATACTAAAGATGAAATATTGCTACAGTTTTAGGTTGCCCATATTGGTTCATTTTTTGAATGGTATTTCTTCCTCTTTTTATATATATTTTTATTACATAACAAATACATATAATATTTCAGCCCTGAACCCAAACTAAAATGTCTTCCATTAAAGGGTATGTTCATTATTTACTTTGAAATGAATGCTCTATGGATCCTTAAACCTAAGCTTGGAAAATAGGAAATAATTCACTCTGGCTTGAAAAGGGTGGGGATTTCTTTGTTTCTTTTTATATTTATCCAGGAAAAGCTGACAATCGTCCCACATTAATGAACTACACCATCCATCACAGAGTTGACAATGAGCGGAAAAGCGAGGTATATGTCAGGCTGACGGCCTATTGCCTTTTGCAGTGAGGGCATGGCTGTTTATAGCACTTTCATTGGCAAAATTTGTTTTGTACAGGAACAGGAATAGAAAGAAGAATTAGAAAGGCAGCCAGTGGAAAGAGCTTTATGTTTTCAAATTGTGGAAAAAAATAATAGGGGAAAATTGAGAAATGATTATTTTGGTAGTGTGTGTCCCTATCTCACAGGACTTAAAGAGTAAATGGAAAAGGAGAGAAAAATGGCATTAAAAATAAAACAAACAAAACTCACCTCACTCTACAGCGCTTTGTTTTCCCCCAAGACCATGGCAAAAAGTTTCAAAGGATATATCCATTAATTGCATTGGATCCCTGAAATGATCATGCAAGCGAATTGATAGTAATGGATATACTCTACTCTGAGCATCCACCGTGGATCAAGAGACACACACACACACACATACACACACATGTGCATGTACACACACACACATTTAAGCTGGTGATTGATCATGAAAATGGCCTCAGGAAGTGATAGAAATTCCTCCCTTCTCTGGCTCTTAATCTTCTCTGCTACCAGGTGGTAAGAAGAAAGCTAAGCCCTGGTGGAATCCCTGTGTTAGGCAATATTTTGGTAAATTGTGACTTAGACCAAATAGCCAGGTGTCCATATGACCCACGAGTGGAGGCCACCATCATCTCTTTTGGGGACAACTTTTCCTTGCTTTCAGAATCTGAACAACTCTGACCTGTGTCAATAAGTGGGCCAAGAAGGATAAGCTAAACACGCTACTAGCAGCTGGTAATAACTAAGAATTTATCATGTGTTAAAAACAGTGTAGCTTCTACTTCATGTAATTCTTGTAATTTCCCTGTGAGGTGAGGGAATATTGTCACAGGTAAGGAAACTGAGGTTTGGAGAGAGGAAATGAGTTGCGCAGGATGCCAAAGAGTCCAAGAATGCTGAGTCATAATTTGTGGGTCTCACATAGCTACAGATTCCAGTCTTCAACATGACACCAGTGATTTTCATAACTTTTGGCCTTAGGACGCCTTTATACTCCTAACAATTATTGAAAAACCAAAGAACTTTTGTTTATATGGCTCATAGTGATCCAAATCAACTGTATGATAAATAAAAATATTTCTTATTCATTTAAAAGTGATGGTAACATATTACATGTTAACATGACATATAAAATAATAAATAACTTAGTTTTCTGAAACAAAAGTATTCAGTGAGAAGAGTGGCATTGTTTTTACAGTTTTACAAATCTATTCAATGTCTGATTTAACGTAAGATAGGATTTTCATATTTGCTTCTGCATTAGGTTGCTATGTTACTTCGGCTAATGTATATGGAGAAAATACAGCTTCATAAATTCATGAGGTTGGGAAAAAACAGTATTTTAATCATTTTTAAAAAGATAACTGAATATTCTTTTTTGATATTACATCAAAGCTCAACAAGTGGTAGTTTAAAAAAAGTTAGTTGTAGGACTGAGTCTGAAACCATATCAATGAACTTTTGGTACCCTTTATATTAAAATCTATTGATATATCTTTCACTTTGATCTTTTATCTATCATGATTTTCCAACATCATGCATTGGTGATTTGGAAAATAATTGATTCACTGAGATATTCACTGAATCATATATTTTATCCTATAATGTTAAACATTTATTTTATTAATATTACAACAAATCTCATTAGAAAAGTTATTGGGAAGCTGCCAAGCTCATAGTGGTAGTTACAAGTTTTCCAGATTTCCAATTTTTCACTTGAAAGCTTGAATTTTATCATTGACAACACAGGACTAGCAATTGTTTTCCTTGAAGTGACAGTTGCACTTTGTTCATTTTTATGAGGATGTTTGCCAAGTACCCAAATCTGACTAAGCATTGTCAGTTGTACCTGCAAGAAAAACAGGTGTTTTGTAAAACAAAAGGACTAGTTCAGCTTACAATTCCAACAGCTGCACAGTTGGAATAATCATTGTACTTCTACCTGCAACAGGAAATTTTGTTATTCTCCATTTCACCTGACAAAATATTAAAAAGTCATAGGAAGGGTTTAATTACATTAATAAAGCTCGCTGTTTCATCAAGAACATTCTTAAGTGAAATGGTTTTATCTGTGGTGTGTGTGCATGTGAACCAGTGCCCATGTGGGTGTTTGATTGTGTTTACTGTGAGGTGGTGGTCGGGAAGACAATGTGTTTACTATGAGGTGGTGGTTGGGAAGACTATTGTCTGCTAAGTACACTTTGGTGCCATTTCCTTATTCTCAATAAGTTAGGATCCTTGATTTATCCATCGTGGCTTTTACATCTTTCATACAATATCAGCACAGTATTTTTATTAGGAAAATAGATTTGACCTCATCCATCTCCTTCTAGTAACCTTCTAGGATCTGTGGGACAGCATTGGAGAATTGCTCTGCATAATATGCTCTTTCACAAATGCTGCTGATATACAAACAACTTTCTGTAGCAAAACAGTAAGGAAAGCAAAACAGTAGGGTAGCAGAAAATCAGAAAAGAGTTGGATATTATTATTCTTACAATAAAATTTTCATGCATATTTTCATATGCAGATATCTGTAATGGAAAACGAAATGTTGGTGGGTTTTTATTTCTTATTAAATCCTTGTGCTTCATTTCATATAAGGAGAAAAAATCTGTGGCTCAGATAGTGTACTTTTGAAGCCACCAGTGACTGCTGGACTTAGTTTTTACTTTTCCCATGTCAACATCAGAACATACTGATGCTCTGTTTATAATCCTGAAGACTAGCTACTTGGAATTGATTTAGAATATTTGTATATAGTTACAGTATTTTAAGAGGCAAGAAACCACCAATTTCTTATGAATTCTTGGAAAAATTTCTTTTCTGTAACATATTCCCTCTTAGCGAGACAAGGTCTAAAGACCAGTTCTTAAACTAGATGTAAAAAGGTTTCTAAAAACTAAACCTAGCAGATTGACAGTGGGACAGGGAATGGGGCAGAGGAGAGCAATGGGGAAAAAATGAAAGAATTGTAATACAACAACAGTAAATTAAGTAAAAACCCTTCTAACCTAGCAACTAATTTTGAAAGATTCATGAGAAAATTTGAGGTTTTTATGGAATCTTATAAGTACTAATATATTTTTTTACAGTCACCCCTCTATTGTTCGGAATGGTCATTGGCCATATTTCCTATTTTGGGGGCATTACACAGACTCAGAAATTGCCCATGTCTCAGGCTGCAACATAGATAAGTCTCAGAGTTGAGTCTCTGGGTAAGAACTGTCAATATGAGTCTTTCATTCTGTTTCTTTTGTGTGTGTGTGAGAATTTTTTCATTCAAAGAGAAAAAACAAAACAGAAAAACTCTTGTATGTGCTTGAGGTTCATTCACTGCAATCTGAGAAGCATGGTATTTGGGCTGAGCCTTTAAAGCTTCCATGACAGAGAGATGCTTAGGATGTAGGCATTAAATTTTTCAGGTTGTGGATATTTTTTGGTAGAAGGTGAAAAGCATGCACAATATACTTTGCTATCTGTCACCATTGGGGAATTGAAGGTCTGATAAAGTCAGTCAACAATGTTTCTTAAAGTATGGTTAAGAGACCAGAGAATATACTGGGGTTGTCCTGGAACATGATTTTAAGGGACTCGCAGACATTTTCAGTTTCATCACTATATCCCTATTTGTGTGGTTGTCTTCAATTTGCTGGTTTTCTATGTAGTATAGTTTTCTTTGAAAATAATTTTTCTTAAATGAAACGGTGAATCGGCTTAAAGCAGAATTATTAAGTAAATGAAAATAACAGCAAGCAGTAGGTGGGTTGGCAAAATGATATGATATACCAAGGACTGAAGTTTGAGGATGCTGAAATGGTTCAGACATATTTAGTGCATTCATTTATTTACCAACTTATTTATTGGATGCCTGCCTATTCTAGGCACTGTGAATTCAACAGTCAATAATAGAAACAAAGTCCCTGCCCTTGTGGAACTCTCATCATAGATGGGGAAGTAAATATATATAATATAATATGGGATAGCTAATATTATAAAGAAAAGTAAATCAGGGTTTGGGACTGGAGCTTGAAAAGGATAGTATTTTGGAGAAGGTTGAGGAAAAGCCTTGTTGAAAAGGTTGCATTTAAGAAGAGACCATAATGAACTGAGTTTAGTTCATTTTAGCAAGCATGTGTTGGGTGTTTGGCTCTGGAATACAAATATAAATAAGTGGTCAGAGAAGCTCAGATTTGGGGGGCAGAGGTAATAATTACAATTTAACAAGATACATAGGATAAAATCTATTACTGATCTATAAAAAGGACACTTTGATTCCATAGAGGAAGGAAATGACTACCCCAAGCAAAGGGAACAAGGTCACAGAAGGTGTCCTAGAGGAAGTGGTTGCCTTGAACTAAACCCTTCAGCAGGGAGGAGTTAGCAGGGGAAGGGGATGGTGGGAAGGCGAAGTCATTTACAGCACAAGGAATAGCATATGCAAAGGTGGAAAACATTCCTAGCTGGTACCTAGCAGGTACAATCTGGATTTGGGTGGACTGAGAAATAGATGGTGGGTGAGCAACACTAGGAACATGGGTTAACAGGTTTTAAAGAAGTATGATTGCGAGGCCCTTTGAGGTGCTGATCTGAGCCAGAGGTGGGAGGGGAAGGGGTGTGTGATGGTGTTGGTGGGGCTTCCCTGGGCCACCAGAGCCTTGAGAGAGTTGTGACACATTTCATTTAAAGTTAGTCTTACAGCTTTGACATATTTAGCCATGTGATATATGAGTGTTCTTTTATGAGGGATGGGCCTCATAAAAGAGTATCATAATTCTTTACATTTCCTGCCTTTAAACTAGAAATACAGTGATAACCGTAGAGACATACTGTCCCCATGTCTTAAGCAGACTTATTAAATAGTCCGTTTTGGAAGAAGTTATATGAATACTTGCCTCTCTTTACATGATTTTGACATCCTCACTACCTCATATATTCATATCCAGACCAAACTAAATAGAATATGCTCTCATCTTGAAATCACTTTTAGAGGACAAATTTGGAGAAAGTAAAAGAAAACCCTACATTTTGGGGTGTAAAAGACAGAGATAACAACTTTCAAAATCTAAGTAATAACTTTTGTCATTAACCTATAAAAGGAGAGTTAAAATATTTTATAAAAATTAGGAAAATTATGACGAAACCATTATTATGTTATCAGGAAATTATATCAACAAATGATAAGCTTACAAGTTATAAAGTCCTAAGTATCTTTCTAGATTTGATTAATAAATACTAAGTACTTCCAGAAAAATTCCTCCCTTCCAGAAAAAAGATCCAAGAAATCAGCGTGATCATTGGATTTATCCAATAAGAGAAAGGGCGTAGGAAAGAGTGTGTTTCAGATAAGTCCTGTGTAATATTCCTGAAAGCCATGAAGTCACTAATAAATTAACACTGGGTCTAGGGCCCAGAATCTTTGAAAACTGAAGGCAGGAGGCCAGACTGCCAGAAACAGAACTGAGAACCTCAGGGAGGCTGAACCCTCTTTGTTGCAGTACTTGACCCATCATTGCACCCCTGGAACCCAGTGGATTTGAGGTAACAATGCAATCTTGTCTCTGTCCATCATGCGACAAAATTGCATTGCTTATCTCTGACCAAAGATGAGATAATTTTTCTTAGCTCATAGTTTGCAGCTCAGGCTGCCCTACCCATAGGTGGAGTAACATAGAATGTCTGTGCGCTGGGATGTGAAGTAGGAGGGAACTAAGATTTTATCACTCAGCTCCTCCATGCCAGACAGGTGCTGGGTTTTTTCTTTTAATCCCCGCAGGATGGTGGGAGAGGTTGAAGACTTTACCCAGGCTCATAGAGCTTTACCAATGTCATGTCCTAGAGTTATGCAACTGTCCATATGATGCCTTTTGTAGGCTCTTTTTTTTTTTTAATTTAATTTAATTGTTGTTGTATTACATCCATCCCCTTTTTACTCCCCTCTGTCCCCTTCCCCACCCACCCACTGACCCACAAAGTCAATCCCACTTGTTGTCCATGTCCATGGTTCTTCCATACTAGGTTCTTGTCTAAACTGCTCCCCTTCTTTGCCTCTTCTGTAGGCTCTTTTCTCAGCACTTTGGTGATGAAAGCTCTCTGCACTGGGATATTGTTTAGCCTCCTAGACTCATGACGCTCAGAGGAACTGGGAGATTCTGCAGTTGTAGTATTCTTTTGCTGCTTGCATGCCCGCTGCCACCTGCCCAGCAGGTCTAAGCCAGACATATCCGGAGTCCTCTCCAACAATGAGCTGCTACTGTGCCTAAAATTTTCCCCTATTCTGCATGGAATCTTAGTCTCTTGCTAAATAAAATATGACCCTAGGAAGATGCCATTGCTACCTAGGTTCAAATTATTTTACACTATTTGTATGTAAGAATCCAAAGGCAATAGGATGTTGGGAGAAACAGAAAGGAAAAATCTGGTCTCTGGGGAAAGCCCTGGCATGCTCTTTCTCCATCTTTGTACCACTTGCCCCTGTTCCCCAAATTCTGCCATTAAGTTAGAATCTCCAAGACAGAAGCTGTGACATTTCTTCTCAGCTTGGCCAGGATATCAGGAGATGTCTTGTTGGACAGTGCAGAAGGATTACTAACCAGAAAGCCCTGACTTCTCGTAATCCATGGCTGTTTGTCCACCAGATGACTTTGTCTTGCTTGGAGTGTGTTGCTCAAGACCAGCATGTGCCTCTCACATAATTGATTCATTTCTGAAATCCTAAATCCAGAATAAGTTCTCAAAAATCAAAATAAGCTAGAAGGACTTACTTCCTTGTTAAGGATTTTTGCACAATGAAAATAATTAATTGAAGTTTTCTGCATTGTTAGTTTGAGTGTTCAGAAATCAAAATGAACCAGGGAACGTGTTAGCACTGTCTTGAATAAAAAAATCCTTACCTAGTAAAAAATAAAGTCATTCATGAATTTTCTGCTTTATTAGGTTGAGCAAAACTGTGGTTTTTTTTCTTTCCTGTTTTTGTTTGTTTGTTTGTTTGTTTGGTTTTTTGCCCTGCTGGGTCTCTTAATGTAATGGTGTATTTGGGATTTTGAGGTGACAATGAGTTTCTGATAAAATAAACATTCAAATGATGAAATGCAAAATGGCAATGCAAGATCAGTCATTCTCATTATGAGGCACCAAGCTAATGGGATGTAAATGTTAAAGTCAGATACAACTTCAGACAGCATTCAAGGAATATGGTCCTTCACTGAAAAGGAGTACAGACAGTGCTCCCAGAGTTCTCACACACAGAGTAGACTCTGATGTCAGGGAATGCTCTCCACAGGCTGTATTCCTCCTCTGCCCACGGTTGTATCAGTACAGCCCCCTGCAGCAAGGCATGTTCAGATTTTTCATGGTGGTCTTTGTATGATGAACTGTCTTTGACTCTAAGGGTAAGAATTTAAGGAGGCTTATAATGCTGGCTTAGCTATTAGATTTGGGTCTACACAAATTGTTGTAGTTTCTCAGTTGTGTCTCCTTGGTGGAAATGAAAGCGGAATCTCAGTCATTTAATTTGGTGGCCCCAAGAGATAAGAGATGTAGCTCATTGTCCCTTACCCTCTAGAAGATGCTTACCTGCAGGATGGATAAACCCATTCCACCGAAGGTGTAACTGGCTTACCTGAATGACTGCATTCTGCCCCTTCTTCCTGGGGAGTGTGGGAACCAGCATCAGAATGAAAAGAAAATGGGTCTTTCTCTTCTGTGATGAAAGTGCAGGGAGACGTTCATAGGTAAGGTTCTTTATGTGTCTGCTCTCTTACAGTCCTAGGACAGGCTTACTTTCCTTGACTGGCACCTTTCTTGCTCCCCATTTGGACTGGAATTTGAGATTTTCAATCTGGTTTGTTTAATCTCTTAATCTCTTGGTTCTGGCCATGATCTGAATTTGTTCCTCAGTTTTACTTGTGTTGGTTTGTAGTCTTCTGGATAGAGTCAGGGCACACGGCAGTGGGAATTACTCTGCACATTTCAAGGTGCTTTGTCATTATTTAATTTTAAATTCAAAGCAATCTTTTGAGGTTCACAGGACAAGTATTATTAATTCCATTCCACAGACAAGAAAAGAAGGCTCAAAGTGGTTAAAGGTCTTATCCAAGGCTGTTTAGTTTGGTGTTTGCCTTCAAATATTAATTCCACTGCTTTTCAAACTAACCATGGTACTTTCAATTATCACTGTTATTTTTGTGAATAGAATTTTTCTTACTTTTCAGCCAAAGACTACTGAGACTTTAAGAAACATTCTTTTTTTTTTTTTCTTTCCTCTTGATAATCCATCGATTCAGTAGCTAAGCCAGATACCAAGTCCAGACCTCTTTGTAGGCCATGCTCAATCCCTAAGAAGTCTAAAGGAAACAGCAGGACTCTTAATATACCCCGTAGTGGACATAAATCCTATAAAATTACATTTCAGCAGCAAAATAGACAAGCACAGTAATTTTGGTGTAAAATGTACAAAGTCTTACTTACAGAACATCTCGTGATGCCGTTCCCAGATGTCTTTTTAAAGAAAATTTTAGTTACATGCAAAGGAACTGAAAACCAGGAATATAATTGGTAAGAAACGTAAATCTGTCCAAAAAAAACAATTACAACAACTTGATGAGATATATATTTTCTCAGCATCAGCATAAAAGAAAGAACATTCTGATCCAGAAATGGTATGTAAGTAAATAAACTTTAATTGGTTTGACAATGCCCCTTTTCCTGGCAGTGCCAAGAATCCTAGCATTATAATTACACAGTTCTGGGCAGACATGTGGTTTCCATTAAGAAAGACTTGTGATTGACTGAGTTCATGAGGCATGTCAGAAAAAACACATCAATGTCTTTATAAGAAGGGAAGAGAAATGGATCTAAATGTATTTATAACTTCACACGATACACATTCATAAATAGTTTTGAAAGGGCATACATTTCTTTAATTCTGATGAAAAAAAAATCATTAAGGAAAGCCCTTTGGGAGCATTTTGGCCTCTGCTTCTGTATAAACTCAACACAGTTACTTGCATTTAGGCAAAAAGGACACCTTTTTGCCCTTACAAGGATTTAGTCAAGGGTTCTGTCAGGAAAACGTTGAAAAATGGCTTTACCATGAACAAAAAGATTGTTCAGGTCCATTCTCTCTTAGCCCGGTATGGTGAACTGGGCAGGGTTTATTCTCCCCCACTCCTACCCCCACCTCGAGTTTTTAAAAGAAGAGGAAACTGAGACTTGGGAAGTTAATAAGTTGCTCAAGGTCTCAGAGCTAGTAAATGCTTTAATTTAAAATGTGTTGCATAAACACTAGAGCGGGTGACTTGGGTAAATGGGGAGGGGGGTTTAAGCCTTTGCAAATGCTGAAAACTCCACAGGTAATGCAGATAAAACTGCAACAGTTTAAATTTATATGCAGAAGGATAAAACTGGCTGGGTTGGAGAGGGTAAGTTTTCTCCAAGGACATTTTAAACTAAAATCTAATGACTTGCTTAATCACCCAAAGTGACGAAAATATTGAATAGTTTATTTTCTGCTTTTGCATAAATACTTTTAAGATGACAAACATTTTTAGGCCTGCCAAAGACTGTCATCTTTTGGCAATGTTGACATCTCAGTCTTGATATATTTTCTTGACAACAGAACAATTGTGCGTGTGTGTGTACTTTTTCTTTTCTTGAAAAATATTTTGTCAATAAGTAGTGGCAAAACATGTGGTTAAAAAGCTATCTCTACAAAGGCATCTCTTACATAAAATCTGAGGGTTTTTTTCCCAACTTAAACAATAAACCAGTGATTTACTCAATGGAATGTCTCAAACTGTTTTTATAAGCAGCAATTCAGATATTTTTAAGCAGCCATCTGGTATTCTAGAGTGGATATGCAAAATATTTTAGTTTGAAGTTAATGAAACAGTGCCTGTGATATCAGCAATAGTAAAAATAACAATGAATAATAGGCACTATTGATTGAGTGTTTACCATATGCCTGGCACTATGCTGCGTGGTACATATTTATACTTATTTAATACTCTTGTCAGTACTAGGAAATTACCCCATTTTACAGATGGAGAAACTAAGGCTTAGGCATAAATTGCTCAAGCCTACACAGATGTTAAAGGGCACAATTGGGAGGACCCACTTTGACATTATTAGCCTATTCTTCTTTCTGTAATGACTGGATGTGCAGGCATTTAACACATCCTATGGCTAAGGCTTAGTGTTGGGATATTTCATGCATCCTCATGCATTTCATTGGCTCTAGTTACTACTTGGTTCATCTGTGCTGAAGAAAATGGAGAGATTAGTCTATGTCTAGAGTTAGATCAACTCTGACACAGAAGACTAGGAAATATAGTATATATATTTCTGTAAGACCTGGAAGGACCATCTTACAGAAATGGTGTAATGCTGTTAGTCCATATTTTATAGCTCTTACAAAAATGTGAAAATACACTCACATCTGCCCATCCTAACAACAATTCCCATTAAGTGTCACTATGAATAGGGACAGAGAGACCAAGGCATAGGGAGATTAAGGCATTTCCTTGAAATCACAGTTAGTTTTTGCTTGAGTTAGGGGGAGAAAGTAGACTTTGGAATTGGAGCCCATTTTGTATGGAATCACGTTGCCTTGCAATACTCAGACCAGTGCTTATTTTCCAGGACTGAATGAATGATGTTTCAGGGAGAGCCTGTCTTTACCTAGGTATTCTTTGGTTTCCCCATCGTAGTTCAGGCCTGCCTTATTCCAGTAACCTAGTTTATCACCCTGCTTAGAGACTTTCCTCCTCTGATCTGCTCCTCCAACCGCAGCCAGGGAAGCCTATATAAAGCATTTCTGATCCAGCTTTACAGAGCCAAGATGGTTGCATGTTGCCTCAAGAAGAGTACTCCAGTGGCATCCAGCTTTTTCGATTGTGTACTTTCTACTGTCCTCCCTACATTTGGCACCCCACAGGCCTCTGCCCCATGGTTAGAATCAGTCCCATCCTGTTCATGTTTTGCTTCCTCCTGAAAGTTTCCTCATCCGTCTTTTAATCACCCTCTCCAGTGGCTCCTCTGCAGTTTTATTGTTTTTTATTGGGCTCTCTCATGTCACACATCACTTCCCACCTTGCTTTCTAGTTGTTTTCCTTTGTTTTAGTTCCCAGCTAAGACTGTAAGCCCCTCAAGGGCTGTGCCATCTAGAATATTGCATAGAAACAATGGGCCCATGGCGCTTAGCAATTGGGTTGTCAGCAGGTGTTGTCTTGAATGAAGGAAGGGGTGAGCTATAGCATGTCTTAGAAGCTGTTATAATACATTAAGATGTCTTGAATGAGTAAGCACATGAATGAATGGCTACAATAGGCACTTGACCCCTCACACACCCGTCCAGCATTTTGAGTAGAATTTTTGAAGTAGTTACTGTTGTCCTCTGTTCTTGGTGTTCACAGCCACTCTGCTGTCATGGCCATAAGCTAGTTTTGGAGCTGTACAAAGGGAGGGGACTTCAGTGAGAAGGGCTGCACCTGGGCTGTGTGTTTCTGTAAGCCTTGATCCCAGGGATGCCTGCATTTGGTTCTAATTGGTGGTGAATTACATTGATCACTGTGACTAAGCACTTAGTTTCTGGGTTTCCAGGAACCTCATGGCCACTCGTGTCCATCATTTGACATGAGGTTTGTGTCTGCTCCCCAGTCTGACAAGAAATTGCCCATCATTTGGCATAGGAGCAGCAGTCTTCATTTAGGCCCATTTGTGCTTCTGTTAACAACCAAGAAGCCCAGCCCTCTGCAATGGGGATTGAAGAGGAGTCTTTGCAGAAAGCCCTCCGTCCCTAATCAGTCCTTTCTTGCTTCTTGCAAATACAAGAGGTGCAGACTCTAGCTATTCAGCTACTGTGGTGTTGGGGGCTGGGGGCTCATTTGGTTGGGTGTTGGGGGTGGGTGGGAGAACTTAGTATCGGAGAGCTGGGAAGTCATCATGTCTCTTGGTGTGGGCCTCCGAGGCCAGAAGCAGCTGGAGTCATGCTGCAGGATGTCTCAACAATGTGTCTCTGGGGCAGGGAGGAAGGTGTCAGCTTATGGTGGGTAAGACCGTGGCTGCCAGAGGGTTTTGTGTTGGAACTGTGTAGAAGCTGTGGTTCAGGGGGAGTTGCCAGCTGCTGAATGAGGCAAAGGGGAAAAATCCCTTTGAGGAATTAGTTTTCCTCACTCATTGTTGTCACTCCATTGGCTCTATTTTGTCCAATTCTAAACTGGAAGGAGAAAAATGGAGCAAAATATTGAAAGCGGGGATCTTTCTTCTGCGTCAGTAGGGGCAACCTGAACAAACTATGCACTTCTGTATATTTATATTGTTATTGATATGTTCTGGGAGGTAGACTCAGAAGAACAATGGGGCCTATTTCAAGCCTCTTGGGATAGCATCCGCTGGTACAATAGCAGCCCTATCCTCTGCACTGCTCACTTCTGAGGCAGATGGTCCTTTGGTTACAAGCCCTAGAAATTGATTCTTAATAACTTAAGCAAAATGAAAGGGGTTTATTGGAGGAATAAATGGTAAACTTAGGAGTTCAAGAGGAATGAATAATTAGTTGGTAGGAAGGTAAGGGTGTAAAGTAGCCCTGGGGATCTGGGTCCTTGGATGCAAAGGTCTGCCAGGATGGTGCCAGGCTAAGACCTGGCTCCTACCATTTCCTTCCCAGTGTTCTGCTCTTCTTAAGATTCAGCGTCTTAGGAGAGTGAGTTGGATTGGCCTGACTTGGTTATCAGTTCTTCTAAGATCATGAAGAATGGATCAGGGAAGTTTACTAAAGGAATATTACAATTACGAAGAGGTGAATTGTGCAGGAAAAATAACAGATATCCACCAGAATGGGTCTGGGCCCCTGCAAATGGGCTCACAGCTTTTCCCATCTTTCTGAGCAGAGGTATTCATTCATTTGTTCATTCATTCATTCATTCATTCTTTCATTTCATTCCTTCCTTCCTTCCACCTACTATAAACACTTATTATGAGCTAGATGCTGAAAACACAGTATTTATTAATAATTCAGTCATCTAAGGTCTAAGATGTGCTCCAGAGACAGCATTCAGGACAAGGATGTGCTTTCCCCAAAATGCTGCTCCAGTGAGCTTGGGACACCATTCCCAATGCTAGTGAGTGTGAGATATGCATGGAAGGGACCCTATACCCCTTACTGTCCTCATCTACAAGTCCTTCATATTTCACTATTCCAGCTTTCACTCATGCTAGTAATCGCTTCCAGTGATTTTATTTTACCTATATGTATTTATCCACATAATTTGTAGTATGTTAATTGAAACTCATTTACATTTCTTCAGGAGTGTTCTTAACATTTCTTTTCCCTGAGCAGTTAGTTGTGTCGTAACCCCCATAATTCTCCAGGCGCACAAGGATACATACAGTGTTTCTATCTTTTGTGGTCTTCCCTACCTGCTTCTTCCTTGAGTATCTAGTAATAGAAGAAAGCTCAGGGTTAGGGAGCCTATGTCTAGCTGTGTGATTTGGGTAGTCTTCTGAACCTCTCTGTGCCTTTATTTTTTCATCTTTCTATGAGGTAATCCCTGCCCCACCTACTTCAGTTCTTGGGAGGATCAAATGAAATAATGGATGTTAAAAGACTCTGAAAACTTAAAAGTGTTCTGCAAGCCCAAGGGAGTATTAAGATTCTGTGGCTTTAGGATAGAGGGTTGAATATGAGGTGTAATGATTCAGTAAAAAAACAAAAATAATAGTAATAGTAGCCCAACTTGATCCAGTGTTTATTATCCTCCAGGCACGATGCTAAGCCTTTACATAAATATCTCTTGTAATGCTCACCCACTAGCCTACGTGGGAAATACTTATGCTATTTTCATTTTGCAGAAGAAATTGAGGCTCAGGGAAGTGAAATAGTTTGCTCAAGGGCACATAGTTGGTATGTGGGAAGCCTGGATTTTATTGAAAACTTCACTGCATTAGCTCCCTAGTACCTCCCCACCCCTATATTTCTCGACCTCTTAGGTCTAGGATGGGAAGTTCATTGTTAAGGCAGTGTCAGAAGTGTGCACCTTAGAATCAGACAGCCTTAGCTTTGAATGTGGCTAATGCTCCACAGCTGTGTGATCCAAGTGAGTTATTGAATCTCTGGGCCTCAGGTTCCTTGTTATGAAGTGATGGCGATCACAGTACCTTATTCACTGGGGTGTTTAACACAAGTACACACGAAAAGCTATAAAAATGGTAATAATCATCATTATTAATTGAATGGCGAGTGATCGAATGGCAAAGCTGGGGTCCAGACAAGGGTCATATAAGTTTGGCAAATCCAATGAAATGAGAGAAAGATTAAATTCTTAGGAATTTGCTTTCCTCTTCTCCCAAAACTCCAGCGTACAAGAATCCCCAAATTTGTGACTGACTTAATTCAGCCTTCCGATGCATTTGGTTTGGTCTAGAGAGAGAGAGAGCAAGAGAAGAAGAAATTATATATATACATATATATACACACACACACACACACACATATATATATACACACACACACACACATATATATATATATATACACACACACACATATATATGTATATATATTAGAATTAGATGCCGTCATTATAAAACTAGAAGATTTCACACTCAAATCTGTGTATCTGCCTATTCTTTAGAAAGCAGGGACTGTAGATTCCTGTGCTCACTTGCCTGCCTGGGAGTCCTGCTTTGCTTCATATCACTGCCCTCCGTGTGGGGGGCAATGTTCCTGTCGCTGCAGTTGGTGTTTGGGTTTGATCCCCCTGCCTGAGAACAACCCAAGGAAGCCTGGGGAAGCTGGGGGAAGAGATAGAAGTGACTCTTCTAGTTAAAACAATCTAGTTCTGAAGTTGTACCAGTTCCTAATTTGGTGCAGGACTTCTCATCACCATTCGTTTGCACCTGGTATGCCGTGAAGGAGAGCGGAGCCCCACTATTGCAGACCAAGGAGGAGGGAGATGAAAAAGAAAATAAGAGAGAGAAAGAAGAGGGAGAGAGAGAGAAAGGGGGGGAAAAAAAGAAAGCGGGAAGGAGACAGACAGATGGGAAACATGTTGTCTCTTTATTAAGCTGGGGATGGAGACAGTGCGGCTTATGGTGCAGCATTTCTCGCACCGCTGCCCCCCAACCCGGGGGCCACGCTGAACGGAAGAGCCAGGCTGATCCGAGTGGCTTTGCTGAAGTGCCGGTCCCGGGGTAAGTGGTTATTGATGAAGGGACTTCAGTGGCATGTGGAGGACACCAGCTCTGGAGTTGGTGCTCTGGTCCCACAGTCTGCTCCCCTCCCGGGGGCTTGGCTCCAGCCTGACCTTGGCTCCAGAACCTGAGCTTGACTCCAGAACCTGCTCTTCATGGGCTCACTGCAGCCAAGGAACTGTATTGTACTCCTCTTCTCCTCCCGGACACAGGACAAGGAGTTAGGTATCTGGGCTGTCTTGTGTGGGAGTCCTGACTCTCAACTTAACATTTTAATGGCTTTATTACCGATAGGAGACATAGAAAAATGTAGTGTATTAATGGCTTTTGTGGATAACGGTGGTTTTGGAGCTATCATGTCAGCAAACTTCAGAAAATGTGTTTGGTCCCTGAAGTTTGAGAAAGACGAGGGGAGGTTTGAAAAGAAAAAAGTGAAGCAGGGAGAAAACACGTGTTGGCTTGCTTCTATCCTTTTTAGAGGCAATATTGAGATTCAGAAAATTTTAGATGGTCTCTCCCACCGGTTCTCAGTTCTGATCTGAGGTTAGGATTTCCTGAGAATCTTGCAAACAAATGCTGATGTCTATTTCCTGCTCCAGAACATTCTGCCTTAATTGTTCTGGGTAGAGCCCAAGCCTCAGCCTTTTCTGAAAGACCTTCAGATCGTTGTGGTGCACAGTCAGATTGGAAAGGCTGATTTAACGCCGTCACCTTACGGTCAAGATACATGATGATCAGTGACCTCCTCACAGTCGCCAAGCTGGTTAGTAGCAGAACCACTATGAAAAACCTAGGCTGTCAGCTTGTCAGCCCTGGGTGCTTTCTTTCAGGCCAAGGTTTCCTTGTAACCGTCATTCCCAGAACATTTGCCTGCTTTTTGACCATTTTCTTGTACCATCTGTACTCTTTAAATTTATTTACATCAACTCTTTAAACTTGGATTTATTTAAAAAGGAGACTTTCTGGGCGCTGCCATAAGTGACAGTTCAGCCTCAGCTGCAGTAAATGGGAGGTGACCACAGAAGGCATGAGAGGACCAGGAGAGCAGCCTTGTGATCTGTGTAGCGGGTCGCTGCTGCCCGCCAGAGAACTCTGCTAAACACGGAGGCTGGCAAGCATCAAGTGCTCAAAAGACGCTAGCTGCTGGTTCCATCAGGGCCATCAGGAAAACTGAAAGGGGACAGGCCTGCTCACGATGCAGTTGGGTGTTATTTAATGGTCATGTACTTGCACTACTAAAATCGTCCTCAATTCATTATTGGGACTGCTTTCTTTCCTTGCCTTCCAAAAGTGGGACTTATCAGAAAAATACTGTTAAAAAAAGGTCAAATCCCCACAAAAATAGAAAAATAAAACTTAAAACTCAGGCCGCCAGACAAGAGACGTGAGCAACTTCGAGAACAGAAATTAGAAATGTGCAGCAATCATGAACTGAACATAGAAACAAATGTTCAAGCCAGGGGATGATTTAAAACTCGTATGGCTTCAGCTACCATTGGTATATTGTGGTCGGCACCCTCTGTGGGCAGCGGTCCCCACCAGCGCGGTCAGCCGCATTTCCCAGGAGCTGAAGGCTCTGAAGGCTCCCTCTAGGTATTTTACCTCTTCTTCTGGGCTTGCAAGGAAGACTAGGGTGTGCATGAGCTTCACGGGACATCAGCTGCTAACTAAAGAACTTCAATACTGTAACATTAACCAGCATTTTAACTTGATTTTTTGGTACTGAATTTCCACTCGAAGCGATAGTTCTGTTTTCTTGATTCAGTACGCACACCCACACACAAAGTTGCAGAATGAGAGTCTATCCAGATAAAGTACTAAAATACTCTCAAGTACTTATAATAATAGCCTATCCTGGGCCTGGAACCTATTTATTCTGGGTTTTGGTTGAGCACAACACATTATCTCTGGTTTGGTCATCTCCATCCCCACCCACTTGGTAGTGTTCACTTTCCACATGGAAAGAACTGCTTCCTATTTTCTTTGCCTCCCCCCCCCCCCCTTCAGAGACATTAGAACTGATAGGGAGTCTCAGTCATTGAGTCAATACCCTTTGATACATTTACTTCAATGACGTGTTCCTCTCCATGTCGTTGCATCCATGCAATAATTAAATGTATTGAAGGTGGGTAGTCTTTCAGCTTATTGCTTAATTAGTTCAGGTTTGCCCTATAGTTTCCCATCACTCTGCAATCAATACTACTCCAGAGAACATTCCACCAATATTGGAAAAAGATGCCTCTCATGTCCATGAGTTCAGATGGGATTGTAAATTAATTGTGTTGGAAAGAATGAGTCCATCTTATGTTCAGAGGGCTTGCTAAGTGAACGTGCCTCTTCTAAACGCACTTATATACGTCAACCCCCTCCATGCTTCCTTGGGGCCTGTTCGTCTGTTCCTTTCTCATGCCTTTAGGTTACTAAGAATTTCAATCAAAAGAAAGATAGGGCTTTTTCAAGGTTTGTTGCCAAAGGGAATCCTTGTGCTATTTTACCATCTCCTGAACTATCACAGTCATTTGATGGAAGTGAAAAACTGACACTTGGCTGACAAGAACTCTGTTCTTGGGCTCGAGAGCATAGGGAGTGAGGGAATCAAAAGCTCCATGAAGTATACGCATCGGTCTCCATCCAGTGCCTCTTGGATAAAGTGTGGCCTGTGGGGCCGGGTGCCAGGGATGACGGGTCCTGCAAAGATTGAGCCCGTGTCACCCATGTGTCTTGAAGTCTGTCCCAGGCTAATGCTTGTTAAATTACGAACTTCTTACAGGGGATGCTGAGTGGAAGTTTGGCCACTCAGACCACAATATCTATCTATTCTCTTAAATACCAACTAGATTATAGTCTCTGAATCAAGGGATGATGGCTATTTTATTAAATTGCTTTTAGCTAGAGAGGAGTTTTCGAAGTGAGCAAGCTGTATTTGTGGAGGAAAACTCCAGATATGGCAAAAGGAATTAGACTGTGTATGCCTTTGTCATGGGAAGTTTTATTTGGTTATTCATTCACCTATGTGACAAATATTTATTGAGTGTCTGCAATGTGGTAGGCTCTATGCTCAGGTCTGGAGATAGAGTAGTAACTAAGGTGGAGTTATGGCTCTCAGGTAGATTAATTTGCTAATCTTTGCATCCTTACTGCCTGACACAGTGTCTGATATACATGTACAGTAAATAGTCCCTCCATAAATGATTGTTAACTTGAGAAAATGTATGCATCTATATATACCCAAGTACCTGCTCTCCATCTATGTTTTTAAGCTTTGGTCAACTGCACCTTTGATGGAGCCTTACTGTGCAAATAATACTTTAGTAACAACTCCAGCAGCTAATGTTTAGTTAGCTGCTACAGTCAATTTGCATTCATTAGTTCATTGTCTCTGGGCACTTACCTATTTGACCTAGAATTTCTAAAGACATTTCTAGGCATGTTCCCAAACCTATTTACCTTTATTACAGAGTTTCAATTAGTTTGTGGTTTTTTCTAGGTTGTTAGTAACTTGTGTAACCTCTTCCCCAAACCATAATTTGACAATTAGAAACCCTACATGCATAGCTCATGGTAGGCACTCAAGTAGGTTCTGGTTCCATAAATTTGATAGAAGTTTTAAAAAGTGATGTAATCATACCAGATCTTTATAATAATGACTTGAAGTCATTATTCAATCTTATTTTGCTACTTGTGTCAATTTTTTTGTAAGTCCCTAACACCACTGTGTTGATGGGTTATTTAAAACAAAACAATAGCAATATTTCTAAACCATCAGTGCAGTTTTGCAAAGCAACCTTAAGTTTTGCATTATTTTGCTAGAATCTTAGGGATTATTTTATATGTACAACAACATAAAACTTTAAAAATGCAGGATTCAAAGTACTTGAGTGTTTGTAAAGTTAAAATTAATTTTAATGTGTTAATATTTTAATATTGTACTAGATTTTAAGTGAGAGAGTTGTTTCTGTATTAGTGGTGTACAATATTATTTCATGGGATAATATTTAATTAAAACACACTAATTTATGTATGCGTTTATTAGCTTTATTCCTAAAGCAATGTGAACTTCTGCATGATTTTATAAAAAATGTAAATGAGGATTTAGTATCACTAATAATGTTAAATTACCACAGGTAAAGAATGTATGCTTTCACTTTCATAACTTCATAAAAAAGAACTGTAGGATGCTGATTTGACATGTAATAAAGATCACTTTTCGGTGAAAAGATTAAACTCCCATGAAAACAACCTTCTATTTTTTCTAATTTCCTTTTGGCTTTATTAAGTTTTACTTGACTTGTTCTTGTCTCAAAATGTTTTCCCCATATTTCTGTAATTGCAGGCGTCATTTTGATGCAAGGATATTGTAGTAAGATTTTTTAAAAAAACATTTGGAAATCGTTAGTTACCCTTACTCACTATGGTCCACTTTGAGTATTGATGTAACAAATGAGAAACACCTTATTGAATGGTATATGTTCTTTGCCAATTTTGCTTACCCCTAACTTAGATTTTATGCTCCTTGAGGTTGGGGCCTGGTTTTTGTGAACTTTTGCTGTAGCTTTGCCATCTTTCATATTTTAGAAATAAGCAATGCTATTATATAACCTTAACCTAATTATTATGGAATTTATTAGCTTATTTTTCCTTTTAAAAATTGTTTAAATCTCTTGATAACAGGCAAGGAGAAAAAAAAAAAAGAAATGACATACTCCAGTTTTTCAGTTTTATTTAATGTTCTCAATACCAGTATACAAATACCTATTGTTTTTACTGTCTTGGGTACCATGGACATACCTTCAGGAGCATCATGTTTCCAGTAGAAAACAGATTAAAAAATACATTAAAAAGGTGACAGCCCTGAGATATTTTCTCTTAATTCTTCCTTTGTTAGTTATTTATATTCACACTTCTTCACTTCACTACATTCTATAGTAAACAGCTTGCAGGGGGGTTGATGTTTGTTAATGAACTGTCAATAAACACATGTTCTCCCGGACTTCTTAAAAAAGGCTCCTTTAGGGGTGAGCATGCTGGTTTCCAATTCCTATTCGCGCCATGGAGACAGACCAAGGAGTCTTGGCTGAGGACGGGCCTGGGAGCTGGGCACGGCTTGCAGTCACGTGGGAGGGGCACAGGCTTTGTGCTGGCCGCAGGGCAGCAGGTTCTGATGGACAGTGTGCAGGCAGCGACCAGGAAGAAGTCAGGAGGCGTTCGGACACAGGGCTGCTGGCATTTCCCACAAAGCTGAAGGACAAGTCTCTCCAAGAACAAAAGGCAAACACATGCTCAGGGTGAGGACTTCTCTGTTGACATAAGAGTGACTCAGAAGCTGACCCTTGTTTAGAGAGAGGACACATAATAACATCTTTGTCAAGGGACTTGGGGTCCAATCAGTTTCTTTTCTTTCTCCTGTTCTCATTCTCCCTTTGGCTCCACTTTTCTCTTAGAGCAAAATCTCCACCAAAGGGCCTAATGAAGTCCTTATGCCTATAAAATACCAATGGAGAGTAACCTCCGTCATTTGAAAAAAAAAAGTAACACTTTCTTTTCCACCATGGTCCGCCCCAGTGACTGATGGGCAGAGGGGGAAAAAATGATACTATACACAGAGGTTGGGCAGAGGAGAGGCTGGAAGCAAGCCCTGTTGTTGTCAGTACAGTTCTAAACTGCACATTTAATGAGAGAAACTTACAAGAGCCTTCAAAGAAAATTATTTATAATTTCATTAGTATTATTGTTGCCTTCTATTCATTTGGAAACAAATTGTCTCAAGAGCAACAATTCTGGAAATTTGTGCTTTGGAAAAAAAAAACTATTGAATTTACCAGTATTCTTGTATTTTTTTCTTTTTTTCCTTAAAAATTTCATGCATTGTTAGGGAAGAAAAGTCTAGTCTAACTCACAAATGCATCCTTATTCTCATGTATATTTGATACCGGCCCCAGTCTAATCTGATAAAGTGCACTTTGCCTGTGGTGTCTTACAATAAGCTGGCTGCATTAGTGCCGGGAAAAATCAATACCGATTTATAATTTACCATCGCAAAAACCTATCACTTTTTATGACCCTCCATCCTGGCTCATTAATATTACATTAAAACACACACACCCCCTGCAACAAGGGGAAATTGTAGCTTGTCAGGTTTACAGCCATAAAGAAACCTTTAATTGGGCTTAGTTTGGGAATTCAAGCACAGGTTTTATTTATTTTGCTTTTTAATATATGATATTTACCTTGGTGGATTTTAGGATGATGCATAACACACCTACCTATTTCTCTGAAAAGAAAAAACAAAAGCGTATCTCAGAAATTCTGAAATGCACTTCCATGTAGCTCTCACCATTTAGCTTTTAATTGTACCAAATCATATTGTTCCCTGTTTTTCGGTAGCCTCCAAACCTTTTCACTTCCTTTTCCTTTTTGTGTGAGTGTGGGATTTCTTTCTCTGTGTGGAAGCATTCCAGTTGATGGTATTTCTCTTATCTTTTTGGCTTGTCATAGTTGATATTTATCCACCCCCCTCAGATCACAAAGAAGCTAAATGCCATCTTTTACATTGTCTGTCTCCCAAAGAAAGGATGCATATTTGATATTTCTTCTACGCTGAATGGAGAATATTACACTGACCCTGACTGGAAACTGAGCCATCCTCCTAGTGTGCTTTTCCCAGCAGATAACTAGTGTGTGTGTGTGGTTCTCCAGTCTCTCACCTTCAAGACACCCCAAAAGAAAAATTAAACAATACTTGTCCCTGAACCATGTCTATTAAGCAGCTTTACCCTCATGTGTTTTTAGACTTAAAAGTCTTATATCTAAATTCTTTCCAGATAATGTAAAAAATGATGTCACTGTTTATGTTGGCAGCTGCAAGGTGCTCTATTTATTTCGTACAATTCAAATAGTTTCCAGGGAATTTTTCCTGTTAATATCATGAAGAACCAACCCCTACCTCACGGCTTGCTGCCCTTCCCTTGCTGCCTGAAAGATTAAGGTTTCCCCACCCCCAAACCCCCAAAATAAGGAGGTAAAATGTGAAGTGCAAAGCAGGGTTGAATAAATAAATAAGGAAGGGGAAGAGGAAATTCAGTGTGTCCTCAAGTGTGCAGTAGATCTGCACCGTGCAGCAAATACATGTCGTGATTGGGTTTTTAAAAGACGTCCGCCTCGCCCCTGACTGACAGGGCCTATTGATTTTTTAGGTTTCTGCCGTCATCGGTTTCCAGCCGCACAGCGGCTGCGTGTCGGGGGTCAGGGCGCATGGGGGCTCAGCGAGCCAGCCCTCGCCACTTCCCAAAGTGAAGGGCCGCTGAAAGAAAATCAATCATGTCATAAGTGAGAAGCATCAAAAATTTTCTCCCTGTATGGCCAAGACCCATCAGCCTGTCTCCACTCAGTAGCTAAGGTTAGGCATCTGTCAAGTCGGACTAGGTGAAAAGGATGAGAAATGCCAGTTAACCCGTGGGTAGACAGGGTTGGCATTCTTGCTTCATTTTGGAGCTGGTGTTACCCATTTTCCACCCCTCTAACCTCTGTGACTCTCTCTCCTCACTTCTTTCCTAAGGCAGGAGGAACTGGGGCCTGGTACCCTGTTTACTTAAGAACTGGTGAAGAATCAGAATGGTTGCTTCTCTTAGTAGGCCACTGGGAGGGCAGTGCTGTTGTGTTTTACCAAATCACTGAGTTTGTTTCCCTAAACAAAGCAGATCCAACCCCCTACTTCCTACCCCCCCCCCCCCGCACATTTTGTATCAAGCTTTGGAAACGCACATGACCCAGGTAAGTTTAATTGTGAAATTAATTGTGCACATCCCATGGTAGGATATTTTTATTTGACCACAGTGCTGATGTTTCTCAACTGACCAGACACTACATTTTCTTCCTGTTCAATGAATTGGGGGAAAATACATTTTCCCTTCTCAGAGAAATGATCGGGAACATGCCATTCATTTTAAAATGCTGTTTAATATTTCTTACATCCCAAATCTATGTAACTTGATTGTCTAGTTTGGCTAAAGAACTCTTCGTCAGTGTTGTAGTTTGGAGAAACCTTTTATTTTACATAGACCTTCTAACTGTGCATTTGGTAATTGGCTACACTGTCATGATAGGAATTACAGATGATGTCTTTCTGCTGTGGGAAAATGAAAGGTTTGGATTCACATATTTTTGATGGCATTGATTAAAAGCTATGAGTTAAAATGAATAGTTGTGCTTGCCCATCTATTGTGCTGGTCAGGGGAGGTAGATTGGAGAAATGGCTACAGTCTGGCTGGCTTCTCCTATCCAGCTCCTCTCAGGCTTACCTCTGCTGGTTGACACTTGTTCCAGGGTAGTTGTGGTCAATTTAATACCAGTTTGAGAGCTTCTGAGAAGAGAAAACATTCTTTCTAGAAAATCCACAAGAGTTATTCATCTGGGCTGAGGGGCAGATTTTAAGATCTCCTCCTCTACTTGGGATGGCCACCCGGAAGCTTTGAAAGGAATTGAAAATGGTTTGAACCATGCTGTGTTGTACTTTCCACATCAAAATTGACATTCACTGCCGGAACCAAGATGTATACTCACTAATAAATATTTTAGCCCTCTATGCTTCAGTGATGATACTGGCCGCCCTACACCGATAAAAAGACAAAATGTTTCTTTAATCAGTACTGTGATGTGAGCCCGTTAAGGTAATAGTGCTTGAAACTATTAGAATCTCAAAGATATTGACTGGCTTGCTTTTCGCATGGTAATTATAATTATATTTTTAGGTTACATTTTATGGGTTTATGCTAGCTATTCTAACATGAAGGAAATTGCTGTCCAGAATTTTAACAGAGGGGAGAATAATCAAGGTTGAAATCCTCAGCAGGCCAGGTATCAGGGGCTGCTAATATACTACCTAATTGTGATCAATACTTTCTTTTCTGGTTTCTGTAATGACAAGGCCTTTGCAATAAAAACACTACCATCTTTTTGAAATCCACAGAGGAATGATAAATGACCCGGGCCTCCATGGGGCGGGGGGAAGTGTGGTGTATTTTACATTCCTGGTGATTTATTATTGGTTTAGGAACATAGCTGGTGTGAAATCAACCTTGGGGAAGGGGGAAAGAGGGCAGAAGAGAAAAAGTTTCCAACAAAGAAATTCATTCTGCCTAAAATGCCTTGGTCTAAGTCCCATTACCATTGATGTGAGCTCAGTGTTATTGTCAAGGGGAACCCTTGAGTATTTAGATTCTTGTTGCTGCCTTCCAGGAAAGGGACTAAAGCTGACACAATGAGCCAGTACTAGGCTGTGTGGGAATGGCTAGGTCTACCTAACTCATGTGTTACATAAAAAGGAACAATTTGATTTGGTCTTGACCAGAAATGAAAGGTTGGCTTTGAAAGTGCTCTTAGCTGGGTCTGTTTACTTTTTAGACAGTATGTTAGGCAGGTTGTTTCAGGTGTAAGAAGGGAACTCTGCTTGTTTCATTAAATATTGGGGAGTTAACTTCCTTTGGTAGAAAACCAAGTCTCATCATCTCTGACCTCCTTTACCTGTATGGGGTGCATTGCTGGCTTCATCAAATCTGTCATTCACACCTGATGGGTCAAGTTTTTGAGGGCGGGCAGTAGAAATATATGAACTTTATAGTATTAAAAAGTGAATACAAATGGTGAAAGTGGACCAAAAAAGTGAAAAGTGTGTGAATGTGATCCCCTCTTCAGCCTCCCTCTCAACTGTTCATGTCAAGTAATGTTTCTCATACAACTGGGGGTAAGTCAGTCTTTCCATTTTAGACTTTGGTTATGGGTTGGCAGTTGACATTTTGCTTCAAACTGGCCCTTCATGTAATATCACTGATGTCTTTCAATCACCCTTCCTTTTTTCCCTTTCCTTTCTTGCTCTCTCTCTTCTCTCTTTCTTTCATTTCATCCCTCAAGTCTTTTTTTGTTTTGTTTTTTTTCCAGAAATGAAAAGTCTCTTGTTAAAAAGAGTTGAAAAAAGACGAAGGCACTATTTAGCATTCACATCTTTGGGACTAATCCAATATATTTTCCACCATTCTCCAGACCCTTCCATCTCTTAGGAGAATTTCTAGTGTAGCATTGACATGAATTGAATGTTTTGTTATTCACCAGAAAATATCCCATTTTCCTGTTTTGGTAAACACAGCTTACAGTAAATACTAATCAGGGCTTAGGGCTCTTATTCAAAGATGCATTTTTCTTGGGTCAGATCTGTAGAAGGAGATGCAGAAGGTATAGGAGACTAGGATTTTTGCAGGAGATTATTAATCAGCTCTTTTCTCCTGGATCAGGCTTGAGACAAAAAGGATAAAGAGTGTCTTCTCCTCAAATATTGAATTCATCCTATCAGATTTCCCATATGGACTTGCTCCACTAGTCTTAATGTACTACTCTTAGAACATCTCATCAGTGAACAGAGCTGATGGGGTCTTTGAACATTAGATAGTACCCATTAGTCAAGGTCCCTGGGCTAACATCTTCTGGATGGCATTTTCTTCTAAGTGTACCATTAGTTAGTATAATGGACTTGTGTCTGTCAGCCTTTGGGGCAGGAGAGAGAGATGTATCCAAGACCCTTTGTTAGAAGAATGGACTGTGTTTTTTCCCCCTCTAACCTGGAAACATGTTCCCAGCAACATTTCTAGCCCTTGAGAGACAATAAATGTTAATGGCTTTTGTGAAGTCTCTATGATCTCCCGGGTCAGACAGAAATCTCTTCTTTTTTCCTCAAAGTCTCAGCTATGGATTTACAAAATATTCTTCAGAACCATTATAGTCTTTTGGGTAAATAGTTTTCATTTTAAAACATTTTTTTATAATACACACATTTTAAAAAGTGTTCTAAATATGTATTTTTACGATTGATCATGACAGCTCCTTACAGAGCTATTATTGCCTATCAGGGAGATAATGTATGTGTGTGTGTGTGTGTGTGTGTGTAGTCAAGAAATTGTCCCCCACACACAAAAAGTCATCTCAAAGCTGTGTATATTTCCAATGGGGATTTTCCCCCTTACCAATAAACTTGAAAAAATTAGGCAAAGTAATTGAAATGTAAATAGATCATAAAAATCAGATAGTTCAGAGTGGAGGGCATAATGGAATACCTATCAAGAGGCAATTGAGAAACCCCAGGATGTGAATGATCAGAGCTGTGGGCTACCATTCCTTGAGACAGTGATCATGATGCTATCAAAGATTTGGGTAGTTTGCCAGACATTCTTCCTCAAGCCTGCATGCTTTTGAAAGTTAAAAGACAACGCTTTGCTCTTGATAGGCTGCCTGACCCCTAGGTTGCTATCTCCTCATAGGAGGCTTGAAGTCTGTCAGAGTAGAGTCACTGATGGTTTATTCCAGTTTTTATTGAATATGTCACTAAAATTAATCTTATTGAATACACCACTGAATATGCGTTAGAAATTACAGATGCCAAGAGAATAAGCTGCATTTGGGGCATTGGGGGAGTATGTAGACCCATAGACACATTCAGAGTGGGAAATTCCACCGTGGAGGACTGAAGGAAGGGGAGCGCCAGCCCAGTACATGAGGAATCAGGTTGATTTCAGATTGTAAGATCTGGGTATCGGCAGGTTTCCTCAGCGTGCAAGGTGGTAGCAAATAACTGAGGATGCTAGGTGAGGTGGAGAAATATGGTGAGAATTGAAAGATGATGCATGCCCGCTAACGGTGTCAATGACCATGGCTACTTCTACCACTGCTGTTATTAGGTGTGATGAGGCTTTTATGGGGGCACTTACCTAAGTGCAGTGTATGAAGGAATGTGTACTTCAGAGGATAACATTTTTACCTCATTTGACCAGCAAATGGTTATTGTATGCCCTCTGTGTGCTAGTAACTTGGTGTATAATGATAATAGGGTCCTGTTCTCATGAAACTTATGAAGTTAGTGGGTTTTGGGGGGCCTGAGACTCAGACAGTAAGAGAGAGGACACTAAATATTTAGTTGATTTGCTGGGCCACCTAATGGAGGTAGAAGAAGCTTGTGTGTGTGTGTGTGTGGTGACCTTGTAAGAGACTCCAGGGAAATGCCTAAGAAAATGGTGAAGGAAGAATAAGGATTAAGCAGATCAAGCGGTGGGATTGGAGTGGCCGGGGAAAGAAGAATAATCTAAAAGAGGGGAAGTGGGAGGGAAGAGAGAAAGAAAAGATGGAAAAAGGGCAAATGAAAGACAGGATGCAGCCAGAGGGTATAAATAATACCCCTTCCCTTCCTTCTCTTCCCTTCCCTTTCCTTTCTTCATTTATTCTTTTGTTCTTTTAGCAGATATTTATTGAATACCTCTTACATTCCAGGCACTGGGGATTCAGAATGAATGAAATAAGAAAAACCTTTGCCCTTATGGAACTTACCTTTTAGTGGTGTGGAGAGGGCTGGGGGACAGTAAAAACGTGAAATACATGGGACTCCTTCAGATGGTGATGACTTACACTGGGGAAAGTAATTCAGAAAATGGGGAAAAGAGAGTGTTTGGGGTGGGTTTAGGGTTGTTATTTGAAAAATAGCCAGAAAAAGCCCTGTGATGTGTTGGGAATTGAGCTAAGACCCAGAGGAGCAGAGGGAGTGGGCAGACATCTAGGGGAAGTCAAGTTGGGGCAGAGCAAGCAGTACGAGGAGGCCCTGGAGAAGGGTGCGTCTTGGGCTTGAGGAAGAGGGAGAACGACAGGGTGACTGGAGCGGAGCCAGCAAGGAGGAGAGTAGTAGGTGATGCAGACGCACATGTAATGGGGACATTTGGGGGTCCTGTAGGCCAGACAAAGGTTTTGGGCCTTTACTCTGCGTGAGATGCAAAGCCACGGGAGGTGAAGGACAAATAGACATGAAGGTTTCCAGGTAACTAAATGTCCACCTGATAAGCAGATAAACCCTGAACTAAGGGAAACATTTTCCAGCAATGCTTGGAGCAGTTTGGTCTCCTGACATTTCCTGAGTGGAACCCTAAAACTATTATAACTTAAGATTATTTTTATTTTTTATTTATTTTTTTATTAGCTGACAGGATTTTTAAATGGCCCTTGATTCATAAAGATGAGATTTGGAAGATATCCCTTTCACCCATTATAGAGCTGCTTTGATAACCCTATTACTAAAATTCTGTCTGGACCATCTGTCTAATTATGTGACAATTGTGTACCCAACTATGTAGGGCCTGTGCTGTAAGGGCGAATGAAATAAACTCAGCTGAGGCTCAGGTGACAAGGTATCCAGCTGGGAGGGTCAGAAGGGAGAAAGAGCAGCTGGAAATGCAGATTGGGGTGTGCAGGCTAGACAATGGCCTGTCCTGATAAGGTCTGTCCACAAAGGTCATCAGTCAGTCAGAGACACTCAGCTTGGACACCCTGGCTTTTGTGCAAGCTGAAGTCCCATTCTCCAGAGAACCAGTGGAATCCCTGCAAGGAAGGTTAAAAATCATTGTGGCAATTTGCAAGCTGATGAAGAAATTCTTTACTATTCATATCCAGGTATTTTGTGACCCACGTGTAAGGGCCCTTATATGATTTGTCTTTCTAGCATAGAGCTATATTCCTTTGATGTTAATCTTCGATATTAATCTCTTAACACTATGAAACAATTCCCAACCTACAGATTTAGGATTCTCCCACTTTTGCAAGATGAAGAGCACCTCTAGCGTTTTAGTTTTTGAAGGCAACACTGAATGGAGTTTGGTTCAATGGACATTTTAGAGGCCAGAACAAAAATATTCTGCTATTTATACCTCTTCAGGCTTTTGAGACCACGTATGATGTCTTTGCTTGTGGTCTTTGCCTTATCTTCTCTTGGATAATACCCTTCTGTGGCATTTGTTTGAGAAAACAAAGAGGCCCTTTGTGAGGCTTGGGGCAAACTTTCGCTCTTGATTTCCAGTGAATATTCATCAAGCCCAGTGAGTGGCCTCAC
Organism: Noctilio leporinus; assembly: GCA_004026585.1. NCBI lineage: Eukaryota > Metazoa > Chordata > Mammalia > Chiroptera > Noctilionidae > Noctilio > Noctilio leporinus. The sequence continues at coordinate 122,923 of PVIW01000078.1, forward strand.
TGGGCTTAACCTGAGGTGGAAGGTATGTGATAACCCAAGCAGGGGCAAAGGAGACCCTAAGAGGGCAGCCATTGAGGCTGGGAACTGTTGGGTCCTGGGGCTTGGTGCTGAAAAATGATCTCATTGATGGTTGTTTACTTTTCTTAGAGGCCCAGCTCCAGACTCTAGTTGACTTTTACAGTCACTCATTTGGCTACAGAGAGCCAGAATTCATTCACAGGCCTTTGTGGACAGGCAATTTCCCAGGACTGATGGGATTAAAAACAAATGTCACTCAGTGATTTTCATCATTGAAGTACTTTCTACACATGAACTTACTGTTCTTGCAGAATTGAGTTAAGCATTGTTATCCCCACTCCTTGATGGGTGGGCCCAGATTTCATTATTCTGAAGATAGATTTTGAGTCCACGATAAATGTACTTAGCATTATAATCAATTGAAGATGAAAAAGGCCTATTGGGTCCTCCTTCCCCACCTCCCCCCAACTAGAGCAGGAAGCTCCCTGCAATCTACTTGCTAGTTCTTTGGCCAGGCTTCTTTTAAATGTCCCAAAGGAATCTCCCTATAAGCCTAACCTTGGAGAAAGGATCCCCTTCTAAAAGCAGCTTTTGTATTCTCAGTGCTGTGACCACCCCCCTCTGCTGAAAAGGTTCTTGGAAACGAGAGTAGTATGGTTGGAAGTCTTTTTTCCTTTCTCTTTTAGGAGAATTGCAAATTCCAAGAGTCACATGTATATCTTTTCCTTTCATAGTAGATTTTTATATGCCTTTCTAGGTTTACTAACAGACATATGGGATTTTGAGTTACAGTTGGGACATGAGCTCATGAAATTAGTATTAACTGCTTTAACCCCTGGGTGCTTGTGTTTATGGAATAAGCAAGTCATAATCGCTGACCACAGCCATTAAAATCTGATGTGAGTCAACTTTGAGTACAAAGACTTTCTATAACCCAACCCTCTTGAAGCAGGAATGATCACAATTTAATATAATGAGAATAATTAATAAGGAGTGTGCCAGTGACCTTGAATATTAATATTGTTTCCTTTTCCTGTAAACAAACTGGGCTATTTTATTATTATTTTAGTGTTTAATTTGGCATAAACACTCCTTTTCACATAATTTCCCCAGGTGACTTTTGTCTCCTTGGCAATTTCCGGCTTTAATAAAGAAAACCTAATTAAGAAGGAGCTGTTGATTGGTTTGCTAGTGTAATTAACACAGGTGATGCTAATGAGTTTCTATGAAACTGGTGGTTTATGGGAAAAATAAACAGAGCGCTGTTGCATATGGCCCAACTGATAGGTGCTCTCTGGGAGAAAGGATGGTTTCCTGGTCTCCTGTGAGTGGTTTGTGGGCATGGACTAGGCAGATAAAATATTTTATAAGATTCATTAGTGGAACTAGACCAAATTGGGAGCAAAAGTCTCAGCGTTAGGCGATATTAAAAAAATCTCGTCTCTGGTTTACTTGTTAGGCCTGTCTTTTTTCATGTGCCTAACAGGGGCAGATTTCTTTTGTTCCCGAGGTGGCTTTCTGACTTTCACTTTTGGCATGTTAAGCTGGCAACACCCCCAGCAGATTTGGTAGAGACATTTGAATTTTCATTCTCTTTTCCCTGGTTTTTGCCCATTAACCCCTGTAGATGCATTGACCAGAAAAGTGCATGGAATTCCTGCAGAAACGGACTTCTCAGGGCCTGCTTTCTTGGCTGCCTAGGACTGCTTCTTGAGGAACTCTGGATATTGACATTTTCAATGGCATCATGCTAGTCTGTTCTACCCAAAATTGCTTCTAAGAAATGAATTCTCTCTCTCTCTCTCTCTTTTTTCTTTTCCTTTCCTTGGTTTGGCTGGGAGGGGAGGAGGGAACTGTGGTTCAAATTTCATTTAACGACAACTTGATAAGATGACCAAGGTGCATGGTATCAATGCATATTTTCTCATTCTATATTTTACTCAGAATACCTACCTGTTATTTTCGATAATTTATAAATATCCTGCTCTATTTCGAAATAGGTTTGTAGTGTCCTTTACATAAAAGACCAGTATATAATGAAACCTTTGATGTGTATATAGTTTTTCTGGCCCTCTTCCAGTTTTCGTTGGTGTGTTCTTCAAATCAGTCTTTATAAAAATTGGTTTTTTAGAGAGAAAGGGAAGGAGGGAGGGAGGGAGGAAGGGGGAGAGAGAGAGAGAGAGAGGGAGAGGGAGATTAATTCATAGTTCCACTTATTTATGTATATGTCCTGACTAGGGATCAAACCTGCAACTTTGGTGTATCTGGAAGATGCTGTAACCATCTGAGCTACCTGACCAGGGCTCAAATCAGTTTTTTAAACACGTGTTTTCTTTTCGTTTTTATCTCATTTTTATCATGAGCTAGTATATTCTTTCCCTCTCTTTTTCTGTCTACAAAAATGCCTGCTCTACTTTGTCTCTCGTCTATGGCTATGTGACAGAAAAGCCAGAGACTTTCTGTGTCTAGCCGTGCACCTCCAGGGACATCTTTTGAACTCTCATAATTTGTATTTATTGCCACCCACTTTGTAAGTTCACAGTTTAATTTGCCAGCAGTGGCAGTGTTAGGCCGACACAGTAAAACAAGATAACGTTAAAATGTCAGAATGAGAGGGGGCATGAATGATGCATTACCCCTACTAGGACTTGCACTTGTCATTCCTTTCCACCAAAGTGATGTTAACTACCTTTTGAGAGCTTTATCTGACTGGTATTACTCAGAAATAGGATCATTAGTTCACTGTTCTGATTAGGAAGCCACTATGCTTGATTAACTCTTCTTGGACTAGGATCTCAGTGGAAGCAGTAAATGAATCGTACTTGCTTAGACATCTAGAACTAATGTATAATTATTTTTTGGCAATTATTTGTCATTGTTGACATGTGTTTTCCCATGCTGTGGTACTTAACAGGGATGAGTTAGATCTACTGGAGAAAAGACCAGCATCCTGGAGTTCTTTGTACTTGTAATCCATGGTTCAGGGAAGGTCTTCTAAATTTTTAAGTATCCCCCTTAAGGGACAGATGCCAAGCAATCCTTCTTAGTAGTATCAATGTACAATTTGTTTATAAACCTTTTGAAGTGTCTGAGTTTTTAAAATTATCCCTTTTGTTGTTTTCTCAGAACCATTGTCCTGGGGAAGAAACTCATTGAATTGATGTTTCCTCCTGGTGGTGACTTCATGTACAAGGTGCAGGGTGGGTCTATATGGGTCTTGAGAAAGCTTCCCAAGGGATAAGGCCAGGGTATTGGGACAGACACCTCCTCTTCCCCAAACCTACCTTATACCATTCTTTCCCTATCTACATTTTTCTTCCCCTTGTTGCTACTATTTTAAATCCTCATATTGATCCATTGGCTTCTGACCAAATACAGAACTCTTGCCCTTCCAAACATGTACCCGACACTTCCTCTTCAATGTGAGATTCTTTTTTACAGCAGGTTTTGATAGGGAAAGTATTGAAAGGCCAGGTGGATATGGACATGGCACTGAAGAGGAATTGGGTGCTACAGCAAGGACTGGGATGGCAGTGAACACTTCATTTGTGTTTCATAGAAAAGGGCTCTTCTTTACAGTGAAGAGACATATTGATTCTGGTCCACAATTTAAGTTATATTTAGTTCAGCCTTTCTGAAGCAGTAATACTTTTCATTCTTGAACTTCCAAACAGAAATAGAACTAGATGGAAGGAACGAGGAGGGATCTGTGCGCCTCTGGCCCCACTGTGGGTATGCTGCCTGCTTTTCTAGGTGTGCAATGTGCATTTGTTAAATGGAGCAGATGAGGCTATCGCCCATTCAAGTACTTCCCTCGAAACGCCTTATCTCCTGAAAGGGCTTTTTATCTGTGTAGATCCAGAAACTTGGGTTGTTATTACAGATGCCGCAGATGAACCTGGGGTTACCCTGAGCATATTAACAGCACTATCCCATTATGTCCCTTATCATAGACTTGACATCTGCCCTAAGTTACTGTTCTTCACTAGCTGTTCAAGTCAGCCTCTGGTCTCTTTGGAGATTTCTTGGCAGCTAACCCTTGCTATAGATTCCAACAATTTAGCCTTCAGCTGTTTATATTTTAAAATGTAGCCATGGCTTGCCTGTCCAAGAAGATGATTTGGACTGCATTTTCAAGACCAAGCCAGGTGCCTGTCTTTGGAGGGACAAATTTAACAGAGAGGGGGAAGCGGGATATCAGTATCACAGTTCCAAGGAGAACTTGGTTTCAGGGTAATGATGATAAAACCTAAGGAGTGCAGAAAAGAGAGTATGTGTTCGGTTTGAGTTTCTTGGGTCTATTAATCGCCTTCTGAGGGTATACTTTTTGTCAGGGTGAATCATTTATAGTGAATTCCAGTTTATTGATATTTCTCTCTGTGAGCTTATTTTTCAATGTTTATGCCCTATATTGCCCAGAGCACTGATGCTGTCTGAGATTTGGCTATAATGCTGCTTTTGTAGAGAGGGGTGAAGGCAGAGAAAAATAGCTAGTTTTCTATAAGCCTATGTGAAAAGGTAGCTGTTAAATCGAAACGACTTTTTTCCCTCTCATACCTCTATGGGGGAGCCTTTTGATCAATTTGGGTCAGACTTGAGAAAAATTAACTTTATTTCAAAACTGCTTTCATTTGGAAGTTCCCTTTCTATACCCTTTCTTAGAAGGGAAGGTTGGGAGTAGAATTCTAAAGGAAAAGCCGTTTGGCGGAGAAAATATGAAAGATTTTCCCCACGTCAAAGTGGAACATACCAATACGTACTTTAGGGACCCAACAAATGGGACTTTCCAAGAAGTAATTGTTGTAACTGCATTATGATTACTTTCCTAAATTTGCCCCTCTGCATTCTCAAGGTTCCTTGTCTTCCGTGTTGTCCCAGATAGAGAACAAAATGAAACTCTCACCAATTTTGTCTACCTTTTTTGCTCTAAGCCAAGGCTTTGCAGCACCATTAGGATGTAGATTATCATATTTAAAACCTGTGATGACACCGTTGTACCCATCTGAATGATTAATCTGCTCATTAAAAGAGTGCCGATGGGCTAGTCTAATTGGAACATGGATCTTCTTAAAGGACGTTACAGGGTCGGGAATAGGAAATATTACTCATAACATAAAGTAGGGATTAATTATGCTACTAAATACTACCGTGTGAAATTTACATATGGGCCTGGTTAGAGACAAGGATTAGAAAAAGAGTAGCATCTCGTTTTATAACATTTATGTCAACTTTAAGACAGGTGGTGTGTTCCTACCTTAATCCAGAATCTTAAATCAACATTTACCAAAGCTGTTATAAACTCAAATGTCACACAAGGCTTAGGGGCTTGGGATAAACACAGCATGTGCATCAGTGAATCGCTGTGCTTTCACTGGAGGGGCTTTTAAAAACAATCGCAGAGATCCAAAGGTGCAGAGCAATCTTTGCTTTGCATTAAACCCTAAACTCCTGGATGGTATTAATCTTCCTAGAGGGGAATGAGAGTACAATTGGGATCTTTAAGAAAATATGCAAATCCACTGAGTACAAGTTTACAAGCTTTGGGTTTTTTTCTTCTTTTTGTTTTGTTTTAATAACCTTTCTTTAAATAAATAATATGTATAAAAGATGTACAAAGACTGCTGTGGCTGCAAAAGGGACCAGAGAATTACAAGCCCTACTTCGGTACCTTTCTGCTGCAGGAATCATGTGGCTGCTGTTAAAATGCCCTGACCGGTGTGGCTCAGTTGATTGAATGTTGTCCCCCAGGGCAAAAGGTCACCAGTTCAATTCCTGGTCAGGGCACATTGCTGCGTTGCAAATTGGGTCCCTGGTTGGGGTGTCTATGAGAGGCAACCGATCGATGTTTCTCTCCTTTTTCCCTCCCTTCCTGTCTCTCTAAAAACAAAGAAATAAATATTTTAAAAATACCTTATAACATGGAGGTGGGGTCCTAGAATCTTGGGGTTTTAAAGAAGCTCAAAGGTGGTTTTTCCTATCTTCCTCATTTCAAGGCAAGGGACACAAAGCTTACACAGCTTATTCATGACAAGTCAGAGGTAAAACCCCACATTTCTGACTCATGGTCCAGTCTATTTTCATAAATGACTTGGCCTTTCTAGGCTGGTTACCAAATATCTCAACTTGTTGGATGATTTGTTCAACGCACCATGTCTTAAGCTGCCTCTGTTTACTGAAGTTAGATCTGTTTGACAAATGGGAAATATATTTCTACACATCTTGAGGATTTGTGTTTCCACTGCTTGAAAATTCATATGCTTTTTTAACTTGTAGGCAGATGTTATGTCATGTGGGTAGTAAAAAATTGGAAAGTTGTTATTTTGGAGTAAACATTCTACTGTGCTGGCCGGGCCAGCCAAGAAAGAAATGAAAGTTAGGGCACTTGGTTATTATCGGGCCCCCCTACCTGTTTGAGGAACTGAAAGGATTATGGATCAGTTTTTAGGGTGCTATCACCCTAAAATTCCTAGGGCTTCAGAAACTATGCTTCTGAGGTTGGGGAAGCCTTACTTAGATGGAGAATGTTGGGCTTAAAGATATCTGAACAGGTTAAAGCACATCCCTGCTTCTGGACGCTCTTAGCTCGCTCATGTTTGTTTTCCCATCTCTCTTATCACACTTGCCTGGCTGAGTTCACCACTGTCTCCCACGCAGGTGACTACAGTAATGTCTTAGTTATCGTCTGGCCTCCAGTCTTGACTCTATTCAATCTTGTCTACAGCAGCTAGAATGATCCTTCTGAAACCTTGCTGACATCACCCTCTTGCTTAAAACTGGCTGCCACTAGGATAGCCTGGGTCTTCATTGTCCCTGAGATAAAAGTGCAAGCTTTTTAGCATTGTCTACGCCATCCCTCCTGCCTCATAGCTCTCAACCCTCCTCCTTGGGACTCACTATGCCCTCTGAGGTGGCTTGTGTCTTTGCACCTGTTTTTCTCTGTAATTGCTATGGATACATTCTGAGCGTTCTCCTTGCCTCAGCGTTCATCTGGCTATTTTTAACCTACCTCAGGATTCAACTCAGCATTTGCTCCTCAAAGCAGCCTTCTTGACCCCACCCTCTCTCATGGCACTTGTCACTTTGTATGGTGATGCCTTCCCATATGATGCTCCTATTCCCCAACCAGTGAGCCCCCTGAAGGCAGGGAACATGTTAGGATTGTTTATTGTATTCCTGTTTCTAAGTGCTATGTCTGGTTCAAGGAAGGAAATCAATAAACATCAAAGGAAGGAAAGAAAGAAATAAACCCTGACAAGAATTTTCACTCTTATTGTAAGTTGTGCAGAGGAAAATGTCCTAACATTCTTTGGTTAGCTATTGTGATATATTTTCTTTCATCAATAGCTTTTCATATCAAGCTTTAATGACTTGGTTCAGTATCTTTGTTTTTTCCTACCTGAGCACAATGGGAATCAGTCAAGCACAATTGTCTCTAGCAGGACCTTTAAAAGCACGGGTTCCCTGGTGCTGTTGCACAGTGACTTTGCCGTGCCCTATAATACGTTTTGCATGTCAGCAGACACCTGTAATCAAAAGAAGAGGTTGAAAAGTAGTTTTTCAGTTGGAAAAAAATAAGGTTTGTCATGGATTTTGAAGTATTCTCTAGACTAGAGTTATGGCATGTTTTAGAGGTCAGTCCTAAACATACTCTTGCTGTAATCTGATGTAAGAGATAAAACTTTAAAAGGAACCACATATGATATTCACATATCATCCTGTGAAAGTTAACAGCAAAGTATCATTGCAAAACTGTTGGGAAGCTTGGTCTTTCTGTGGTAAACCTCTCAACGTTTTTAAGACTCAAAACCCGTCTTTACAAATCCAAGTCAGGTGGAATGCTGTAATTGCGCAGTGGTGAAGCAGACCTTCGAGCAAATATTCTTCAGTGAACGTCGTTCGCTCCTGGTCTTCCACAGTTTGCAAATGAAAATACACATTGCAGGCCACCAAGAAGTTTAAGAGACGCATGATTGTAGTCAAACCTTAACTGGCCAACATGCCAGGGAAATGGAGTGGTTTGTGAATTTTTTCCAACCTTCCTGGTGGAAAAGTACTTCTTTGTCTTTCTTGGTAAATAATGGGCTGGTGAAGGAGATGTGTTGTAGGAGGCACGGGAAGTTGGGCTAGAAGAGAACTAACTCTTGGAGATCCCTGAGTTGTTTACCTAAATTACAGAATTGCAGGTCTTCTGAGTCAGAACCAGACTTACCCACAGTCTGATAAAATCGCATTCTCAAAGAAGTGGGGGTGGAAGTCACAGAAAGGAACCAAATGGTCCAAAATGCCACAGCTCAGTGGTCACACAGATGGAATTTATACATGGTCCTTGGACATCTCATTCCTTATCCTTTGTTTTATAGTGTAAGTTCCTACATGGGCTTTTAGAAGTGCTTGTGTTTTATCCTATTATCAGCTCAGTGTGGAAAGCAGTGCTAGTCAACTGAGGAGACTGAATACGATGTGTAAGTCGTGGGCTGAGAAAACAACTCTTCACTGTAGTGACACTCCAGGCTTCATGATTCTCAAAACATTCTCCTAGGGAGTGTGCAGACTCAATGTTGCATACTGGCAGCTGTGATCATATTTGTCTTGGGGAAACATTTTGTCTGGTCAGTGCAGCACTGCTGCCCTTTAGTTGGGGTGTGTGGTCTGCAGGTTGTCCCAGTAGCTTCACTTGACCTGGTCTCAGAGGCCTTTGAGTCAGGACCTCTGAGTTTTGTGTCATCTTTGGTTTTGTTGGGGGCTTATAGGAAGGTAAGCCAGAGATGGCCATTTTATTTTCAACCCATCTGAGAAGGGGGCTCCATGTATCAGGTGGGCACTCCACGTATGGGATGGGCTGGTTGTTGACAATGTTGTTTGCATAGTGGGATGCATACCGCCCCTCAAGCTGCCACTAGCTTTATCAAATCACTTAAACCAAGCCTGTGCTACCATTAACATTGGTTCAAATCTGTCACAACTGGCAACCTTCAGCATTTGTGTGAAAAGATGGTTAATTGGTCTGTGCATTGGCACAGATGTAAGGCATAAGCAAATAAGATTAGTGCATTTATGCTACTAACCACTCAGGTTTATACAAAAGATATTTAGGGTTTTCTGCTCCATCTGGAAAAAGACTTTCTAGGATTTAGGGTTTTCATCTCTCTCTCCTTAAAAAAGTTTCTCCTCTCTCTGTGACATCTAGACAAATAATTGTTTTTTCAATAGAAATGCCTTCCACAAATGAGCATTTTGCTAAGTGGTGTGTGTAAGCTTGTTTTTTATCTCTTGCTCTGCAAATGATTTTGAAATTTTAGAAATGATTTTTAATTTAAAGGAGTACTATGTATGTTCTTTGTAGAAAATCTAAGAGACTATAGTAAGGAAACAAAAATTACTTTTTATCCAAAGACTTGAAAGTAATCCCTTTTACCATTTCTGTAGTTTATTCAGAATAATTTCTATGTATATACTAAAACTGTGTATTTACAAAATTGAATTATATTGTTTTGTAGCTTACTTTTTATATTTAATATACTGTGAATATTTTAATATATCTCATAATTTTTAAAAATGCCCAGCATTACATTCTGTTGATATCACTTATTTAACCATCCTTTTATTGTGGAACATTTTGCTTGTTTTCAGTTTATTTTGTGCCTTTAAAGTAGAGCAATGAGCAAACTTGTGCATAAGTTTTGGGGTTAGAATTAGATTTTTTTTCTTTAGGCTAAATGCCTCAAAGTATAACTTTGAATGAAAGAATATGAATATAAGCCTTCTGGTACATGTTATTAACTTGCCCTCCAAAAAGATTATACCTATTTACACTTCCACTAGCATTTTTAAAGATTTCAGTTTACTGGCTCCTTCAACAGAACTCCATCACTTAAAAACATTTGTCAGCTTAGCTGAAATACGGTATTTACTTCCTGTTTTAATTTACATTTTGTGCCTGTTGCTGAGGTTGAACATTTTTCTTTGTGATTTTTTTTTGGGTCATTTGTACCTTTTATTTGTGTGTGTGTGTGTGAACAGCTTATTCATTGTGCTTGTTTGTCTTTTCTTTTTAAGATTTTGTTTCTTATTTTCAGAGAGAGGGGAAAAGAGAGAGGCAGAGAGGGAGAGAGACATCAATGTATGGTTGCCTTTCACCTGCCTCCAGCTATGGACCTGGCTGGAGACCAGGCTTGCAACCTGGTTATGTGCCCTGGCTGGGCAATTGAACCAGTGACCTTTGGGCTTGCATGCTGGTGCCTTATCCACTGAGCCACACAAAAAAATGTTCACAACTACTAACTAATCCCAACTAATCTCATCCCAGTATATTATAAAGCAGTATGGTTTTGTACAGTATTTTTCAAATATCTTTCAGGATGCATATATCCCCGCAGTATTAAAAGGGTTAAAACAACAAACATTTATTATTCATAGGAATTCAAGAACAGCCATAGCCATCTGGAGGCTTGACCAGGGCTGAGATATCTACATCTAAGATGGTGCATTAGCAAGGCTGTTGGTGGGAGGCCTCTGTTTCTTGCTATAGAGGCCTTTCTAGGGCTGCTTTAGCTGTGGCTGGCTTCCTCAGGCTGACTGATTTGAGAGAGAGCAAGCAGCAAAACACACTGCCTTTTATGGCCCAATTTTGGGGAGCCACACACCACACTGCTGCCATATTGGATTTGCTAGAAACAAATCCCTGAGTGCAGCCTACATTCAGGAGCGGGACCTAGGTCCTACCTTTTGAAGCAACATCTCTTACAGAATTTAAGGACATGTTTTAAAACCATCACAGAACCTAGCTTTTGGAATTTTTTTTCAGTGTGTCTTTTGAGTGGTTTCCTTCTGTTTGTGCTGGTCTTGGGATTTTGTTGTTTTCCACATTTAGAGACTTAAAACTGTCATGTACTTAAGTATTTTAACCATTTCCATATTAAACTATTAAAATGCTTCCATGCTGGTTGGTAAATAGCTGCTGCCATAAGTCCCCACACCCCTTCCTTTTCCTTCAGTTTAGACCGTTTTTTTTTTTTTTTTTTTTTTTTTAAATCACTGAGGAGGGTGGGTGCCATGCCTCCCAGATGAAAGCTCTGGAGTCAACTTGAGTGTTGCTTCTGATGTTTTGAATATCAACTCTAAGAACATACAGACACACAGCTTTTTATTCTAGTCCATTGGTTGCTATGTCTAGTCTTATTTCGTGACTGCACAAGTTTGATTTCTGTAGCTATATGTTGTAATGTTATACCCCCTACCATTTTCCTAATTATTATGGCTTATTTATTCTTATATGTTAACTATAGAATCATTTTGTAGGTTATAACACTTTTTAAGATAGCAAATAAAATTACATAAAAGCCTAAGGCAGTTGACTCTATACAATGTTGAAATTTCCTTGAATTAATATAAATATATATTACATATATATATCCATATTTTCAAGTCTTTAATAGCCTTAGAGTTTTTCTTTATAATATTTATTAAGTTTATTCCTGCTTATTTTTATTATTTCTCTTCTGGTAGTAGCATTTTTCTAAAATATAGGCAAAATGGTTATTATAGTTATTTATTATTCATACATGTTAATTATTCAGGGTTTCTTTAAGGTAGTGATTTTCCAAGTTTTAGAAAATGACAACTTTCTAAAGTCTTTTAAAAGAATCCCTCCACCTCTTAGGTTTTTGATAAGGTGAACAAAAATTCTGGTCATTTGCATTGTATAAATCACCATTTCATAATAATTCTAGGACAACTTGAGTGATGTGGGAATCACATAGGCCAATTTGTCCTTGCTATTCAAAATCCCAGCCTTTAACTGTTTCTGAATGTTTCTGCCTGAAATTGCTCAGTGGTTTAAAATGCGAATGGCACATGGCATTGAACCTGGGGTGGGGGTGGGGGGCATTGTTAAGTTTTGAATAGGATGGTTTGAAACCAGCATTTCTGTTTTTATAAGATTCTCTCGTCTGGCTCCAAAGCTTGTTCCAGCGAATACCAGGCCTTTACCCCTCCCCACCTGTGTTATAAAAGCAATTGGGTGACTGTTAGCAGAGCCATAATACCAGTGGGATGTGTATATTAACCTGTCTGTGGGGGGAAAACGCTGAGAACAACAGGCCTGTAATTTAGGGAACAGTGTTAGTCTATGAAAACACACTGCTTTCGCCTCGATGCTAATCAGGAAGCCATCAGACAGTCTTCCCTCACTGAGCAAGGGCAGGGCGGGAAGGAAGTCAGCTGTCACCATGTTTTTGAAGAAGAAAAAAATGAGAGGTGAACTGAACTCTGTGATAGGAACCTCACTGGAAAGCTGCTTCCTGAATTTAAAGGTGTGGCAGTCCAATCAGCAGCACAAATTGGAGGCATCTGATTTGCATGGATTAACAGGAGTGGGTCACAACCTTCCGACAGGCCAATGGCTCCACTGGGGATTTGAAGGAAACTTTGATTCTTCCCCTTTCCCCCTGTACGGTGAAGCAATCATGCTGTTCTATTGTAAAAGAGGATCCCTATAAAGCCAAGCTTGTCATTTAAATTCACCCAAGTTAGGGCACTACAGAGCTCTGTCAGAAGTCTGTCTCAATACAGCAGGAGCATGTTTTTCAACAGCTTCCTAACCCCTTTGCCCGGAAACACAGAGGCCTGGATAAAGGGGGAGGGGCTCTGACTGGGGCTGGGAGGGTTTTGACAAAAGGTGGGTTTGGAATTTTTCATTTAAAGCAGGTTTTCTTTTTCTCCGCTTTTTCTTCTTATTTTTCCTTTAAGCCTTGTGTAAAAGATACTTCCACAAAAGGGGAGTGAAAAAAATCAGATGGATTGTGCAGGCTCCTTCATTCAAGGGTCTCCTTGAAGGCAGTTAAGCCCGGGAGTGATGCTGGTATTTTTCTGCATCAGAGGTGATGGCTGTTTGCCAGTCACTTCCCTTGAAAAATAGTGTTTGGCTTTAAGGTGACGATGAAATGTTTGGCGGAGGAAACATCCGTGGCAGAATATGGACAAAGAGAAATGGAGACTTTCTGATTAAGCTTTCTGGGCCCCTGGGGCCCCAGTGCAACCAAAATCAGAGGCACATGCTACCACAGAGGGGTTCAGTCTTCACTAAAGCCCCTTTGGTCCGTCCGGGAGCTTCCAAGTGGTAGCTGCTGTGTCAGGGCCATTTTTCCTTAAACTCAGTTAACCAAAAGCTCGTGAGATTGGTTCCAGGAATTCTAAAGCACTCTCTTGACACTTACTCTTTTCTACATTTATCAACAATTGTGTATTAACGATGTCCTTTAGGCTAGATATTGTGTAGCCTTGGACACCCAACCTGCGACAAGATAGACTTGATTCTTGTCCTCTTGGGATTTCCTGTTTGGGCCTGCTTTATCAATTTGCTTTTCAGATGTGCCTTGATCTTTGCGATTTGAATTCCTGGGCCTTGATGGAAAGGATCAATATCTCAGACTCTCTTGCATCCCCCTTGGTACTTAGCATTGCAGAATGCATTTTCTACTGTTTGATTGGTCTTCTGTGTAATGTTTAAACTTTTCAAACCTCAGTTTTCTCAACTGTAGAGCAGTTCACAGAGTGCTTATGAAGAGGAAATGACATGTAGCATGTAAAGCACTCGGCAGAGAGTGGGCACAGGGTTCGCACACAGGGCTTGGGAACCGCTAGTGTTTTTCATTAGCATGAGCAGGGTAGGATTTGGAAGATGCAGTGATGACAGTGTGCACACGACACCTGGGACCTCTTCTTGTTAATTTCATCGGAACCTTTCCACAAGACTGTGCGCTTCTTTTAGTAAGCGTTGTCTCTTTCAAAGAATCAGTGATTACTTAGATGCAGAGAATCAATGATTTGGTATAGGCAGATCATCCAGGAGTTGATGGTGCATGCTCATTTTTAAGTTAAAATTCCAGTTTCGGAGTCCAGTAAGGAAAAGCCAGTTGAAGTTTTTTTTTTTTTTCCTTCTCATTTCTCTTCATTTTAACAGCACAAATGTCCTTCCAGGCGTAGATGTTCTCATTCTCCTTCTGGTGAAAACATGCAGAGACCATTAGGCCGTGACTCAGTGGAAGAAACTGCAGTGCAGGATTTGACATGTTACAGCCAAGTCCCTCCAAAGTAGCCGTTTTGTTGGTAGACTAGTATCACGGATTGGAGCATGTGTGCTGGGGTTCAACCTGGGTTTAAGTCTTGGCTTTGTCGTTTATTATTGTTTATTATTGTTGCGACCTTGGGCAGGCTTAAATCTTAAACTCACTCACACATACTGATATGCATGTATTAGCTTAATGTGGTGTCTGGCACACAAGCAGGAACTTGTAACAAATCAACGTGTTGCATGAATGACCATCCTGACTACGGTTACTCCTCCTTCACTAATGCCATGGCTGAGTGTGTTTTCGGAGCTTCTCCTTCCCTCACGGCTTGTTGAAGTGAAGCACCTTCGTATGGCTGTCTTCAGTGGTAGCACCATTCCACTTTGAGGAGGTCGACCTGGGTTTTGGAAACAGTCAGCAGTCGTTTGGTGCCGAGCCTGGGATAAGGCAGCCTGTTAAGACTTCGGGATCCAAAGTGATGTGGGTGTGTCAAGAAACTGCATGGTGACCCCAGAACTCTACCTGGGTTCCGAAAAGCTGCAGTGCTCTGGAGCAGAGCCTCTTGAAGCCACAGATTGGGATTTGCGTTGATGTGCAGTTCTTGTTTGTTTATAAATCAGTCTTCCCTCCAGTCGCATTCTGGCCTCTCTGTCCTGCACACAGTGAGAGTGAGGTCTGGCTCTTGGTGATTCAAAGAGCTGAGTGCTCAGATCCCAGGTGGTTGACTTAGTTCTGGGTTCAAATCCTGCTTCAACCATCCAGTAGCTCTAAGTTTTAAGGCTCATTACTGAGATCTTCAAGTCTGTAGTTACTGCTTTGTAAGTTTTTATTCCCTGCTGAGGATCACAGGAAAACATACTCTTGGTATGTAGGCTCCATGTTAAGTCTCAGGTTTCTTCCCCTTTTTACATGATTTTAGTTTCCTTTTCACCTAGATTGAGGGCTCCGACAGTCCTTGGCTCCTGAAGACCTAGAAAAAAATGACCTGAGAGATAAATTCATAGGAGGCATTATTACTGCCTTGTTTTCTTACTGTTTTTACTTTTCCTGTGAGTATTTGTCCTTAAAAGATGGTGTCTAGAAGGGACAGTGCCTTATTGAGAGGACTGTGTTTCTAATTTTAGCATCTCAGGCACAGTGAGGCTGACAGTTGAAGTCAGCAAGGTGGTGGGTCCACACCACCCACCACATGGCTGGACAGATATCACTGTGTGGACAGAAAACTTTAGCTTCCTGGAATCTGTCCCCCACTTCTCATCCTGTCCTTAGGTTAACAGCCAGTGAAGGGGTACTTCTATTGCTTGCAAAGACACCATTAAGTGGGGGAGCCCCTGAGAATAATTTGTTGCAAATGTATGGTGCATTTATTCTCATGGCATGGCTTTTAAAAGCAAATCAATTATAAACTGGTTGCAGTTTCATTCAGATCATCTGGATTATGTGTTTGCAAGACCTGTGAGTACATTTGGCACTGTGGCTCGCCCATTTGGATTTTAATGTCTTTGATAAGCCACAGCTTCCTTGGCCTGGGTGAACTGCCTTCTGCCATACTGTCATTTAACTGGAGGGTACCACAGTGACTTTATCTTCGGTGTGGGTCTTCAGCTTGCATCCTTACCTCTGTTAGCCATGCATTGACCTGAACATTTACTGAGAAATTGGACCCTGCGAGAATATCTTGTACCCTGAAAAAATGATGCTTAATCATATAGAAAAGTTTAACTATTTTCATCAGCACAATAATACGTAGGCACATAAGACTTTCAGTTCCCCAAAAAGTGGTTTAATAAAATTGTGTGAAAATTTAACATCCTGCTATTCATATAAATGTAAAAGCCAGATTGGGAAAAATAGACTAAAATTCCCCCTTTAGTGCAGAGCACTGTGCATATTTTTTCCCCTAATTATGGAAGGTGTCTTTTAAAAGTTTTCATTATGTATTTATTTTTAAACCCTGTGCTTTCAACATGCTTATGAAACTATGGATTAAAAATCCAGCAAGCCCTCAGGATACACTCTCCTTTGACTTCGTGTGTGCGCATACGTGCGCTGGGTGGGGGAGTAAGGGGGGCGTCTCAACACTTCTAACCCTCTGCTACCACCTTATCCATTCCCCCACTACCCTGGGAATCCCCACCCCTTACCTAATTCTCGAGCTATGGGGGATTTGCACATGCACACCGGTAGCAGACTAAGAGAAAAGAAAGATGCTTCAGAAAGGGCATAGCTATTCATATTCTGAGTTCCGAGCAGAGCCTTCACCTAGCCCTACTGAGATCTGAACTTGTGATCCAAGGCACTGACCAGCTTGAAAGAGGCCCATGCTCTCCAGACCAGTCAGGTTAAACCCCTCAGCCTCTGTGTTTCCACTGCCTCTTCTTTGGCGGGATGATCTCCGACCTTTATTTATCTATAAGGCTGGCAAAATCATGGTCTGTCACGACGGTAAATAAAACGTGTTGGAGTTAATATGAAGAAGAAAGGAACAATTACAAATGCTTAAACCAGTCTTAAAATATACTGAAGCAGAGGTTTGACATGTAAACACACAATTAAAGCAGGAATTTGTGATGGATGCAGGGATTTGACGGTCCTAGACATATTGTTTACTAGTGTAGTTAGCAGATGGATAAGTCAACTGATCCCAGATGTGCAGCTTATAAATACAAACTCACATCTTGGTAGTGATGTACGTCTGCAAGTAGCAACATATTACTTTCTCTTTAACGCTTGACTATGTGCTGGGGGCAACTCTGTAATGCTTGCTTAAAAAATAATAATAAAAGGATTTTTTAAGGGTTTGCCTCTTGGAGAACTGTAACCAAATATCTAGAAGAGGGTACTTTTGTACGCAGTCCCTTTAAAGGACAGGTTTAAATAGGTTGACTTTTTTTCTTTTTAAGTTGAGATATCTAAGCCTTGTATCCCTAGCCACAGTTTTCAGATATTTGCAGCTAATTAATTCTTAGGAAATCTAATCTGAACTGAATTAATGTTCCCTTTTAGGGCACATGAAGCAACTTTTAGGAAAGAAGAAAAAAAATTAAACAGCTTTTGTTGCACATAATTCTTACACCTAATGAAAAGTAATATTGCTGTTCCTTTCAAATAATGCAATAACAAACCACCAAATGAGAGCATTGCATGGTATTGTTATATTTGCTGTTTAAATAATTTAGCTGCAAAAATCTGAAGGCTGCTTTAGCTGTAATTAATTATTCATTAATGACATGCTAATTGCACAATACCTTTGAATATTTAACAAAATGCAAAAGCCAGGCTCTGAAGTTATGTTTTTAGTGCAAGGGCAAAAAAAAAAAAAATCCTTTAGTTCATCGCTGCTGTATTGGGAGGACAAAAAAAATGTCCTTTTTCAGATGTGAGGTGAAGTTGTAGTAGTGGCCTACTTTCCATTCACCAACTCAGTCACCCTTTGTGCCATGGAATATAATGTCCTTATCTAGACTTAACAATTGACAGGGTGGTAAATCCCTTGACTTTTGTCCAAATGATTTCTCTACAAAAAAAAAATGGGTTAATTATCGCCTTTCCCTAGCTTTTTGACTAACAAAAGGCCCTGGGTCTCTTTTTTCCCTTTCTTTCCTATTTACTGTAAGGATCCCTTTGAAATGTGATAGTTTAATCGGCAACACCTTCTACTGGGGTATACTGAGAAGCAGGCCTGGCCCTTGCCGGGAGCTCAGGTTGCTCTGTGAACGTTACCGTGGTTAGGAGATCTGACCTGTATTATGCCCAAGCCATCCTGGACTTTCAGGATAAAAAACTCCTGAGGGCTCCGTAGTCGACTTTGTTTGTTTCTGCTAATAAAAGCCAGTGCGTTTTTAACAGTGTCTTTCAGTGGGTGGGATGACTGAAGGGCAGCACTGTTGAACTGGCTTGGTTGGGTTTCATTAATTCCCCTGCAAGCCCACGAGTTTGCATCTTTCTGCTCCCTGTCTCTGTTTCCAAGCTTCAAAGCTCCTCATTGTCTCCGACCTGTAAGTCAAGGAGAGTCCTGGTAGTGGATAAGCAGGGGACAGGGACGGGCTTTTTCTTTTTATTTGTCATTATCACCATCTCAGTCCCAATCAGAGAATCCCCAGTCCCTAATTCAGTCCAAGACAGTGAGCTGTGGGGCAGCTTGTCCTTGTGGCTGAGAATATATTTCATGCCTTGGGGCCTACTCAGTCATATTTTGCATTTGACTCCCATTACTGTTAATGGCATTTATGAATGCACATTGGCGGGAAGAAGACCCTATTGAATATGTGCATTATCAGAGAGATAGGGAGTTAGCATACCCCCGTGTCTGGTCCGTGATGGATTTTACTGTGCCGTGGAAATACTTAGCAGTTAAATGAGAAATTGCCATTGCGAACATGTACCTGCCAGGAAGGAAAAGGAACACAGTAGAGATGGAGAAATGTTCACTCAAGTTGATGCCCAGTTTCCTCTTTTGCCTTTGCATTCTTCCTTTTGGGAAATGCTACACCTGCATGTAGCCCTTGTTTAACAAGGCATTATATTGTACGATAGAGTCCCTGGTTGGTGAACGCATGGCATTGCAGGCCCATCCAGCCAGAAGTGTCTAAGGGGCAAGGGTATAGTCGATTTAAGAAGTCACATCCTGCTAAGTGAAAAGAGACTTAATGCAAAAGGAGTGACTGGGGTCGTGCCACAGGTACCCAAGAGTTCAGGGTCTGCAAAATGACACGCCATACCTTGGATCCAGCCTGCTGTCAGGTGTGTTTTGTTTGGGTTAAACCTTTCTCTTGTTAAGCTTGAACTATTTTTAAAAATTGGGACATTCATGTATATTTCCAAATTCCCATCTCTTGTTGAAAAGTCAGAGAGGGTCTAGTAACATGAGGCTGCCAGTCCCACATGGCAACAGTTGGTTGACCCTAAGTGTCCTGGAGTAAACCCCCTTGGACACCCACCTGCTTGGAATCTGCCTCCCATTAGGGGATTTGAGGTGGGAATGACCATGCATAGAGTGGTCAAGGAAGCAGACTCTTGGACAAACCCAACCCCCTGAACTCAACACACTCCCATGGTATTCAGCAGTAAGGAAATTTCAGATGATTCACATCACTCGTATGAAGAACAGGTTGTTATTCCTTCATTGGCTATTGACTCTGGGCCTATAGCCTGCCCAGTGGTACCTTTCCTTGAGTGCGTGCACAAAGGATTAATGAATCCTCGAGGTTGCTACATAAAACCTTGCTCCTTTCCAAGTCCTGAAGTAAATAACATCCCAGGGAGTGCCAAGAGAAGCCAGTTTCATGAGTGTTAATTAGAGACCATTGGGCCAGGAAACTGAAAAGCACTGGCAATCCATTCTCTTTAGCCCACTGTCTCCATGAAAGTTAGCCTAAAACCTTTCATTTTACTTTGTATTAGGGAAACATCTGTGAACAGGCCTCTCCAGGCACCACTGGGAATTGCTTTAGTGATACAACATGAATCTGTCAGATGAAAAATACTGCTGGTGGGAATGGGGCATAAACCAGGTGAATGCCTGCACCCCTCTTGCTGAAAGTTTGGGTTGAGCTGGGGAACGGGGAATGGCAGTTATCAGAAGAGAGTATGTTCTCTTGTGAATTAGGGAATGAGAATTCACCATGTGACAACTAGAGCTTGGAGATTCTTGGGTAAATAGAGATGTAGAATGCGTGTGATTTAGAGCCCATTAATGACTGGGATGACTCATTCAGTGAACATTTATTGAATGCATACAATGGGGCATGTTTATTGAGAGGGGCATATATAGACATCTGAACCAAAGTCCCAGGTTGGCCATGTCTAGATTGTGCATGGGTCACTTTTTTTGCTTTCTGTAAAATGATCTTGTTGAGGTAGCTTCTTCTGGGAAAAACCTGGGCATAATTTCTCTATTGTGATTTGTTCTTTTACTGATGGAAATGTATCAAAAGAGCAAGAAGTTTGATAAACGGGCACACCATCATGGTATAGGAACTATGGTAATACAAAAATTAAATCTGCTTAAATGCTTTTGTGGGTTATTAAGGGACAGGGGATTATGGATTAGAATATTCATCAACATACAGAATAAACTGGGGACTTGTATTAGATTATAGGGGGAGTAGGAAAAGGTACGAGAGAGGAGATGAAAGTTACACTCTCCTAGACACACAGATGAAATTGCAGATGTGTGGTATAAAAAAGGAGGGGTCTTGAAACCCACCAGCATTTCCAGAAAATATTCCATGACTTACTCCTGTTGCAAATGCGCCTTTTACCATTGCACGGTGATAAAATGCCACGATCCAAGTCCAGAGCACAATTAAGGGCTTGTGTGATACAGCAGGCAGCCATTCCATACATGAGAATTTTCATTGTATAATTAAAATAAACTGAGGGCCAGGAGGCTGGAAATGAAATGGGGGTGGAAGGCCCAGCTGAAGTGTGTTCAGACATGACATTTTCTGATGTCGATAACCATCAAGAGCTTGGCTGCTCCGTCCATGAAGACAAGAATGTCACATGTCAGTCAAAGGCAGAGCTGTTGGGTGAGACCGTGAGACCGGAGGGAGCCACGTAAGGCCCCTTTGGCTCTGACAGAGCTCAGCCTGGACTCCTCTCAGGCTCCCATTGTCCTTTCTTTGTGTCAAGGGTGTCCACACCCAGATTTCTGATGTGGACAGTGAATACAGAAGAGATAGCAGGTGGTGCAAAGTTCTTCCTTTTCAAGCAGGGATTCTAGGCCATGCTTAACCCCTGTGGAATAGATAAAAATAACACCCCCGACAAGCAACCTCTATAAGACGTATATTTTTTGAGAGCCATTTTAAGCAGTTTTGGCCCCTGTTCTGTTTACTTGTGTAATGCCCTTGCTCCAATGGTGCACTTTCTTTTCTTTTTCTTTTTTAAACATTCCACTGTATTTATATTCCTCCATGCGGGTTTTGTTGCTCCAGTTGTATTATGCAGTAAACCACCTTCCTATCCTTAGGCTGGGCAGACACTACCATTGGTGTCTCTTAGGGCCTCCCCTGCCATCACAGAGACAAGCAGCTATGTGGAAAGAACCCAGAGCACCACAGCAAAGCAGGGAAGGAGGGCTCCACCCAGGGACAATGATGGAGACATTTGACCCTGTCCGACAACCCCCAACCCCATCACAGGAAAAACTGGAAGGCCTGTTCCTCTTGGCAGTTCTCCCATGTTAGCTCCTGAGTAGTTCTTCGGAAGCACACCCACTCTCTAGGAATGAAGGATTTATTTCTTTTAAGGATCGTACTACAAATTCCTCAGTACATGCTAATATTTTTCATGTTGTACTTTTAGAGAAAAACGTGAAGGAAACTCGTGTTTTATAGGCAAGGGTTAGATTTTAATGGAGCAAGGACGCTTTAGCTGTTCCGAGAGGATCTTTTAAAATAAGCTGCCCCACCTGTCTACAGATGAGGGAAATGGATCTCATCCCAACTCTACGTTCATATTTAGCTTTGCTCTGATGTGAGAGCCTCATCCTTGACTGTTGGCTGCAATCCTTCTGCTTACTCCCCAGACTCTGGATTGCAGGTTACCATGGCACAGATTTAGAAAGGACTTTAATAAGGGACACATTTAAAATCAGTTTTGTCTCACCTGCTTACACGAATCTAGGAAGAAGAGAGTGCTATGATACAGAAGTGATGCTGCCCCCATGGGATTGGAGGGGCTGCCAGGTAGTTTCTATCGCCGGTTTTGCTTAATTTTCTTATTTTTTCGTAGCTCATGAGAGAAGGGATTCTAAGTGACTTGTCTGGCCATGGTTGACAGCAATTCAGTTATGTGGGATATTCCAGTGCCCTCCCCTACCCATTCCAGCCTCGCTTCTGCCCTTCCGTGCTGTGGCCCATTTCTTCTGAGATTTCTGGATGGTGCAGAGTTTTCCCAGGCACGCAGGTGACGGCTTAGAGGAGGCACGAGTACACTCTATGTAAATCCACTCCACTTGCTTCTCCTGCTTCTAGAACCAGGTTGGATTGGGAGGCAAGGTAGGAGGTCTTGTATTTGGATTCTGTAAGGAGCCTGTTCTGTTTAGAAGCTTTCCTGTAGGATCTGGATATGGTCAGGGATGCCACTTAGGACACAGAGTACAATCAGAATTAATGACTATTTTTGTATCTATTGTTTTACAGCTATCTATACAGCCAGGTTGTAGGCTCTAAAACAGCTTTCTTTTCTCTCTCCATGTCTGTGTCCTCAGAGCCTAGTACAGTGCCTTGTACATAGTGGTACCCAACATAGACTTGCTGACGCATTGAATGAATGGACATCAGGAAACTTTTGGACTTTGAAAGTCAGCCCTGAAAGATCCCTAACGAGTGTCCAGTTAGAACGATGATTGGTCCTTTTGTCATCCTGGCCACTGTGCATTGATGTGATGAGATGGGAAATTCAGTTTGTTCAGATGACTGCCTCAGATTCACCTTTGACTCATGATTAGTCATTCTAGTCATTTACCTAGAATAGTATCTTTCCCTCCCTCCCTCCCTCCTTCCTTCCTTTCCTCTCTTTTTTTCCTCTTTCATTTCTCCTCCCCTCCTCCTTCCTCTTTCTCCTCTTCCTCCTTTTTCTTGTCAAGGCCCTTTCCTTTCCTTTGCCATTTATACCTTTCTCTTCCAGAGCTGTATGGGGCTGGCTGTGGATCATTGCAGACTTGCTAGATGGCCACTGCGTCCATCAGTGGCCCTTATTATATTCCCTTATTATATTTTAAACCCTGCTGATCTTAGCTTCCACAGAGGCCTCTTTACCACACCACTCCTTCTTCAAGAACCTTCTCTTGTTCCTTGTTTCCTTGTACCTGAAATTAATCCCCCTATTGGAAATTCATGATAACTGGTAATCTGTTCCCATTTACCCAGTCCTACCATCCATAGAGGCTTAAACACAAGTCTTACTTATTGTGAGTTTACCATGTACCGAAAATTGTGCTCTATATGCTTTTCCCCTGTGGGTTTCTAGGCATTGCTGTTATCCCCAATTTATAAATGAAATTAGGAGGCTTAAAAAGGTGAAATAACGTGTCCAAGTTTACATGAATCCTTAGTGTTACATGTAGGATTTGAATGTATGTGGTCTGGTCCAGAACCAGAGCCTTTGACAGCTAGTCCATGGTTTTGTTTGCTCTGCTTTGTATTTTACTAGATAGGGATTTCATAAATACAGTGACACAGTGCTCAGTTTGGTGATATGTAAAGACAGTGCTTCACAATAATACATACAGTGCTATACAAAATGCTTTATATAATTTTATAGAACACCGCTTTTCAGAGTAATCCCCTAAATGATCTATGTGTCACTAACTGAATTTTTACCCACTTCTTCCTTTCTTGTTTTCAATATTGGTAGTAAAGAGAATACTCTATATTTATAAAATGCATCTTTAGTAGTCACATGCTTTTTGTTATCTCAAAAAAGTACCAAAGAAATCCCATCTGGAAAGTATTTGCAAATATACCGAGGCTCCAACATTCCTAGCACATCTTTGGGTTCTTGGGAGGAGCAACTGGGTTTAGATAACTCAGTGGAAACCACTGATGCTGATGAATGTGGGCGAGCACAGTGTGTTTGCGTGTGTGTGGTGTGTGCACCCGTGTCGGTAGGGGCAGGAGGAAGAGCACAAAGAGTCAGGACGAATGAAGGTCCTCTTTAGACACGCTCACAATATTATGAAGCTTGGACAGCAGGTGGTTCTGTTTCACTGGTTGCTTTGCCTCAGAAGAGCCAAGAAGAGTGGCTCAGGAAGTCATTCTTAGCCGTTCTCCAGAGGAGGTTCACTGCTTTTGTACGTGTGCCCGATGTGAGCAGTCCAGTCCTGATTGAGTGGATCCAGCCTCTCACATTATCATTCTTCCCAGAATGTGCGTGTCTGGAATGAGCTGCTTTCTCTCACAGCAGACCTGAGAGTTTGGTGTTTTGAACAACTTACAAAAAACCCCAAGTGCCATATGTTCATCCTTTTTGTTTTCTGTCCATCCCAGTAGAGCTGGTTGTAAGCAGCAACAGATGATTGTTTTCAGTTTTGTCTTTTCTTGAGGAGAGAGCTTCACCCTTATGATCTTCAGGGTGGTTGACATTTTCAATTAAATTCCGCTCAGTCAGACAGATATAACTTCTCACGAGAAACTGTCAGGAGCTGTCTCTTGCCCAAATGTTACACAGATAATGATTATAATAATTGGTTCAACTCATCCACAGGCTGTCCTTTCATCTGAAGTGGTTTTATACCAGGGTTACTCCACAGGGAAACCCTCTGGAGTGGGGATTCATTTCCTGTTGGAGTCCACTCCCCATCTGACCAGTAGGGGGCAGAAGACTAGCTCTGTGGGAAGAACACGTTTCATCTCCTACTCTTATAAAAGACCAGATGAGGGTGCCTTGTTAATGAGCAGGCTGCTCTGTTTGTCCCCCCAAGAATGTTCTAAGAAATACAGCAACCAAATAGCATAGCAAAATGGTAGAGATCCTGGGCTCTGGAGTCAGGCAAACCTCGGTTCAAATCCCAACCCCGCCATTTGCCAGCTGTTGGGCCTAGGGGCAGTCATTTTTGCCTCTGTAAGTTTTCAGTTTCTGGTCTTTAACATTGGTGAATAACGCTGGCGCTTCAGAAAATAAAGACAAAATGTACAAGTGGCCTAGAGTCCTGTAGGTCTGCAAATGGCATTGGGCCCTGTTGTAGTTATTCCTCCTCCCTCCACCCACCCACCCACCGCTGTTGTGAGACCACTCATTCATTTCAGCAAGTGGGCTGAGTAAACATCCTGGGCACAGTTTCCAAGTCCTCCCTTTTCCTAGGGGAAGCAATTGCAGGTGCCATCGCTATACCACCGGCTGGTTGCTTTGTGGCTCTCTCACCAGCAAAGGCTGCAACGGACCATTCTGCTAAGTAGAAAGTGGGGGCAGGGATCCCTCCAAGAATGCAACCAGGGCAGGGTCAGGGGCTACATCAGACAGCCAGGTAAATGCAGCCTGAGTGGTGAAGTTGGAAGGGAACTCAGGAAACTCCTCAGGGCAAAGAGAAGGATAGGAGGACATACCAGCATACTCCCTGATGCTCCTTTAAAATTCTGAATTACAATATTCAGATTCCATAATTCAGGGCTTTTGTTAGGTTGATTGTTGTGTACCCCGGGCTCCATAGATATAAGAAGGGTACATTTCCACAATGGCAGTTTTTAGATAATTTCTGAGGCAAGGGGCCACTTTATAGCCCCCTCCTCCAGACCCTGGAAAGAACCCATGGTTAATCTCAGAATACTGACTGCTCATTGGTTGGTTACTTGAAAAGTAGATAAGGATAGGTTTTCTTACAAATTATAGTGCAAAGGTCCACTTCCTACCAAATCATACCACAGAGCAACATCTGATTGTCACTCCCTTGTATATGTAATCAAGTCTCAGCTTTATACTCAAGATACTTTGTGATCCAAATAGCTTCTCTACAACTTAATTTCAATTTATGAGCCAAAGGTGCTGGAGATTTTCGGCTGCCAGGCCTTTGCTTATTCTGGTCTCTCTGTTTGGCACACCCGCTTTCTGGGTGTTGTCTCCATATATGATGCTCTACCAGCCTTGCCTAGGAAGTCTTACTGACTCCCTTCCCCCAGCCCAGCTGGAAATGTGCATCTCTCCTTTGAATTGTCATAGCACTATGTCTCACGGCACTTTTAACTCTGTCCCTTGGTCTACCCATTATTTATATGTGCGTTATTGACATGTGTCAAGTCCTAAATCCTTGAGGATTAGTCTCTAGTGTTTTCCAGAAGATAGCCTAGGTCCTGAAGGAAGAGGAGCAGTGAACTGTTGTGGTCTATGTGTCCTTTCCAGATTGACACATTGCAACCCTAACCCCTCAAGGCAGAGAGGGAGTCTTTGAGAGGTGATTAGGTTTAGGTGATGTGAAAGAGGGCTCCCCCCAGAACCCAGCCACGCCAGCACCCTGATCTTGGACTTGGAGCTTTCAGAACTGTGAGAGATAAGTTTCTTTTGTTTAATCCACCCTAAACTGTGCTATTTTGTTAGGGTAGCCTAAACAGGTGGATACAGTAATGCAAATGGGGAAAGCATACCTATGTTCAGGGCAGAGAGAACAGAAAGGACAGATCCTGCAGGAGGAAGGAACATAGGTGTTTGGGAACCTCTAAAAGGCACATGATGCTGGAGCAGAAGGAAGGGGCAAGGTGAGGCTGACGAGGTCATCATGGGTGCTACACCCCATGCTAGAAATGTCGGATTCTCCTCTGGAAGTAAAAGGAAGTCATTTGGAGAATATATTAAAATAACACAATTTTATATTGTCTGTTCAGGATCCAGCAAATGAAAGATGATGACTTTCTTTTGAATTGGAAAGGGTCTCGCACAAAACAAAACAAAACTATTTCATTTCCAGGAGCCAAGACTCAGGAAACTGGAGCCAGAGTTACAATTCTGCCTTCAAAGCTGCCATAAAGTGTGAACATAGCAGTTCCACAGCGAGATATTATTTGCACGGCCCTTGCGGGCAGCACGGAGCTGCGGAGGGTCTCTTGAACTGAATGGGAATGCTCCTTGAGTGGTGTATTGAGAAAGTACAATGGCCGAGGGGACGTGTGCCTGTGTGTATGGGGGGACAATGCGTTAGGCTTTCGCCAGTGGGTGCCTGATGAAACACATCTTGACTCGTCATTGAAGTGTGGAGCCGTGCGACCCCGTGAGGTCGCCTGTCCCACCCCCTGCGTGGGGAGATTGTTCCTCACACTCTCTTTCTTGGCTCTTTGTCCAGTGGCTTTATGCGCCTCAAGTGATGGGGCTTCCACCGCCACCCTGGGGAAGCCGTTCCACCCTTGAATGAGCCTTCTCTTAAGACGGTGGCCCTGATATTCAGCCTAAGTTTTCCTTTCTGTAATTACATCCCATTCCTCTCTGCTCTGCCCCTTCGCATGACCCCGAGCGATTCTTTGCCTTCATCGGTGTGCCTACACCCTTGCTCAGGGAGAGTATTTGATCCTCGGTCCTTTTTGTTATCCCTGAGCTTTGCTTATTCCCGGCCGGGGCTGCGGGAACCCTTATAAGTTGTTCCTGCGGCCGCTCTCTTTAATCCTCCTGGCTTCCCTTCTTTGATTTCTGTCCAATTTGCCTATTTCTTTCACGGGCACTGAAGAGCCCAGAATGAATCCCTAACTATAGTCTTGATTAATCTTTCATAGGGAGGACGTTCCCAGTGATGCTACCCCAGGTTGGGTGGAAAATAAAAATCTTTTAGAAAGAGCAGATGCAAACCCCCTGTGATAGGACGCCGGGCACTTCAGAGAAAAGTGAGTTTGACTCAAGGACCACCCCACCCCCAGTCCTCTGACATTGGGGCACCTGCTCTTCATTGTATGATTCAGGGCAGAGCAGGCACAACTTAAGGCAATCAATCCAGTCTGCTCCCCAAGGCCAGACTTTCAGGTTCAGGCCTCCAGGACACCTTCTTTGATCATCCCCACCTTCGTACAACCCGATAAAAGTCATCATTCCTTCCTATGAATTGCCATATGCTCTTGAAGTGCCTGCTTTGGGGGCACTTCCAGCTCAGTTTTATTCCGTTACCCACCCAGCAAACACTGCTTCGGTGTCTGCTCTGTCCATGGTATCGTGCATGTTTGGGGAAATGGGAGACCAACCAAATTAAAACCCCAAGACACAAATTCTTGCCCTTAAGGGGTTTCCTGTCCAGATGCTGGCCAGGCAGTGCTTGGAGGATGGTGCAGCAAGAGTGACTTGGAATAGATTAGGGTGCCTGGTGTGGATTGTGAGTCTGATTTGTTGGGGTAAGCACCACACACCTAGCCCATGCCTCAGTGGAGTAGGTTCCTCCTACTAAGTGCTAAAGCACTTAGTGTGTGTACCTCCTTGACTATAGCACTTTAGCTACTAGGATTATTCCACGCACCAGGAGATGAAGCAACTAACCTGAATCACACAGCTGGTAAGTGGTGGTGCCAAGGCTCAATTGAGACACTTCACCCTCAGTGTCCTTTCTCCTATCAGCTGCTCTGTATACATTGGTCATTCATTTATGATAAATTAAGATGGGAAAGATGGTTCACAAGGTAGCAAGTCAGAGACCATTTTCATATGATGCCCCACATCACTGGTGCTGGTGTTGAGAAAAGCAAGAATGGGACCAGCAAGGTATTTCATGCAGCCACACACCCTGGGACCACACACAGAGTTGATCCATCATTGGTGGTGTTGGGCAGAGGATGAAAAACCAGGTTGCTCCTTTCTTTTTTTAGAGAATCCAGTAGCATTAAGTACATTGAATCATGTACTTGACCAAATCCTATGGTGGGGGGAGGGAGCAGAGGAAAATGGACATCCAGTGCAAAGACAGCTGAATTAAGTTGGAACATGAATCACCTGCGTATTTGGAAAACCTTTGGGGATTTGGCAGATTTTTGGTATCACAATGGTCTTGTCTTATGTACTTAGCACGTTGTAGGTGTTCATTACCTGTTTATTTGAAGTGAACCCATGGCCACCGCCTCTGGTACATTTTACACTTTGGGAGTGCGAGGAATTCTGTTGTATAAATGGCTAATTACAGTGATGGTGTGTGTGATCATTTTTAATAGTCGCTTAAGGGAAGACAATAGTGTTAACTTGCCATTTTGTGTGTGCTGCTCCTTTCATTAAAGCCTTTTAAGGGAACAGATCTCGTTTGAACTCTGTGTGTGTGGTGGCAGCCAGAGTCCACAGCATGGCTACTGGATGTTCTACCAGCTGGCCTGCCCCAGGTTTCTTATGCTAATCTGGGAGCAGGACAGCAGCTCCTGTGCCCAGAGCTCCCAGGAGGCTCAGTGGGCAAGGACAAGTAGGTGGCTGTGCTGGAACAAGCATGTTTGTGTCATGTCTCTGGAATGTGCCCCCAGCTCCTTAGAGCACGTGGGCTGTGCTCTCCATGTTCACCTTAACTCTGACCTTGGAACATGGCCTCCAAGCAGCTGTGGCCTCTACGTTCCATCTGTGTACCCTCCTTCTCATCCTTTCTTGGGTAGAGGAGGAGTATGACAGCAAGGGAGCTGGATGAAGGGCATGCACCTGCCCACACCTGGCAAAAACTGGATTCATCATTTCTCAAGGTAAACACAAGTATCAGCTTTTCTTTGTAGCAAATTAAATAGATTTTACCCTAATAGATTTAAAAATATTCTATAGCCAGTTAACAGCTCAGGCTCTGGAAAGCTAGCCTTCCTGGGTGTCATCCTAGCTCTTCCACTTTCCTATTGAGTCTTGGGAATTAACCGCCACGAGTTTGTTACTCTTTTTACGGTTACTCCCCTGCTTGAAATGGGGACAATAATAGTATCTACCCTGTAGACTTGTTGTGTGTGTAGTCCATGTACATAAAGCATTTAGCCCAGGGCCAGGCTATAATTATTGCCTCCACTTCTTCTAGCAGTGACATTGAGTAGCCCCTGTGTGTGTCAGCACTGTGCTAACCACTCTATGTGTGATCTCATTCGATCTTCACAACAACCTACTAAGTACACTGGGGCTTCAGGAGATTAAATAACCCGTAGGGACTTGAATTCAAGTTCGGTGATCATATCTGTACTTTTTCCAAGTACTTGGCACTGCCCATTGCAAGGCCTGCCTGAGAGCCAAAATTTGAATGGCTTATTTAAACTATGGAAGACCTTTGAACCTGAGGGTTAGGGGAAGAGGAAGGAAAAGGAGAGTCCTGTGATCTTTTACCCTGGAAGCTTCTATTTCCTTCTGTCTTCCAAACCACCTGTCCTTGTAACTTGATAGAGTAGCACGTCATCTAGTCATCGAGGTAATGTTAAGAAGCCAGTCAGTGTGGCAATGGTAGAGTTGCTCCTATGTGTGTGGGGTGGGAGGTGTATGTTAGTAGTGCATCGTTCTGTACTGGCATTGCAGAGGCTGAATGAATGAAGGAATCAAGAGCTAGCACACACACAAATGACACGTGGTTCTACATGTGAGTCAGCATCCAAAGCCATTCATAAGAATCTATGCCATCCTCATTACTTAGTAACCATATGACATGCATGCTTATACACCACACACATGCACTATCATTGGTCTGTGTATAGTGTACTAGGTATGATGAAAATGTCCCATAGTTCCATATTCTGTGTTCATCAGCATGGCGGACACTGAACAAGGACAATTTGTGTGTGTGTGTGTGAGTGTGTGTGTGTGTGTGTGTGAGATTCAATAGAAGAGCCAACCACAGAAAGAGTAATCTAAACTTTGTGACATTACTACAGATTTTCTTTCCATGTGGGTGAAAAACAAAGGAGGTATTATGTTTCTTAAAGGGTTTATGCTTCAAATGTGTTTACTCATTCAGAACCTTTCCTTTGGGGGTATGAACAAATGTAATTTGTTTGTTTGTGTGTTTACTTAAAAGTGAAAGGGAATTCCCTCAAAATTGAATACCTACTATTTCCACAGCTTTCTGACTGGTTACTTAGCTTTGCAACACACTTGGAGAACAGCCGTGCATAGGTTGGTGCCTAAGTTGGGCACATTTGGCTCAGAGAAGTCAGGTCACTTACTTGCCTAAAGTGACAGGTATGCAACCCAGAGACACAAGCCTCAATCTCTGTCATCATCTCTCTGTCCTCTTCCTCAGCCTTTGAAAAGTTAAGGCAAATAAACAAATAATCCATGATTTATTTGGTGAGTTGTTTAAATTTACTTATCATGCTCCAGTAGGGAGAAACCTGTGCTATTATTTGGAGCATCCTCAAAGCCCATTTGAGTCCAGGTGGATTACAAATGTGATTGGGAAATGTTAGGCAATGTATCGATCCTTGCATCTCCAGCTGACAAGATAGCTTGCTGTGCTCCTCTTTCCATGTCTTCATCTTTGTTGCAATTGTTTTCCTTCCAAAGAATGACGGTCACCTGCTGTGGTAAGTTTGCTAATTAGAGCTGAACTCACCCCTCTTCTTTAGTGGAAAACTTTTTTTTTTTTTTAGAAAATTGTCTAGGTGAAAAAGTTTAATTAAATGTCAAAGCATTTTCCCTTCTGTGCCTCGAATTTTTATTTTTCAAAATTTAAATCATACCCAGGATGTATATATTGACAGTTTTTCACTGATTAAGAAAAACCTTGGCCCTGGCTGGTAGCACAGTGGACAAGGCACTGGCCTGTGAACCCAAAGGTTGCAGGTTAGATTCCCCAGCCAGGGCACATAACCAGGTTGCAAACCAGGTCTCCAGTCAGGTCTGTGGCTGGAGGCAGGTGAAATGCAACCATACATTGATGTCTTTCTCCCTCTCTGCCTCTCTCCCTTCCCCTCTTTCTAAAAGTAAGAAAATAAAATCTTTAAAAATTAAAAAAAAAAGAAAAAAGAAAAGAAAAAGAAAAACCTTCACCACAGCAAACTCCCCCCAACATTGAGCTAGCTACAAGTGCCCGGAGCCCAGTGCAAACTCACTTAACCTAATTTGGACAGTAGTTTCAGAAGTTCCAAGGAATCAAAGAAGAAAGTGCTCATAGCTCTCTAAAATAAGCAAATGAAATTTTTGAAAGAGGGAAAGACCTGCCCATGAGGATCCAGGGAGTGTTGTGAAACAATTTGGGACTTCAGATGTTGTGCCCCTACCTGGTGCATATCTGCAGGAACCTTGATGGAACTGAGAGCATCTCTGTAATTATGAGATGTGAAGGCATTTTTTAAAGGCCTCCTTACAGTTTTTTTTTTTTTTTAAATTAAAGATTTTATTATTTTCAGAGAGAGGGGAAGGGAGAGAGGTAGAGAGGAGAAAGAGAGAGACATCAATATATGGTTGCCTTTCACCTGCCTCCAGCTATGGACCTGGCTGGAGACCTGGCTTGCAACCTGGTTATGTGCCCTGGCTGGGAATCCAACCAGTAACCTTTGGGCTTGCATGCTGGTGCCTTATCCACTGTGCCACCAGCCAGGGCTCCTTACAGTTCTAGTTGTCTCAGTGGCCTCTGTGCTTCCAGGGCTAAATAGCTGTGAGGTTGCTAGAAAAATATGTTTGGACTGATTATGTTGTAAATTATGTAATGGTATATTTAATGACAAATTATACCATTATATAAAATTCCTGAGACCATCTGGGTGCATCCTAAAAAAAAAGATGCTCTAATACTATTGAGCTACTACATAATTTTAATATTTTCAAATAATTTTTACAAGGGATAAAAACAAACATTTAAATTACCTTTCATTCCACCTTTCAGAGAGATTTGCTGTTTGCATTTTGATGTCTGTTTTCTACTTGTCTTTAATGCTGACATAAATGTATTGAAATCTATAGGTGCGGGGACATTTTATTTGTATTAGAGAGAGGTCTGTCCCCCAAGGTATTGAGCCAATGTCAATATAATTAAAACAGTTTGCCTGATACTTTTGGGACAGAACTTGTATGGATGCGTGTATACTATATGTGTGTGTGTGTGTGTACTATATATATATTGTATATACAATACATGTTTTTAGTGTCTGCCTAATATTACATCATGTAGATAGCGCAATCTGCCAATGCTAGACATTTAAGTTTTTAATTTTGCATTATTACAAATAATGCTTTGATGAGCATCTCTGATTTTTTGAGGATAGATTCCTAGGAGTGCAATTATGGGATGAAAGTACATGAATGGTTTTATATTACTGATGCGGTAGCCAAGTGCTTTCCAGAGAGGCCATGCCAGTCCTGCTGCTGCCCCTTCCCCATCCACGTGGGTGGGAATGCTCACCTCCCTGGACCCTCACCAGCACGATGCTGCTATTTATTGGTATCTTTGCCATTTTATTAAGGAGCATTTGGGTGACAACTGAAGTTAAGGTGGAAAATCACAAAGATAGCTGAAGTTTAAGTTCAAATTGGCACAGGCATCCTGGTTCTTCTAGAAATGTCCCTTTCTTAGTTCACATGTGAAGAATTAAGAAATCGTTAATTCTTTGCTTCTGTGAAGCTTCCTGAGCACTTTGCAGCCTGTCCAGTGATAGCGGCCCCTGAGCCTCTTGCTACATGTTCTTGTGACCCATGGACGCACATTAGATAGGGATTTAGAGCTTTTTAACCACCTTGCTAATATTTCTGAGCCATTTTCATGTTTTTCTCCCCTATGCTTAACTCTCCAATAAAAACCTGGTGACCTTTTTGCCACCATGTAATGCCAGCGCATTCTCAGTTTTTATTGGAGCTAACTGATTGAGAAAAATGACGTTATGTTTGACTTGTTTCACAAAACTGTGTAATTTTCTTGAGATGTTTTTGGAAGTTGGCTAAAAATTTTGGTGGGGGCATTTCTTTAAGAGTATCTTTAAAAATGCCAATAGGTCATCTAATCTAGCCTCCTGCCCCAGGATCCAGCCATTCCCACCTGGGGATGTAGTGAGAAAGGAAAGAAATATTTAATGCTTATTTTTTAGTCACAGTAGTTACGGCAAGTAGCTTGAAAAGAGTCCCTGAAACACCTATTTATCCTGATCTTAATTTGCTGTGTTTTGCAGCTGTATTGGAAGGAGAGTTCATGCCATAGGTTGTGAAACAGGGTGGGTCTGAGTGAGTTTGCTTTGGCATTAAAAGCAAACTACAGAAATGGGAAGCTTTGTGCAGGGGAAATAATAGGTAGGGTAGGAGACCTGTCATTTTAATGAAGGGTTTGTCTTTCATGTCCATCGCATTCAAAGGGAAACAGAAACACTGCAGGACTTTTACATTTGTATAAGTGTATGAAAATGAGTTATTAATTGAGTAACCTAAAAAAAAAAAAACCCATGAGGGAATATTTTGACTCGTTGAGAGACTGACTATATACCTTCTGAAGAGGAGCAGGGGTTACCCCTACCTGCTCTACCTCTGAGCGGGATAAAAGACCCTGCGCAGTTTTCTCAAATCTGTGAAATGGGGGCATTGTATTGCTTCCCCTTTACACCTCCTGGAAGTGTGAAAAAAATCATTTTTATTTCGTAGGAAGCTTGGACATTCACAATATGAATTCCTAATGTGGGCTATACACCCATAATTGTATTTGGGAGGCTGGAACCATTTTAAGTGGACAGGTATCCAAAATGTCCCCGTTTTAGTTCAAATCAAATGCTGACTCACACGGCAGTGACGCCAATGTCAGCAAACGGCCTCGTGGCACACGGCTGTGCGCGGTAACAGCAGCAGGATCCAGCCACACGATGGCCGGGCACAGACAGGCATCTTTTCACCCCTCATCACTCCCTTTGATTCCAGGTTTCCTTGATTAGTCATTTGCATGCTCATTTTTGTTCGGTTTCTCACTGGCAGTATCTGTTAATTACCAAACAGGGGAGACCTCAAAAAAACAAAAACAAAACAAGACTGAGCCTTGTTGGCTCAAGTTGTGTTTTCGGTCCAGTAATCTGAATTGGCAGCCATAGGGAAAAAGGCAGCAGATACACCTGACTCACTTGCATTTCGTATTTCTAACACTCAAAAGTACAATGCTTATGATAATGAATTTTATCTGTTAGGAGGGAAAACAATCACCTTTGATGACATTATAGAATAAACACATTTAACAGCATGCTGAATTGCTGAAGTATCATTTTCAACGACCTCATTAGTGTCACTTAATTAAAACTTCCTGCTCTTGACTTTGATGCTGGTACAGGCAAAAACACAGAGGGAATTGAACAAACAACAACAAAAAGGGGGGTGCATTTTCCAGTGATAAATCGCAGAGGTGGCTAATGAAACCAAATTATGTACCTTTTTCCTGCAACTCCGATAGAATAATATGAAACACGCAGCAACTTTGCATCAAACAAATTAATCAGCTGTCAGCAGATTTGCCTTATAATAATCTCTTGCACTTATTGATCATTTAATAAAAGGGGGGACTTTTTTACCTCCGTACACAAGCATTAGGTTGGCGATAATTAAAGCCTCAGCTTCAGAAATGCCATAATAACCGTTAATTAGCAGGATGCTATTTTCAACATAATTTGCTAATTAGGCAGTGAGCTGGTATAGTGTATATACCTAATTATAAAGGGTCTTGTGCTGTAGACACATGTGACTGGAGTGTAAATGACACCATTATAGGGGTCCTACCAGATTAAAAAAGAAAAATAATAGTTTGTTCAGAAGGGTTTCGTTCTTTTGGGACTTCTTTGGATAGGGACTAGTACTTTTGGTTGTTCTGTCTGAGATTTAGGAGAGGACACACTCTATGGAAATATACCATCTCTTTGATCTAGGTCATGGACAGGCAGGATTAATAATCCTGAAAGGGCTTAGTTGCCTGACGCCTAATGCAAGGGCTGATAATATGGGCCCTGAAGCCATGCTTCCTCCACCAGCAGAGAATCATTCTCTATCTGCTTGCCACATGCAACTCATCTGTGGACCAAGAGGCTGGAAATCTTTTAGTACTCTATGCCTACCGTATGTTGATGTTTCTGCCACACACACAGATAATCTATAACATGTACCCCTCTGCCCGATGGTCTTCTCTCCCTCTGTGTTTCCCTCCACAAGGAAAATCTAGACTTTTAAAAAATGTATGTTGATTTTTGTCTGAGTTTCTCCAGCTCCATTCCCTAACTGCCTTGAATTAAAAAAAAAAAAAATTTGAAAGAGAGGAATGATAAAGTATGAAAAGTAAGATTGAGCTCTTATTGCAAAAGTCTCAAATAATATGCATATTAGTAATATTTATGAGTTTAAATCAGGCTTTTTCAGCAGTGCCTAAGTAGAGTGAGGTCATTTGCAGATATATAAACTAGCTTCCAGGATCATAATAGCCGATTTCGTTTAAATGTTGTACCTTGTTTAAAATAAAACTATATTTCTTTATTCCCTTTAAATGGAATGAAAACTTAATTCAATAATAAATGAGCTTCAGAGCAGCACAAGAGTCACTTAACTTAAATCTTTTTGTAGAGGTTCCCACTTAAGCATCTTGAAAGACGGTAAATCACGCTGGAGAACGGACATCCCTGTTTCATGGCGGCGCTGCAGAGAGCTGAATTAATGGCCTTCCCCTCAGAATGTATGGATGTGCTTTCCAGCTGCTGAGCCTGACAGTGTTATAGCTCAATTAATGTGATTTTGATGTAATTGCAGATAGGGAACATCGTGCTGAAAAATTATCTTTTTTCATACGGATTACATTTTATCATCCAGAGGGGAGGGGAAGGGTTTCAAGGCTGAATAGGATAAGTAACAGGGCCTCTATTTTTAATTTCAAAGCCATGTGT
Organism: Noctilio leporinus; assembly: GCA_004026585.1. NCBI lineage: Eukaryota > Metazoa > Chordata > Mammalia > Chiroptera > Noctilionidae > Noctilio > Noctilio leporinus. Next base: position 159,239 of record PVIW01000078.1, read on the forward strand.
CTCTAAAGGAGGGAGAGAATAATGAACCAATGGGGTTATTTATTAAGCACTTAGTGTGCCCTACAGTAAGCTGCATACTTTGTGCAAATGTACCATTCGATCGTCACAGGTCTGTGAAGCAGGTCCTGTTGTCACCCCCAATTTACAGATGAGAAAAATGAGTCTAAGAGAGGTCAGGTGTATGAGGAGCAGACCCAGGATTGGGTGAAGCCCTGTGTGTGTCTGATATCCCAAGATCGCAGTGAACCATTATATTGTTATATTGGCTGCCCCCATAACTTGCTATCAGAGTCCTCTGCTAGAAGATGGGTCGGATCCAAGAATGCTTCTAGAACATCATAGTACAGTGTTGTGAGAAATAAGTTCTGATCAGGCTGCCTGGATATGAAACTGAGATCTGCAATTTTCTAGCTGTATTTGACTTTAGCTATTTAAATCCTGTAAGCCTGAGTTTCCAACAACTGTAAAGACAAGATTAAGAATGGGATGCTGTCGTATAATTTCTTACAAGAGGTAAATGAGAGGATCTGTGCAAAGTACTCAGAACAGTGCCTGGCATGTAGTAAGTGATCAGTAAGTGAGAGATGTGCTTACGGTTAGCTCAATGCAAGTCAGTAGCATCATCTGTCTCATCCAGTGCCATTTTCTTCGCCTCATCTTATCTACTGGGTGCAGGCTGCCTCTGAGAACTTGGCTGCTGGAGTTTTCCGGGAAGGAACTAGAGTGACATTTAGCGTAATACAGGCTGTGCCTACTGGTATTGAGGTACAAAGGCATTTCTTTCTTGTTTTGAAGCCATTTAAATTCCTGCGTAATCAGAACGGCTAATGATGCTCTCAGAAATGGTTAGCTGTGTACCAGTTGGTACATTAGACTCACCCTTCCGTCCAAGCCCAGCTCACGTGCATGATGAAATCACTACACTCAAGGTACTGTCCAGGAACCAGAAAGAGCAAAACCAGTGGCACTGCCCTCAGATGTATAAATTAAAACAAAGCTCTGGAAATCTTTTGCATTCACTACTGGAAATCCAGTTAGGAAAAGGGCACAGGGAAAAATGATGATGATGATGATGATGATGATGATGGTGATGATGGTGGTGGTGGTGGTGGTGGTGATGGTGATGGTGATGGTGATGGTGATGGTGACAACAATAGTGATGGTAACTGACAATGAATGCTTACTATTTGCCAGACATGGCAAAATTATCCCTTTCGATGCTCTCATATCTCTACAGATGAGCACTAGCATTATCTGTTAACATGTTTACAGTTGAGCAGGATGAGAGATGAAAGAAGTTAAATAACTTGCTCAAGGTAATGTGGCTGTTAATCTTTCTGTCCATACTCTCACCTCAGAGTGCCGCTTGCTGGAATTAACCCGAGGTGTGGGTGGAGGGAAGGCGGTCAAGAGAGCTGGGTTACTTTTACTTCATTGCTCCTCACATCAACAAGGAAGGCTAACTTTCCCATGGCTCGTCACTTTGTAAATAATAACATCCTCTATGTGTGGTTGTATTGATTGAGTTGCAATTAATAAGTTCCTCAGGTCTCTATGGCCAAATTTATTAAACAATCTATTAAACACAAATAATGTACAATAAATCCTGGGGGTTTCCATTGCTGTGGGTCAATAATTTAACTATGATAGCTATTTCCCATACTACACAGGATTGGAAAATTTTAATATATTATAATAATCCTAATTTGTGTGGTGATATTATTGCTTCCTTCAGAAACAATTTGTAAAAATTAAGATTAAATTTCAACACCATATGGATGTATTTATACAACAAAAAAATCTATCATTTGCAGATAGGTAGACCTGAATAAAAATGAGTTACAGTGTTTGATATAGTTGCTGAAATGCAAACAAATAGGCATAGGTAGGCTTTAATATTATCATCATCATCATCATCACATTATTATTATTGACTTTATTTATTCTTTATTATATTATTTTCTATTACCATTTAGTCCCCCTCTCCCTAGCAATCACACACTATTGTCTATGTCCAGAGTTCTTTTTCCTCTTTGCTCAATCCCTCCGCCCCTACCCTCCCCCAGGCTATCATCCGGCTCTCCATTTATAAGTCTGTCCCCATTTTTCTCATTAGTTCATTTTGTTCATTAGATTCTACGTATGAGTGAAACCATATGGTGTTTGTCTTTTCTCTGACTGGCTTATTTCACTGAGCATAATGTTCTCTAGGTCTACCCATACTGCTGCAAAGGGGAACATTTTGTTCTTTTTTATGGCCAAGAAGTATTCCATCGTGTAAATGTCCCATAGTTGTTTTAACCACTTATCTACTGATGGACACTTAGGCTGCTTCCATATCTTTGCAATTGTAAATAATGCTTCAATGAACATAGGAGTGCTTATGTTCTTTTGAATTAGTGTTTAGGATGCCTTCGGATATATTCCCAGAGATGGGATTGCTGGGTCAAAAGGCAGATCCACTTTCGAGGTATCTCCAGAGGAAAGAAGGGAGAGAGGGAAGGAGTTGGGTGGGAGAGGATGGGAAGGAGAGAGAGACAGAAAGAGAGAGAAACATCTATCAGTTGCTTCCCATACATGCCCTGACCAGGATCAAACATACAGCCTTTTTGTGTATGGGATAATGCTCCAACCAACTGAGCCACCTGGCTAGGGCAGGCACGCTTCACTATGTGTTTAGAAAAATAGTTGTGAAAAAGAGTTACCTTTGTTGTTATTGTTAGAAGTGCAACAATATATTAACAGCATATTTTAATGGTGGAAGTGTAAATAAGATGTGTCAAACATGCTATTTGCCTTCATGATTTTGCATTCTTGTAAGCCTTCAAGTAGGGCTTATTGCGAGAAATTCCTGTTGTACCATATGAATTCTTTTTCTTATTTCTCTATTTCACCAAACTTTGTTCATGAACAGGTGAGTGCTGAGAGTAGCATCCTGGCCAGTGTCTGCTCACCTTTATTAACATGCCAATTCTTTTCTAAGAGCATTATCTTCCCCTACTTTGCAAATAGTGGAATAATTAATTAGGATTAATTAAGTTGCCAATAAATACCCTTTTGTTTCTACCCATTAACCTGCTCCCTTCCACCAAATAATAATAGCTTAAGACAGAAATTTATTATTTTTCTCCTGTTCAGAAGTCCAGGTTGAGGTAGTTCTCTGTGGTGTTGGGTCCTTGGCTCCTACTTTTTTGCTGTGCCGTGCATGGCTTCTATTCCCTCTTGGCAAAAGGTGGCTGTGGAAGCTCCAGCCTTTACCTCCACATGACAGCCAGTAGAAGGAGGAGGGGAGAAGAAGGGCTGCTCCTTGCCTTTTCAGACACTTGAGGAAGTTACGCTTACCATTTCTCTGCATGTCTCATTGGTCAGAATTAATCACATGGCCACACAGGAAGCCAGGAAGTATAGAACAGCTCTGTGATCAGCTAGAAACCAGGGGTCCTATTACTAATATGCTCTGCCACAGTCTGTTTTGTCCTTTAGGAGCCACAGACCCTTTGAGAATCTGATGAAAATGTGGAAACTATCACCTGAAGGATAGGTGAATTTTACAGTTAGTTTGAGAGAGTTTAAGGACTTCTTAAAGCCCAGGTATCCACAAACCCCCAGTTAAGAACCCTTTATTTTAAAATTTTTATCTTTTTCATTCATTAATCCAATTATATATTTTATTCAATAAATAATTATTATGTACTTACTATATATGTACTACTTTATTCTTGGCAATGGTGAATAAGATAGGCAAGGTCCCTGTTCTGATTGTTCCTGCTTCCCGGGAAGTAGCTAAACAATGAATAGGACAAAAGTGATGCACACTTGGAGGAAAATAAAGAAGGTTGAGATAATAGAGAGTTGAATGATGGCCAAGGGTGGCAGTTACTTTGGGTTGGAAAGTCAAAGATGGCCTTCCTGGAAAGATGACCTTTGAACTGAAATCTGAAGGTGAGATAGAGCTGGCCATGCAGGGAGCTAGGGGATGAGGAAGAATATTTCAGGCAGTGAGAGTAGCATGTGCAAAGGCCCTGAGGTAGGTATGAATTTAGTATGTTTCAGGAACAGAAAGCTGGGCAAGGATGGCATGAGAAGTAGGCAGAAGCTAGGTCTTGGTAAGAGCCATGGAAACCACTTGGAAAGGAGGGAAGAGGGGGAAGGATATATGATTCAGTTGATCATTGCTAGAAGATCATTCTGGATGCTACAAGGAGATTGGCCAATGAAGCAGAGCAGTGACCCTGGACCTTTTTGTTGTAAGGAAGAAGGGATTTATCCTCTGCTCTTCATGGCTGTGCTGAACACACGAAGACTTGTGCTTAGCCAGGGCCTAGTGCTGTGGCTTTAGTAACACACTGAAAGTCTTGCATGTTTAGGGACATGAGGTAAACCACATGTAAAACCACTTTTGTCTCTGTAGTGCCCCTGTGGGAGGAAGGTAGTGAGCATTCCCAGTGAAAAGGCAGGAAAATGCAGACGAAATGAAGCTGCAGTTCACCAAATAATCTGTCTTCCCCACCAATTGTTTGCTCACCCAACATGGGGCAGACAGAGCACATATTAATGGGCTCCCAGGGCCCCAAGGGAACCTTCTCGGGGAAAGTTGAGGTGGGGAGTAAGATAACTAAGAACATATGATTTTATCTTGTAATTCTCACAAGGGACGGTGTTTTGTGAATGACACATTTGGACTGTGGGGAAAATCTCAAGTGCTTAAAACAACAAGCAATTAAAACAGCACAATGCTGTGTGAACATAGTTTCAAGTATGATCATTAAAATGATACTGAAGCCAAAGCCAACAGGGCTTTAAAAAAAAACAAAAAACCCCAAAAAACCAAAAAAAACAAGGTAGGGAAGATAAACCATGCCCAGTTTGGCTTTAAACTCAGAGACTTTTGCTTTTGAATTTTCCTTGACTGGCCAGGGGCAGGGGCTTGACTGGTTTATCACTACTTCATGAAAAGTGTTTGATATCAGAATCATGGAGATTTGCATCTGAAAGGGACCTTCAAGTGAATGAGGCCGGTCCCCATGTGTAAAATGCGGAAAATGTGAGAACCAGAAATGGTGTGACTTCTCCACTGTTTCTTTTTCATTACCGCTTTTTCCTCTAGAGCCACCTTAAAGGAGCTAATAGTATATATCCCTTTGATGTAATGTGGCCGTTTTCAAATCCTGCCCCTGACCCAACCAACCAGTGTTAGTTTTTTCCCCGGCATTGCCAAAGCTCAGCAGAGCTCCGCTGTTTAATGAAAACGAAATTTCCTGTTTTGAAATCAAATTGGCTCAGTCATCTGAGATCCACCCTCCAAAATAAGGGAAATTTCCTTAAACCATTTTGAAATCTGCAATATTTTTCTCTCAGGAATAATGGAAAGGGGGATTCATTTCCAACATTAAATATGGGCTGAAGATGTCAGAGAAGTTTTGATTTATAATTTTATGAAAAGGGGAAAGAGGAGATTTTTATGGCTAAAGCAATGTTGGACAGTAACTTTGTTTAGAATGTGAAGGATTACAGGCACCTGTTAAAATATCAACAACAACAAATATTTCCCCGTTGGGAAGATTGTGCAATACTTCTTACCTGGACCTGGAGAATTTTAGAGCTGTTAGGAAAAACTGATTTTAAAACACCTCTGATTCTGAGCAACCTAGCTCTGCTTTGATGGAGAGGCTCCTAACACTCCCTGGGGTTCCTGGAGTCAGTTGAAAAGGTCTTGGGGCATCAAGCTTCACAGAGAGGCTTTCTGCATTCAGAATGTCCCTCCCCCTAATAGACAACCTAATTGGCTAATTGTAGGTTCAGCGGATCACTTGGACTGCAATTAACCACTTACTTCTGATTTTGCAGATAGAAGTGGCCACTTGAATCCTCAAAAGGTTCAGCGTGAATTCAGTTATCTGTGTGTCCAATTTCACCTGGGCAGAAAGTAGTTGGGAAAAGAATGAAAATAACAACCAATGATGGTCCTTGAAATAAAATCCCTCTGTTATGCGGTTCAGGCTTTCTCACTTCTGAAGGTGACAATAACAAATAGATAGTTGTCATTAAAAAAAAAAATAGTTTATTAAACATACCACATACAAATATCTTATTAACTAGAGGCTTAATTTTTCTCCTCGTATGCTTCATGTAGGGCAGGATGGGCCACCCGCTGGTTTTCAGCTTCATAACTTTCCACAAATCTACTCTTCCAAACCCTTAGATTGGCGGCGTGTCATTTAACTGGTGGCTGTACCTTTCTGTGTGAAACAAATGTGCTAATTTCTAGAGTGATGCGTTAACTCTCCTTGTTATTTACAAAATTCTGGAGAACAGCAGGATCCACTTGAGATGCCTGACCCTCTCTAACTATCTGAAGGCAAAGTGAAAGAGCTATTGCTTTCATACACCCTTTTGATGTAGTCGGTTATTTTATGTTGGGTCAAAGGGACCTACCTGGGGGATGACAGATGCAAGCACTATGCCACCAGTTTCCTATTAGAAGTGCACAACAGCAACCAAAGAAAATCATTGTGAGGATAGGGGGTGGAAAGTTGCTTTTGGGGGGAAATCCAGGAAAGAGAAGATTGTGACCTCTGTTGGTGCACAGTGTCAAGGACAGATGGGAAGAAGGTATGAATCAATATATGTCAACGGCACAGATGGTATAGCCATACAGTGTCCACATCCTGATTTTCTGTCCCCTGAAACTGAAATTAATAATGCCTTCATTACAAGCAGGAGCTGCCAAGCAGCTGACAGGACCCAAAGCAACTCCAGGCCCTGCTCTGAGTGGGGTGTTAGGAAAGCGGGTCTCTCTGTCTCTGTCTCTGTCTCTCTCTCTCTCCCCCCCTCCCCCTTCCTCCCCCTTCCCTCCCTTAGTTAAGAATGCTATGGATCATAAGGGAGTAAAGGAATCGTCTTTTGATGCTGAGTTGTACAGACTAAACAAACCGAAGATGGAATGACTGTGGTCGCTTCCTGCTTGGCAATATTTTTGTGCCAGGGCATCTTTTCCCAGGGCCCGGGCATGGTACAGGGAGAGGGTTAATTCTCGTGTGCCAGTTATTGAGCTTGGGGTGTTGAAGATTGCAGACTAGGGTTGGAAGTGGAGTGTAAAATGAAAATAAGCAACCACAAACCACCAAAACAAGTATTGGCACATCTTGACCAGCTCCGGCTAGCAACGATGAATTCAGTATTCATCACATGGACTAATTAATGCGTGCTAGCACATCGCAGTGCAATTTGCAAGTCACAGATTGCATTAGGTGATACAAATGACTCATTTGTGAACCTGAAGGATGACCTTTGGCAGGACTATCTGCTGACCTCAAAAAATATTAAAGAAAGGTTATTTCACCTTGCCATTGTCTCCAAATGCCAAAATAGCCCAATTAAAAACCTTGACTTGGAACCATAGGAGCAGATGCGAGTCCTAAAGGGCATTAATTATTTTCAGTGTCAGCTGGTTGTATAACTGAGGCCAAATGAGAGTTTGGAAAGCTATTAAGGCCCTGTATTACATGCACTGGGTCTAAGATTTGAATTCAGAATAAGGCATAGATTTTTATCTATTTAGGCAAGCTGTATAGTATCTATGCTGGCTGGCCGGTTAAGAATAAAGGGCGAACACAGGTGAAATGAAGCTCCTCACCCTTGCTGGGGTTCTCCCCTCAGCAATCATCTGCCTATTTTCCCAAGTTTATTTGCAGAACCATCATTAGTTACCATATTGTGAGGTCAAAATCATAAACAAGTGCTCAGCATTAGTTTGCTTCCAAGTGGGCTTTTCTTCCTTTCTATGAGCCTGAACACTACAGTGGTTCTGTAGTGATTTCCCCGCAAATGCAGTGACAGATGAAGATATGTATCCAAGCTAGGTTCCCATATGGCTAATTTCTTAATTTGTTTTAGCAACACACAGATTTTTAGGCAAATTAAAACACAGGGACCTCGGTATTCACGGTATGCTCTCCAGTTTGGCCATTTCTTCCTTCGGTGGATGTTAGTGAGTCACACCAACAGAAAACCACGTGTTAAGATGGAGCGAACAAGCCCATTAAATGGAACTGGCTCACAAGACTTCCAGTGGCTTTGGAAAGGGTTTTCCGGTGGCTCCAGGCTCTCACATCACCAGTGCTCACAGTGTCTGTGGCTGTTGAGCCCCTCTGTGTGTCCAGGTGTTACAAGATGGGAATGTTGGCAAGCAGGGAGTAACATGTTCTTTTTAGCACTTTTATAGCTGAAGTTTAAGGTTCTGGTTTACCATCATCTCCAGGAATGGAAAAGGAAGATTTCACTCCTGGGAAAAGATAAAATAGTGTGAAGAAAAGGCCCAGGAGATGGGAAGTCAGACAGACCTGGGTTTAGGTTTCAGTTTGGTTAGTCACTGTGTACGCTTGAGCATGTGACAACTCCTCTTGGTTTCAGTGGCTTCACCTGTGACTTAGGAATCATGATGACATCTGACAGGGCAGTTAAGAAGGTAGAATGATATATGTGTGTGTATGAAACTACTATATATACATATAATATATATAATATATATAATGAATGAAATTATGGCTATCATGATTTTCATTATAGGGAATTTTGAGAACATTTTCAAAGGTGCCATTTTTTTTTTTTTCTCTAGAATTTTCCCCCCTGTAACTTTTGTGAGGCTGTGTGCAATATATATGGCAGTAAACATGGCTTAGAAATTAGTCCTATCTTAAAATCTCTCTTCATTTGGGAAGTTGCTTCGTCTTCATAAACTTCCCATTCCTACCTGTAAATTGGGATAAGAATATGTACCTTTGTGAGGATCAAATGAGACATGGCTGCCTGTGGTGCTTAGCATTGGATGAGTGTTTGATACATGAATGGATCCCTGTTGTCCTTGCTTCCAGCACATTCTGCTCCTTTGTTGCCACATGTGCAACAGGTGAACCTTTTTGGCCAAGAGAAGATGAGGCTCTGTTTTAACTCTTCCTAGTTGCCTGGTGTTCTGTTCTGAAAGATGAGCACCCTGTTGAAATATATTTTCTCTAAACATTGACAGTGGGTAACTTCTCATTCTCAAGGTTGAAGAAAGATCTGCTTCCCCAGTTGGTATCTTTGTTTCTCTATTTTCTGCCAGCACGTTCGAGGGTGTATCCCATGGTACAGATCAAAGTTTGGCGGACACAGATGGTCCTCCCTGGCCCTTCAGATGTGGTCCATTGTATCTATGAGATAAGAAACTTCCTAGTTGTTCCTCCTCTGCCTCTCCTTAGACCACATGTTACCCAAGTAACGTGACTACCATTTTTCTCTACAAGGTTGCTATTATTCTAAACTGCCACTTGAAAAAAACCCAATTTTATTATAAGATCCTCATAAATGCCTGCAGTTAATGAAAGCGGGTTTATTTCTTGCTCTTTGGGAGGTGGCCACCCATGTCAGCGTTAGAGGGTGTCTGCACATCCTTGCAGGTCCAACAAGTGGCAAACAGATGGAGTCCGGATTCAGGGCTGCATTACCAAGAAAAATAAAATCTGTTCTTTCACCAAATGAGATTTTCAACATCTATTGCAAAGAACTCTAAGCCATGGCATATTGGCAGAGTTGGCTCCATTGACAATGAATGCATGAGCTGAAAGGCCACACAAACTCTATCAGCTCATAATTTTTATATACCACCCACCCTTAAATCTGGAGAAAGCATGCAATTTTAAATGTACCAGAGTAGAACTTCCTATTGAGCAGTGGCTTGTCTTTGTTTTGGCATAATGGCTCACCCAGCACACAAGATGCTTCTCTGGGTATTTGATAAATAATCATAACCCCTGGGCCACACCATTTTCTTCAGAGGGGAACTCAGTGTAAGGAAAGTATTTAGTGTGGGAATGGGGGTGCATTCCCTATATATATACATATATATAGGTTTAATTGCATAAATGCTAAAATAAGGGGGCTTCACCATAAAGGTGGTACTCCCCTGAGGGTTCAGTAAATTACTAAATCTCAGTTTCTTCATCTTTCTCCCTGAGTTGAAATCTCTTTTCTCTTATTTGTGCTCCTTATTTTAATCTCTGTTAGCCCTGCTGGTCATCGATCATTCCACTATACTGGTTCTTAAGTCTTAGCTCATAGTACAGTCACTTAGGAAGCTAGTTAAAAATGCAAATTGCTGAACTTCACTCCCAGAGAGCCTGTTTTTTTAAAGTCCAGGGTGGGGGGCAGTCATTTGAATTTGAACAGATGATCCCACCCCACTCCCTAACCCCAGGAGATGCTAGCATAAATGGCGCTTGAACCCTGCTTTGGGGGCCATTGGACCATGCTGATGGAGACCAGTTTGCTTCCCCACGAGCAAGGTTGAATGACACGAAGAGACCAACTTTAGTAGCTTCCAGTCATTTGAAGGCTTATTCTTCCATCAGTGGAATCCTAGTAAAAATCTGACATAAAACTTTATTCATATGAAATCAGACCCCAATCCCCCAAGAAGAAGGGGAACAGAGCCTTGTTTCTTGTGCACTGTCCCTCTATCTACAGCCAGCTAAGGAGCAGCTCTGCAGTGGTCTTGAAGTTCACAGCCTGTTTCTTCCCAGAGTGAACTGCAATGAAAGCCTGGGTCCCTATGTCAAGGAGACAGGACCTCCCTAGGATATCTGAGGTCCATCTCCATCCTTGCCTCTACATGGTAGCATGGTCTGCGCCTCTCTGAGACCTTGAGGAAAAAGGGATAAATTGCACTAGATCAGTTTTTCTGGAGGTTCTATCCTTCAGGCACTTCATGGAATACCTCGTGTCTTTTGCTGTAGATGAGGGCTACTCAGAGTATTATTTACCCTACGTTTGTCTTTATAATAAAACAAATCCATTCATTACTCCTTACCCAACATTTACTTAGGTGTCGAGCTAAGCATTGCTCTCTGTGAAACCCAAAATTTAATGTGCTACTTATAATTTCTTTGCTGATATTCATGAAAACAGCCGCTAAAATATGAGAGTTTCACTAAAGCCAGTGGGTGCACACAACCCTTGCGAAACATGGAGCTGGAAGATCTCTTAAAAACCTCCCTGCTCCCATAGTCAGTGGGATTAGTCTCCAGGTAGGTCTCTCTTGTTATTGCCTTGGGGATTTGCAGATGGAGTTGGTTATAGAGGAAAATAAAGAAATCCTCTGGGTGCCGGAAGCATATGAAAGACCAGTGGGAGTGGGGAGGGAAGACATAGCTTATACTACTGAGAAAAATGAGGGCGCTTGAGGCTTTGCGTGTATGTACAAAGGATCTAAATGGCTCAAAGAGAGTTTTTAATATTAATTTTGTGGCGACATAGGGCCACCAGCTGCTTAATTTTATTTAGGTCTAATAGGAAGTTTAATAACCAAGAACATCATTGGTTTCTTGTTTGTTCCTTTTATTGAGTGTCGAAGAGCTAACAGGTTTTATTACAGCTCTCCCAGGGCTGAAGCTGGCTGGTTAGGACAGTAGCAACACAGAGCTCTGGGGCTGAATCCTAGGAAAGAGCCTTACCCGGTGCCCATCATGTTTTGAAAACTGAGCTCTACATATGTGGATTTCAGGAGACGCTTGGTGGGAGGCAGAGGATGCTCAAGGGTTGCTTGCGGGCACACATTGCAATATGAAGGACAATGTTTATGACCTGTTTGTTCCCTGCAAGGGGGAGACAGTGACTCTAAATGTATGCCCACTAAGCTGGCTTGGGAATAGCACCAACGACTTAGCAACCGTGGTGGTCCCGGGCAAGGAAACGAAATGTATTTGAAGAGTGAGGGAAACTACAGCGTAATTAAATACACCCAGCATCTAAGCACATTGTGATGACATGGGAATCAGCTTAGAGTACGTACCAGGTTCCCAGCTTAGGCTTCAGAGACAGACAGGCCTGGGGTTCAAATCCTGGCCCAGCCACTACCTGCTTGTGATTCTTCCTTCGAGCAAGGTACCTAATTTTTTTGAGCCTTGGTTTATTCACATGGCACATGGGTAGTATGGGCACTTTCGGGGTTATCTTAAGTATTTAATAACTTGAAAAACTTTGCATAATGTTTGGCTTTTAGAGTAATTTTGTAGTACATCACAGGTGCTAATTTTATCCCCATTATCCTGTGATGGGTTTATTTTATTTAGGGTTTTTTAAAAATTTTTTTAAATCAAATCCAATAAGGTAGTGGTGTAGGGAAGGGATTGAGATTTCTACATCTCTGGTATTTTCCCAGAAGTGCAGTTCCCTTCAGTGACACTCTGATGACTAGTAGCAGTCTTGAAAAATTAGTCCTTGATAATCTTGAGATAACTGTGACAGGGTTATCGCCACATGATTCTAAGGCTTCAAGGGGAAGGGGTCCTTTGCATAGCTAATTCCTGTCCTAGGAAATAAGGCATTTCTCAGTGAGTGTAAGAACTACATAGAAATCAAGAACTATGACGTGGTTTTATTCTGCCCAAATCAGCCACATTTGGAGCCCTTTTTGTCAGCAAGGAAGTCACCCTTCCTTGTCAGGGGCAACAGGTGTTGAAGGCAGGAAGGAGCCAGGCCTGACAGGGTGCTGTGAAGCCAGAGAACCAGACTCTTGGTCAGAGACTTCCTCTTGAAGGTTCTTAATAAACTTTCTCACCTGCCAGGGGGTGCAAAAGCCCCAAATGTGGACTGGCTCTCAATGCAACTGGCCCTTTCATGTTGAGTTTTGGAATTCATCTTTGAAAAAGACGAAGGAAGTTTATTGTATAGCTCCTTTTCTTATTTTTGTTTTTGTTTTCTTTTTACCCTGTCTTCATGATAATGAACAGCAACAAAAAAGAATGCCAGCATTCTCAGTGACATTAACCCTCTGCCCTACCTCCTTGTCTGGCATTGTGAGAAAGTATTGAGTGCCTGTTTCTTTAAGGGCCACACTATGCCCTTAGTGTTTGTGCCCTAAGAGTTGCGTGTGTGTCTCCAAGGATTCTTCCCTCCCCAAGTTGCATTCTATAAATGGCCAATTAATAGCAGTTAAAAAGTTCTTGTTCCTGGTCTATCTGAAGGAAGAAACAATGCAGGGAAACGGAGACAGCCCCACTGCGATGGCTATACCCTATGTCTGTGATGCATTACCATAAACTTCATGCCACATGTTTTTGCATTGTCTCTTCTTACATTTATCCTCTGACTATTGTTTCCTTTTGTTCCAGCAACAGCTGGAAATGGTAAATTTGTGTTTTGAGCCAATGTTTTCTTTGCCTTGGCATTTTTAAACATTTATTTTCCTATGATCCAAAAATACCGGCAAAGATGCTTTTGGAAAGATCTTCATCTCACGCTGCCCATTGCCCTCAGATGCTGTCCCTTTAAATGAGGCCCCAGAGTTCACTTTCTGAAGTTCATTAGCTTGTGTTATCAATAATTTAGGATAATACTCCGGTGAAGCCTGAGTGCCTGGCCCACCCCGTTTTCACTGTCAGTTTTCTCATACCCTAGCAGTCCAGTGAACTTGATAAGTGTCCCATCATCCTGTTAATCAAATTACTTATGAACTAAAATTGACAGTTTTCATTAATTATAAAGGATTATTCTAATTGCAATTCAAATTTATTCATTTAGAACAGACGGCATTCAGTAATATTTCAGGAAATTTGCATATTAAATGGAGAGGGTCGTCCATTAAGTATGGTAATGTATGCATATTTCCTTATTTTTAACTTCTAGGCCATATGCACTGCTGCTACTTCAGCAGGTGAAAAACCAGAACGTGCTTAATTTGTTCAGCAGACACAGGGGCCAGAGCACATCTTTTGGCACCGGGCACTGGCACCCTTCTACCTGGATTCCTTCTGCTTTTCCTCTTCCCACCTCCCACGGCCCCAAGCGCAGCCAAAACCACGGTCGATCTTTCAAAGAAACTTTTTTGATAAACCTGGGCATTTCCTTCCCCGCCCCCCACCCCCCGCACTTTTCCTTTTTCTTAAATGTAGGCACAGCTGGTAAGGGTTGATTGAAATGTTTTGCCATAGAAGCTGTGTTCATTAATTTCTTCAAGATGCTGAAGTAGGCATTAAGGTTGCCGGCTGGAGTCCCTCCCTGTGACATGTGGAACAGCAAGGGGCCTAATAGTCAGCCTTGTAACATCAACTGGTTACCCCCCTCGTGCGGCATGAACCTTTCCCCTCCAGTGAAAAATGAACCTGTCTGAGACAAAAGCACAAACCACGCATGCAATGAGACAGTGCCATTATTCACACCGTATAGGCTGTTTTCAGAGATCATTAAAAATCATATCTCCATGATATTAATAAGCACCTTCCCTGATCCAGGTCTCGGGTAACAGGAAGGTATATTTAGAGCCGCCCTCACCACCTACCTAATCTGACATCATGAATCTGGGAGGGAAAAAAAAATGTATGTAAGATAAAGGCTAACGAGCTGGTATGGTAGGAGCCACTTGGCGTTTTAAACATCTGCTATGTCCCAGTGTCCCTTGCCTCAGCCTAGTGGGGAAAAAAAGGGTGTGAGCCCCCAGCCACACCAAGTTGTTTCTGTGAGTTTTGCCTCCAATCCCTAGGAATGATTGATATCTAGCCTTAATGATTTGAATACAGCATATGCCAGCTCATTCATCTCCAAAAACTCACATAGACTAACTGGTTGCTCACTTAGCCTGGTTTCAAGTAGACTTGTTTTTCATTTTTCTGCAGTTAAACGAAAAAGCTTTGTTGTTTCACATACAGATAGCAATTCTATTTGCTGAGCATATTTATCTCGGTCTGTTTGTATGGTGCGAGGGCTTTCGTGGCCATATGTTATTGATTGAAAAGACTCTGTTGCACTCCAATTCTGAATAGGCGCTGTGTCCCAGGGTGGTGTCCGAGAGGCAGAGACTGAGGGCGGGCTCAACTGCCTTGCCAAAACCATACTGAGGTCTCTTTCCGCCGCTCTCCCTCCTCCCAGGCAATATGTAAAAGTCCGATCAATGTTTTGGTTGTTTACACAACCTCTCCCCAAATCTCAGGGGGAGCACGCAGTACCCTCTTTCTCCTCATTGAGGTACAGCCATTCCTGCTAGGATTACTAGGAACGGCGCTGGGAGAACAGACTACCAAAGACTATTTTAGAAAACACTGATGGAAAATTCTCAAAAATCATTCAATCCCACTGGTGTGTGTTGAGTCAGGGGAAATTTCCCCCCTGTGTAACATCTTGTCCTCTACTTTGTTCAGCTTTAGAATCATGAAAGTCCCAGTCTTCATCCTGTTTCTGATGAGAGCGAATTTCCAATGCAAGTTTTAAAAAATTTAATTGTCACTGATTACTGACATGCTATAGTAAAATAATATAAAAGAATGCCGCAAATGATTAAAGTAAAATGTAACAACATATGCATTAAAAAAAAAGAAAAAAACCCTGTAACTCTACTTTTGTTATGGGAAATATTAAGTTGTATAATGTGACCCAGTGGTGTAGGATAATGGCTTAAAAAAGCTGTATTGTACAGATATTTTGTATATTGTATCCTCATGTGCAGTATTTCTGGTGGTTAATTTCTCAGTAGAGGGAGACTCTCTTGAACAGAAGTTGATTATGTAAGAATGTGGGCTGAAAGGGGTTCCAGGAGAGGAGAGTGGGCACAAGTATGCCAGCCACCCTCTGGAAATAGTGGGGACATTTTTTCGGGAATTGCTCCTGCAGTCAGCATCCATACTGTCTGTGAGAATAATGCCTAGGTCATCAACACAGTACTGCATATTATTTGGTGGAAGTTGATGGAGAGAGAGAAGGATAAGGACACAAGACATGTATAAAACATGACGTAGAGCTAATGAAGAACTAAGCCTAACAGAGGGAATGAACCTCTCTGAGCTCCATTTCTTCTTCCATATTTGTAAAATGGACCTAACACCTGCTCTTTTTCATGGGGGCTATTGTGAAAACCTCCTACCACCCATCTGTTTCTCAAACTCTCCTGTTCATGCAAATCACCCAAGTAGTCAAATTACTCATTTCCAGGCTATTTTACCTAAACATTCCAATTCAGTAGGTCTGGGATGGAACTCAAAAATCCATATATTTAAAGATTTTGAGGTGATTATTATGATCCAGCCAATTTTGAATGTATGTACTGCTGTATGATATGCACTACTCTTTGGGAGACAAGACTTGCCAAGTAAATAAAGTAGTTCAACATAACATTAGATTTCATGAGAAAAGCTCTAGCATATGGAATTCCAAGAATTCATTAAATTCTGGAATTTGAACTCTGGCCAGGGAAGTCACTGGGATGTTTTGAGGAAGATAATGGCTCTATGAAATGTGTAGTGTTTATGTACCAATGGGATTTCTAAGTGTCTGTCCACAAGGATCCATAGGGAAGGACAATTACCCTACCTCCACTAACGTACATACAGCCCTGATTTCTTAGAGGAGCCCTGAGTCAACAGGAGGTGCTTTTCAACCAAATATCTAGGTCATTCCGTGAACAGGTCCTTTACAGTTAAATACACTCTGGATGTGACACTATCATTACATACCCACTAACGAAATGAACTTGGAGAAAAGGAAGAGAGAGCAGTTTCCTGTCTGTGAAAGCATATAGAAATAACCATAGAGTTCAGTTATGGCTTATTTAAGAACCATTATTGATGCAGAACCATTTTGTACAATGTCAGAATGGTATAAATTGGATAACAATGGGATGACAGCATTATTTAATTTAACAGTAGTGCTACTGAATAGTTACATTTTAGCTGCCAAGTTAGGTGCATTGGGTAGGCACTGAGGTTCTGTTCTCCCCTCCTAGGGGCTCCAGCTGAGGATTAAAGCGGGAATAGAAGGTACATTGATCCTTGAGCCTCTGCCACCCAGGCCTGGGCAAGGTGGAATAGGCTGAGTGAGAGGATTTGCTCCTTTTCTGTGCTATCGTAGCTGAAAATGCATTGCTTCTCCAAGTTGTTGTCGTTAAGTATTGAAGGCTGGTTTTAGAAGTAGAAAAAATGATGGATCATCTCCCCTACCCCCCTTTCCATTCCAAAGCTTATACACAATTTAATGAAACCCCTATCTTTGTCAAACACTTTCTGTTCATCTTGTTGCAGCTAGTGGACTGCCAGGCTGGTTAGAGAGAATTAAATGGTGTGTCTCTGGTCTCCGGGAGCCAACAGCTTTAGTTAGTCATACTGAGGTAGGCACAAAATGCACAAAGATAAACGAGGAAGACTGAACGTTAAAACCATAAATTAAACAAGGTTCAAACATTTAAAAATAATAAAATGGTGTTAGATTTCATTTTAGTATTCCATGATTTAATGAAAGAGGGGCTATTTGTAGAATTTCCTGAGCAGATAGGTGACTCACTGGGGACAGTTTCCCAGAGGCCATTTCTCAGGAGAAGGTAAGCACCTGCTTCAGCCCCACCTACCCCCAGCACACACACCCTACTTTAAAATGTTGGGGATGTGTTTTTCTTTTGAATGGAAGGCTCTGGATCATCACAAGCTAATTGGAAGTAGAATTTTGTAGATGACCTGAGAAGAGCTCCCTTCTCTTTTGGAGCCATGGATTGGACTTTACCATTTCCTATTGAATTGCTGCAGCCAACTCCAGCCAGCTTTCATTTGGAGGGCATTCCAGCACTTTTCAAGATCCTGCGCAAGCTACTAGGATGTACAGCTAGGGAAGAGGGGACTCGCAGCCTCCGTGACTTTCCATAAACCACGAAGGCCATTTGTTCTGAGAAATCTTTAGAGGTTAGGAAAAAGCTTACCTGTGGTTCTGCGATTAGTCTGAGGGCATGCGTCCATTAATGTTTCATTGGGCAAAGGAAATCACATCTAAATAAAATAGATGGTTTGTAAAAATCACTTTTGCGGCACAGATTAAACACACCGTTTCTTTAAGGTAGGATCTAATCTCAAAAAAGTAATTGAAGCTCATAGTTCTCCTTGAAACATTTACCAGGCAAGAGATGGTTTAGGATAGAATGGTGCCCCTCCTCCCTCAACATAGCCGTATGCTGGTTGCATTCTACAAATTTTGATAAAGTATTAATGGTAAATAAAAGTGACTTTTCTAAGAGAAATGTTGACAGAAGGTTATACTTTTGTAAAAGATAGATCAACACGTAAAAGGCATTTTTGAACGGTCATTACGCTACATACTGGGGTAGTTTATCTTTGGAAGAACCACTGCTTGGTGGGTGGCCTGTTTCTACTTGGAATGTTGAAAATTTATTTCCATTTTACAGATTAGGACACTGAGACCAAAGGAGACACATACATTGTTTCTGGCTAGTGTTAGAGTCACTAATAAAATGCAGGCTTATTTCATAGCTCAATTAGGATGGTAAAGCCTCTTCATTTCAAATTCATGCAATTGGGAAATCAAGAAATATACACCTGATTATATTAGAAACTCTCAGTTTCCTCTTACAGTTCTGGCTGCTTCCTTGCTTCCTACCTGATTTATATAACTGCAAAATGCTCATAATGACCTGTGCCTCTTGCCCAGAAGAGCAAGGTGTCAAAAGAGGGGTGAATTCTCCCTGACCCTACCAGTGATTAGAGTGTGCCCTGAGGCATGAGTTTTGATTACCTTTAATTTAGTATGCATAACTTCAAATGGTCCTAATGATCATAAAATTATCTGATCCTCTTTAATATGCAACCGGGGTTCTTGGCGCTGTAGTAAACTGGGATTTTTCCCCCCATAAACCCTAATTTGGGCATTTGTTTCTCTCTTTTCTAAAACAAAACACAATAAAAGAAGCAAATTAAAAAAAAAAAAAGGGCTTGAACACTACTACTCTTACCTACGCCTGTTTGGAGGTTCCATCAGAGGGGAAATTCAAACACTTGATGGGGCTCATGACACATCCACACATTTCCCGTTGTTCTTCCTTCTGGCTGCTGCCTGTGAGCTCCTTTTCCCCTGTGCCATAATATTAATGTTTTTCCCTGCCGGCTCCCCAGCCTGGGGGTCACAGCTCATGTTTCACAACACGAGACGCCCAACCATAAATCTCCTTTAAATAATACAGACGGCAGGAGGGTCACGGTGGAGAGAGCCAGTCAGTCTGAACAAAGTGGCATTGATGCGTGGCTAGCGAAACAGCTTGACCAGGGCCCTGCTGGACAGGTAGAGTGCGTGGAACAGCCTTTAGTTAAGGGGAGGGAGGCATGCACTCTGCACAGTTCCAACCAACCAACCAGTTCAGGTTCTCAGTAGGAACTGGCTGCCAATCACGGGGGCTTCCGGAGAATAATCACATCACCTCTTCCTGGCCAGGCTGGAATGCCTGATTAACGTTAATTTGTGTTTGGAGGTGCAAACACATCTCTTCAGGTCTAAGTATGCATTTCTTGAACCCCCTTCACCATATTTAAAATGAGGTTGGGAACAGCCAGGGTGGGAGTAACAACGCACACCCAGTTGGAATACTCTGTGTGCTTGGGGTAAAGCTGTTTCCTTATTCCAGGACCCAGTGTGGTTAACTAAAGGGGACCAGAAATGGCCTGCTGAAACTTGAGGTGCAACTAGCAGAGGAGCTCCATAAGATGGAGAAAGAGATGAAGGTTTAGTGAGGGATTTGTTTTTGTTAGCAAAAATTATAACAATACCTATCATGTTAGGATCATATATCTGTGACTATACCTAACATGTGTGTGTGTGTGTATATATATACATAAACACATATGTTATGTATGTATATCTGTATCTATACAGATAGATACATCTAGAGAGAATATACATCAAGTACACACAAAAAATCAGTTTGTGTATAAAGATACATAGTACATGCATGTGTTTTGAAACCAATGATTTTGGAAATGATTGGCAAGCATACAAGGTAGTGTGCACCGTAAGTAAAGATGGGGTTAGTGGGAAGAACCACTAAGTTTCCAAAGACACCATTTTTCAGAATGTGGGTGTTGGATACCAGCTGCCCAACTCTAGCTCAGTAATTTTGGTCTGCCCAAAGGGTGTTGGGACAAAGAGGAGCCTCTCATTTGATTAATGTTTCCTTGCACCCCTTTTCCTGCAACTACTTAGCCACATTTTATTTTTTAAAAGTCAGTGTGACTTTTAATTTCTCAATTCCTTATGATAGTGGAGTGGGGAAGGGTTTGCATGGATGTGACTTCTAGGATCTGCTGCTTACCCAGTAGATTCCCTGAGAACCAGGGTACCCATGAACTTGGGGGGTGATTATGCTGGTTTTTATGGCTTATACCTCAGAGCATTTGTTATTTTCTAAAATTGTTGACATTAATTGCTATTGTGATGTCATAAACACTCAAAAGATACATTCTGGGGTGATGGTGGTCATGAAAGGGGAGAACAAGTTCTCTTCTTAGTAATTTAAAATAACATGATATTGATTATTCAACAATTCATCTAATGGAACCAGGGGGCCCATGAGCTTTGGAAGGTTTTGGGTCATATTAACTTCCTAAACTCTTGCTTATGTTCAGAAAATTTTCCCTTTTTAATTTACTCAATTTTACACAGGACCTCTTGGAGATGAGCAAATTACAAAATGACTCTAAACGTCAATGGAGCACTTAATAATAGTCTAAAATACATAAGCATTTTCTCATATTTGTACCCTGTGTGCACATGGCCTTATTTTTCTATTTTTTTTATTTTTTAAGGTTTTATTTATTATTTTTCAGAAAGAGGGGAAGGAAGAGAGGCAGAGAGGGAGAGAGACACCAATGTATGGTTGCCTTTCACCTACCTCCAGCTACTGACCTGGCCGGAGACCTGGCTTGCAACCTGGTTATGTTGTCCTGGCTGGGAATTGAACCAGCGATCTTTGGGTTTGCAGGCTGGCACCTTATCCCCTGTGCCACCAGCCAGGGCCTCTTTTTTTTTTTTTTTTTAAACTTCATCAATAAATATATATTTGCAATTCTCTGGAAAAGCTTTTTTTTTTTTTTGTTCTGATTTTGCTTATTTGGATGACCTGTCAGATGTAAGGGAAGCATATCAACAGCATTCTGTATGTCCATGGGATCATACTTGCTTCTGGTCCCAGGTACCCCACTGTTTACCTGCCTGGGTGCCCACGCCACTGACTGCTGGCTGAAGGCAGGGATGATTTCTGCCTAGTTCACTATGGTACCCTTGGTATATAGCCACAGTTATTTTAGGGTGACCAACTGCCCCGTTTGCCTTGGGACTTTCCAGGTTTGAGCACCAAAAGTCCTAAGCCCAGGGTGTCCCTGAGTCCTAAGCCATTTTTGCCCATAGATGCTCATCAGTATTTGAATAAATGAGTTCCTCTGTCCTACAGAGGTTAGTGTCATGTGAGAGGAAAGTCTCTTAGCTTCTGTTAAAGGTGAGTCAGCATCACCTCTCCCATGTATGGTAGGGGCTGGAAGCACCAGAACTGCATCCTCTCCACTTTCTGGAATTTCCCACAGTGCCCTAGAAACCTTTTCAAGCTAGAACTCAATCAAATGCTCCCCAACACATGACCAAATAGCAAATTGTTCTGTAGCATGAACTCAGACTGTTTCTTCCTCGCTCTACGAGGTGGGGCAAACTACTTGTCCCCTCTCTCATCCTTCCCCCATGGTCCTCACTTGTAAAATGTGTATGATAACAGTGTCTTTCCCCAGGGTGGCTGCCAGGTTCACTGGGTGCAGTCAAAGGACAGGGCACAGTGTCTGCTGGACGCTAGGTGTGCAGTGTGTGCACAGCACTGCCCCTTGTCCCTGCACCCCGAGCCTCCTCCCACACAAGACAATACTGAACATGTCCAGGTAGGCGACAGTCTTTTTGGTGATATGTCTTGTTAAACCAAAGTTGAAGCTGTTGTCATGTGAAATAGTTTGCCTGGAGAAAAGAATGCTTTTCTCTGTGTGCGATTGGTTTCAGAAATGCTGCATTTATTTTACCCAGAATCTCCTTGACTTCCTTCCACATTGCTGAGATGGGACGGGTAGAGCAGCTGAGTAAGCAGCCTGTTACAGGTGGAAGAGTGAAACTGTCCTGTGCAGGCTCTGCTACAGGATGAACATGAAACAACGCCCACACTGGCAAAGAGGGAAGCTTTGGATGGAGGCATATTCTATATTAATTCTGCCTTTCCCCCTCTCTCCTCACTGCATGACCCTCCCTGAGGGGACAAAGCTGGGGCCTGTGTAGGTAGGTCAGTGGCCAAGTTTCTATGCTGCCAACCTCAAAGAGACAAAAAGTGTACTTGGGTGAAGTGAAAAAATCAATCGGGCCCTGGCTGATGGCTCAGTGGATAGGTGCCAGCCTGCAAACCCAAGTATTGCTGGTTCGATTCCCAGCCAGGCACATAACCAGGTTGCAAGCCAGGTCTCCAGCCAGCTCTGTAGCTGGAGGCATTGATGTCTCTCTCCCTTTCTTCCTCCCTCCCTTCCCCTCTCTCTCTGAAAATAATGAATAAAATCTTTTTAAAAAAATCAATCAGGAGTAATTCATAAATAGTTGCTTTTAATGAAGGCCTGTG
The DNA here is from genome assembly GCA_004026585.1 of Noctilio leporinus. Lineage (NCBI taxonomy): Eukaryota > Metazoa > Chordata > Mammalia > Chiroptera > Noctilionidae > Noctilio > Noctilio leporinus. The sequence goes on from PVIW01000078.1 coordinate 181,668, forward strand.
TTTCATGGAAATAATCTCATAAAAGTGACCACTTTATTTTGCTCCCCTCATCTATATCCTGTACTCTTCATGCTACCCACTAAATGGGAAAGGGCAAAGGTTTCCTTACAGGTTCCTTGTTTTCTTAATTTTTCCCTATGCAGGCAGCCAAACAGAGAGGAAGTGTCACTAACCTGCCTTTAGAACTTGAGTCATTAAATCCCCTTTGCCCCAGCCCTGGCGTTGCATATTTCAATAATGAGCAAGAAAAATTGTTTTATGGTAGTTTAATAAAAGCAGGAGCCCAACGTTGCTTCTGTGCAAAGGAAGTGAATCGCAGAATTACACACTTCATGAACCAAATGAGTACCGCAACATTTGGCTTTGTTCGAAAGGTGATACACGTTTATGGGCCCATTTTTCAGCAAGATAAATACCGCACAGGCCAAGATTTCCCTGAAGTAAATATTGTAAATAATAAAAGACTCTGCCAAGTAAAGCTGAGAAATGACTTAATCCTTAACCAGTTATGCCATGGTGCCAAGATGCCACCGTCCGAGCTCTTGAACAAACTGCCCGTTTAATCAACTCATTTCATGATTAAGGAAGTGCCAGGCCCTTTAATTTTCCGATAATAGTCAATATTCCTCAATTCTGGCTTTGAAAAAAAACACTCACATAGGAGCTAGGGCACTTTATGGCATCAGCAAATCTGATTACCAAGAAACAAAATGGATTTTGAGGGCAGTTTTGAGTCACCCAGCAGCAATGTTTATGCGAATAGGTGCAAACTGGGAGACTGGAACGGAAAGGAAAAGCTGTCACCCTGGACCTAACTCTGTAATCCTCGTTTAGTTTCAGCTTATTCCAGTTGGATTCCAGTTCAAGTTTTCGGCTAGCAAGATGGGCTGAAGGTTTTCCTTCCTTCCCAGTTAGACTGTCTTGTGAGACGCCCGGGTGATAAAGAGAATGCATCGAAGTATTCTGTGAATAGGAGGATCCGCAGTGCAAGCCAGGGCAAGCCGTTCATCTGGCTGCGGGCGCGGTACTGCCCCAGGGTCCCCTGTTGTCTCAGTGATGGAGAATGAGTGAATTTAAATGCTTCCTGATATAAATGGGTTGAGTGCTGAGGTTTAAGCCAAGCAAGAGGTAGGGACTGTGCAAAATGGGTGCGCCTGTCTAAAGCTGCCAGCTCTGCTGTGACCCCAGTGAATTGTTGCCATATAGAAATATAGCTGGAATGACTCATTTTCCCAGTTTGGGAAATTTTGATTTTTCTGTGAAATCTCCCAATTTTTAAATGCTAGTCTCTTTATTTCCCCCCCTCAAAGGTTTTATTTATTATTTTCAGAGAGAGGGGAAGGGAGAGAGGCAGAGAGGGAGAGAAACTTTCATGTATGGTTGCCTTTCACCTGCCTCCAGCCAAGGACCTGGCTGGTGACCTGGCTTGTAACCTGGTTACATGCCCTTGCTGGGGAATTGAACCAGCGATCTTTGGGTTCACAGGTAAATGCTAGTCTCTTAAAAAAAAGAAAAGAAAAAAGAAAAAAAGAAAGCTTTTGCATCCCAAATAAACAAAGGTCATGGGCTCAGTGTTCGTGCTTTGCAATTTTGGGTCTGAAATAGAATGAAACGTAATATGCTGTGATGGGCAGCATTCAGTCCTGTGCCTGAGACGAAGATGGCAGCTCACATTGTTGAGGCCCTACTGTGTACCAGACTGTCCTAAGCTGTGCATGGTTTCCCTCATTGGGTTTTCCTCCCCCTTCTCAAGTAGGCACTACGAGAAGGTACTACTAGTATATTTCTTATTCTACAGATGTGGGAACAGCTCCCAAAAGGCTGAAGTGAAGCTTGAAATCCAGTCAGCTCTGTGAGCTCTTGAGCACCAGACTAGTTTCCTCATGTTGACTTGGCTGTGTCGCCCAACAGCAAGTACAATGAAATAGAAGTTAGGGACTTAGGTCCTGGTTTTGCAGCGGCCGCCTTCCCTTGAATCTGGGTCCTTGATCTGGGGGCATTCTGAGCCTCTGTGTCTCATCTCATTGAGTGGAACGAATGGCTCCACTTGATATTCCTCCTGGAGCATGGGCAAGGATGGCCCCAGAAATAAGTCCAGGAGTGCATGGAGGATCATGCAACACTCGGTCTGCACAGCAGAGAGGGGAGTTCGTGCTCATAGCTAGTCAGAGAGCACAGAGAGGTGATTGTGTGAAGCTGCCCATTGTCTTTGGGTTAAAAACAACTTAAAAACAATCTTTTCATTTAAATTCTTCAACTCAGTAAGATGTCTACTTGTGGAAGTGCCTTAACATGCAACTTGCTTTGAAAATTAATCAGCCACTGCTCATGGCTGGAAAGTTAGCCGACTGAGTGCATCTTCAGCGAAAAAGAGCAAAAGATAAAGTGACCCACCAAACAGAAGTGAACAGCCTGTTGTCTGCCAGGGTTGTGACAGGGCGGACAGAATGTGAAGGCCCCCCCAGCCAGGGCCTTCCAGGTACCATATTTCAGAGAAGCCAGAGAGAGAGGCCTCTGAGGCCCAACATGAAATGGTGCGTCAGTGCCAACTAGTAGAGAAAACTCATCATAGCCCAGACACATGGAGCATTTGAAGAGGAAAAGGGAAAAGTGACACAGAGGAAGTGGAGGTTAAATAGCCCCAGAATGATGCAGAAGCTGTTTATGCAGGTAGGCAGTAAAGCCTCTTCCTTAGGAGTGAGCAGCTGGCCTGGAGAAGGGCGCTTTGTGGGCTGCAGTCTCAATCCCATGGGACAGGCTTCCTTGCCAAAGGAGCTGCTTCTTCACACCTGGATCTCTAGCCAAGGATGCAAATTTTTTTTTTAAATTTAATTTTATTGTTGTTGTATTATATCCATCCCCTTTTTGCTCCCCTCTGTCCCCCTAAGGGTGCAAATTTGACCTCTCAACTTTGCTTCAGAGGATGACAGTGCTTCTCACTTAGAAGATCTACTCTGTTTCTGGAAACTCTTCTGTGTGTTCCGGGTGCCTTGTCTGTTCTCCCTCTCCAGTTTCCCTTTCACTACTGCCTGGCAAAGCCTCTGTGACCCCTCCCACAGGAACTTGCCCAGCTTTGAGCTTTGGTCTGACCTCCCCCATTTGGAACCCTTGCCCACTCTTCCCTGAGAACAATTGTGTGTCTTTGGGGACCATGCTGCGGTCTACTCGGCTCCTACAGAAGTGGTGTTGGCCTCACCCTACTCTGATCACTCCATTAAGTCGAGCCACTCTAGGATTTGAGCAGGGTCCCTTCAGTACTCTTGTTCTATAATCAGTGTGTAATTATTTTAGGGGTGGAGTGTTCACTGCATCTTGGGGTTGCTTCCTAATTTGTGAGAGGCCATCTTTTTAGCTAAGAATTTCTTCTCTTTTTCATACATACACACACACACACACACACAAGCACTTCTTACTCTTAGTTGTGGAGGGCAGTACACTATAGGGGTAAGACCATGGGTTTTAGAATCAGAAAATTCGGTTGGGGTCTCCTCTTAACTACTTAATGTCAATATAAATGTGGGGGAGGTACTGCCTCTCTAAACCATGGTTTTCATCTCTCTAAAAAGGTAGTTAAAAGAATACCTACATCACATGCGTGCCATACAAAGTCTGTCCTGAAAGTACTGAAATAATGTCAAGACAATTAAAACAGTTTGCATAGCCGATGCTTTCAGGATAGACCTCATATAGCTAGGTTAAGTACCTAACATGTATTTTGATAAATTCTGAATAAATGCTAGCTATGATTATTTTTATAATGGTAAATGTTGACTGACTACAGGTATCATTCTTTCTGGCCCATAATTGGTGATTGTGCTCAGTAAGTGCTGAATGTTGAAGGATTGAATGAATGAATGGATGAACAAATCATTGAACATGTGAATTCACTTGAGCCAGGTATACTCACTCATTTACTGTAGCAGCTGGGAATATAGCCATGAACAAGAAAAACAATATCCCTGTTCTCATGGGCTTATCTCCTAGTGAAGGCAGACAGATAATAAGCAAATTAAATAAATAATCAGGCTAATTTTTCAGATGATAGGTTTTAGTGGTTTGAGGTGAGCATGAGGAATATTAGAACTAGCAGTATTTGTCTTATAATTAAACCAGTGAGACTACAGAAAAGGGTTCAAATGTCCAATAAGATGTGTGTGTGTGTGTGTGTGTGTGTGTGTGTGTGTGAGAGAGAGAGAGAGAGAGAGAGAGAGAGAGAGAGAGAGAGAGAGAAGTGTTCTGTGTTTCTCTCAACAGCAAGAACCAGATCCAAATGGTGGTTGTTAAGATGCAAGTTGGATTTGAGTCTCATCAGTTGAGACACTTCTGGTTCAGTGGTCTAGGAGTAGCACAGACAAACCTTGAGGGCAGGGAGTATGTCATTAGAAGAGGATTACAGCAGGATTTGAGAGATCATTCCCAGTGTAAAGATTCTAAAATTTTCATGATCCAGTTGACATGAGGATGGCTCTTCATTTCTCTCTGATATACTATGAATGGCACCTGGGGTGGTGAATAAAAAGAATACAGGCTTTGGAATCAGAGTTCAGATCCCACGATCTGCTTACTGTTTGTGGAACCTTACTTAACTTCTCTTGACTTTACTTTCCTCCTCTGTAGAATGGGTAGATTCATAGGAATGAAATGAGGATTCAATGAACTAAGGCATATGAAGCACCTAGCATAGTGCCTGGTGTCCAATAAAGGGCTGTGACTATAGCAACAGATATTTCTATGGTGGTTGTTATTATGACCAAACTTGGGAGCATTCACTTCAGTGCTGTGCTTCAGGGGACCTTCCTGCTGAGGCAGCAACTGGCGAATAAGTCAGGGCAGTAGTAAGGGGTGGATGGGGAGCGGGTGATAGCTGTCTTGTGAAAGGTTGTGTCCCTGCTCCCACTCCCAGGCCCAGCACTCAGGTTACCACCCAATCAGGACTGTCAGAGAGCTCCCTTTCATTCCAGGTGTCAGGCAGCTCTTTCCTCATTTTGTCCCCTTCTAAGCTGTCCTTAGTGTTCAGGAAATCAAATTTTACAGTTGGAAAAGAAAGGGACAGGGAGGAGTAAGGACACAGGATGATTTGTTCCTACACCTCCCACCCCCTTCCCTTACCCAGCCTTGCTCTAGGAAGATGACCCTGACACTAGATTCATATAGGCCTTTGGCTCCACACTTGTTTGTATAAAATATAACTCCAGAGGGAAAAACACGAGATCCTCTTCTTTGATAAGAACCTGCCAATTCTGCTGGTCCAAAATGACTTGGTGTGGAAATTCCCTGCCGAGGAAGGAGGCAGCTCCTAAACCAAAGACGGGTGAGACACATCTGGAGGAAACCCAGGCTGGAGACCAAGGGCCTGACCATCTGCCAGAGGGCCAGATGCTGCTGTTGGAAGCCTCTTGCCTCCTGGCTTGTCATCTGGGGCCAATGCTGCCATCCAAAAGAAGGACCACAGAGCAGGAGGGCAATGAGCAATCCATCTTCTCCCACGTGGAGTTTTTAATTGTGTGACGTGGCCTGGGGAGCATGGGGAAGGGGATTAATGGTTTGCCCACAAAGCCACACCTTCTTCATGGAAAAGGCCATCCTGAAACACATGTCTTTGACCACCCAGAATGCATAGAAAATTACTCCACTGCATATCCCTTTCTCAGTCGTTGGTCTGAGGAGGTTGGAGGAAGAGGCTTGGCTGGGCCCTTGTCGGTGGGAACTGTCGTCTTCTGTCAACCTGGGGAAGTATTGAGAGTTTCTAACCAACTGCACTGGTTATAGGGCTTTCTGTGTTGCAAGTGTTCTTCCTATTAACAGCGTTGGTGTATGATTTTGGCCAAAGCAGATCATTGGAATTCAGAGGGATAGCCTCTTCTTTCCCCATTGCAGAAACAATCAGGTCTGTGCATATGGCACTCGTAAAAGGAAAATGATCAAAATCACATACACAAAAAGGACTATTAAATTCCAGATGAGATTACCGCTTCATGTGATTCCTACAATTTGGAATGTCTTTCAGCCTCCTAATTGCTCCCTGACAGGTAAACCTACATGGTAAATATGTAAAAGAAACCCAACATGGTAAACATGGTAGCATTATCTTCTACGCTGACATATCTGTTTTATGCTAAAGCCATAGGCAGGTAGGACAGTTAGCTAGAAAATGTTTTCAGCACCAGGAGGTGGTTGTGTATTACATTGTTATACTAGTATATATGCTTTAACCTACAAAGAATTGCAGTACTTTCTGGGTGCATGTCAGGCCTGAGTTGTTTTCATTTGAAAGACACACCTGTTGGAATAGTTTAACATGTCCTTTTTAATCTTCCATAATTATTCAGACAAAGGATTGTGCAACTCAAGAACTGAGGGAAAGTTATCTGCATTCCACGATATCAGGAGAGTCATATTGTGTAAGTCTAAATTCTGAGGCTGCTGGTAGATCTTCTGAGTTTATTAGGAGTGTGACTAGGTAACCTAATGACAAAACCGTGTGGCCACTGTTCATGGTAAAAAGGTGAGGGTATCCCTGGAGAGGGGCTATTTTAAGCTTCATCTCAAGAGGTTCCTTTTCACAGGGCTGGTAGGACCACCACTGCAGACAGTCCTTCCTAGGAGAGATAACCTGCTGCTTAATGTGGGGACAACAGTCTCATTGAACGTAATACTACCCTAGTGGAAAGTCTAAAGTTTTGAAAATAGAAGTGGAGAGAACAAAATGTCAATTTATAGTCAAAATTGTCTTTCTGGTTCTTTTTACTTTAAAAAAAAATTGTACTTTTTAAAAACTTTTTTTTTTTTTTTTAAGGCTGACAAATGTCCCAGTTAGGAAAACCTCTGATATTGGGCAGTTGGGGCGGGGGGGAATAAGAGCTACATTATGAAAATTAAAAGAAATATCCTATTTCAAAATTGGGGCAAATGTCTCAAAGCTCAGTGGTGAAAGAACTTCTGACTCTGGGTGGTGATTCATATGCTTCAAGGACTTGAGCACACTTGACTCAGAAGTAAGTAACTTCTGAGAAAGTATAGTGAGGGGCAGGCACTTTTCAGAAATTCTTACATCAGATGTCAGGTGTTTAGCAATCATGTTGAACAGTTGCCGATGCAACTATAGTACAAGAAGAGCACCTAAAGCTATGAAAAAGGACCAGGGGCTATTCAGACACAGGATGAATGTCTCTTATTTAGCAGCTGATTTCAAAGGCCAAGAATAATCTTAAAAGTTACGGTCTTTAAAGAGCAAGAGATTAGAGTCTTCTGGGGAACTGAACTCTGGTAAAATAATCCCTTTTACACAGTTTGGGATTAGCAGTGACCTTCCAATGGCAAATAGTCACAGGTAGTGTTAGTCAGTCTACACACATTGTCACCTTTTTTTATCCTCACCTGAGGACGTTTTTTCCCATTGCTTTTCAATAGAGAGAAAGTCGGGGAGAGAGAAACACTGATGCAAGAGAGAAGCAGCAATTGCTTGCCTTCCATAGGCACCTTGACTGGGATGGAACCCACAACCTAGGCATGTGCCCTGACCAGGAATTGAACACACAGCCTTTTAGTTATGAACACTCAGCCTATAGTCAACCTGCTGAGCCACACAGGCCAGGGCTTTGTCTGCCATCTTTGATGTATTATCTCTTTTCCTTCTCACGGCAGGTATTATTATTTTCCCTATTTTCTGTTGCTGAAGCTCACCTATTCTTTACTGGTTGAGAGAAGATATTATCCCCCATGCCCCCACCCCAGCTAATCATCTTATAAAATGAAGGTGAAAGTAACTTGGTCAAAATAGCCATGGTGACTATGGCAGAACGTGAACCCCAGTGCTTTTTCCACCTTTGGATGGTAGCTCTTTTGAAGTTTTGTTTCATGTGTAATAATTAACACAATCAATTTGAGCAATTCATTTATGAATTTCATGGGTTGTATTAGTTCCTCTCTTGAACTAGATGAGAACACCATAGTAGTACTGAGTGACTAATTAAGCCTTAATAAATGCAGACTGACTGCTCAGTATGTCTCCTGAGTTAAATGTACCTTAGGCTGAAGTCAAGGCACTGAAATTCCAGGTGTACTGCCATTACTCCTGGCTGTATGACCTTGGGCACATCCCTGAAACTCTAGTGGAGCTACTTGGGCAGGGTGGGTAGATGGGGAGACATCCAGATTGTTCCTGATCTCCTAGTGAAAGAAATCAAAATATCAAAATTGAAAAGCCCCCCTGCCCCCGTATAAGGGTTTAAAAAGCTTAGTAGAGTCATTTTAGCTACAGAGACAGTTTTGATGGAGTGATGAAAGAAGGTGGACAGATTATGGGAGTGGGGGAAGTAACCATCCATGTTGCATCCAATATACCCTAAGTGTAAATATGTACAACACATGTGCACAACATCAGAGGAACAGGAACTTTGAAATCATACAGTTTAAGTCCCAGCTTCTGCCCCTAGCTGTGTGGTCTTGAACAAATCACTGAAACTTCTTCAGTTTTGATTTCTTCATCAGGAAATTATGGGCAATGACATTCTCTCAAATAAGATTAAATGAGAGAATTATGAAAACAACTAGCACTTGAGACATATGAGTCATCAAAAATGGCAGCTATGCCCTGGCTGCTGTGGCTCAGTGGATTGAGTGAGGGCCTATGGACCAAAGCATTGCTGGTTCAATTCCCAGTCAGGGCACAAGCTTGCGTTGCTAGCCAAGTCCCCTTTGGGGGCATGTGAGAGGCAACCGCATATCGATGTTTCTCTCCCTCTCTTTCTCCCTAGTCTCAATAGTACTGAATAGAGAAGAAATGAATATTTTGTGATAAGGGCTCCACGTAGGATTTCAACATGTTTCTCAAAAGCTCTATCTGCAAGTGATTAAGGGATATTATATTGTGATTGCAAGTGATTTGAAACTTAGTAAAGGGCAACCAATTAATATTATTTTTTTCTTCTTTTGTTATCTTTGGGTCTAAAGGACTTTTTCTTGTTCAAACTACCTTTGTCTTTCTTTACTTTTTTTCACTTGTTGTCTGTTGTGCAGAATAATTTGGAATTTCCCTCTTCTTTCCCATCTTCTTTGAGCCTCCTCTTCTTTGCCTTTCTTATTTTTGCTATATCAAGAATCCCTCTCAGGAGAAGAATTGCTTGTATATGTCAGTAGTTCCAGAAGTATAATGTGACTGATCTTAGGAATATTATTTTGGAAACTTGGAAGCTGTAGCTCGACAGCTAGTTGGAGAATTTGAAGTCCAGATATGTTTATAGACTGTAAGAGCTTTCTACCTCTGTCTCAAGGGTTGAGGGTTATAGGTTGGTAGTTTAGAATATCCCTTGGCCAGATCACCTCTTCCTATTTGAATTGCTCACTCTTCTTTCAAAAAGTGTCTTATTCACTGATGATCCTCCACTAGAATGACAGCAGTGTCTTCAGTCCCTGACCTGGGTGGGTGACTTACATTCTTTCAGTTTCAGTCTGCTTATCTGAAGATTGGGCATAATGCATAACATTGGGGGTGTTGCCAGTGCTAAATGAGGTAATGCATGTAAAATGCTCAGTGTACATAGCAAACACCCAGTAAATGTAAATTGACTTATTAATTTTATTATCATTATAAAACACTTTCAAAATAATATTTTACTGCCTTTTTAATACTTTCAGAGTGCTGTGCAGGGTACTTTGCTGATAGTAAATGCTCAATGAATAAGCTGATTACCAACATTTTCTATTGGCGCCTACCTGACTTATTGATGTTTCAAGTTTTATAAAGAAAAATGATAATACATTCTCTTCAACTGGCAAATGGGGGAATTTTGGACAGGGTCCTTATACGCTGAAATTGATTTTGGTATTTATTATAATCTTTTAAAATTTCATTGACCGTTCATATTCATTTATTTCTATTATGAAGTATTACATAATATACAAAGTTCATAGTATTTATGCCATAATTCTTTTCTAAAATCAAAAGAACTTAGTTATGAAACACAGATGATGGGTTATGGATTTAGAGATGTGAAGGAGCTTGTACTTAGTAAAGCTTTCATAGACATTCGCCCATCTGGTGGTGGCGAAAGTCCATTGAAATTGGTAGGGCAGGTGTGAGCTCTGTTTCACACATGAGGGCACCAAAATTCAGGGAAGCTGGTTGATCTACCCCTCTGACACCGAGAGTAGCTGAAGTCCCATGTCCTTTTCACCATACCTTCTGCTCTTCCCTGTCATATTGAAAGAACAACTAATCCTTGCACTAAGACCATGGACGAGGTGAAATCAGGCTTGGACTTTAAAGGATGGGCCACTGTCCAGATGCCACAAATAACTATTGGAAGGGAGGGGCTGATGCTTCTTGCTCCTAGTGCCATGGAGAGTAGTCTGCCACTTGACTGATCCTAGGATGATTTCAAGAGGTATGAACAACAACAACAAAATGGTGGGGCGCCCTGGCTGGTGGCACAGTGGAGAAGGTGCCAGCCTGTGAACCCAAAGGTTGCTGGTTTGATTTCCCAGCCAGGCCACATAACCAGGTTGCAAGCCAGGTCTCCAGCCAGGTCCCCAGCTGGAGGCAGGTGAAAGGCAACCATACATTGATGTCTCTCTCCCTCTCTGCCTCTTTCCCTTCCCCTCTCTCTAAGAATAGTAAATAAAATCTTAAAAAAAAAAAAAAAAAATGGCGGAGGTGGGGGTGGTGGAGGCAAGGATCCTGAAAGGATTACAAACATACTTAGGTATTAGGAGATTTTACTTTTTATTTCTATGCCCTCTGTCCTATATTTTCTAAATATCTGTGGATATAGGTAATTTTCAAGGACCAAATGTTGAAATTTAATACCCCTTTTCTTAAGCTTGGAAAAAGAACAAATCAGATTTAATTCAAATAATACATATTCTCTCAGCATTTTCCTTTTGCATCAGAATTGTATAGGGAAGTATAAAGAGTGCTTATGACACAGTAAATATTCTGCCAACCTTACCACTTTTGCCAGGAACTTGGAAGTGGCATTTTTGATAGCATGCTAATTTTTTATTAGTAACTTTTCTTCCTTTTGGTCTTTTGTAGGGCTTTTACTATTTTGGCCAGAGTTGCTTGAAATACATTTTAAATGAAGCTTCCCAATGCCCCCTCCCCCCTTATAAAAGGGCATAGCCTCGATTATTTAAGATGTTTTAACAGAGCCCTTTGAGCAACACCAAATCTCCGAGACATTTCTCAGAGAATATTGTCCTACACCTGGAACACAAGCCCCATTTTGAAACGGTAATTTGGTCCCTAAAGGGCCCTTTGGGTTCTGTCCCGCTGCCCTCTCTGGCTGAACTGTCTAGGAATAAAGCCCAAGATAAATGGGGCTGGATTTATGCAGAGTAATTTAAAGCTGCCTGCGTATGCTTGTCTTTCTTACATGGAGTATACTTGGAAATTCGTTTTAAGTCTGAAGCATTCTTTGAACACCTGATTTTGTGCTTTGGTTTTATTCCTCCCCCTTTTAGAACCGTTGTTAGAATGCTGACGAACCTTGGCCTCAGCAAAGGATTAAGTGAGCAGATTCTTCAAGTAATAAATCTAAAGACATATTAAAAGCAAGGAAAAGGGATTTCCCCAGTGTTTTGGGGGGATTTATAAGTGCCAAAGGCTAAACAACTTACAAGAGAAGTAAGATTGCTCCTTTTTCCAACCTGGTCATGTTGTAATATTGTGACAGGGTGTAGCATTAAGCTGGCTTACTAAGTAGAAACATGTAACATAATTGAAAATGCACAATACAGATAGGAATTCTCAATACAGCAATGCCCTGTTGTAAAGATTACACTGATTTATAAGAAATGCCTTAACTCCTAATCCCAGCCATGCAAGACCAGAGCCGAGTCTTTTATAACCAGGGACAGAGGGGAAAAAAGGCTTAAATATATATTCCCAACATTGAATATAAATTTGGAATCAGTGGTTGAGCAGGCCATTCATTTCTCTTAAAACAATGCAGCCATGAAAAACATTTTTATTAGGTTTTGACATGTGGATTTTCAAAGAAGTTCAGGCATCCTCTATTTGAGACATGACGGGTATAGCCAAATCATGGAAGAGTAATGAAAATGAATGGTGTGTGGGAGAGAAGAATAAATATTGTGGGACATAAACTGCTTAGAAAAGATCAGCAAAGAAGAGAAGTGTCAGGCTGGTGGAAATAAAACCAATGGTATAACCTTATCTATAAAGTAAGGGTTGCAAAAAATGGAGGGAAAGGGGAACCTTGGAATAAATGCTGAGGGAACAAAATCATTCTGGATTGAAATCAAAGATGATAAAGAGGAGAAATAGAGTAGAAATTGAGTGCACTATTTTTTCCCCTTTTTCTTTCTTTTTAAACATATCTTAAGAAAAGTCATATCATAAGTTCTGATCAGAATAGGAAATTTTGATGCACCACGTGTTGATGCACCACGGAAACAGATTCTAGTCCTAGCCAACTTCCAAGTAGTCTGTTGAACCCTCCATCCCAACTTTTTTCCTTCTTTCAGTGATATGGGAAAATAATATTTATCACTTACATTGAATGAGATGGTATATATGTAGATGGAAGAAGGAGATGTTGTTGAACAGAATATTAAACTTACCAGGAAATACCAAGTGTAGGATGTGTGTGTGTGTGTAAGAATAAAATGGGGGAGAGATCTTTTTGAGATAATATTCCCTGGTTTTGCATGCAATAATTGTGGATAAAATTGGCTTATATACATAACAAGGGAAGCATTTGATTGAACTGTACCAGTTGGCAAAAAGAAACAAATATTTAAAATAAAATAAAATAGCCCTGGCTGGTAGCACAGTGGATAAGACACCGGCCTGCGAACCCAAAGGTCGTAGGTTTGATTCCCCAGCCAGGGCACGTAACAAGGTTGCAAACCAGGTCTCCAGTCAGGTCTGTGGCTGGAGGCAGGTGAAAAGCAACCATACATTGGTGTCTCTCTCCTTCTCTGCCTCTCTCCCTTCCCCTCTTTCTAAAAATAATGAAATAAAATCTTAAATATATATATAAATAAAAAAAATAAATAAAGCCAATATTAACCTTTGATTCATTTGGTTTTCAACAAGAATGAAGAAGATTCCAGAAAAGAGTCCTAGTCCATAGGAATTGGAAAGCTATAGAGGCAGGAGAAAGTTGAATATTCAAGACGCTGTAAAGGAGAATTTACTGAGCCAAGAGTAGCTAATTACTGTGTGTGCATACAGTGTACACACCCATGTACATAAACACACATACAGTGCATGCAAGTGTACATGCATGTTCACCCATGCACACACATTATGCATGCAAACACACATGAGTGCAAGCCATGGGAAATTATGCACTTTGATGCTTTCAGAGTAGTTGGCGATTCTTTCATGTTAAAGAGACTAATGTCCTAGCCTGGTTTATTCTGTGGATTAGCTTCCTGAATGGGTAAAGAGTTTGTCTTGTGCTCAAGATTCAAGGTGTTTTGTCTTTAACATTTCAGGCAAGGGGAAAAAGAAAACTAATAGTGGCTCTTTGAATTCTCATAATACAATAAGATAGACACTAGTCCGGGATGTAGAGAAAGGACATTGATACTAAGCGACAGTAAATCATATCATGAAGACATGGCTAAAAGGGGGTAGAACTCATGCCATCAAAGCTTATTAAGTTTTATTTTTAAATGTTAAACAGAAAACCTACACCTTCATGAGTGATTCATCCCTAAGTGAAGAGAAAATGGCATAATCTCAGCTGCAGAATATAAAACTCTCATCTGTTTGATACCAAGCTTCACAGCAGGGTGGTGGGAGTGGGAGGAGGTACCAAAAAAAAAAAAAAAAGAAAAAAGAGAAAAAGAAAGAAAGAAAGAAAGAATGAAAGAAAAGGCAGCAGACAAAATGAAAAGTATAAATAGAAGTATTGAATATACAGTAACCTGGAGGAAATTACTATAATGCTGCTTTCAGTTCTTGTCTCCATTTGTAACAATGAGAAAGAAATGCCTTAGGTATGTAAGATAATGCTATAGAAGTCCCATGGTTTAGACAAGAAAAAGGGCTGTGTCTTGAAAAGAAAAATGAAAAGGTTATCAGAGGCCTATTGAGGGTTTGCATGGTTCTGTGAGGCATGTTGAAGTGGCTGATGGCTATTTTGGTGTCAAATATGGGGACTGGGTTTTCAAATGAATGAGTGAGTGGTGATAATCTTTGATTTTCTTTTCAGGAAAGCATAATCACTACACTGGTCACCAGCTTGTGTCCAGAAGAGCAGGAATTACACAATTCAAAAATTAAAAGAAGTATAACATTTAGGGAAAAATTCCACCATTGTTTGATCCTGTATAATATCCCTTGAGTGACAGTTTTTGCAAGTTTCTTTTGTATCTAGCACATACAGATATACAGTATGCATTTTCATTCTATGCATTCTCACAATAACCTGAGTGATAAAATGTGATTACGTCTAATTAATAAAAGAAAAGCAGAAAAAGTGAGTAGGAAAGACGTAGATTTTCTGCTTCGTCTTTGCCAGTGGCTTACTCTGTGTCTTTTCACAAATTTAATTCCTATGGGTCTTGAATCTGCAAAATGGGAGCGTTGGAGCAAATACTTGAGGAGAACTTTCAGTTGTCCTCATTGTCATTGTCATTGATGCATTTATTCTCAAGTTTTCAATTCATCTTGACCAACATCCCTAAAGGTTCCCCCACCTGCCCCACACACAATCTCAGGCAACAGAAAAATTGCCAGACGTGGAGGAATTCATTTTAACATTTGAACCTTAGGAGATCAAAGTATAACGACAATGTGAATCCCTTCAGCTGTTTTCAACTGAAAACCTCAGCTTAAATATTGTCTTAAGCAGAATTTTTGAATCCTTCCTTGTTAGTCGTATTCTGTTGGCAAATACTGATTTTCCCATTGACGAATTCACATACTATTGGTTCGTTCAGCGTTTATTGAATGCCTTCCATGGGGTAGGCACATTGCATTAAGAGTTTGAATGAGCATTCTGGAAAGCTAGCCACTTCCTTAAAGGTGAGGTTTTCCGTTATGAGCTATCAGGATAGGCAAGCAGCTCTTTCTCAGTAATGTATATTCACATGTGGCGAAAACCAGTACAATCAGTAGTAACTGCATGACTAAAGACATTGGTAAGATGAGGGCAGGAAAGGGAGAGAGTCATTTAACATATTGGTGGGAGAAACAGAGGGAAGAAATTTCTACCTGTCCTAGTCAGGAGAAGGTCGCATCTATTGAAGGCGGAGGAAAATCTGGTGGGAATGGGGGAGATGAAGAAAATCTTAGGTCTGTGTCTTGAAAAGAAAAGTAAGAAGGCTGTCAGAGGCCTGTTGAGAGTTCACATGGTTCCAGAAGCTTCCATCCACAGAAGAGCTGGCTGGGAATGGAGACAGAATGTGCCCACGAAGGTGGAGGTGGCAATGAGTGTTCCTGGGGTGCTAGAGGCCTGAGAAGAATTTTATTTGGGGAGAGATGGAGGGGAACTAGTAAAAATACATAGGCACCAATTCACAGAGCCAGAATCCTAACCCTTTTGGTCCTCCTTTTCTCCCAACTGCCTCCTTTTCTCAGTTCCATTTCCATGCCTTTAATAGAATTTGTCAATTTTTATTGGGATCTGGTAGAGGTATAAATTTAAAATTGAAAACATAGAGCCATAGAAAATGTTTTCTGCCAACCCAGTGAACACATTTTGCACACAGAGTGTGAAAGCTTTCTCTGGCTATGTAAATTTATTGGCTTTATGACTGTAGACGTGGTCCACAGTCTTGCCCCTTAGGAATGTGCCCAACTTTTTCTGAGACCAATTTGGCCTGCTTACATTTTATTAGCCATGATACATTGGAGCCATAGTCAATACTCTGATATTTTTATTGTAACTCAAGCATCAATTCCACCTCTATATAGACAACATGCATGCACATACACAGAAGAGAAAAAATAGAGAATGAATTTTAAGAACTTCTTCTATTTCTTTACCAACAGGGAAAAATGGAAAAAGAACTCAGAAGTAACCGAACTGTCAATATGTGTTTTCTCTTGTGGCTCTCTTTCCTAATCAAATAAATAATTTGTAAGGTTTTGATGACAAAAGATGTGACTTCTGCTGAGCCCTCACCTGCCAGCCTTACTGCATGTGGTCTGATTTAGAGATTTAAGCAGAGAAATCATCTTCTCTCCCGTTTCCCCTGGAAACACAGAGCCCAGCAGTGAGGTTAATCATTTGAATTTTGCAATTCATATTGAGGCAAAATAGAAATAATTCCTTATGTTGGACCCTGGAAATTTGTTGGCAAACTTTTTAGAGCACAAGGTTAGATTTTTCTTCCCTTTTGAATCATAAATATGAAATGCTTTAAATATATTGTTTTATAACCCAATCTCCCACTGAAGTGAATCCTACTAGGCAATATAAAATGGAGTGGAAATCACTTATAGAATGCCAGGTTAGAGTGAAAATAAATAGAGGAGTATAAAAGAAGCTTCCAACCACAGAAGAGCTGACGGGGAATGAAGATAGGATCTGCCCATGAAGGTAGTCATTCTAAACAGGAACTTCTCCTAAGCTTTTTGTCAGAGTGGTCTGAAAAAACTTACATAAAAGTAGTGACCTACAGTATCACCTATGAAAATCAGGTGAAAGCCACTTTAGGTAAACAGGACATTCTAGACAAGAACCTAATATAAAGCTCACTACCCAAAATCTGTGGTAATAACACTACAAGTATACCTCAATAGGTACAACAGCTGTTTCTGAAGAAACTATGTAGAAATTGAAACCTATTTTTTAAATCTAGGGAAATTAAATTGTGGTAAATTTTGTAGCATATTTTTAGATCAGAGATTTTATATATTCTTTGGCTTGAGTGTTATTCAATAGACATCTGTGTACCTGTTTGTGTGTGTGTGTGTGTGTGTGTGTGTGCGCGCGCGCGTGTGTGTGACTGTATCTTTTAAGTCAAAATGGGGACTTGTGGTCTTAAAAGTCTAAAAAAATTATGAAAACAGAATCTAAGCCATTCATGTGCTTAGTCATTGAAAAAAATGTTTATTAGTACCAACTTGTCTTTTGCCAGCCATGTGTCAGAATGAGGCTGAATATTTGAAATTAGGATCTTTGGGGAAAAAAATCTGGGATTTTATATCTATGCTGTCCCCATGTGAAATATAAAGTCTTCTTTTGTAAAGAGAATATATCATTCTATGTTTTATAATCAAAACATATTAATTTTTATTAATTTTTCCAATACTATGCCCATGCTTAAATATTAGCCTCCCAGTAGTTAAGCAACACTACCTTATGTAGACATTAGTCCAGGATTAAATCTTTTTCATTTTGAAAGAGAAACAGAAATATCTTTTACCTTAAATTAGCTCAAGATTAGCATAGCGCTGGGATTGGAGTTCCCCACGGTGAGAAACTTCCTTTATGCCCAAATCTGTAGAAGCGCTTTCATCTAAGGAACGTGTTTGAGAATCCTTTGGACTTGAATGTACCATTGCAAAGCAAATACCCATCCATCTAACTTGGAATGTTATACATCAGAAATAGCATGGAATTTGTCAGTTATTGATGAGTGTTGCTGGAAGACACGGAGCATCTGGCTTTGGACCAGCGCCTGATTGCCAACGCGATGCACGTCTGTTGGGTTTCTAAAATTTGTGGTTGAGCCTCTGGTCCATACTGCTTTTCAGCGTGACATGCTGATGACAGAAATACCTCAAATTATGACTTTTCTTCTTACAGGCTGCACAGATAACAACTATAGCCTTGCAGATAATCTGGAAGGCAGGCATTGATGGGTCCCCTTTAAGGGTTAGGACAGGAGAGTTGGGCACAAGGCAGCAACTCGCTTTCCCATTCATAATGAGCGTTGCCAGCAAGGCCCGGTTCCTAGGCCTGTTTCCTTTCTTCCTCCTGCCTTAGACCAACATCTTTCAAACTGTGCTTGGAGTGGGGGTTGGGGACTCATGGGGAGGGCACAGGTGGGGAAGCACTTCAGTAGGTACTTTGCATAGCACACCCACTAGATTCAATCACATAGTTTTTGACATTTGACGGTGCTGGGAAGAGAAGAATTCAAAAAGATAGCATCATGGCAGAGAATAATGGTTAAGAATATAGACTTGGGAGTTTGGCAGACTTGGGTTTGAGTTTCAGTTCTACCCCTCAGTAGTGCAGCAGGTGAGTTGCCTGGGCCTTGTTTCCTAATTTGTAAAGGAGCCAGTATCTTCCCCACAGGGTAGTTCCGAGAATTTGATGAGCAGATGTGGGCAGAGTGCTAGCTGAGTGCCTGGCCCATAACAGGTACTCCATAAACCTCAGATTACCATCTCCTCTCAACACCCCTGAAGCATGTGTATTGTTAGCCAATCTCCCAATCGCAGAACCAACAGGACCACCTTCCAGCCAACTAGATCAGCCCAAAATATGAATGTTACCCCACTTACTGTATTTTGCTAAGATAATTGAAATGAATAAAACTTGGTTCAGTGTCATTGTAGCTATTCTGTTCCGAGAACCAAAATAAACCCCTGAAACACTAGGGCAGTGACTTAAGTATGTAGAGGAGGAAATATTAAGAAATGACAGTGTCAAACCAGAGAACTTTGAAGGTTGGGATAAGTTTGCCCTAGAGAGGAAACAAAGGCCAAGTAGGACCTTTGTGCTTCCACGTAGTTGCTGAGCTTATACCAATATGCCGAGGGCACTCTGACTTTTCATCCTGTTGAGATGGTGCTTGTTGGCTTCTGCCTTGTGCGAGTGGCTTTTCTACTGGACTTCTCCCTGGCAGGGGCCACTTCTTTACCGTTCTGTCCCACCTCGTTCCTCGCACCATGCTAGAGTGAGTGGTGATCAGCAGTACAGGGAGCTTCTGGAGGCAGGCAAAACCCACACACTGCAGCTTATCAGCTGTGGGACGAGAGAAGCCGCGTAGCCAGCCAGGCCTCAGCCTCCCATTCGTAAAACGGGGCTAATGACTCCGTGGGATTGTTATGAAGATTGGATACAGTAATTTTACAAGAGACTCAGTACAGTTCCTGGTACTGATTCAAGGCTACCATTTATGGAATACTTAGAACTTGACCAAGTGCCTTTCCTATAGGAAGGGCTCGGCGGGGCTTGTTGAATGCTTTAATAACTATCCATGTAGCCTGAGTTTGTGCTTATTTATAGTGATGCCTGTGTGCATATATATAATATACATATTACCTATGTAATATGCAATATCCATATTAAAGCGAAGGGAGGCTGTTGGGAAAGAAAGTGACACATTTTTGAAATACATACATGTGTACGTATATTCATGTATATATTGAGCATATATATGCATGATATCAAAAATGTGTCCCTCTCACTTGAGATGGACTTTCTTTACTTTCTCCAACATTATGTAAATATTTTGAAGAAAAAAGATTGATAGGATCACTGTTAGTGGCTGTAGGTATTTTATGGGCTCAGAGATGATCTTCTCTCCCATAAAGGAGTAATAAAGCAAAAAAAGAATGTAGGAGGAAAGAAAAGAAAGAGTAAAAACTAGAAACAGAGTCATCTTGGTCCCGCCTTGCTCCCCAGGGTGGTATCTTTACCCACAGGTAAGGAAATATCTCACCCCACCCTGCAGATCTGAGCTCAAGAAGCCAGGAGGCACCTTGGATGCACACGTAGTGCTGGGTGCCCGATGATGGGTAGCATTGTCGTGTGTATTGCTCCATGAATATCCCTGTGTTATTGAAACCTCCTATTGGAGAAGATATGTCAAAAGACCACTATCTTTGTAGTCCAAAATCAATTGCATCTCTATGAATTATTGAGTTGTTTGCTGTCACTTTCCTGTCCTTTTTTATTCTAAGGGCTTGTTGTTATGGTAAGGTAGGATGAGATTGGTTTTTTTCCCCCTTCAAGAAACTTTGTGTATTTTTATCTTGTGCGTTGTCATAAAAATAATTAGGAGGGTCCCCCTTCCTCCATACCTCTCTTTCCGGCTTGGGCATTTAAATGTTCCAATACTGATAAATTTACTCTTTGCTGGTTGAGCACCAAGCTTCCAGCACAGGGCTACCTAGCATATGACAGGCTCTGGGGACACAAGCCATTTGAAAGAGAAAACAGTTAATTTTTTTTTGCGTGACAATGAGCCTGACATTCACATGCTTGCATCCAGTACTGTCTTGTGGCTTTTATACCAAATGAAGAGACGTTACTAAGTGAGCATTTCTTACTCTTGTGTAAATAGATAGATTAATGGCATTAAGTGAGAGCCAAGTCGGCCTGAAATGTTAACTTCCTTATGGGGTTTTGAGTTTCTCTTATTTTTGATGAATGGACCAATCTGGCAATAAAATCCTTGCACAGTAGGTTAATAATGTCATAGCTGAACTGTGAAATAGTAATGTGTGTACCATCTCTCAGCAAACAATAATCCTTGAAGCCTGATAAATCTCTTTCCAGCCCAGTAGCATGTTCATTGTTACCTATGACTCCTTTTTTTGCAAATACAAAGCAGTTTTGTCAAATGCATTTTTAAGCAGAAACCACCAGGAAGTCAAAAGTGCACAGGCCTAAATTTAGGGTGGGGCAGACTTGTTTACAGCTCCTCTGAGCCCCTGCTGCCCACTGTCTGAAGACCCTCCTTCCGTCCCTCCCTGCATTGTTGGTGCAGGGCCAGAGGCAGGAGGCGGGGCGCCAGCAACCTTCCAATCCTTCCAGCCCCCAAGCACTAAGGAGGCAGAGAGGAACTGGGGCTTGAGAAACAGAAATCCCCCCAGGCCCTTGTTTGTATTGATCACTTAGTAGCAGGCCAGGTGTGGTGCTATTTACCCCAAATCTCTGATGACAGGAGAGGCGATGGGGAGACTTCTCTCCGCTGACTTCCTATGGAGCTGCGAACACAGTCTG
Source organism: Noctilio leporinus (assembly GCA_004026585.1). Classification (NCBI taxonomy): domain Eukaryota; kingdom Metazoa; phylum Chordata; class Mammalia; order Chiroptera; family Noctilionidae; genus Noctilio; species Noctilio leporinus. The sequence goes on from PVIW01000078.1 coordinate 202,556, forward strand.
GGAAATGTCAGCAGACTTCAGACAGCCCACAGCACGCACGGGCTGCGTGCAGAACTCCTCAGCCCTGCCATCTAAACAAAATATGGCCAGATGTCCTCCTTGAAATAGGTCCCCTCCCCCACCTGTGTCCAGTCATGGGCAACTCCAGGAAATAATTTATACGCTGTGTGGGTAAAAAAAAAAAAGAGAGAACTGTATCCCAAATCGCAGCTGATTTTTGAGGGAATTATTTCAGCGTCAGAATCTAAGTAGCTTGGGGCAGTGCACATAAACTTGACAAACAGGCTACTTTAGTCCTGTCTGACTGTATCAGCTTAATAGGGCAATGAAGCTTTTTATTCATTCAAAGAAAGGTTGAGTTTGATTGGCAGGGCAGGCAGCCTGCTTGCAAGTGGCTCTTTTCCCCCAACACTTCACCGCTATCAATTACCGTTTTGAATACGAAGTGTTTCTAATGTAAAATAATGCCAACCTCTGCCTCTGTCCTCGGGCTAGAAAGCTTCTTTGTGTTATTTATTCCCAGTCTGTTCCAACCTTCCACTCTCTGCTGTTTTTCTCCCCCTTTCTTTCCTTCTGCCTTCCTTTCACTACCTAAATGGTGTAACATTGCCAGCAGAAGGAAGGTTGATACGCTATGCAGAAAACATTTCTGGTCTTTATTTTAATCAATAACCTCCCGTGTGAGCGACATTTCTACCTTAGTGATTTCAAATCAGAAGACCTGGGGATGTCCATGCTTGTGAATCACCCCAGGTTCCAGGAACAAAGGAGGCATTTTTGTTTTTGTGTAATTTCCCTTCCGGGCTGCAAACAACTGGGCTCTGAAGTTGATTGCATTTAGCAGTCAACTTCTGTCTAGAAAAATGTGTTTAAGTGAACTGAATACCGTTCTTATTCAAATGGGCAAGCGATTTGCTTCAGCTGCCATCTGTTGGCCGGTGAGCTGTTTTAATTTGATGCTGGGGACATTACCTGACTTTGTATATTGCATTTTGATCTGCATCATGTCTGAGAAATGTCTGAAAATGACTCTAAGGAAGAGGACTTTGAAGGATTCTGTTGAACAAATATGTACATATATTAATACAGCGCCAGGCAGGGGAGTGTGGGAATATTCAAGTGTGTACACACAGTGCATCTTACCTAATACTCTTATGGCCAGATTGATAATAAATCCTTCAGGCTTTTCTTTCCTCCACCTTTCCAAAGAACTGTCCTCATTTAAAAATCATTAACTTGGAGCTCTCGTGGTCTGCTTACCCATTCTTCTACAGCTGCAGGTTCTCGTATTTGTAACTGTACCAAGCACAGCATGGATGGCGTGGTGAGAGTCTGTGTCTGGTTTCTGAATGTGGACAACAGGCTTCTCCTTCCCTTTCTTAGAACACCCTGAGTTTGATAGTGCTTTGTAAGTGTTTATCGAGAACCTCTTAAAAGGCACCAGGCAGTTTGAAAAGTTCCCAGAGCAAGGAGTCCACAATCCTGGTTTCTTATAATGGCCGGGCTTCCTGCCACTAATTAATTGTGTGATTTTGGGCCAGTCACTTAACCCATCTGCATCTTCATCTCCTCTGGTACAAAAGGAGGTGATTCCTGGTGATCTCTTGACTGCCCTTCCTGGGCTAATGTTCCAGAGAGCCTAGCTCAGGAGAAGGAAAGAGAAAAAGGCACGTGGCTTAATCTCTGTGCTTAATTCTATTGAGACCGTAGGAATTATTCAGAATCACAACTCATTGCAGATGGGGGTGGGGATGGAGATGGGGTGGGGGCGCATCAAATGCTAGATTATCCTCCTTTCTGCTTTCACTCCCCTTGCTAATAAACTTCCTACAACTTTTGAAAATGATTATATTTTTCTCAACTGTGCTTTCCACAGGGTGTTCATCTCTGCCCAGCTTCTGCCTGTGAGTCTCTAATATTGGCTCCCTGCTTTCCTTTCCTCACATTCATTAACGTTCAGGTAGAAATACATGAGAGAGAGCTTTTGCCTCTTTCGGGACAGCCTCTGGGCCACACCCACCCTGACTGGCACACTTGCTCCCTTGAGCAGACTTGCTTACAAATGCTATATAAAACTGAATCATATTTGGCCACATCAGAGACACATCAGGTGTTCACCATTGTGATTGTTGATACCATTTCAGGGCTCAGGTTCATAGTGTACCGACCAACCATCCTATACCAGACATTTATGCACAAAACGTGTGGGCAACGGAAGGGATATATCTGATAATAATAAAGGAGAGCTGATGATAGGAATCAGAAAATAGTGATGAACGATATACCTTGAACAGGAAAACTAGGAGTTTTAATCTTCAAATTTGAAACGGTGGGAATCTACTTTCTTTTTTCTATTTACTGGGCTTGAGGAATGTGTGAAGAAATTTAGGCTGGCCAATAGTAGAAATAGGGGATCTTGGGCAAATGACTTCACTTGTCTGAGCGTCAGTCTCCTCCATGAAAAATGAGGCAGTAATGGTATGTGCCTATATCATAGGGTTGTTGTGGGGATTCAGTGAGATAATGAAATGAAATGAAATAAAGCATTGGGCAAGACACCTGGCCCACAGTAAAGATTCCATAAATATTTTCTATTGTTGCTGCTGTTATGTGGAAGTCATAACACCAGAAACTACTGTCTTAATTGGAGATATTTTCTCGAAGAAGTGGGGCACCCACTTTGACTGGGGTAGGCTCTGTAATCAGAAATCACTATAATCCGTCCAACAAACCTCGATCTTTCTCCTTTCCCTCTTCCCCTGTCAATTCCTCATGCTCATTTACAGTTGTTGTTCGTTTTTTTTTTTTGATAGTTATAAATATTGATCTGTTCCCATGCCATAGCAGGTCAATATTCTCACTGCTGTTAGTTGCAAAAATTGCAGGTGATTTATTAACTGGTAAAAATAGTTTTTAAATTTTGCATTTGCGTATCCAGTTTGTGAGGCTTTTCCAAGCTGTTTTCTTCTTGCAGATTTGCTTAAACTTCTTCCAGGAGCTGCAATGATGTCCCTAGAAGGGAGGGCCTGACAGAATTGCACTTGGTTTTGGTTCCATATAGCGGCCACATGGGGTTATGTTCTTTTTCCATCGTGACTCAGAACTTGGCATTTGTGTCCCATTTCTTGCTGTTTTCACAGCCATCAGAAGCTATTATTTCCATAGCAAGATATGGCAAATGGAAATGACTTCTTCCCTAATTATTTGAATGAGGCTTCCTGAGCATCACTGGGGAGGGAATCCATGAAAAGTACGCATCGTCACAAAACTTTCTACCCTCAGCATAGTATTAGGTGTAAAAAGGTCTTTAAAATAGAATACTGGCAGAATCAGGAGAGGACGCGCACGTATGTTTGCAGTGCTTGGTTATTGTACTCACTCAGGGTCACCAGAATGACTTTAAAGAGAGAACAACCTAACAGGAATGAAATAATTTAGTCTCATTTCTTATGAAGCTATAATAATATTTTTAAACAGTCAGCTGAATGCCTCCTAAGTTGCCTGGGTGACTAAAGGGCTTAAAAAGTTCTTCCGTGGAGATAAATAAGCTGTCAATTCATGATGAAGAAAATCAAACTCGCAATGTTGATCTTGGCCGGGGTGCCGGTAAGAGTATGAAAGAAATTTTTGCCAAGATGTAGCCCAGCCCATGTGTTAGCAGTTAGCACTCCAGTGCCACACTGCACCTCTGCTAGCCTTTTCAAAAGGTAAACATGGTTGTCAAAATAAGGAAGAGAAAAGATTAACCCATTCAAGTACATATGAATAATAAATGACACTCCAGCTCCCTAGAGGGAAGGGCCCAGAGACTGAGTTTTATTCAGTTACTTGTTGTTTCCTTTTCTGAGCACCTATCAAGCTGGGGTGGGAGCTGCAGGATGGGGGCTCTGGAGTGAAATCTGGGTGCAGTGGGATGGGAGGTGGCAGAGGGAGAGGCTTACAGGAACTGTACCAAAAGCCCATCGGTGTGCTTACTTTCTCACCCGCTTACAATACAACCGGGCATTTCTCTGACCTTGTGGTCTGAAGCCATGCATATTTTGGAGTGAGCACCTAAAAGAAAATAGCAAACAGGATCATTCTGTTTATACCAGATTAGTGCGCTAGTGTAAAAAACCCTGTGTATGTTCTCCTCCTGATATTAAAATCCAGAGCTGGGTGTGAGCAGAGAGAGGGAGAATCATACTTGTTTTTATTTCCTGTATATTAACAAAACCGAAAGAGGGCTATCAAAACACAATACTAGCCTGCCCCATCCACGCCCCAGTTTGTTGCTGTGGACTTTTATAGGCTCTCGAGGTACTTTCATACCCAGCGGAGCTGTGGCTGAGAAATGCTAAGACTGAATAATAAGGGAATGCCAAGCATTTTATAGAAAGTCTTGTTTTTCTTAAAGTTCTATGGTGTAGGTTGTAGGAGTCTTTTCTGTAGTTCTCAGAGGTCCAACAATGCAGTAGGCACAGTGAAATGGAAAACACGGTGTCTCAGAGTTAGAATGACTCCAATAACGCTCAGTGGTCCCACATTATAGAAATGTCTAAGGAGAGAATTCTTACACAGCTTTGCAGAGAGTACAGCCGATAGGACAGGTCAAGGGATTCAGGGTAGGAAGTACTCATGACCTCTCTAATTCTGCTTGGATGTCTTTGAATGGAGACAATAGTACCTAACATGGAAGTATTGGGGGGAACTAAAGGAGATGGAGTCTGCAAAGCAGGATGGATGCCTCCCTTATTGCAAACTCTCTGGAAATGTTGAAGTTGTTACTGTTTATTATTGTTGTTAGTATTGTTATAGCTCATATCACTGTTGGCCCCATTGTTCCAGTTTGTTGTGTATACTGTCAAATATGTGGTAGGATGTTTTTTAGCTTGTCACCTTCCCTCATCTGCAAACTGAAGGAGTTGGACCAGATGATGATATATTAAGGTTCTTCCTTGTATAAGGACTCTAGAGTTCTAAAAGTTCTTTTTGTAGTAACCAGATGAAAAAAGGTACATCATCATGCCAAACGTATCATTAAGCTAGAGCCCTTTATGAAAGAACTGGGAAAAGTCTGAAAAGTTTTAGGTTGTGAATAAGAGAGCAGATTCTGGTCAAATTGACACCAGGAAAGCTGTGGTGTTTTCGCTAACCCCGTGGATATCATCTGGGTGTGTGTCAAAAAGAGACGGTTGAAAAAGATTGATTACTAATCTCTGCAAAACTCAAATGAATATTAACTCTTACTCAAATAGTACAAATCCATTGGGCAGAGAAATCAGGACATGAATTCATATGATTTCATGTTTTTTCAGCTCTGCACATACTTCGGGTACAGAAGCGGCTCAGGACTCAGGCCACTGCTCATTTCCTAGTAAAGTGTGACATCCTGGCTGTTCCTTTAAACGTACTCCCTTGTTTGCTCAGGCTCATGTCTCAGTAATATTTGTTTTGTCTTATAGATGTAGTGAAAGCAGAGATTACAGGTATTCCTCCAGGAATAATTAGAAATAAAAGCTTACTCATGAGAAGGAAGTTTTTCAGTGGGATGTGTTCTTTGCTTGAGTCATAAAGAAGTGATACGGGTTTCAGTTTCAATTTTGATGCATTGGAACTCTATACTTTTGGTCAAGTCCATTTGGAGAGGTTAAAAAAAAAAATCACTCAGGATTCTCTGTATGAGTTCGGGTTAAAAATGGCTTGTCCTTCTGCCTCATTTTCAAGCTCTTGTACCCTGTTGGCAAATCCATGCCTCCATTCCTCTGTGTTGGGATTTTAAGAAATAAATTCAAGAAAGGAAAAATATATAACTATGGGCGCTGTGTCTGTAAAATAAAGGTAGGCCAGGGATCAAAGAGAAACCTTGTCTTGGAATACAATTTGGCCAAAACTGCCTGGTGTGTGCGTGCGTGTGCGTGTGCGTGTGTGTGTGTGTGTGTGTGTGTTCATCTCTCCATGATTCATTCTGAGGGCTGTTTTAGCCTTCATAAAATATTCATGCTAGTTGTGCATGGTTCTATAATTGCCATCTCAGGCCTTGAATTATTTATAGGTTGTACTGTTCACATAGTCTCATTTACTGATAGAGAAGATAACACCATACAAGAGGATCCCAAACACTCTGAGGCCTGTTACTTTGCATTAAGTAGTGGAATTATATTACTGTAGGTGTAAAATGCTGGCCTTTTTCTCCCCCCTCCTCTCCCTTTAATATATCATTTCTGTATTTATAATATGCTAATTGTCAGGATGCTGTTAAGCCTCATAATTCCTGCAGAGTTTTACAGAAATCAAGATGTGGCTGGAATGATTTAGCTCTTGATCCCAGAGTGATTGTTCTAAAAAGAAGAAGAAGAAAAAAAAAACACGTCTTTACACACAGCATAATTTATTGAAATGATGTATGACTCTACATGCATACCTGAGCCCTTTTGTTTTGTACTATTGATCAGTTTGTATGTCTCAGTGTTAACCAACACGTGGTTGGTGTAGATAGACATTTACCACGGAGGCTTTCAAGCTGGCTGTCCCTAATTAAATACCGAGTCTCAATTCCGTGGGTGACAGTTTCCCTGCACCTATTTGTTTTGCCTTCTTAATGCTCCTTTCCCTTTTCTGCCAACTTGATCTCTATTCCACATACATCATGCTGTTTTGAAATTTATTCTAGGGTAGGAATATACTGCAGTTCTACCTTTTTCTCTTTCCTTTTTCTTGTGTATTATTTAGTTTCGAAAGTACATGCTCATGTTAATCAATATCAAAAGCCAGATCTACCACAGACTAGACTTTTCTGGCATTTCACTATCATTTTCCATGTTTAGAGAGGAAAACCAGATAGGAAAATTCCCGGCAGCTCATAACCTACTGCTGATATATTTTAGTTCTCTCCTGCACCAGGGGTAACTCATGAATTTTCTGCTGGTTTAGGAACTTCCAACTCTATACAAATCATTTAGCAAACCGTCCTCCATCCCCTCTCCTAAGACAGATCAATCTTTTTCCTCAAGCCTTCCCATCACACAGCTGCCCTCTGTTCCATGTGTGATGGGCACTTTCCTACCCCTGTATCTGCCAACTCCCTGTTTCTCAAAGTATTCCTGCCTGTGCTGATGGAGAGGGGGATGACTGTAAGTTAGCAGGCGCATGATTTTTAAGTGGTGCCTTTATGTGGTCTTAAATAACACTGAATCTGGTAATGAGGAAATCATTTCATGGGAAACTTCTTTTAGTCCTTCCAATTAGGCTAGGGTCCCAGTTTAATGCTCTCTCACGTTTACTTTGTCACCCTTTTCAATAAATACTATTTGGCAGGACATAGGCTTTTAGCCAAAATTTAGTACATTTTTAAATGTTGTTTTCTTGACTTCTGTCTGTATTGCTTCCCTTTGTCTAAGGCGAGGGGTGTTGGCTTTTATTCATGATAGTAAATGGAAAGTGTCATTGGAAAATAAATTTAGTGGGAGTAAAAGAAGTGAGTCCATATTCATAAAATATTAAATACATAATATGGGTGTGATGTGCAAATGGTAAAAATTATGGCAGTGTTTCTATGAATGACTGAAGTTAAGGGAACACTATGATAATGCTAGAGCAGTGGTGCATCTTTCCAGAGAGCTGAGGATTCAACCAAGACACAGAGCAGGGTGTGGTTGAGTGATGGGCGACCGGGGGTATGGAAACTAAGCTGAAGGAGCAAATGAAGGTGTGCATTTCTAAATGAAATTCCGTTGTTTGCCTTGATGCAGCAGAAAGTTCCACAAACTAAAGGGGGGTTCGATTCGATTTTATTTTCTTACTAACTGCTGGTTTACCCATACTGCTGAAATTTTTTTCTGAAGTCACAGGAGCTTCCATTTGGCCACTGTAAGATAATGCAGGGGGTGAAATGGACTGTCATTAACGAATGAAAGCTTTTGGAGCTACCGTTGTTGTAAATGGCAGTTAATCTTACAGATGAACATTGATAAAAGTGTAGGTAATTAGTGTCATTCTATAGGGTGTCCAAGAGCCCTTGGGCATGCTACATTTCTCAGGAAAGCCAAAATATTAGCTTGTTTTGTTATCTAAAGAGGATGTGCTCTGGGAGATCCTGGCCTATGCCTAGTGACAGTGCCTGGCATTTCATAATAACTTAGCACATACCCATTGTATTTGAATTGATGCTAGTTAGCAGGGCTCAGATGGACTAATATTTCCTTAAACATAATGCACACAGAAAGGTGAAGTATGATTGAAGATGAAATTAGATCACTGTTTTATCTACCCTGTGTATCCTGCAGCATCAATGCCTGTGTCTGTACACTGGGGGGTGGCCCAGGAATAAATTACATAGTTCTTAGTAGCTTGTGACAGTTCACTTGACAAGAGTTAATTGTATGCTAAGCAGGTTTTAAAATTAAAATTCAGATGTGACTGTCTTACATTATTATTTCCCTCCATCCTACACCCCAAAATCAGAAAAAGTCCAAAACCTTTCTGTTTAGGTAGGTAGGGAAGTCCTGTCTAAAGTTAAAAAGAAGCTTAAGGCCATCTTGGGGTTGGGATGACTATGTCCCTCTTGGCTATTTGTTAGTATCTGCTTTGGCAACAGCATTGAGTTGCTAAGGATTTAAATAAAATTCTCAGCCAACATTCTGTGTTTTGGGAAGCCACAGCTCCATTTCCACCAAGGACCTCTGCACCTGCTCTGGTAACTGCCTGTCTTCTTACAGCCTTTCATCCCATTGGCTCTGACTGGTCCAAGCTGGTGCTTTGTGCTTTCTTGAAGTTCAGTTTTCAAAGGGTGAATATGATGTATAAATATGGAAAGAGATCCTGGAGCATCAGGTCTGGTATGAGGAAGGTCGTGGCCCCACCTCTGCCACTCATGAAATGCGTGCTACTAGGCAAGTCCACCAAATTATGTGAGCTCCTGTCTCCTCACCTGTAGAAAGAAATGGTTGAATTCAAGATTCTCTAATATTTTGTGGTTCCTTCCCCCTGTGGTGATGAGCTGGCCCTCTTACAAAGTCAGAACATCATTTGTCATTACTTAAACAAGACTTATTGAACACTTTTTACTTCTGCTTCCACAGTCATGTGGCCACATGTAAGAATCATTTGCTGGCTATTTCTTCCCTATTTTGGTTGTTCTACATGTTATGGTTATTACGTAATTTTCCTAATAAGAATTGTGCTTAAAAAGTTTAGCACTTTTGGCACTTTTTCCAAGGGGTTCTATGAAGTTTCTGGAACGTTATTTAATAAAGAAAAGAGGGACAGAGGGTAATGAAGAATTGTACCTGGAGAACTTGGTTTTGTCTAAGCATCTGATGTTTGATTCTGATATCTCAATTTGTTTCTGCAGCCATCTGTATGTTAGAAGTTGAAACTCTCTAAGCTCCTGCTGGTTTTAGAGGTCATATGACTTGAAGGGAAGTTAATGGGTAGCTAGACGTGCACCTCGCTTTTCTGGTATTTCTGCCAACTGGTGCCTGGTCTTTCCTTGAACGTGTGCAGTCATGGGGAACCCATCGCCTCATGAGGCAGCCCATCTCTCACCATTAGCGTGTTCCCTTCTGCTGAGCAGAAATCTGCTTGATGAAATGTTCATCCTTTGGTGCTAGTTCTGTCTAATGAACTTTTAAAGAATAGCACTGCTGCTTTATCCACAGAGAAAATAATTCAGGCTTAATTCCAAGTCACTGGCCTAGATGAAAAGGCAGGATAGTGAAGTGAACAGGGATTGGGGAAACTTTGGAGTTGGGTGGCTCCTCATGGATAAAAGAAAAATGAACAATAAAAATAATACGGAGTATGAGGACCTGTGCCAAAGTTGAAAAAACAACAACTACAACTCACCACCACTATCACTATGGCAAATAGGAGGGTCTTACTGATTTCATTGGGTAAAGTAATACTAAAAGTGAGAGGGTGCTGCCTTCTCTGCCCTGGCAAAATGGCCTGCAATCTCCTTCTCCACAGTGGGAGGGACTGAAACCTGCTGTGTTTTCTCTTAAGGGCATTCTATAACTTGGGTCCCTGATAAGCAACAGCACATTGTCATGCAAATTGTTCCTAGTCCCAGGGGGATTTTGCTGAGCTTGGTGAAGGCCTCTGCTGGGAAAAACGCTTTTCAGCTGTCTCCTTCTGGGTTGATATCTTTATAGAGCAACCAGAGCAGACAGCGTTCTGCATCTTGTTCTACCCAGTGCCCAAAGCTCTGCCTCCCTTGGGCACGTGCATACACACACACACACCTACACACACACACACACTCACACACACACCCTCTAGTGCCCTTTGCTTCCGACACACTCCACAAGACACCAGCCCTGGAAGGCGGAAAAGCTGAAGGTTTCCCTGAGACTCCTGAAGGAAAAGGATGCATCCTCTCTCTTTTCTTTTCTGGCCTCTCTTGGTCAGGGGAACATCGAGCCTCCTTCAGTTGCTGTGAGTCAGCTTTATGAAGTCATTGTGAATCCTTTCAAGAGCGGATTACAAGTGAATGCTTTCAACACCACACATGTTGAAATGGTCTCCAGTTTTGTTTATGCCATGCCTGCCCCTTACCCCCCACAAGGTATTGCCATGGCTCTGGCTTGTTGGGCAGCATTCTGAGCATCCTTATTGCCTCGAATTGTGCAAATGTCGGAGGCTGGGGCACCCATTTGTCACTCAGCGTGCTGGTTCACTAGGATTTCCAGTTGGCTGTGTGGTACATGACCCCAGACTGTACTTTGAAACCATTTGCTTGAGCACCAGACATTGCCCAGATTTCAAATAACAAGCGAGCAATGGCCTTGCATCACTGTCAGTTTCTCTCTGCTCTTGGACGGTGTGTGAAGAGTGTTAGTACTTGAACTAGACAGTTGCAGACCCCAGGAAACAAGTTAGGCAATGTGGTTCCTGCCAGTCCAAGTGCAACTCAAATACTTTTCTAATAAACATGTAATGAAAACATGTTGGCAGTGCTTATCATAGCTTCCTTTAAATTTCTGAGTGATAATTTTATGAAAAAAAGAAAAGCAGCATGTTTAACTCTTTAATGTTTCTTGGATATCCATTGGAAGAACTAAGCTCTTAGCCACATACAAAATTAAAGTCTTGGTAAACTCTGGGGTTATGAAACCTAAGTCTTTGTCTAGGCACTTAAGTTAAAGCTCTTATGTATTAACATTAATTTAATGGTAGCATGGGGAGTGTGGCAAAAGATTTGTAAAAACAATTTTTGTTTATTTCTTAAATAACTCTTATGTCTTGGTCACCATATTTGAGCTAAAATCTTATGACAAAACTGCATAGAGAATTCCCAAATAGAGATGTACAATTTTTCAGGGGGAAATTAAAAAGAAAAGGTTTTATAGGTTTTATGTAGTCAGACGATGATGTATCTCTTGAATTTTGTAGGGAAGTAGAATGAAATAAGTGCAAATGGGCTCTGAGAGCTACTGGTTTGAAAGCCTGTCAAAAAGGGGACATAATAAGGACCTAGTAGGGTCTGTTCCAAACTGTTAAACACATAGTTTTAAAATTTTTGTTAATTTTAGTGTCCATTATAACAATTAGTGCCTGGATTTAAGATGGGATAGCAGAGAGAGAAAATGATGATATAAAAAAATTAACCATTTGGAAGTTCTGGCAAATTCCAAAAAAAAAAAAAAAAAGTTTTTCCAAAATCAAGGTAGGTGGAGAGAGTTGCTGTCTACAGGAACTTAGCCTACAGAACTGTGGCCTTGAAGCTGGACAGACTCCCAAAGGAATCTTGGGCCTGCCTTGCCCCCAGCGCATTGTGAGTAGTGTTCAACCCAGGTGTGTGAAGATCCAGGCTCTTCTGTGCACATCAGAGCAGCCTCTGACATGGACAAAGGAACAAAAGAGAAACACCTGTTAAAGAAGCGTTATCTCTCTTCATGAATCATAAATTTGATGAAAACACGGAGGTCAAGTTACACCCAAGTTATACACTCATTATTTTGTGAAATATGAAGCCACGGCTTAGAAGGAGACGTAAACTTTTCAGGTCTGTTTGGAAGCAAATAAGTACCCTCTTCCATCTCTACACTATCAGTTTTGCCGTGACAGTGGAGACCCTTCCTCTGACAGCTGGTGTTTTGGGTGTCACATCAACCCTTCCCTGTTCATCACCACCACTGGGCCTTCACTGTGAGTGGGGATGTCAGGTTGCCTTGAAGCCTGGACAGGAGCAAACTACTAGAACTCAAAACAGATTTGAAATTGACATTAACTGCATTTGGGAACTGTCATGGTTCTCTATTTAGAGGAGAAAGCACAGGTGGTTATTACACAGCTCACTGCAAATGACCGTATGTATTCCACACGTATGCCTGTGTATGCGTTGGCATGCTTTGTTAGTTTGTACAGGTATGTTTGTGTGTGCTTGGGTGTGTGTAATACGTGAAGTCCCCAGTGTATAGTTTGTACTTTGGAAAGAAATCATCTTCCATCATTCGTCACTCCCTAGCTGTTGTAGACTGGGCCAGAACATCATTTGTTAACAGCGACAAAGCCGTCCTCATAAACGCCGACATGTTACATTAATTTATAGGCACTGAGTGACTTATTAAAAGTGACGTGTGAAATATAACAGGGCCCGGTATGGATGATTAGGTTTCGGGCTTTGAATTGTTGACAAGGCAGGGGTAATGAATTGCGGGACACCAGCTCCTGCGTTTCCCCCTCATTAGTCAGTATTAGCTGCATTAATAGTAATAATTGGATATATTCATCATTTAAAATGTTTTAATAAATGTTTGGACAGTACCCGATCAGAGCTGTCAAATATTAGGCTGGAAAGGTTGTGACAAGAGAAAAATGATGATGTTCCTTAGGTGAGAGATTTATGAAGCTTTGGAATGCTAGTGTTGACTCTGTACTCCCTCAGGAATCTGAGTTCAGATGAGTTAGGGCTACAAGCCTCTGTCTCCTAGGACATTCCTGCAGGAAGACTTTGAAGGGGCACAGAGAACCTGTTTGGGACTCAGGTCTGTGACAAGTTTGCTCAGGATGTTTTCCTGGAAGAGAGGAAGTGTTGATGCAAGTTAGCTATGTGGCTTTAGACCCTTTACCTTTCTGAGCTTCCATTCCTGTGCCTATGATATGTTTCGTTCGGGTCCCTCTGATAGCTAATGTTGTGTGAGTTTGGTCATCAAATATGAGCCTCGAAGTTGAGGTAGACCTCTTACTAACTTCCCCAAATGACTTCCCTTTCTTTCATTCTTACCTGTATTTGGGACTGATGCAGGAGCTCCAATGAGCACTGAAAAGATGGATGAGAGTCAACTCTAGCCCCCAGGAAGGTGATCATCAAGCATTGCTCAGTATTTGCAGCACTGTCTTAAGTCACATGGGCATGGTTCATCTTCTATAGTAACTGGAGTCTGCATGCATCCCTGTGTCATGGTTTGACTCTATTGATCTTTCTCTGCTACTGTGGTCAGTTTAGGGCTATTGTATTATATAGAAAAGGCCTAGGGAGAAGGAATTTCAATATACATTTCCATGGTTCCTAATTCCAACCTGCTCCCTGGACCCCACTCCTGCAAACACAACAAAACAAAGAAAAATAAAAATAAGTGTATATTTAACTTGCATTTGAGCAAATATTAATTTAGACCAAGATGGGGAATGACTGAGGTCATATAATAATAATAATAGCAGTGATAACTAGTTATAAAAGTAACAGTTGAACTTTTTAAAAAAATATTTTATTTATTATTTTTAGAGAGGGGGAAGGGAGGGAGGCAGAGAGGGAGAGAAACATCAATGTATGGTTTCCTTTCACCTGCCTCCAGCTACAGACCTGGCTGGAGACCTGGCTTGCAACCTGGTTATGTGCCCTGACTGGGAATCAAACCAGAGACCTTTGGGTTCGCAGGCTAATACCTTTCCACAGAGCCACCAGCCAGGGCATACACAGTTGAACTTTATTGGCATTTACTGCATGGTATTCAGGGCCCTTTGGACTTTATATATATTCTTTTATATAATCCTCACAGTGTGCCTCCCAGAGAGGTATTAGAATTCCCATTTCACAGATGAGAAGACAGAGATTTAGAGAGGTTAAGTGACTTCCTTAAGATCACAGGGCGGGCAGGTGGTAGAGCACAGATTGGAACCCAGATTGTCTGACTGATATCTTCACCAACCTGCTGTACTGCCTCTGACGTCTTGGGGACCTGCCCAGTTCTGATGATATAATTCAGGAGGGGTGTTGTCTAATTAGACAATATTTGGAAATGTGTAAACAGGATGGTGGAGCATCTGGAAATCTTGAACCAAGGCAGCAGAAGAATACGGTTTGCTTATCCTGGAAAAGGGGCCTGGGTAGATCTGGCAGCCACTTGATAATGTTTAAGGGTTATCTTGGGGAAGAAGGAGGAGGAGCATTGCTCTCTGGGCTCCAGCTGAAGCTGTAATTTCTAAAAGTGCACAATAGATATGGGGGCAGAACTTCATTCTCAGGAAGAAGGGGCTTCATCACAGGGTGGTCCAGGTTGAATGGGACAGACTGCCTCCCTCTGGAGCCTTTCTAGTAATTCCTTCTGATTACTATTCTGCAGCACACCAGCCTCTGCATGTGTACGCAGGACTGCTCTTTCCCTCGATTTTAGCCTGACAGGATCCCTCTTGACCTCCTGGTCTCAGGGCCTCAGCCAGAAGATCGTTTCTAAGGACTCCTCTGATCACCCTTTGTAACATGTCCCCTGGCTGCCAGCTATCGCTTCCTATCTGCCTCCTTTTCGCTTCCAAAAGCTCTCATCAGTAACTGACATTGTCTTATTTACTTGAGATGTTTTTTGCTTGCTCTCGCCTTTCTTCCTCACTAAAATGTCAAGTGCACAAGAGGGGGTGCTTTCCCATCTTCTGCACTCAATCTCCAGCTCCAGGACAGCTACCACAGCAACCACTAATCAGGGACATTGCAGAAGGGATCCCGTCTTTGGGAGGGAAGCTACTCTAGATAACTCCTGTATTTCTAGCTCACTCTTGAGCCCATGAGCATTTCAGTGTTATAGTAGTTGCCGGTGTTTCTTTGCCTTATCAGAAAGACAAGAGAATGAAATGTTAAAAGACCTCAATACCAGCTCCTGGTTGGTTTAGAATGAGTGCTCTTCATATCTCAGATAACCCTCAAGCTAATGGGTTTGATTTGCTCCCTCAGATCCTCTGTGAGAATTCTTTACACCTGCTGCCATTCAATTTTGGGTTCATGTGCATTAGGTGAGATTTGGTATCATTTATGTGATATATGTTTAGAATGCATGAAAGAAGATGTTTGGATTACACCAATGAGACTTTACAGAACTTGTGTTTATTATTACAGATGATATTCCCTACCTCATGAAAAAAATTAAGATTATGCTCACAGAGTACCAAAATCTGCATGTTATTTATTAGTACAATTTGGTTTTACAAACATTCCATACAATAAACCATGATGTTCTGCGCACTCACTGGTGGCACCTAGAATGTCTTGAGGTCTCTTGGTGCCCTCAGTTCATTTATTTTGTTTTCTCGGTTATTTCTCAGTTGTAGGGACTATTTTATCATGCCACTTACATTTTTTCATTATGCTACCTCATGCTTACTGTTCTTTCAGAATTAAGCAGATGCTTATAAACTGTATCCAAGGTTCTGACATACAGAGATGAAAAACCATGGTTCTTAGCTTTAAGGATATTACTTTTTCTGGGGAGATGAGCAAGAAGGTAGAGTCACAAAGTGTAATGATGGATATGGTGTGGAGGAAGGTGCTGTGGGAAACCTGAGGTGAGAGATTCCATGTCTGCCTGGAGGACCTGGGAAGGTTTCTCAGAAAAAGAAGGTAGTACTTGTGATAATTCTTGAAATATAGTGGATTTTTCTAGATCAGGAGTAGGGCCATGTTAGGAGAAAGAAATGGCATTTGAGGGGGCCTAAGAGTGTCCAGAAGGTTTAGGAAATGTCAAGTTCTTTAGCATGAAGGAGCATAAAGGACATGGGATGAGAAGAAGCTGACAGAGTTGTTGGAAGGCAGATCATAAATGGTGGCCTTTGTTCCATGAAACAGTGAGTGAAAAGCGATCATTAACAAATTTGAGGCCATATCAGTTGTACACAAAATATCTCCAGGAGTTTGAGGAAGGGTCTAATGGAATTCACTTGTTGGGAATTGAGCAGCAAAGGACTGCTGCTCCTAATAGGATGGTCTTGCAGGACAATTCCCAGGTGAGATTTTAAGAAAATGATAATCCTATTATAGGTTACTTGCTTTGAATCTTCCCTAAACCATCAGCTCACAATACTATGCCTACTTTACAAAAGATGCACTGTCTTAGGAATGATGTGACTCCATTCAGTCTGTTAAACAGAGATCTCTTAAAATGGACTTTCTCTCATCCTAGCATAAGTTGTGTCCTTTTCTCAGCCTGGCAGCAGGCACAGTGAGAGCAGAGTAGTGGCCCGTGGTGGGCTTCTCTCAGGTTGCCTCCGCTAGTGATAAATTATAACTTGGGATAATGACTATGTTGTAATGGGTGCAGTCTATGGCTGTGGGTAAAGATGGGTCAGACCCGTGCATATGCATAATATAGTCACCATGTTTAATTTGTTTCTTATAAACATGGATGCTCTGGGTCCTCATTTATCAAAATCCCTGTACCCTTGGTCTCTACAGGGCTACTTTTTAGTTTCCCAACATAGTTCAGCTGAATCTCAAGCTACTTTGACTCATGGCAGCAATTTCTAACGAAACTGTTTAAAACTCACTCTCAAACAGGATGAATTTTTACATACAGAGGGTGTTTACCAAAGCATTATTTATAAAGCAAAACCTTGAAAGTAATCAAATAATAGGATTTTTGTTGGCTATCTACTATATATGATAAAATGAGGATTAAAAATCACATTTTGAAGATTGCATAACATGAAAAAAGGATATATCATTACAAAATTTGTAAATACATGAAAAGACTGGGAGAAGAGATACAGCTGTTTATTAATTTTGAGTATTTCAACTTTTTATAAAAATAAGTCAACACTTAAAAACATAAAAAAGCTAGCCATTATTTTCAAATATGCCAATGGGAATTTTAAAGAGATGCGTACATTTTAGATGCCATATCACAACAACAACAACAACAAAATTGTGTGATGGCAAAAAAGTAGGAGTTAGTAAGGTCAAACTGAGCTTCTTTGGCCCTAGTATCTTGCTAAGACCAGAGGAGCATTTATTTAAGGCAGCATTTGACTAAGCTAATTCCGGACATTTCTCTCAACTCCTGTGCAGTTGGTTTTAAGTTGCAGGAAAGATTTCTGGCTCAGGCCAATGGAGAGAGTATACATAAACATGGGGTTTATTTTGTCAGGGATGTTCTTGAGAGACTCGGTTCTTTATTGATCTTTTTTTTTTTTTTTTTCCCTCTTTGTGGCCATTTATTTACTTTTGAAAATACCCCTGCAGATCCTCAGTTGAGTGAAAAGGAGATCTGTTCTTATGGCAGGGGTCAGTCGCTGATCAACGAGGCTCTAAGAATTGAGTATAAATTCGGTTACTGCTGCTTTTAACATTCCAGCAGGTTGGCTTTGTTTCTAGAAATGATTGATGTTCCTTCAAGTATTTTCAGAAATTCCCACCCATGGCATTAATAATGTGTCTGCCCTTCCTCCAGTTTCTTCTTTTCTTTTTCTTGCCTTTACGTACATATGTCTCGTGATGATGAACGTTCTTACCCATTACCATGATTCCACTAGGAAACTTAAGGGAAAAAGAACTAGAAAAGGTCTGATGTGATTCTACTCATCCCTTAGTGAGCTCATGAGAAGAGAGGAGATTTACAGTCAAGGTCCCAAATGAGAGCTGGATGTTAAAGTTTGGGTTGAGGATTTAGGGAGGCTAAAGCTAAAACTGAGTGTCATCTTGGAGGTTAATCCACCCGCCTCTGGAATGCGCCTTGCTGCCTGTGACACTGACATGGTGGAACAGCTGGGCGTGAGAGGCCCCGAGTTCACCTCCTTGCAGGGTGTTGGAGGTGATGGAAGGATGGCAGTGCCAGGGCTCCAAGGCAGAGGGGTCCTGCCCTGTGCCATGCATGCAGTGGAAACCCAGGATGCTTTACGGGCTAGGACTGAAGGGGAGCAAAAACAGGGAACCGAGAAATTAGAAATGTCACTTTTTATATTGCAAAGCATGAAGCAACAATCCTATTAAAGTTTAAGTTGACATGCCCTGACCAGTGTGGCTCAATTGGTTGGACATCATCCAAAAAAGTGAAAGGTCACTGGATCGATTCCCAGTCAGGACAGATGCCTGGGTTGTGGGCCAAGCCCAGGTTGGGGCACGTGCAAGAGGCTATTTCTGTCTCACATCGATGTTTCTCTCCCTCCCATCCCCTCTCTCTAGAAATAAGTTAGTGAAAACTTTAAAATAAATAAAGTTTAAGTGGCCTATGTGGACTGAAAAAGTATAACAGCATGGGATTCATTGGCTGAGAGGTTATTCGTGTTCTTGTAAAAGTGAAAAGTCTCGGTTACACCAAATGGAACCCTCACCAACATGGTGGTCAGATCCATGGAAACCATGGGAGGTGATTCTTTTCTGTGACATGGTGGCTTGTCTCCAAACTCTGAATGCCACTTTATACTCAAGATTCTCATTCCTGCCAGGGTGTGTGGGCGGGCAGGGAAAAATCACCTCTCACCCTCTGCAGAGTGATACGATATACAAACTGGGTAGTGACCAAGAACGTGAACTGTGGATCCAGGTTATCTTGCTAGATTTGTGACCTCAGACAAATGGACTACTAAGACTGTCGACCTTAATAGTTGCTACATTGGGACTGTTGCGAGGATTACATGAAGTAATGTTAGGAAAGTGCTCAGCAAATTATCTTGTACATAGTAAGCACTCAAATAATAAGAACAAAGATAATAATTGTGAACCTATTATAGTAGCAGAAGTAGATATTATTGCCAATACCATAGGAGTTTATTCGTCAATATGTATCTCTCTGAAGATCCTCAAGGAAAAAATTTGATCTATGTCTATTTACCACCATATAATTGATATTTGTGAGGCACAAACAAGATTCTACTGAGTAGTGTGGAGGAAACAGGATTGTATAAAATAAGGGTCTTCCAGTGAGACGCTAGTAATCAGATAAGAAATGTAAATGCAGATAACCAATTACAAGGTGCTAAGAGGCCACTATGGTTAGTATAAACAAAGGCTGTTAGAATTGAGATCAAGGAGACTTTGGCATTGGCCTTGAAGAATGGATTTGATTTCCTTTCAGTAAACACAATTCTAGGCAGTGGAAACAGTTTGTACAGAGGTTGGGAAGTGGGAAATAGTAAACTTTTAGGGAATGGTGAGGCATTTGACCAAAGGTTAAGTGAAGGGCATCTTTGGAAGAAAAAAATTAATTAGTGAGTTTCAGCTAGGAATAGTCCCAAGTGTGGTCACTGAGATTAGGCAAAGTCTCAACCCTAATAATCCTTTCAGGTGTCACAGCCAGGTGGACAGTCAGATTTATGCATAGACAACCTAAGTATAAAATGACTTAGGTGAGTACCATAAGAAAGATGCTCACAGGTCTTGTATGCCTTGGGTATATGGAAGAGTAAGACAATAAACCCAAATGGAAGAATCTGGACAGTCCATTAGAAGGGGAAGAATATTGATTAGAACTGGATGTATGAAGGAACTTGAAGAGGGAAAGAAAAGCCTTATAGGTCAAAGGGATGATGGAACACAACCCTGGAGGCAGGAGAGGGCTCTCAGCGCCCAGTGAATACAGGCCATGTTACGTTTGCAGGCTCACGAAGTGATTCTACTTTGGGATAGACACTGCTAATAGAGTGTCCAGCCTGTCCCTTGGATAAAATAGAGGACAGAGGAGAAAGCCATCTCATTCGCCATTTCTTCACATTCCAACTGAGATGCATCCCTAATTCTTCCCTGGACAAACAAGGGGAGAGAGGTGATTGCTATGCATGTGTCTCAGGCCACCAAATTGTCCCAGGCAGGAGAAACCTGCCGGTATCCTCTATGCCTGTAGCTCTCCCTCTAAGGAACCAGGACAACTGCCTATTTGACCTATTGTCTCATGTCAGTCACCCAGCCCCACCCTTGACCTCTTCAGGGAGGTTTTATCTTCCATTCAAAAAGAAGCAACTTTTCAAAAGTTCAGTGTAAGCTAAAGATCCCCTGTTTTCTTTTCTTTTTTAATTTAATTTTATTGTTGTTGTATTATATTCATTCCATTTCCACCCACTCAAAGTCAATCCCACTTGTTGTCCATGTCCATGGGTCATCCATGTTAGTTCCCTGTTTTCCTCCGAGCCCCATTGTCCCAACCAGGCTATGGACCATTTCATGCTGAAATACAGAGGCACAATTTTTTATCCATGTTTCAGGGAAACAGGAGCAGAAATCTAGCCTTTACTAAATATTTGTCACTTAAGCCTTGGTTTCTTTCCATTATTACTATGTTGCCTAAAAAAAAATAATAATAATAAAATCAAGAGGGAGAAAGAGCAAGCTGTGTGCCTTCCAGATCTGTTATTTAATGTGATTTCGTTCTCTCCTAG
The DNA here is from genome assembly GCA_004026585.1 of Noctilio leporinus. Classification (NCBI taxonomy): domain Eukaryota; kingdom Metazoa; phylum Chordata; class Mammalia; order Chiroptera; family Noctilionidae; genus Noctilio; species Noctilio leporinus. The sequence continues at coordinate 223,112 of PVIW01000078.1, forward strand.
TGATTTTATCGTGAGGGGTGTGGGTGCATGGGTGCACACAGGCGTTCACACACACTCCTTCCACCCCCTTGAGTAAACAGGTGAAGCCGCAATACCTGTGAAAGCGGCATGGCAGGCCAGCCTGCTGTTCTCTTGAAAGAATTGTGGTGTCTCAGCTTTTGAATTTCTGAGCCACCTGAACTAATGCTAGTTTACCACTAGCTAGCACCCAGTGTAATGCCAGTGTCATGTTACGGTTACTAGCAAATCTGATGGCTATTATCACTTACTCCGAACAGGGGACTGCCACGGAAGTATGACACCGGTACACCTGCTAATTCAAAGGCATTGTGTGAACTATGACAGACCCCAGTTTGCCTTTTACACTTATTCAAGTGAATAAAGTCCAGCAACTTCAGTGGAGTGGAGGGAGAGAAAGTTTTTAACACATTCCTGTAGATAAGCCCAGCAAGGGTCAACTTGGAAAAAAATAGTTGTGTGAAGGAGAGTAATTAAACAGAGGCAGAAGGAGTGAATAGAAGTTCTTTTACAGAGTAAATGAGGATAAATTCTGTTCATTATGTGACTTTTCTCAGCACTAATGTGATAATAAAGTACTCTAATTCTGGAGGGGCTTGTCACAATCTCAGCTAAAGCATTGACCCTTCCAGTAGGGGAGACCAAGAAGCAACTTGTAATGCTTTCTAGCAAAAAGCAAGAAATCAGAGTTAAGTGGATTCCCCCCACCCACCTCACACACACACACACTCGGTGTTTAGTATAGAAAACTACTACCCGGCACCATCACGAGGCTGTTGGTGAATGGACTGTCTTACTTGAAACACAAAAGCACTTATGCTCGCTTTTATGTTTGGATCCTAAGGGAAGACATGAGAGTGATTCAAAGAGTATAAATAGCCCAGTGCAGGATTCTCGTATAATGATTAACAGCTTCAAAAAATGACACTCAGAATGCTGGTAAAATTGTGGTCTTCAAAACTTTAATCTTATAAAAATTTATGTCATTGTGAATGAGTGGGAACAAAGAAATGAAACTTGTTTGCAGCATTATAATTATAACTAATGTAATTATGGTGGCAGCACAGGATTGGGGGACATTTCTTTGGGAGGGTCAGGGCAGTGCCCTAGTGCAAGTGATATCTGAATCTGGCTTTGATTAATGATGAGTTGTGCAGATAAGAAGAGAGGGAAGAGGGAAAGAAGTATGGTTCAGGTCATGAAGGAAAGGGGTGCTTTAGGGAGCAGAAGGGGGGGCATTAAAAAATATTAAAGTAGGCATGAGGGCATGTTGATTGCTGCGTCCCCGGTAGCACAAGAATCTAGGCTTCTTGAGAGCTCCTTGGAACCACAGTTGAGTTATTCATGAAATGGGGATGATTCCACCCATCCCTGACACATGCTTCAAGAGTTTATTTTGAAGATCAATTAGAAAATGTTAGAAAAGAAATGAATTTTTAAGGAAAGCATAGTTTCAAAAGTACCGCCTGTTATCTTTCAATGATTGATTTAGCGAAGAGTCATTGCTATTAAACCTAGCACAAGTTTGAATACTTATTTTCCACGCAAGGAGGTTTATCCTTGCAAATAACAGAAGTGCACTATTATCACGTAGTTGCCTTTGATCCAAGGGTTAGCAGTGAGCCCTACACTAGTCTTGCTCACTGTTATGAACTGTATCCTGGCTTCAGGTCTTGGTTCTGTTATTTACAGTGTGTGTGAGACCTGGGGTTCTTTTACCAACCTTTCTGGCCTCAGTATATTCACCTGTGAAATGAGGGTATTAGCAGGACCTAACTAATAGGACGTGTAAGGGTGCATTGGAATGATTCCTATAAATGCCCAGTGCCTGGCACACACTGAGTGAAATGGGGACTGTCTCTGTTAAAATGGGAGTAATTATTATTTTTTAAAGATTTTATTTATTTATTTTTAAAGAGAGTGGGAAGGAGGGAGAGAAACATCAACGTGTGGTTGCCTCTTGCATGCCTCCAACCGGGGACTTGGCCCTCTAACCCAAACATGTGCCCTGACTGGGAATCAAACCAGTGACCCTTTGATTCACAGGCCAGCACCCAATCCACTGAGCCACACAAGCCAGGGTCAGTGGGAATGATTCTGATGCCAGGGAGGCCAGGTTCGATTCTCGTGACCTCCCTTTAAGTGTAAAAAGGGATAAAACGTGCTCGTACTGGGTTGACAGTGTCTTCTTTCATCAAGTCCCAAACTGTTGACTTTCCAGGCCACAGACTCTTCAGAAGCCTGAGGAAGGCACCAAATCCAGTGTTTTGTGTTCTGCATGGTTAATTGGTTGTAAACTGCTGCTAAGACTCACTGCTTCTGATTGAATTAAGTACCCTGGGAGATCCAGCTGTGAACAGGTGGTCATGGGAGGGTTCCCGTGTCTGCACTCTCTGTCTGAGGACAGTCTTCTGGGTGCAGATGCTTTTCTGACTCCTCCCTTCACCCAACATGTCAGATGCTGGAGGTCTGGGAGAAAATAAAGCTTGACTACATCTGGATTCAGGTGACAAGGATTCTCCAGATTACAAAGCAGAAGAAAACATGCCATTCCTTCAAACACAAGAATTGCTTTTTTTTTTTTTTTTTTTGAACGAGGAGCCCATTTATTTGAGCCACCTGGGAATAATAATAATAATAATTTAATAATACTAATAACAATAAAAATAGACACAAAGAAGCCATGCTCTAGCCGCGTAGACAAATGAGTTGCTGCTACTTTCATTATTACAATTCAGAGCAGAAGATGCAAGCTGGGACCCCTCTCCCGCGTTTGTTCTGTCTGGCCTTTGTCTGGAAGATGAACAAATCTTACACTTATTAATATGAATTTCTAGCTTCTTTTGAAATGGAAGGTTTTAGCAACCCTGTCCCCAAGCTTCCCTATGGAGTCAGTTAGCTGGAGAAGAGTTGAAGTTGACCCTTGTAGTCTAGATATGTATTCTTCAGATCCTAGTTTCTACTACTACCTATGGTCTTACATGCAGCCTGGTTCACTCACTGATGTTACTTGCCTAGAGGTCTATCTATCTATCTGTAAGCATGACTTGAGAGGAAGCCGTAGAATGTTGAAATTTTATAGCCTACAAGTTACCAGGGCTCTATAGATTAGGATATTTTTCTATCTCTTAGACACACACACACACACCCCTACACCTGTTTTAGGATCCTGCCTTCTCTTCTCAGCTTTATCATTCTCCATCTCCACTTGGCTCCACCTTTCTTGTAGGGAGGTCATTATATGATGTGAGACCCCCATATATTCTCTTCTCCCCACCTATGAGAGTTTCCCTGTTCCATGATCTCTGTTAGGTGGGATAGTAGTTAATTATATTCTATTATGGATTTATCTTTAAGAATAGAATTTTCTTCATTTTCAAACTCAGCCTCACATTTTTATAGGTTCAGCTCTAGTAGAATAAAATCTATCTCTGGTTTTAGGCACATAAACAACATTCCTGCAACTAGCTTGGATTGGGCCTGGTTGGCTTGACTTGGGTCATATGCCCATCTCTAAAGCAATCGTGTAGTTGGGGGACATGATGCAGCAACTGGCCAAGCCTAGATCACAGGTGCCATCTAACCCAAGTGTGGAATAAGTTCGTGCCACTTGAATACCAGGACTCTTGGGTGAGAGCCAGGAAATTCTCCAGAAGGACAATGGAGGACTGTTACCAAATGGTGAAGATGGATTCTGGGCAGTCAACTCACAGATTCCTTCCACAATCTTGTCAAAACTCTGGATTCATTCAACAGAAAAACAAAACAAAGCAAAACAAAACTTGTGTACAAAAATTTGGACACAGTGTTGAGATATTCAAGAACCCAATGTAGGTCATCTGTGGACTCTAGGATGACTATCTGGACTAGGTAAATTTTAAGTTCTCATCCCATTCTAGCACTATTTGTTTTATGACCAACTGGTTGTCACAATAAAATAAAAACTTCTTTAGAATTTTCCCCCCATGTCTCTGCTCTTAAAGTGAATCTGTTTGAGTTGACATGTGGAGTGGGCAGGGGGCGGTGGGCAGAAGAGGGCAAGGGAATGTAACCTGGGAGCTACAGAGTGCCTCAGCAAGTCTAAATTATGTCACTTTGTTGAAAATATTGCTTTAGTTTCATTTTCCATCAGTGTCCTTATAATATCATGAGAAATAGTGCTTAATAAAGTGTCAGACTCTATTTTGCATTATGACTTTAAAATGATAAATTTCTTTTTTTATTTTTATGGACTAGAACACACAGACTTATTGGATCACCCATAATATAAACTGGAATAATTTGGAGCTCATGAGATTATTGTCATTGCTCTGTGGGCATGAGGCTCACTGGTCATTTTTATTTGGAGGCCAATCCTGAGCTTTAAATCCACATTAAGAAGTCACTTGTTTTTGTCTGAATTCTACTTGAGTGTTGTGTTGGGATGCAGTGGTTGTTTTTTTCAGTGAAAGCCATCAGTTAAATTAAATTCATTATCCCCGATGTTGCATGAGCCCAGAGGATGGGAGGCAATGCATGGTGATACTGAGATTGGGACCAGGGAGGATGTGTCCAGAAAACTGAGCAGACAAATGGAGTGAAATTGTTTAAAGGGGTGATGATGATTTAATATAGGTTTCAAAATAATTTTCATCCTTAGCAAGATGCCTTGCTTTTCTTTTGGAGGGACAGCTTCTTCAACTGATGCCTTTTTCTTTTCTGGTAGAAAAATGAGATTGTTTCTCTTCCTTGAAGCAACAATTTGTCAAGTATCAGCTTTTTCTGGCAACCAGGAAACTCCTTTCTTTCTCTGTGGCTTGTGCTAGGAACTAGATGGGATGGGCGAGGGAATTTAAATTTTCTATTTGTGCAGAGGTGATTTGGCATGTTTTTGCACTAAGTCTCAAAGGCAGATGAGTAGAGGTCATCCCTGCTCTGAAGTTCACTATTTCTGGTGCAGAATTTTACCACGGCATTTACTGTGTGATGTTGACATGACTGATGGTTTTTAAAGAGTAAATTAGATATTCATTCTTCACATCAAAAATGTTTGAGAACTATACCCCTTAACCTACTTCCACCTGGACAAGTTTCCAGATGATTCTGACGTGGGTGGCCCGAGAACTACACTGTGGTGAGCTTCCATAAGGGTGGAGAGGACAACATCTCTATGTCTGTGTTTGGCATATTGCTGGTGCTTAGTCAATACTTACTGGAGGGAAAAATGGATGACTTAGGAAATAACAAGAACCAAGAAATAGCAAACCACCTGTAGCTCTCAGCCCTGGGTTTCAACAAAGTCATCAGAAGGGTCTGTAGAATTTTGGAGAGAGGACATCCATTTTCATACTCTTTGTCACATGGCCTTATGTCCCTTTGGGTTATGCTTAAGTGTTTTAAAGACAATGGCAAGTTTAACCTAGATGTAGTGTTTTAAATTTTGATGTTGAGGAGTTTTGTGTGTGTGTGTGTGTGTTTTTAAATTTTTTATTTTTTAAAAATTTTATTGTTGTTGTATTACATTCATCCCCATTTTGCTCCCCTCTGTCCCCCTCCCCACCCACCCATTCCCCCCAAAGTCAATCCCACCTGTTGTCCATGTCCATGGTTCCTTTATACTAGGTTCTTGTCTAAGCTGCTCCCCTTTCTTGCCTCTGCCTCCCCCCTACCTCCAACCCCTTTCCCCCTGACCACTGAAGGCCTATTCCTTGTATTCATATACTTGGTTCTGTTTTGCTTGTTGTTAGATGTTGAGGAGTTTTTAAGTAGGAAATTGAGCATACCAGTGTATGGAATCTGACCAGTTGATACTTTTTAATGAAAGCAACATGTGAAACTAATAAATGATCTACATGGTACAGAGTGTGAGATGGAGAGCTCTTAACTGTTCTCACTTCAATTAACTGGCAAATTTTAGAGTATAAAACTTTGTCAAAGACTCACCGATATTTATCCATTGCGAAGGGTGCCAACATTATCTAGGTTCTATACTGAATGATACTTTGATTTTTACAACAATAGTTTATTTTTTCTTAAAGAAATGTATTTTGAGAAAATTCAAGAAATAGAGAAAAATGAAAAGAGATGATTTGTGTGCCATAATTCTTTACAATCAGTTTAAGTCAGATATTTATTTACTGTTTTTCATATACAGTTGTACCAGGTGCTGCTCGGTGACCAGAAAGGCATTTTAAACATGTCTTGTGTCATGGAGGTGGCAGATGATTACTCAAGTGACCAGAGTGCAAGATGAAAGGACCAAGTGTGACAAGCTCTGTAACAGAGGGGAGGAGGAAGGGATTAATTCTAGCTGGGGTTGTGTAGGAAGGTTTTGTGCGCACCGTGCATTTAAGCTGCACCTGGAAGCTGAGATGGTGTGCAACCCAGGAATGCAGCCTGGGATGAAGGCAGGAAGGAAGCGTCATGTTCAGGGCACAGGATGTAACTTGATGTGACTGAGGCAAAACATGCTGGCAGGTGAAGAGTGGGGGACCAATGCACCCGGAAAGGTGTAATCTTGACATTAGTAGGGACTTTGAAAGATTCCTGGATTCAGCCCCTTCCAGAAAACCACAACAGATTAATACTTTATGAGTACTTGACCTTACTTGACAATGACTCAAGTCGTCCTCAGAGTTAAAAAGTTGCCCTGAAAGTTGGACTTTAAGGGCTTTCCTTTTCCTTTACTCTTCTTATGGAAGAAAACATGACACAAAGTCATTTGGATGGTAGTACAGTTAGTATTAAGGGTAAAGAATTGGTGATACATGCTAGACTCCCTGGGGGATAGTGTTGGGTGAGTAAATGAATGACACTGAATGTTTATACTTCACAAAATCTTAAAAATAGTATTGAGGTGAGTATCCAGAAAAACCCATGTTTCACTTACTTGGGTTTGAATCTTTTGATCTTTCTCTGGCATCTCTCACCTCCACGGGGGAAATTAATATCGAAACTTTCTGCATCCTTAAGAAGAAAAGTGAAATTCTCACATCAGAGGCTAAATGAATATGCTTTACAATCTTAACCACATGGGTATTAAACAGAGGGCTATTAAAAGCCTTTCATTTCCAACCTGTGGCTTTCTGTGTGTAAAAAAGACATTTAAAGATAGTGACTTATGCAATTGGTCAATACATATAGTATAACTAAATCCTTAAGACGGTGTTCATTGACTCCTCCCAAGAGACCCAGATTACGTGGGTTTTGCTTTGGCTGTCAATCTCCAAATTTAGTTCGGCTCCATGACCAGACCCATTCACTGGGCTTTCATTACAGTTAAAATGCATTTGCAATAGGCGAGAGTCATGAGCAAAATTGGAACACGTTAAAATTTATAATTGGGAATATTCTGGCGACAATACCAGAAATGTTTATATTAGCTTTAGGTCTAATTTTGAATACATTTGGTGGCGATGAGAAAGTATAGCCAGATACGGTCAATGGCCATGCTCTCATAATATAATATACATAACAAAGGAACGAGTTTGATGAATGTAAGTTTTGGAACCAAACTGAGATTTGGAATTCAAATCTCAGTTTTACCACTTAGCAGATAGAAAACCTGGGGCAAATTACAAAACCTGTCAGCATTATTAAGTAGAAAATGCGAATAAAGGTAAGTACTTCGTAGGGCTGTAGTGAAGGAAGAGTAAAAGAGTTAACATGCTTAGAGACAGAACAGGGATACTCACGTGCTTCCTCTAATAACTACTAAGTCAAGGTGTTGAGGCTCCTGTTGCCTTGTGTCTGGTGCTTGGTTTAGTGGGCTGGGTCACAGTGATGGAAGTGAACATACCTCTACACTTGCCTTTCTCCTGTGTGGGGGAGGGTTTGCGCCCGTGACCCCGAGTTCTGAGGCCTGACATCTGTCTCAGATCTTATCCCTGCATCGGCAGTTGCTCTGTGTCAGGTGCTTCCTTGCAGATCATGTTCCTTGGAATGGAAACCATTTAAGACACATATGAGCATGTTCTCAGTCTGTCCCCAGCCTAGAGAAAAATGGACCAACACTTGGGTGTGTTATCTGCGTCATTCCTGCTGTATATCAAACGAGCAGGATGATTCCAGATGTCTGCCCAGGGCCAATGTTTGTACCTTAATATGTCGTGGTGAGAAACACTTGGCATTTAAGTAATCTTTATAAAAGAGGATATCTGAAAATGAATGCCACCTCCACCACAGGCAGGCTCACAATGCTCTGGATGTGTCTGACATTCTCATTTAATTCCCCGTCAAACCTTGCTGCAGCCGGTGGTAAGCTGCGGCACCCTTGATCTGACCTCCCTTCTCCCTGCTATTTCTAAAGGATTGCAATTTATTTTCCCCGAGTGGCCAGGAGTTATTTGTCCTCCCCTCTCTCTTCACTATCCTGCTGCCTTTTCCCACCATTCAGATAGACTTCTAGCATGAGGAGACTCCATCTGCTGTGGGTCCCTTTTTCTTAAACTATTTTAAAAAACCTTTAGTCTGTTACTATGCTGTGCCAACACCCCCAACCCCCCCAATTCTTGCCTCTAATTATGGCCTCTTACCAAGGCCAAACTCTGGGCTCTGAGGTAATGAATGCTTTTCCAGTTGATCATGTTCAGGCTGAGAACACTTTCCAGAAATGCCCAAGATCTTCGGTACCTTGGCCAAGGGGAACGGTATACTCCTTGAAGTCAGTGGCCTATAATAGGGCAGCCACATGCTCCCCCCTGGGATCCCCAAGATAGTGCCACAACTTGGTATCATTCCACCTTCCACTGTGGGAGGGAGGAAAGGAATTGGCTTCAACTGTGTAGAATCCCCTCCACAATCTTAATTTCTTTCTCCTTCTTTCCTTACCTTTCACACATAACTGGAAGGGTTTGAATCAAGGCTGGTCCTCTCTCAGTAGCACATTTCACTGAATAATATCAGAAAAGGAAAGAAGGTCAGCCTGGCGGTAAACCTTTGCCCTCACGCAGACCACCCTCGTGACATTGTGGGATTTTGGCAGACTTATGAGTATCATATTTTCGCATGGATGAACTGTACTCTACCACCTCTTCTATGTACCAGGAACCCCCCAAAATGTTGACACTGCAAATAGAGTTTTCTCTTTCTAGTTGTTTTAGCTCCCTGTTTTCAAGGGAGAACTATTATTTTTCATGGCAGTGGCCACGGTCCTCGTGTTTACCTCTCCACAGAGGATCTGCCAGGGGCACTGATGGCATTTCTTGAGTTGCCCGTGGCAGCTCCGGTGGTCTGGGTAGACACAGCTGCTTTCTGGTTAAATATTTTCAATTTGGGAGGACTCTTGTGCTCCTGGAAAGTCTTGCTGGTTATACTGGGCAGTAGATTCGGACTTGGGGGCAGACAGGTCTGTGCGTCATTGTCAAAGCAAAGATACTAATGTGGTCCATGGAAAGAGGCCCTTTGAATCCTAAGGCAGGCCCCCTTTACCCTCCAGTGTGTGTGTGTGTGTGTGTGTGTGTGTGTGTGTGCATGTGCACACGTGCATTGGAGCAGCTTGAACTTCACACAGAAGCGACCCCACAGTTGTCTCCACACAGCTGTTTCCTGCGTCGGGTTGGAGGGAGTCTCCGTGTTCTGAATATCTTTGGGAAGGCTCGTCTGCCACATAGCCATCTGCGGGCATAAGTCAGAAGAACTTTTGGGGAGCCTCAAGACTGCAAATGGAGGTTTTATGTCTTGGTTTAGGTGTGCCTTGATGCTTTCCTTTTCCAGCCTGGACATTATGAGAGCAGCTGAAAACATCCAAACGTGATTTTCCCGAGTTTGGGTGGGAGAGGTTAAAAACTCAACCTGCTCAACCCAGATCTATTGCAATGCTTTGCATAATAATTAATGACGTACAAGCTGTTGCTTAATGGACAGTTTTACTGTGTGTGCCCTTCAGTTGTGACTAGCTGGAGTCCTCCATGATTTAAGCGGCTATGTCTCTTCTTTATGTGCGTCTTGGCCATTGGATCAAGCTGCTGTAGTCATTACTGTCTATTCTTGGTCTCTGCTTTCTCTTTCCTTTTTGTAGGTCATTCAATGAAACTAAGAGTACATGCTGGTTACATAGAACTTTGCTTCTTTCCTTAACCTTAACATGCAAAGTGAGAAGAATATTTTTTTGTATCTGAAAACCTCAGCATCTCTGAGTTGCCAGAGATAAGTGATGTTGAACATTAATTATTGCTTTCTTTTTTATGCCAGTTACTGTTTAAACACTGCACATCTGATACTCATCTAATTCTCAATAATCATCTGAAATAGGTTCTGTTATTTCCTCCCATTTTACAGATGGGAAAACTGAAGCACAGGGAGGTAAAATAATTCATCTAAAGTCACCCAGTTCCTTAAACAGTGAAGCTAGCATTATGATGAAAACCATACAATACATAGTTCTGGGAGAGAGATATTGTTACTCCCATGTTTTAATAAGGCCACTTAGGGAGAGTCAAGGGAATCATAGAAATTTACCCAGGCTTATCTTATCTCCAGCCCTTGCTCTTGTCTAGTAGCCTCTGCTACTGTCTATTGTAGAGATTCTGGGTTCTGTTTAATTGGACAAATATTTATTGGGCATCTACTGGGCTCTGAGTCCTCTGCCATGGGCTGGCTTTACAGAATTGACTTTTTGTTATTTTACATCCTCATATAAATGGGTCAGATCTTTTTTGGCTAATGCAATGGCATTTCCTTTTGGTGTCTGGCATCGTGTTAGTCACATGGAAGCTAGTCAATATACTATCTGGCTGGTAAAATGTGGTATCAATAAGTCATTGAAAAAGCAATTTTGTTCTACCAACATGATAAAACCAAACACCACTTTTTAATACAATGTCCCATTTGGTTTTATGACTATCACTTTCCTCATTGAGGTAGTAGACTACAAAGTTCAATATATCAAGTATGGAGCTCTTACTGGATTGACTTTTGAGGAGCTAACATTGTATTAGGAAAAAAATCATACAACTGGAAGTCAACCTGTGGATGATAGCTCTAACTCTCATAACTAATAAACCTGTGGCCTTTTGATCTCTCTCAATTTTCTCCTACACATGGTGAAGAAGTTAACTAAGTGATGGTGAAGGTCACTTCCTGAGTCCTGTAATTCATGGAGAAAACTCATACCATAATGAGTCCTTTTAGTAACATAAAGTATTAGTTTCCTGTTGGCTGAAGATAAGTATCTTAATTTTATTGAGGCTTCATTTTCTTGACTTTTAAATGGGTTGATCATTTCTGGCGTGCCGAATTTATAAGATTTCTGTGAGGGTTCAACAAGTCACTGGGGATATATGTGCTTTGAATAGAATAACACATTGTACGAACACAAGATGACATTATTCGTATTGAAAGGTAACCATAAAGTGTCAGGTTTCTCACCACCCGACCCCCAGCCCCCAAAAGACTGGAGTTTGGTCTGGGTGGGGCTATTTCCTGGAGTTTATGGAACTCTTTGGAACTCTACAGGGTCAATAGGGGCTTTGTCCTGTGGCAGGTCAGTTTCCCACAGCTGGGGTAAGTCTGCCACACTCTTTCTCCTGACACACTTTATCAAATACCCCCGCCACGCAAACTGTAGTCAGTGGTTAGACAAAGGTGAGGGTTTCAGTTACAAGAACCTCCGCTTTGTCAAAAGCCCCCTCGGAACCTGAGACCTCCGTAGGCCAGCAGACGCGTCCCTGGGTTTACACACGGATACCGTAGTAATAGCCCGATCAAAACCTTCCCCCAAAGTTGTGTTCCACATCTCTGACTCTGGGCGCAGATATTTTTAACTCCTGCTTCTAACGCTGCTCATCTCCTTGAAGGAAGGGCAATCGAAAGGGTCAGACACTTGGCATCTACGTAGGGGAAAACTTTGAAAGAATTCCCGAGCCTCCTCCCCGGGGTAGAGCTGGCTTTCCCCTGAAGAATCGGCCTGTCGGAGCGTCTTTGCCACATAAGGGCTTACGCTAGGCCCTGGGTGGGCACCAGTTGACGCGGTCTCTCCCCACGACAGATGGTCAGGCCTTCAATTTCAGCAAGCGATCCTCTGTCAGCTTCAGCCAGCGCGCCAAGTGACAGGGCAGCTTAGGGTAATGGGGATCCGGTGTGTGTCGGGCATAGCTTTTGTGCTAACGATGGGCTGCTGACAGGCGCCTCGCCCCAGCTCATTGTGGAGGCGGAAGATCCCCAGCTCCCTTGATTCTGTTTCTCTCTGGCTGAGCTAGTGTCCTGTTTGCCTGTCTTTCAAAATCCATGCTGGCACCAGATGGACCCCCTCATAGTGGCTAGCAGTTGTCTGACTTGAAGATGCCAGAGGGTGTGCTGACAGCTCCTTCTAACACAATCTGAATCTGGCTGAGGGGCCTGGGCTCAAATGGCTTAAACACACACAGGCGGCAAATACTGTCAACCCTGGGGAACCAGGGAGGGAGGGTGAGTGGTGGTGACGTCTCCCCCCACAATAGCCATGTTGCCAGTGTGGAGATAATAATACGAATAATTCCTCTTACTTGCACAATTGCTCATATTTAATCTTATTGGTACAATTGCTAGGGTGGTACAATTGCTGTTGATGGTACAATTGGCATTTGTATCAATGCTATACTGCTATTATTACTAAACAGCATAATGGCTAAGAGCACAGGTTCTGTCCAAATTGAGCGATTCACACCTACTAACCTTTGGACAAGTTGTTGAATTTTGATGAGCCTCAGTTTCCTTATCTATAAAATGGGATTAATAACAGAGGTTATTTAGGAGAATTAAAAGTGAAAATGTACAGGGCAGGGCACAAGTAGATTGACAGAGTTTATTCTTCTATTTGTTAATTATTGTATTATTTTCCATGTAAACAGCTGTAAACTTACCCGCCCCCCACCCCATATATGAAGTTTTTAGCACTGTGCTGGGTGCGAGGTAAGCACCTAATACATGAAGCTATTACTTCCAACATCACCGTGCTTACCATGTGCCAGACATCATATATCATCACAGTTCATTCTCCCTGTTGTCTTACAAGGTAGAGACAGTTGCTATACCCATACCCAATTTTTGATAAAGTGGTTCAGAGAAGTTTAGTGACTTATCCAGAGTCACACAGCAGTACTGGTCAGAACTGGGATATGAACACCATTCCGCGTGTTTTAAAAGCTGTGGCTTTTCCACCACACCACACCACACCAACTCTCACTTTCAACTTGGTAGCAATCAGCCTTCTCCTGCGGTTGGAGATGGCTTTTAAGTATGATCTTCCAATGAGCTGGGTGTGAGAAAGCACCCAGTTCTCACATGTCAGGTGTCTTTGGGTGTAGGCATGAACCCCAGCAAGATTCACTCTGCTGAGCTCTGCCCCTGTCAATAGTTTCCGGAAGCAACGTGTGATCCCTAGGGCCACGTAGCACTTGCCTTCTGAGAGGTCAGAGGACAGGAACAAGGCAAAGGCACTTAGGATTGCGATTACTCTCTTAAACCTCCATCCTTTGCCTGGTCCACCCAGTGGAAAGGGACATGGGTGAGGACTGGCTGGTTCCCTGAGGGAATGACAGTGCTGCTCCTTATTCTGGGGAGGGGGGCACCCAGCCGGATTTCATTGCATGCATTTGAGCTTCCGCCTCATTCCCGTTCCATGAGTTTGTCTCCTATGAAAGGTTGATGAACTTTGTCTTCTGTGGAGAGAACATGAAGACAGGGGGCAACATCATGCTTGCTTCTTGGCAGATGCTGAGATACCAGGTTGGAGAGGAGTGCTTCTGGCACTTGTCTCAGTTTAATAAGCAGAACTGGTTAAACTTGGGGTGCCTTTGTGCTGTGCTCTCATTGCTGAGCACCCCAGTATTACTTAGTTGATAGATTCTATGCTCGGAGCTAAACTGAGACTGATGTGATAGTTTTTCATGAAGTGTGTGCATTAAGGTGGAGATGGCACCCTGGTGTGTAGGTGAAAGGTGAAGAAGGGAACATTTCTACATGAATTTCATAGGCCAGCATTTTAATACATTTTTGGAAATGAGTTGTACCTGAGATCCACAGCCCTAAAAGTGATAGGGAATGAAGAACTTGCAGTGGCCTTTAAAATGCTTTTTCCCCAAACCTGGGCAGGTGTGGTACTTGTAGGTGGCCAACAAGAATGCCCTAGAAGGACACCTCTAATATCTGCTTCCTTTACCTGGGAGACTTTAACAACTGTGATGTAAGAAATAACTCAAAGTTATAGGTTGACCGTCTAATTTATCATCCATAATGGGACACTTTTACAAGTTAAAGTGGGCACTGTTAATACACTACTATAGATGGTATAAACTGGGATTGTTCCTGGCAAATGGGGACCCTTGGCCACCCTAGCCAGTAGGGCCCATGCATTTCACATACAGGAACTATTTGTGAACATTACTTGCTTCTTATGGGTACCACTAATTAGGATATTTTATTTGGAGATGCTAAAATAAAAAGTGTTTACTATTCTTTTTACGTATTTTGCTGGTTCATAATCCGTGCATTTACAGGGTTTAAATTGCATGCTGTTAGGGACCATGAGTAATTGTCAGGCAATTATGCTCAATTGGAACCTACCTTAAATTATGGTAAAGACTTTCCCTCTGAGCGAAAATACTTCCTTGGGGGCTTAATTTTTTTGTGAGATCTGTTGGCAGTATCCAGAGCCATCCATTTCAGCTTGGATTAAAGCAAAGGGTAAAGCCTCCAACAAAATACTGGTCCTAACACCATTCTGATTATTTCAGGAGAAAAAAAATGTGCATAGAATGCACAACCTAAAAGTGACTTAGTACTTTTTTCCCTTTTGAGTCAGGACTGAAATGCTAATCATGATCATTTGTTTCTTCCCAGGTTCTTCTTGAAATTTTTCCTCAAATGTAACCAAAATTGCCTAAAGAATGCAGGAAACCCACGTGACATGCGGAGATTCCAGGTGGGTCTGTCTTGTCTTGTTTTCTATCTCTATAATGACATGAATGTTAGGAGAGGGTTAAAAAAAACAAAACAGACTTGGGCAGAAGAAGATAGAAGAGTCATTTCCCTGGAGTGGGAAGCAGGTGGAGAGGCTCCTGGTCCCCCAGGTCTCTGCTGTCTAAGAGTTGTTGTTTTTATTAGAGAAGAATTGGACCACACCACCTGCGTTCTGCGTTCACTGGGTGAGCCTAGTTCAGCTTCCAGAATGAACTCATGGGCTTAAACCACTACAGGTGAAGTAAAATACATAGAAACAATGAATTCTTTGCCTAGAGGTTCACAAGGAGAAAACTAGGAAATAAGAGCTTTGCCCCATTTTCAGAATTTACTACCTTCCTTTTCTCTGTCCTTCTCTTTCATGTGTGGACATTGCTAGTAGTTGTTACCATTAAAAAATGGACCCCTGAAGAAGCAGGGCATATCCAGAGAGACATGAGTGATAGTTCTGTTTCAGAAATGTTCCTTGTATGGCACATGTAAATGTTCCGAAGGGCCCATCTGATCTTCCCCCATTTAAAGCAGGAGTGGTAGGCTAACATCAGATAATCATACCTTTTCAAAGGAAAAGGATGTGAAAACAAATGTGTTAACTTCCGAGACACAGAATGGTAGTTGGGTTTTAGTAAAGGCCTTTAAGTTCTAGACAGGTGCTTCTCAAAGTTGAAAGTATCAAAAAAAAAAAAAAAAAAAAAAAAAGAATCCCCTGGGGATCTTGTTAAAATGCTAATTGAGTTCGGGGAAGGGGGGCAGAGCTCTACATTTCTAATAAGCTCCCAAGTGATGGCAACACCCTAGACCACAGTTAACGCAGCAAGGTTCCAGGCCCTGGTGTTTATGGCTGACTCATTTGCATGGTCAATGTTAAGTTCCCCAATAATGACCCATATGTGTATGTTCATACAATCTGTGTGGTGCATCTCATAGGCTCTTACATGTAGTCAGCTTTATGTATAGATTGAAATATACAATTTCTGAGAGGCTCTTAAATTTTTAGCTGCACAGTCTCTGATGGAAAAAGGAAAAGGATGAGCATTGATTTTCGAATGTCAAAATCACTTAGTCTCCTAGATGATTATTTTTTTAAAGGGGTGAGACTTAAGTAGTCTCATACAAGAACAAATTCAGGGGAAAGAAGACATTCTCTCCTCAGGTTCTGAATTGTTTCTCTGAAATCACTTTCTGGCCTTGCCAACTTTTGTCCTTAGACAGGAATGGAAGAATCCTTAGATTCCTAGCTTCCCAGAAAATGTTTCACCCAGCTGGCTTCTGATGCCAATCCAGTAGATGTGGGTATTCTCATTCCCACACAGGACATTTTGTGTTGAGTTGGAGTCAGCTTTAGGGGTGAAATAACACTTATGATGCCATTATGTGTTGCTAAGCGTCTTGGAACATGAGATTGAGTTTTAGTAGAAAGTTTTGCAGCTTGCTTTGGCCTTGAGATGAGCCATATATCGCGCTTGAGCAAGGTTGGTGTAGAAATGAGGCACATCCAGGCACAAACCAATTCATGTCTAATAGACTTGTCTAATGGCTTACGAATACCAGGATCAACTGTGCTGTGTTTCTTAGGAAAGCAGAGCAGGAGGTAGACTTTGGTGACATTGGGAAACAAAAAGAGCATTTGCCTAAGACTTCTGGAGACTTGTTTGCCCTCACAAGACCGGTTAGTAAAATATCTGAAAGCCTTCAATGACAGGAATGTAGCTCTTTATAAGATGGGAAACACAGTCCGCTTTTTTGAGCCTAGAAAGTACGTCTTCTGCAGACTTTGTTTAGTAAAAGGGCTACTGAGATGAGGAGGCATGAGTTAGACTTCTGGAAAGCCTCAGTTTCCTCAACTGTACAATGGAGTAAAAATAATGATTCTGCTTATTTTGCAACATATGAAAGAAAGGCAATATTTTGCATGCATCTAAGTAACTTATAAATGATAAACCAAAAATGCAAGCCTTTGGAGAAAATACATGTGATAAACTAAAGCTGGGTCATTATTTCAGCACAGGGTTTTTCCAACCTGGGCGCAATTCATATTTTAGACTAGATGATGCTTTGTGGCTATTGGGGGATAGCAGAGGGGATGGGGTGATTGGTCCTTTGATTGTAGGATGTTTAGTGGTTGTCACTGGTCTCTACCACTAGATGCCAGTAAAGGCACTCCCCTCCCCCCAGTCATGACAAACCAAAAACCATGGTGTCTCCAGATCTTGTTCAAATATTCCCTGGTTGGATTGGGGGTGGATTGGTTGAGAATCACTGCTTTAGTCTTATACTCGATGACCTCTGGCAGACTCTTCTTGGTAACAGTACTTTTATCTCAAAAGAGCCCACTTTCCGACTTGGCACAAGAACTGCCTGATGGAAGCTCATACTCTGTCCTTCAAATGCATGTGATTTACCCGAACCCTGACAGTGCTCTTTCCTATGATTCTCCAATAGGCCCTGAATTAGGTGGGTGTCCCTCAAGCGGGGCAGCTGCCTTGGCAACCAGAGAGTCAGTGTTTGAGTTGAAGAAGAGTTGTATCAGCCATGACCGATTTCTTATTGCATCCCATCTCTCACTTGTTTCTTCCTGGGAAAGGACTGAGGGGAGCCAATGGCAGAATGAATGCTGACTAATTTTGTTTTGTATCTGTGTAAGCCTACATAATTAATTACCATTTTCCGGAACCAGCACATGATTTTATGCATGTAGGCACATGGATATTTGTTCAATTAGAAAGTGTATGGATTGCCTCCATAGAGTTCAAGTAGAACTTCAAATATCCATTATTCAACCTTTCCATTTTTCCTTTAGTCTTGTTTCTCTCACGACTATTTCCTCCAATGTTTCTCTGCTTCCTTTCATGTTGGTAGTCACACCATCCTTCCTGAATTCTTCTTTGTCCTTGGATTTCATGGCAACATTCATTCATTCCCAGCTGCTTCCAAGGGATACCTCTTGAGCTGCTCTCCTGTAAATGTTGGTGTTCCCTAAATTTCCTTTTGAGACTCAGACCCACCCCCCTCCCCGCCACACACACACTGTATAAGATCTCTTTAGTATCTTCTCTACCCCCTCAGCATCTTAACCACTGTTGGGGACTGAGAACTCTTGAGTCAGGTTCCCTGAGACCTGACACCTAAGTTCAGACCTAGCCACCAGCTGTCTGCTGGATATTTCTAGGAACTTCAACTTACTGAGCCCCCAAATCAATTGTCATTCTCCTTTTTTATTCCTCGTGCCTCTGTCCCAAGCTAGCTTCTCTTCCTATGTTCTTTGTCTTGCTTCATTCCTAACTACATTAAGTGCTGTAAGATGACAGCTTTTATTTGTGCCTATATTCACTGTGCCCCACTTACATGTGTATGATTAAACATGTCTATGTGTATACCTGAGGGCATATCTATGGACATTGACCATAATGATGATAAAGCTAACGTTGGGTACTTATGTGAGAGATACTATGCTAAGGATTTTACATGAATTATCATTTTCTCTTTATAATATCCCTGGTGGGAATGTGCAAATATGGGCTATCCGCATTTTACAGATGAGGAAACTGAGGCTTAAAGAGGTTAAGCAAGTTGCCCAAAGCCATACATTTAGAAAGTAGCGAGGCAGTGATTGAACCCAACCAGCCTGGCTCAGATGTTATCTAATGTTGTGGGACTGGAAAGAATTTGTCCAGAGTCCGCTGGTACGTACCTAGTGAGGCTTAAAGAAGTCTGTCAACATCAGAGAGCCACAGCAGCCACCCACAAATATGTGCTGGAACCTCAGGAAAGCCGAGGCTGCATTTTCAAAAGAGGTGTTTGCCCCAGTAGAACCTAAAAATACCATCTGGATGAAGGACATTGGGACATCACCCACGTTCACCAGGCAGAGGTACTATTGCTGTGTAACAGGGAGGAACTTAAACCTAGTTTCCGAGCAGAGCTACTTGTTAGTCCATTTGCAATTGTGGGAACTGGAGAAAAAGAAGCTATTACTCAGAAGACTGCCCGAGCTTCCCTTGAGTGATTGAGGTGTTGGCTAGTTCCCTAGAGTGAGAAAACCCCCTTAGCTAGATGGAACCCCAGCAAAGCGGCCCCTCAGAGTAAAACAGCTTCACAGAGCACTTTGTTAAGAAATCAGACCCGAGTTCCCCAATGTTAGGACCGAACTGAGAGGGGGGAGATTAGTCCTCCCTGCATCCATCCTGACTGATAGAAGGTGTGTCAGGAAGACAGTGGTTGAAGGTGTCCTATGCATGAACCTTACAATTTCTAGCATGTTTCTCACAGCACGGTAATTGCCGCTGTTGCCTCAGCCGGAGTGAGAGAGAGAGACCATGTCTTTCTGGCATGAGGAGACTGGTTTACTCTTCACATCTCACTGCAACTTGTCCCAACCCTATGGAGAATCTGAGACCTGGAGACATCTTGATTGAAAATGCGCTCTGCTGCCTATGAAGCAGGCCCTTCCCAGTTGTCATGGATGCGGTTTTTCCCTCATCCCGCTTTGCACACTGACCAGGCCAGCCCAGGCTCTGCACAGCCATGCCCGAGCGTGTCTCCTCTGAACAGCAATCAGGGGCCCATGTAGGTGACTGAGGAGGACATAAGAAAGGTTGTTGATCTCTTGACATGTAAAGACATTCTGTCAAAGCAAACTCAGCCTCACAGCAGCTGAGCTTTAGTGTGTAAACAGAGACTGCTTAATTACACAGGTCATGTCAATTAGTGTGACCTTAGTGTTTTCAAGAAATTAATCACTCTCTGCAGAGCTTGACTGTGTTCGTACTTTAAGGCAGCATGGAATAAACCTTGTAGGAAATCTGGTGCAATCTCCCCCCCACCCCCGCCCCCACCATTTACGATGGATGTTTTCTTTTGAAATCCCCACGCTGTGGTTAGGGTAACAAACTTGCTTAAATACAACAGTGGATACAGGCTTTATTCAGGTCCAGGGGGTGTGGGGGTGCAGAGGAAGGGAGAAGGTAGGGGTGAAACTAGGGATGGAAACGGCTCACAGCAGGGAGAGATTCACTCTGACTAAATGAGCCCATTTCTTCATCTTGATACTAAAAAGATGCTCATGTCATAGGATCGTTAAAACCATCTCATGGGGCTGGTTTTTAACTGATGGGAACTCGACAGTTCATGGTTAAGATTTAAATCCTTATCAATAGCTTTTCTTGTTGGGGCTGGCAGGGGAAGCACGGTGAGGGGAGGCTGGGAACTGGGTAACAGGCTGTGTTAATAGTAGATGCCATAATACCTGGAGGCTGTGAAGTAAAGGATATGTTTCCATATCCATCTTATCTTTCCAACAAAGTTTTCCCATAGGCTATAAATCCATATCTACGTATAAATGTTAGATCTATGACTAATATGAATATAAATGGAAGACATTCATTCATGTGTGCATGCACTCAGTAGTATTTATTGATGTGGTAGGTAGTGAGTATATTGTGATGAACAAGGAAGGCAGAGCGTTTGTCCTAATGAAACTTGCATTCTAGTTGGGGGTCTATTACTTAGGATAATACTAGCTGCTGTAACAAATAGACCAAAGAATATATAATGGCCCTTGTACAACAAAAGGTTATTTCTGGCTCACATAATGGCACAAGGCAGGGCTTCCTGCTGGTGAGCAGATCTTGCCCAGGAAATGATACAGGGAACCCGGGCTTTTGTTACTTTGTGTCTCCACTGTCCACAATTAGGTCCCCATCCACTCAGCTGATGGCTGTGGAGTGCAGAGAGGGGCACATGGGCTTCTTCAGCCCTGGGCTTAGAAATGATCCTGGTCAAATCCGCTCACATGGCTAGGAATCTGCCACATGGCTGGATATCATGACTGAGGAGGTCTGCAAATGTCTAGTTGTACAGCCTGAGAAAAGTAAATGTGTATGGAACAAGTCCCATCAGCTTCCATAATGTGCACAAATAACTGCACAGCATTGAAAGTTGTAAGTATTGCTCTAAGGAAAACTAAACAGGAGGTTATGGGAGTGAATCACAGTATGGCATGAGTGATGGGAACCAACTCTGAAGTAGGTGACCAGGGAAAGCTTCTGAGAAGATAACATTTAAGCTCAGAACGAAATGGTAAGAATAAGTCATCCTGACAAGAGCCAGAAGAATTTCCTGAGTGGAGAAAACATCAGGCCCTGAACTCATGTTTATCTGAGGAGATGAAAAGTCTTCCTTCTTCTTAGTCACTTGGACTAGGGAAAAGAAACTAGGAGCAGAAACCACCAGATTGTTCATCCCAAATTCCCACCAAAGAATGTGCTCTTTAAAATGATGACATGGGAAATGACATTAAAAGGCAACTCTCTGCATTTTTACTTTTTTTGGTGAATTCTATAACTTTTGAAGGGTCCTTGTTTATTCAAAACCATAGGATATCATTAGAGGATTCTTAAAATACATGCCCAATCTCTACACTTGCGCTCTGTTTGGAAAGGCACTTCTATACTGAAGGAAATATTCTCACCCCTTTTCTTCCTCTCCCACTGCCCCCCACCCCCTGCCTTATATTGTTTTGACAAACAGCACATCTTGCAATTAAATTCTTTACCAACAGAATGCTAGGGGCCCGAGCTGCAATCACTCTGCTCATGCAGAATAATTTCAAGATGCACCATGCTGATTAATTATACTGAAAGCAGCTCTAATGATAGTTTCAGAATACAGGAGTAATTCACAGAACATGGTAAATACAAATGGTGAATTTTCAACCCAATATATTAAACCATTACGGCTTATTGGGCAAATATGTATCTTGGCATGAGCCTGATGCTGGCCCTCAGCAGAAAAAAATGCATCCCTGAGAAGGAACCTTTATGAACTGGATTTCCTCTGCACTTAGAGGAAGTCAATTCCTACATTAAGTAGAGTCGTCATTGAAAAAAAAAAAGTAAAATGCATTAAAAAAGAAATAGAAAAGTGTTGTGGTTTGATCAGTGTTACGGATAGATGCCAGTGTTCTATGGATGCCAATACTTATTGAGACTTCCCAACAAAAAACAATTATGTTCTTTCACTTTTTATGTTACAACATATTGAGCTCTTATTGTGTGTGAGACAGTGTAATACTACGTGTTCTACATGCATTATCTTGCTTATTTTTCTATCACTTTTTCTCTTGTTTACTCCAAACAAGCACATCAGCCTTTCCTCTTCCTTCATCTCTCTTTCCTGAGTACACTCATCTTGTTCCTGCCTTAGGATCTTTGCACTTGCTAGTCTTTCTCCCTGGGAAATCTGTGCACTTTGTTGAATGGCTGACAACTTCTTATCTCTCAGATTTCAGCTAAAAGGTCCCCTTCTGCAAAGAGGCCTTCCTTAATCACTCAGTCAAAAATAGTTCCCACCCAGGTAGCATCCTCTCCATTTTATCTTCCTCTTAGAACTTTTCACATCCCCAAATCTGCTTTCATTGCTTATTTACTTATTGTCTGAAAACCTTATTCTGCCTCTGAGAAAAACTAAGCTATTCGTGAGCATATACTTGATCTGTCTTCCTCGTTGCTGCTTCTCCAATACATAGAATAAATAATACTGGGCACACAGTAGGCTCACAACTTATTTCTATGATAAACTGACTTACCTAAGATTACAAACTAGTGATAAAGTTGGGATTCAAACGCAGGGACTGTCTGACCCTGGAATCTGAGCTGTTGACCAATATGCTCTTTTCTTGCTTCCGATTTCAGTATCCACGTGCCATGGTCTATTGGTAGAGAGCATGAGCACACACAGGACAATTCTGTATGCTTTGGCTCATGGCCGCTTAAAATGGCCAGAGGGAACACATAAATGAGAGCACCAGTTAAATGCCAATGACACCATCAAGAGTCATCAAAAGTATCCTCATCCAGAGAAGGAAAGACAAGGTTCAGATCACTGATGAACTTTTTATGTCTAGCATGTGTCACAGGTCCGAATTAGTTTGGCATAAGTACCTAAGGATGTAAAAATACCTGTTCTTATCTTACCATTAAAAGAAGAGATCTTTTTGCCTTGAGCCTTAAAGTGGGGATTTAATTCACTCACTCACTCCCATACTCCAGCAGTTTCAGTCCATTACACCCTGTAGGTTCATGCGTCCTCCATAATTTTTAATGAGTTATTTGGGATTTTTCAACCAGATAGAAACTAGCAATCAGGCAGGTTTTAGAGAATATCTCATTCCATATCAGTGAAGGATATTTTAAAGGACAAAGTTAATGAAGACCTTAGCGCCGCAGACCATTTTTATGTAAATAATATTTGAAGCGTAGTCAGGGGCATAGCCACCAGAGATGTGTGCTGAAAGACGCCGGGAGAGCAGATTGAGAGTCCAGAGGCTGTCATGACTGGACCTGACATCTGGAAGTTTCCCTTCACTCTCGCCTCTGCTCTTAATGTGTCCTATGACCTTGAGGATGTTTTTAAATCTCTTGGGCCTCAGTTTTTCGAGCTGTAAGAGGAAGTGTTGCGCAAATTTGCACCCCACAGCTGCAAAGGAAGATGACTGAGTGCTTCAGTATGTGGCCTTCCTATGGATGAGTTTAGGATGCAGTGTTGTTCCCATGACTCCCTTTGAAAGTGCTTAGTTGGAAGCCACTAGATCAGCTGATCTCTTGGGTCTCTTGTGACGACTATTCGAGGAGTCTTTAATGGGTGATTCAGCAGACAGGTAGGGTAAATGTGGGCTGTGGGAGGTTGAGGGTAGAAGTTTGGTGGAATAGACTTTTTTAGGTTTACAGAAAAATGAGGTCATGTACAAATATAGACTCCTTCCAATTCTTCCTTCCCTGTTTCTTGTATTAACACCTTACATTAATGTGACACCTTTGTTACAGTTGATGCACTAATGTTGATAGACTATTGTCAACTCAAGCCTATAGTTTATACCACATAGGGTTCACTCTTTATATTATGTGTCTACAGATTTGGAAAAATGCAGGAGGCTACATGCCCACCATTGAAGTATCATTTGGAATGTTTCAATGTCCTCCAGTTCCCCTGTGCCCCACCTGTTTGTCCTTCCCTGCCACCTCCCAAACTCCTGACAGCCGCTACTCTCTGCGTTCCCACCATAGCCGTACCTTTTCCAGAATGTCATATATTGGAATCATACAGTGCACAGCCTTTCCAGATGGGCTTCATTCATTTAGCAATATGCATTTAAAGTTCCTCCATATCTTTTCATGGCTTGATAGCCCATTTCTTTTTATTGCTGTATTAGTCCCTTCTATAGATCACCAGTTTTGTGTACCCTTTCACCTATTGAAAGACATCTTGATTGCTGATGCCTTTTGTTTAGTTGAATTTGAATCGCTGTAATTGTAGATTCTTCTGCAGGCATATGAAATAATATAGAGTAATCCCGTGCACCTCTTAGCTAGTCCTCAATAGTAACATTTTGTAAAACTATAGTACAATAATACATTGTACTGTATAATTTTATACAGGATATGAACATTGATACATCTAACCATCTTATTCAAATTTCTCTATAGTTTTCCTTGTAGTTGTGTGTGTGAATGTGTGTTCTCTAAAAGTTTATGATATGTGGGTCTGTGTATCTTTCACCACAGTCAAGATATTGGGCATTTCCATCGCTGCAAGGATCCCTGTTATTTATTTTTTAAAAAGATTTTATTCATTATTTTCAGAGAGAAGGGCTGGGAGGGAGGAAAAATGGGAGAGAAGCATCCATGTATGGTCGCCTTTCACCTGCCTCCAGCTGGGGACCTGGCTGGAGACCTGGCTTGCAACCTGGTTCTGTGCCCTGGCTGGGAATTGAACCAGTGACCTTTGGGTTCGTAGGCTGGTGCCTTATCCACTGTGCCACACCAGCTGGGGCTACTCTGTTATCTTTTGTGGCAGCCACATCCACCTTCCGTCTGACCCTAACCCTTGGCAAACACTAATCTGTTTGCCATTTCTACAATTTTGTTATTTCAGAGATGTTATGGAAATGGAATCATGCCATGTATTATAGTTGCCACAGCTATTTGCTACAGCTGCCATAAAAAAGAAAAATACCACATACTCTGGGCAGTTTGAAAAGGGAAATTTATTTTCTTGCAATTTAGGGGGCTAGGGGCCCAAGATCAAGGTGTGAGTGGGGTTGGTTCTCTCTGAGACCCCTCTGCTTGGCTTGCAGATGTCCATCTCCTCACTGTGTGCCCACATGGGTCTTTCCTCTCTGCCCTCACACTACTGGTGTGTGTGTGTCCACATCTCTTCTTAGGACACCACTCAGATTGCATTAGAGTCCAGCCCGAGGCCTCATTTTAACTTAATCACCTTTTTAAAGGCTCTATTTCTAAATACATTCATCTTCTGAGATCCTGGGAATTAGGACTTCAACATACCAAGTTGTTCGTGTTTTTGTTTTCGTTTCCTTTGGGCGGGGGAACACATCCATAATATGCAATATGTAACCTTTGATATTGGCTTTTTTTTTTTCACTTGGCATAGTTCTCCTGAGATTCATCCAGATGTATCAAGTTTGTCTCTTTTTATTTCTGAGTATTATTCCATGGAATGTTGCTCAATGCTTTTTTATTTAATGCACTGGAAGCCAAGGCATTTACTGCCTTCCAGGAGGGCCCCTAAATTAATGCAAACATAGCATAAGCTAAATCCAGAGACACGGAAGCCATGTAAAAACCACCTTGAGCATTTGGTCCCTTTCATTAAGTTACTCTATATCAGCATGGAAAGCCCAAATTTATCATTTAAAAAAAGTCATTTAGAATTAAGTGATTGTATTTTAGAGGGAGTGCTTATTACCAAGATAGTCTACAGTTAAACATTAAAGATGATTTTTTTTATGGTCTAACCTTGCCCCTGATGCCATATTTGTTGTAGAAATGTTTAAAGATACAGATCTTAACTCTTGAGTGGGTCTGGTCTGAACCCCTTCTCTTGTGTGAGCCTCTCCTTTCATTAATGTAATCCTCCAGCCATGACGGACCACGGCTGGGGAATCACATTGTGTCTCTTTGAACAAATGCTCATGATACAGAGGTGATGCCTCATAGACTTGAGATATTACAGTTGGGACCTACATGGTTTCCCGATCTGAGGGGAGAGGGACAGACAGCTGAAGAATGGGAGAGGGGGAATGCTAACCAGCAACACACCTCCCAGGGACCCCTCCTTCCTATGAAACATTGGGAACACTAGACTGACTTGATAAGATTTATAGACCGTTTTCAAAGCAGCAAGAGTTCATTGGGCTTCAAACCTGGAACGTAACAGGCTAAGATGTGGCTGGGTCCTAGAAAGCAAAATTAGAAAAATCACTGAAATTGGCGATTCGCTAGAGGCCTGAATTCTATAATTATGTGTGGTGGGCATACAGGTCTTTAAAAATGGTTTCATTGCTCAGCTGCTAAAGCAATGAACTTCTGTATCTTTTTATTTAAAGTAACAGCTTCTGCTGGGTCCTGTTGATGGCAGTTGAGAGGCTTCGGGTCATCAGCCGAACACTTTCTCTAGAACTTTCGGTTGAGCCTCACCAACCCCTTACCAGTAACAGCTATACAAGTTCTCGTAATGTTCGTTGAGTGCTCAGTATGAACCAGGAAAAGCATGAGACATTTTAAATAATGTCAACCTCACCATAACCTTATGCATTAGGTATTTTATTACTGCCATTTGAGACTCGAGGACCCTGGAGCCTAAAGAGGTTAAGTTAGCCTACTCATAGCCCCATCAACCAGGAAAACTTGGGACTCAAGAATCAAATTTTGTGTTGATTCCTCCCCCAAATTCTAAACAGAGGAGGGTTAATAGTAAAACTAATAAACCTTAGGAATATCTAGATGCAGGATACAGCAGAGATTCTGAACCAATGAGATGAGCCAAGAATTTGAAAATGTTGGTGTAAAATCTCCCATACCTGTGGGTAGCTGGAGACTTCTGCCTTTTTTATTCCCTCACACTGATTACCCTCACCTGGAGGGTTGGACCTGATGGACGATTCCATGGAACACTCTGGATGTTCATCTGCACATCTCTGGGTTGCCCTGGTAAAAAGTTAGGTCCTCCCTGCAAATAGAAACTTGATTCCAAAAAAAAAAAAACTGACCTGTATACAACCTTAAATGTGCCCAGTTAAACTAATATTTATTTCAGGAGATATAACTTGGGTATCCTAGTGAATAAATGGGTACAATTTACTTCAAAAATGATTCTGCAGCAGCACTGGTCCAAGGGAACGTTTTGCTATGATGGACATGTTCTGTATCTGCCCTATTCAATATGGTAGTCTTGAGCCACACGTGACTACTGGCTACTTAAAATGTGGCTGTGGATACTCAGGAACAATGGACTTGTACGTTTTACTTAGATGGTTTAAATTTAAACAGCCCTCTGTGCGGTTACCGTGTGGGACGGTGCCATGCTAGAGACTAAAGATTTAATCCTGACATATCCTACACTTCTACACATACACATACCTGTGCCTCCCATTCCCTTCCTGACTTTCCTGGAGCAGGAGAACGAAGAAGTGGGTAGAGAGGGAAGGGGTGGTCGGTCGAGTGCAAGTGTAAAATCATTTTCCATGTTTATCTGTCCCCCAAATCAAGCTGTGCTTTGTTGACAACATTTGGGAAGGTTGAAGAGCTGGCAGGCCTGCCTGTCCCTTTGCCTGTGTGAACATGTCAGCACCTCATTAATCTTGTGTTAAACTGTGAAGGCCCTTTTCCCTCCTACCATGGGCCTATTTTTGAAAGGACACTTTGGTGCCCTTTTGCATTTCGCAGTGAGATTTTTTAAAATTTACAGCTTGCTCTGTGGATTAATTTAAGCATACATTTTCCCTTAACTATATCCTGATCATTTCCAAGTTGGAGTGAGAGAAATTATTTTGGGGATAGGGAAGTTAAAATGTATTGTGCCATGAGTTTTTGAGGAAGGTATTCAGTGTTTATTTTCTTAAAATTAAAAGCATGAGGAGCCTCTGTTATCTTTCTCCAATTTTTATTAGTCTCTCAGTGAAATATATATATATATATGTATATATATGTGTGTGTGTGTGTGTGCATGTGTGTATGTGTACACATATATATCACACATGTGGTCTTGGTGATCCTTCTCTTTCCAAGAAAAAGATATAGAGGGTACAGTATTTTTTCCCTCTTAACAGTTTTTTGTCATTTTCATTCGATGTAAGAGCTAGATGAAAATATCTTTAAATGATACTGAATATTTTAAGCCTTAAGCCTGTAGTGGGTGTTTTGTCTTCCAGGTGCATGGTGATGAATTGTTACCGCTTTTTTTTTTTTTTACTCTTTAGACATCTAGAATAACCACTTTCTGTATTTCCTGACACTGGAAACAGTTACCGTTTGGATTCCTTTTATAGTTTCTTATGCTAACGACTCCAGTGACCACTCAGTTGTGGTCTCGTAGTAAATCAAAATTTCTTTGAAAGATCCAGCTCTGTTATATAATTGTAGGCATCCCACAAAGTCATCTTCCTAACTAAAAAGAAAAGCAAATTTCCGTCATCTCAAATAATATGGACTCTGTCACCACACGTACTATTCTTTGAAAATAAAAGAGGAGACCATTTTCTTCTCCTCTTCCTCCCCCCCTCCCTCCTTTCCCTTTTAAAGTGGCCTACAACTGATAGGCAAACCCGCAAGCTTCGGGCCATGTCAGATCTGGTTGGTCAGCCATGAAGACAAACCCACTCTGCACAGTTGTCCTGCACACTTACTCCTCCCGTGTATGACTGGCCTGAGCTGGATAGTCAGGGTTTCACAGTGGCCACGAAGAATGCTCTCTGTTGTTTACTTGGCATTTTAATAAGATAGAGTTAAAAAAAAGTAAAATCAGGGGGTGGCCCAGCTCCTGCTTGGAGTTGGGATGAGGTCCCTGAGAGAGGGTTTGAGGGACCCCTGGTAGCCCTCTGGGCAGTCATCCTGGGCAGCAGGCGACCATAGGCCTGTGACCTCCCGAGGGCTTCTACATCTGAAGGAGCCTAGGGATTTGGTGTCAGGAGCAGAGCCTCAGGTGGGTCGAAGTGAGGATCTAGAAGGAAAAAAATCAACCAAATCCAGTCACCGCCACCCCACAATTCTATTGGGAGCAGTTTGCAGCCTGCAGTTCCTTGCCATCTTTGAGGCTGGGGCAGGGATGGGGGGGATGAGCTCTATATTACTAGGGTGCCTTTAGGTCAAAGTGGGGGCCACTGGAACATTTGAGTTTGGCAGGTGTCGGTAGGATAGGGGGCCACAAAGGGGGCCACTTTGTCAGGCCAGGCTGACAATGTGCAGGCCCAGGCCAAGGCCCAGCATGTTCCCTCTGCCCAACTCAGGTGACGAAACTGCGGCATTGCTCAAGGTTCCAGGATCCTGGGCCGCCTCTGTCCCACTCGGAGAGCAGCCTCCTCCGAAACAGGGGCCTCAGGATGTGCCAACCCTTGTAGAGCGTTTCACCTCTACTGAGGCAAATGCCTCTCAAAACCAAGAACAATTCAAGTGCGAGTCTTTCCAAGCAACTGGGGAATTGAGCCAAATAAATCAGAAATCCTCCGCCTTGGCTCCGGAGGCTTGCCTCATTATGAGAGCAGATCTATTAGCCCTCTTGCCATTGTCTTTCATTTCTCAAGTGAGGTGATTCTAATTAAATTAATCTGCATGTCAATCTATCGGTGATCAATCAAAGAGCCCGGGGTCCCCCCTATGCTGCAGGGCGCTGGCGGCTGACAGGGGCTGATAATGGAGGAAGAAATAAACTGTCGAGCAAAGTTAATTAGTCAACATAATAGGTGGATTAAACGGGAGCCGGCTGATTGCTGTTTCCCTGTGTCAAAGCACGAGGTGGGAGCTGGAGCTGCAATTACAGACAATTATTATATTTGGTTGTAAGAGGTCACATGAATAAACATATCTCTGTGGGTTTCAGTTTTAATCCTCTTCCCAGTTTAATATAAGGAGAAGTGTAGGTCATTTCTTCTCATTGTTTCAGTCAAAATTCTCTGAGAAAACACTTTGGCCACGTCCCTTCTGGCGAACTGGGTCCAGAGTCAGTATTAGAGGTGGCCAGGGTATCTGAATTGAATCTAGGACTGGGGCCACCCATTTTGGGGGCCTTTGAAACACAGATCTAAGACCCTTACCGAGCAGGGATATTTGGAGGAGTCGTGTGGTGGTGGTGATGGTGGCAACAAGGGCTTCGGTCTAATAAACTGAACTAATGTGGGAAGAAAAATGTACAAGAACCACCCCCTCACCCTCCCCCCCCCCCCCACAAAAAAAAAAAGACAGCCAGGAGAGAAAGCCGCATCCCAGCTCCCACTGAAGCCTCTCTTTCATTCCTCTATCCTCTTAACCCTGACACACTGGGGTGGGGGGCGAGGGGGATATTTTAAAGATTCAAAAGATTTTTTATTTGCATGATCAACTGTGATATCTGCTTCAGTGTCTAAACTGAAGGGTAATTTAGGTGAAACACAACCACCCTTGTGTAAAAAAAATATGCTAATAAAGATCCTCTTGTTAAAATTATGGTTAACAGTGTACCTTCGGCTGTATAACTATAAACTGTGCAATTTTACTTAAAACTGCATCAAAAGCGTTCCATGCCAAAGACCCACTCATCAATAGCTCCTCTTGTTAGACTTGTACAACATAAGCACCAGTTATTATGTGAAATAGCTATGCAATTTTCTTCAGCTCTCAGCTGTTATTTATTTAACTCGAGTTTATTACCCTCCCTGCTTTTACATTAACATGTTCGTTCATTTCTCTCTTTTTGCCTCCAGGTCGTGGTGTCTACGACAGTCAACGTGGATGGCCATGTCCTGGCGGTCTCCGACAACATGTTTGTCCATAACAACTCCAAGCACGGGCGGAGGGCTCGGCGGCTTGACCCCTCGGAAGGTACGCCCTCTTATCTGGAACATGGTAGGCGAATCATTTTCATTGGTTGGCATTGCTACTTGAACTGTGAATTTATTTGGTTTCTTTCTTTCCAATTCCACCACATTTTCTATCCCATTTCAAATGTCAAATGTCTTGCTACTGAAGAATATTAATGCTGAATAGTTAAAGACAGGGAGGTATCTTTGACTCCCATCCTTTCTTGGTGCACAGTTTTCTACCCTGGAAATGGCTGGTGTATCTTTCCTTTTTGTTGAGAGACTGAGACCTGGACCACTGCTTTATCTAAGCTTCCACTTGACTGACAAATGGAGGCCAAAGCAGGGTAACAAAATCAGGATACATTTTGAGCTTACAGTTCACCTTTTTGTAGAATGAATGCCATTCTCCTTACACTCCTGTTGCTATATCTCTGCGACTACATATTTAACTTCATTTGGAGATAAAAATTCAGAGTCTAGGTTGGAGGCACTCTCTGAATATGAAGCCAGAACTAAGTTAGTCCTAAGGTTGTGGGTTATTGTTGAGCTGAATATGAAGCCAGAACTAAATGTTCTTCCCCTGCCCCATGCAGACCATGCCTCTCATCACCATGTGGTAGAAGAGCCTGCTTCCTATAGGTAGCCTTGGGTGGGGAGAAATTACCAAATTTGTCTTGATTTTATGGCAAATCAGTTGTGCCTTTGAGAAGACTGGAAGAAACCAGATAAAAATTTGAGAAAAAAAGAGAAAAGTGAATAGCATTTGAAAGAACCATGGCCCCATGGAGTATATGTCTGAACGTTTCAGGGCTTATCAATACATCATCCATCATTTATCTGTCCATCAATCCCTCACCCATCCTTCTGTCTGTCCATCCATCCATCCATCTGTCCATTCATTCATTCATCTATCATCTATCCTGTATCCATCCATCAACATACCCATCTTTCATCTATCAAAAAGCAGTACCTGAGTCTACTAGGTAGATATCAATCAACATATTAGATTTTCACCAGTCTCCTCCAATTAAACTCGTAACTCATTTTCCTACTTTACTTTCCAGTTTGCTTGGTCAGCAGGATTCTGGTTAAAACACTACCATATAAACTAACACCCTGATTTTTTCCGTGGGTTTTCAGCAGTCCATGATGTAGTTCAGAAGGTAGAAAATGCCCTTTCCGGCCAGCATCCCAATTTAATGAACATGCCATTATTACCGTTTTTTCCCTGATTTTGTTTTTCTGTGCTTAAGGAATACGGCACTTTTTATTAATTAGCCAGATGTAGCACTCTTACAAGGGCTTCTTCACCACATCCAGTTTTACAGTCTTTTTAAGGTAAACCATCATCTTTCAAAAGCTGCTTCTTTATGGTTTCATTAGTGCTAAGATGGATGGATATTACTTTTTGCAGGAGGCCATTTGAAACACTTGCTCATGATTATACTCACAGTTCCATTTCTGTACTTAAAATTATTCTGATCCCCACTTTACAGTCATATTGCCTTTTTAATACCTTTGGAGTCACTTAAGGCTTTATATGCCTGGAGATGTTTAGGTAAAAGGAACAAGGAAGAGGCAGGGAAATACTCATTGGGCACAACTTGGAGAACCCTGGCTTAAAAGCTGAAGTCTTGATTTTGACTGTCACCAATTCATTATTGTCCTGTCTGGGGACACACTTGACTGTCACTTTGAAATGTGTCAGTCATGGGCTCATTGTTTCAAAATGTACTCCCAAGTGCAGACCTCACTTTTATTTCTGCCCTTGGGAAGCCGGTGAGATGCCCGGCAAATCATCCCTCCACCAAAGAAACCTAACACAAACCAACAAAAGCAACCCTCTAGACAGGACACTTTTCGGTGTGGAGGTCAGGAACATTATTTTGCAACATGATGTGTTGGAAGGAGACTTAACGTTGGAGTCAGGAAACCTAAATTCAATGTGTAGTTTTACCTTAATCCTTTGTGTGACCTTGGACAAGTCACCTTACCCTTTGGGATCCTTAGTTTTCTTATGGACAAAACAAAGGTGATGGGTCTGCAAGGCAAGGGAGGGGGTGAAAAATGTGCATCTCGGCTGAGAGCAGGTCACAAACATAGGGGAAGTGGGCTGGGTGGAGACTGCGGAACCAGGGCTACTTCACGCTCTGCAGCCCCAGCCAGTTGTCACCAAGGGGAATGAAAGCCCAGTGGGGCCACATGTTCCATTTAGGCATGAGTTAAAACTCTCCTAGTTTTTAATTGTTGGTAACTAATTACAAAAGTTTTAAACCCTGAAGAGATAAGGGGGGAGGGGAGTCACTTAGGAGAAATATAGCCATGGGCTAACAATGTGCAGTTTCTAAGCATCCTCCCATCTCAAACATTCTTCCAGGTGCACATACTACTGTTTCAACTGCGATATCAAATTAATCTAAATGTTAAAGACATTTTATTCCTCTGTCCTAGTTTACTTGTCCACCAATGACCATTAGCATATTATTCAAGAAAATGATGACATTTCCCTATT
This sequence comes from Noctilio leporinus, assembly GCA_004026585.1. NCBI lineage: Eukaryota > Metazoa > Chordata > Mammalia > Chiroptera > Noctilionidae > Noctilio > Noctilio leporinus. The sequence goes on from PVIW01000078.1 coordinate 256,408, forward strand.
TATGAACGATTAATCATCATTGGAGATGTGGGCATGACCTACCTCCTGCAGCTAGGGGGCCTCCCTCTTTCTGAAGCCTTACTTCCCTTCTCTCCATGAGAATAAAAGGGTAGACACCTCTGTTAGGTTCCTAGTAAGGACAGCAACATGGAAATCTGCGTCTCTGTAGGGTGAATCAGCCAAGGACAGCAACATGGAAATCTGCGTCTCTGTAGGGTGAATCAGCCAACCACACATAACCACCCTCTCACATAGACACTTCAAGCTGATAGCTACGTAAATATCTTCTCAACAAAGGGCGACTCTGGGCTCTTTCACTGGGTGATGCTAATTCATGTTGATTTGGGGTACGGTAATATTTGATCTCGCCCTTGAAAAATCCTACTTGCAATTGCCCTTTTTAAGACTAAGAAAACCACGCCCCTCCACTCCCCTGCCCCTAACTCCACTTGCCGCTGCACTGTGAGACTGCCAAATATTCCCACTGCTTAGGTGACCTGGAGGAGTCTCTGTTTTCCCTCATTCTGAGCTTTTTTACCATCTCATTTACAGGTAGCCTGAATTATTTTGAGCTCCTTGGCACATTTCTATTTATATCCTGCTTGTCAGACAGTTGGAGGAAAGTTCCCTTCTGTGGCTCAATCGTTCTGTGTCTCAGAGAAATAGAGACCATGCTTGACATTCGTGCAGTTCCCTTGTGTGACCCACAGACTCACACACCTTTGTGCTCAAATAACCATCCCTGTATTTCAAGTAGGAGCGTTGACAAAGGCAAATTTATTTCCTAATGGGATCCAAAGGGGGTGACTTCCTGCTCGCTGTGGCACATGGTAATTGCTCTCACCCTATTCTTTTCTTCATTCATAAATACTGAGATTTTCTTTGGCTGGGTATTTATGGGAGAGTTTAAGCTAGTGAGGTTTCCTCTTGAAGCAGTAGTTTTATGGAAGAGGTACAGTTGTGAGAGGCAGCCTCTGAACGTAATGGCTATCAGGGTTCCCAGTTTAATGAAAAAAGCATAGATAGGCACAGGGCCAAGGACACTGAATTGTCACCAGCCCCCCACAATAATGTACAGCTCTGGCTTGTGTGCCTGCCCTGTCTTCTTCCCCACTTGGGCAAATTGCTGGGACTGTGTGCTGGGGATCGTCCAAGGGCTTGGGGATTGTTACTATGGTCGTTGTTCTCCTGAGTTTCAGGTTGTGTTTACTTGAGTTGGAGGCCAACTGTGGCATCAGTGTCTCTATTTTTCCCCTCGTAGCACAATGTGGTGCCTTCACCAGGCCATGGTGCGGAGACCTTGTCAGCTGGCATGTGCTAACACTTTATTATCTAATGATCTAATATGCAACAAGGCAAAGAGCCGGTGCTCATCATTCTGACACAGAACACTGGGAGAAGTGACTGAACTACTTTATGTACCATTACTGAGAGCAGCTCTGGTGAACTCACCCGCAGCGTTTATGCAAATGCTTGTGACTACACCCCAGTGGCTTTGTCAGAAGGCTGTCTGATGAGCAGTTTAAATGCTCATTTTTTAGGGGACTTTTTTTTTTGGTGTGCATGTATTTTTCTCTCTCCCTCCTTTTTCTCCTCTCCACTCTCCCCTCTTTTTGACTATAGGAGTAACTTCCCTGGTGGGTGGGGAAGCCTGGGTGGGTGGGGAGCTCAGTCTGATATCAGCAGGTACCCTGTCCCAGAGTAGGAGTCAGGCCTCAACCTGGTGTTTTTCAGATTTAGGAATATTTGGTATTGCTATGAATTTGTGCAATCTTCATATTTATTTGAAAAATTAGAATTATTATTAATCAAGAGCTTTTAGACGATGAATTTTTTTAATGTTTATCAGTTTTGACCTGAAGTTCTATTTGTCTTTTTTTTTTTTTGTCTCAAATATAGATGCTTCAAAACACCCCTGCTTTTAAAAAATAGAAAACAATGGAAATTTAGATATTGTGGTCATCAGATACGAATGAAATAAAGTTCCCTTCAAAGTAATTATACGGATTGAGATGTGAAGTATAAATGTGCCAGGATCCCAAAATGAGTCAAATGAAAACAAAAGTGGGGTTTGGTCAAACTAAAAATACTTTATAGAAGAAACAGTGGACCCTTCTTGCTATAATTACAGTGTTAGAGAAATAGAGTCAGATTTTCCCCACCACCAGTTAGCGCTGACCTTTCCATAGTCGTCTGCCCTTCCAGCTGTCTCTGACAATATGGTGTTATTCTTGCTCTTTAGCATTTGACCTTCTTTAATCCTTTTGCTCCAAACAGAAGCAGTGTTTGCTTCCGTTGGTTGCCCCTGGGTATCCAGACCCATTGCCTTTTGGTACCCAGCTGCACTTTAGCTTGTTGTTTTCCGGACATGTGGAGGAAGATAGTTCAGACTTAAGGAGATTACTTTTTGAGGGACAGCATAGAGCCTCCCAGAGAAAGGAGAGGCCTCCTCTTCTCCCCTCTGTGTAACGGAGCCCTAAGAGGTGGCCAGGAAATGTCCATTGGGTCTGTTAGAAGAAGCAGAATTAAGCTGTCCGACTGGAGAGCTCCATTCTGGTCCTGACTTTGCCTTTCACTAGCTGTGTGACTCTGGGAAGATCACTTTGCTTTAGTGGCCTCAGTTTTGTACATTTTCAACGAGACTTGGGGTGGGTGACCATTAGACCTCCTTTTATGCAAGCCTGTTGTTTTGGTGCTCTGAACTCTGAAGCATTTACACACGCCTCCCTGAGCCTGGCATCTACTTCAGAGATGCCTTTGGAGAAACAGGCTTGAGGGGAGCGGAGAAATCCACTGGCTATTTCTAGTTTAGCGTTTCTTTGAATCTTCAGCCAAGGAATAAGGTGTCAGTACAGTGGACTTTAAATCATGCCTTTCTGCATCCGTTCATCTAAGCCAGACACTAAGCTAGGTACAGTAACACAAGGCAGATGCAGTTCCTGTCTTCATAGAATTTATGATGTAAAGAGAGGCAAAAGATGTTAAGCAAAACTTACAACTCACTCATTAGACTTGTGCATAAAAGAGGGACCATAAAAGGAATGGGGAGGAGTAAAGTGTCAGGGAAGCCCTTCCATGAGGAAATCACATTTACGCCCAAACCTAAAAGATGAATAAGGAACCAAAAGAGACAGGAAGGGTCCCTGTTGCTCCCAGCCACTGGGAGGATGGCTGTGGAGGAGGCTGGGGTGGCTGCCAAGGGCTGTGTCCCATAGGCCCTGTGGGCTGCTCCGCCTGGTCAGGGGCAGTTGTGAAATGGTTCCGGGGACCAACCAAGGTGGGCTGTGGCGAACTCAGTTTCGATTACACGAACTGCTCCTGCGCCATGAAAGCCCAGGGCAAGGTGGCTGTGAGTTGCTTATAACTTTGCCCTCTCTGCCAGCCTTGGGAAGCTCACTGGGGAGTTGGGTGTACCTTGAAGCTGTCCTCATTCTATTCATTGTGCATGTGTTCACAGTAGATGATCTCTCAAAAGAGATCTTCCTCTGGATGGTTTTGGCTTATTGGTTCACTATTCTCCCCCCACAATTAGCTTAGAAAGTGATTTCCTTTCGACTTCTTTTGAACTTGTAGAGACTTGCTTGTTAAGGCCTGCAGTTACTTGACCTACGAAAAGTATATTACTTGTCTGACTCACAACAAAATTAAAATTGGGTGAGTGAAAATAAACTAAAATAAAGACAATTAAAATTGGGTGAGTCAGAATAAACTGAACAGAAAGAAGCTCACTCTCCCAAATTTCTCTCTCCTCTGCCACCACAATGACTGAGTCACAGCTCTTGCTGAGTGAAGAGCCACTGAAGCGTGCAAGGTCATCTAATATATTTCCTAGAGACCTAGAGAGGGGTTGCAACCTGCTCCCATGCACATAGCTAGTTTCTGTCTCTTCGTACTTGTCTGTGGTACGCTGGCCAGCAAGTGTGAGCATCAGGGTTAACGCAGCTACATGGTTGCTGGGTTACACAGGACACTGGAGGCCTGGGGTCCACGCCTGATCTCATCCAATTCAGGTTGGCCTGGGCTTCCAGGGGTCTCTGGGATTCCAAGGATCATGAGAAGGTTGTCTGTCAAATCTCTCCTGCTTCCTGGTAGAGATGCATCTTGAAAGCACAAGCGCCGAGGACAAACAATGCAGAGCTTTGCACTTAGATGACGGCCCTTCACGGGACTGGTTTTGGTGCAGACCTCCATCCAGGCCTTCACAGGCAAGCACATTTAGGTGAAGGGCCCATGTGACGCAGAAGAACATCAGCAGCATCTTTTGTTACTGAAAGGAGCATATTACATCTTATCAATTGATTTTCCTATTTGAGAAAGCCAGACAGATGCAAGAACGGAACATTAAGGTAGGAAGACCCAAATGCACTAAAATGGATGGTAAAGGCCCCAGGTTTTCAAGCATCAAATCAGGCCTTTTTATTTTGAGCAGAAGGGAAGATGTCTTTTGTCTTCTCTTGTGGTAGAAAGGATGTAGGAAGGAGTCAAGGGTGCAAGTCTTCACAAGGGTGCAAGTGAAGACTGATTTCTGGTGTACCCCCCAAATAATCCTTAAAGCAGATAACACCAGATACCCTAATTCTGGGGACTCGTTAGCCAGCAAGCTCTCAGCAGACGGCAGATTGAAGAGTTCAGGAGCCATAGGCCACCGCTGAGCAGGTGATCTGCATTAGCCTTATTTCAGTCTGACACCACCCATAGCACTGCTGACAAAGGAGAAATGGCGCTCAGCCTCTGCTGCCACACAGTGTATATATTAATTGTTATTGCTATTATTGTTATTTTGGGACGAATATCAACTAGCGTTTATGGCGTGTTTACTGTGGGCCAGCACTCTGGTAATTATTTTTACTTATATCATCTTATCAAATCCTTCCAAACCTAATGAATTATAATAATTATTATCCCTAACCTATAGATGAGAAAACTGGGCTTTAGAGAGGGTCAGTAACTTACTCAAATCCACAAAATTAGTCAGAATTGGGCCTGGGGCTGGACTCCAGGTCTACCTAACCACATATCTCTGTATAACACTAGTACTAAGAATAAGGATGATAAACACTCAGGGAACCTTTATTATGCTAGAGATACCCCACTGTAAGGCGACACTGGAGAGAAAGAGAGGTTAAGTAACTTGCCCAGAGATGCACAGCAAATAAGGAATAGCTGTAGAGTTCAAACTCAAGATGCCTAACTTCAGAGTCTATGACTCCTATCACTTACCCTGCCCCTTAAGCTTAAATTTTTCCTATCTCCTATCCCTCTGCCCTTATTTTTTTTCCAGCCCAAGGAAGGCAACTATGCTGGTATCTTAAATAGACCTTTCAAAACCTAGCCCAGAGCATTTCTTTTTGGTTTTTAATGGGCATACTATGCATGTTTATGTTTACCTTGTAGTTCATTTCCCTCTCAATAACCTCTTTTTCCCATGGCAATACCACACTGTGCTAGTCAAATAAAGAAAATGCTGATTTTATTTGATGACTGGTATGTTGTCTGTGGGGCTGGCAAGGTAAGAAGGAGGCTGGTAATATTTTATTTATTTGCAAGGATCTTCTACCTCATCGCTGTAGAAATCATATGTTGACCATATGGGCTCCCTGGCACGTGTGCAAGGTAGAGAAAAAGGAGAGCATGTGAAAACTGTGAGGCTGTGAGTTCAATGTTATGATAGCAACAGATCCTTATTAAGATGCTGAAAGGTTACTAAGCCGCCCCTTCCCGATGGCACAGGAAACTGATAGGGATTTTGGGAGGCTGTTTTCTCACCTGACTTTCTGGACAAATCCACCAACTGTGGGAAACTTCCAGTATTTGGTACTTCGTATGACCTGATAAATGAGGGAGCCCCACCTAACTTATTTTAATTGGTACAAAGTGTTTGGGGAAGCAGGTAGGGAAGCATTGGTGCTTTCTGCTTCTGTTCTGTACAGAAACGGCAGGCTTCTTTAAAGACTAATGTTTAAGACTTATATGTAGTTACAAAAGCATCATAATTCCAGATGGGTTTATTTGCATAATTAACTGTTTTAAACCAAAGGCCCCTTTCTACTTGATTGCCACAGGACCTTTCCTCACAAGAATCTGGAGGACTCAGAGGGGACAGATATGACAATGAAAGCTTCTCTGGACGGGTCACAGATATTCTTAGGATGAGATATTGAGGGGCAGTGTGGCCAGGAGTAGGTTTGAAGCATTTTTGATAGAATATGCTCAGTAATACCTGCAGAAATCAATAAAAACACAGCAGTGCCATTACCTGGCTACCTGGCCTGAGTAGGTACTTTAATTTCTTTGGGCCTCAGTTTCCCCTCTAGTAAAGGGGTGGGGAGCTCAGTAGAGCCCTTTAAGCCCTGCTGACCTGTTGTTTAAACCCTGCTGATTTTGGGAGAGGTGCCACACACACCCTGCCTTGATGAGTGGCCCCCAAGTTGACGGTTATTCCACAGAAGAAATCTAAGGCAGTTTCCTGTCACTCTGGGCATTTCTGCAGGAGGGTCACCATGGGTTCTTGGAAAGCCTGGAAAAGCCACAAGAGTGTGGCTTTCACAGCCTCCTGGGCCTTAGGGAGCTCTCCTCTGACATTCTCCTCTCAGAATTCCTTCAGCTGAGATGGTGGAGTGGCAAATCCTCTCAATGTTTAGCAGCAAGCTTTCAGATTAGGTTTCTCATGTAGTATGTGAGATGGGGGAAATGTTTTATAAAATTTTAAAAAATCATATATTTATTTTAATACATAAGCAAAAAATACAAAGACCAGCCAGGGCACATAACCAGGTTGCAAGCCAGGTCTCCAGCCAGGTCCGTAGCTGGAGGCAGGTGAAAGGCAACCATACATTGATGTCTCTCTCCCTCTCTGCCTCTCTCTCTACCCCTCTCTCTGGGAATAATAAATAAAATAAAATAAAAAAATACAAAGAACTTTGAAGTCATGATCTCACAGCTATTATTGCTTAGGGCAAGACTGAATTTAACGAGAAAGTAAGTCAATCTCAACAGAATCGTTAGTTGTTGCTCCGTAATAAGTCATAACTGGAAGTGGTACTGAGATGCAGCAAAACCAGGGCTGGAGTTTGGGAAACACTGTTGCAGAGTTGTGGGAAGTAATAATTCTTTCAAGTCACCAGGAAACAGTAGGTCCCTGGGAAACTTTTAATTTTTTTTTTTAAGTCACATATTTTTAAAATATCTTTTTAGGTCAGTTTACCATTAGAATGTACTTGATGTCCTCATAGGATTTTAAAAATCCAAACATTTCCGGAGCTGTTCACTCCATTTTTATTTTTAAACAAGTAGTGTCTGCACGCTGGAAAGGAGAAAGGGGAGGGATTGAGTCAAGGGAGACTCACTGCGGGCCACGCAGGCAGCGCGTTGTGGTAATACATTTGGAACCGGCTGGACACTGAGCAGAGCTGACATGGTGTTGTCAGGGGCTGAATCACCCATCAATTTCCAAGATAGGATTTGAGTTCAAATGACAGAAGGAGCAGCAACTGTGTTGAAACTGATGCATGGACGGTGGGGGTGGGGGGCAGGCAGGAACCAGCCAGGCCGAAAAAGACAGGAAGTGCTGGTACCTCCGGAAGGGGGTGGCTCTGTTTTCTCATCTGGCTGCTACCCTTCCTTCTAACCTTAGCATCTGTTGGCAAGATCCACCTGGGCCCTTGCATGATGAGGGCCCACTGCAGGGGTGAGGGTAGGGGTCTTACTGGTGCTAATTTTAACCCCCAGGAGAATGGAGTGTCTGCAGCTGGAAAGGGGGCAGAACTGGAATCTACGGAACCAGTGCATGTCCACTGAGGAAGCCCAGAGCGGGTGTAGTGGTGGTTGTTACTACACTGGAAGACTTCTCTTTGTTTAAGCTGCTCCATTTAGTTCCTAATTTCTTAACAACTCCAATCATTCTTCTTTTGTTCGTTTGCTTATTCACTCATCCAGTCATTCACCCATTTAACATATATTTATTGACTGCCCATATATTAGGCAGTTGGGATGCAGAGGTGAATCAGGCAGGGACGGTGGTTGACATGATGAGGTAGATAGTCAGGTATGGGCCTATTTCTCTGTTGACATTAAGCAAATAATTGCTCATCGAATTATGGGAAGTACAGTGAGGTACACTGTAAAGGAGAAATCCAGACTGCTAAGAGAGCTTTAAACAAGAAGACTGGGCCAAGTCTGAAGAATCGGGAGCACTTTTAAAATTTAAAGTAAACAAATGAATCCGATTTCATCGAGGAAAGAACTTTTGAGGCAGAAGGGAAATCATGCCCAAAATTCCATGTGGGGACAAAATAGTAGAAGATTGGGGAAGGGCTCAATGGGAAGGTGCATGAGGTCGGTGACCCATTTTTGAGAAAACAAATTTGGACATTTCTCCTTAGTTGGTTTCTCTTTTACTTGGAGGTACGGATTCAGTGGAGTTTCTTAATCAGAGGCTAACAGAGCTCTTCGCTGAGTAAAATGCTTTACACCAGTGTTTCCAGTGATGATGAGTTTGCTCTTATGAGAACAGCTTTTGAGTCTTTGCTACCATCAGGGTCAGTGCTAAGCCCTTTGTATTATTTCTTTTAATGCTCTCAACCACCGTAGAAGGTACTTCTAGTCTCTCCATTCAGCAGATGAGGGAAACTGAGGCCAGTCAGGGCAACCTTGCTCTGAGTAATAACCCAGAGACCACTGTGGAATCAAGCAACAAGTTTATTTGGGAAATTGGGAAATGGGAGCAGCAAGGGGAGGAGGCTCTTCAAAGAGTCACCTCTGTCCTGACTTCAGCGGGCAGGGTATTTGTACTTTCAGTTACACATTTAGGTTGGGTTTTCTTATTAACCTAAGGGAGCCCAGGGCTGGCTTCATTAACACATCCCAAGGGAGCTCTGGCCAAGGCCTGGTAGGTAAACCTATCTTGCTGCAGTTCTGATCAAAGTCCAGGTGTGCATTCTAGCTGTCTCCATGTCCTGACAGGGCCATCCATCTATCAAAGATTTGATTTTTTAAAGATCTCGTTTATTTTTATATCGAGATTATTTTTTATTTTAAAATTTAATTATTAAGATTTTATTCATTTTCAGAGAGAAGGGCAGGGAGGGAGGAAGAAAGGGAGAGAACCATCAATGTATGGTTGCCTTTCACCTGCCTCCAGCTACAGACCTGGCTAGAGACCTGGCTTGCAACCTGGTTATGTGCCCTGACTGGGAATTGAACCAGCAACCTTTGGGTTTGCAGGCTAGCACCAATCCACTGAGCCACACCAGCCAGGGAGAGATTGTGTTTTATTTTTAAGTATATTTTGTTGATTATGCTATTACAGTTGTCCCAAATATTTTCCCTTTGTCCCTTTCCACCCAGTACTCCTTCCCTCTAGCAATCTACCCCTTTAGTTCATGAACATGGGTCGTGCATGTAAGTTGTTAGATTTTTCCATTTCCTTTACTATGCTTGATATCCCCCTCATCTATTTTGTACCTACCAATTATGCTTCTTAATCCCAATATATATTCCTGTATTCTTCCCCTTCCCTACTGATAACCCTGCAGGTGATCTCCAGAATCTATGATTCTGTTCCTGTTCTAGTTGTTGGCTTAGTTAATTTTTGTTGTTTAGATTCAGTTGTTGATAGTTGTGAGTTTGTTGTCATTTTACTGTTCATAGTTTTGATCTTCTTGATCTTAAATAAGTTCCTTTAATATTTCATAAATAAGGGCTTGGTGATGATGAACCCCTTTAGCTTTACCTTGTCTGGGAAGCACTTCACCTGCTCTTCCATTCTAAATGATAGGTTTGCTGGGTAGAGTAATCTTGGTTGTAGGTCCTTGCTTTTCATTACTTTGAATACTTCTTGCTAGTCCCTTCTTGTCTGCAAAATTTCTTTTAAGAAATCAGCCTGTAGTCTTATCGGAAGTCCTTTGTAAGTAACTCTTTTTTTTCTCTTGCTGCTTTTAAGATTCTTTATATTTAACCTTTGGCATTTTAATTATGATGTATCTTAGTGTGGTCCTCTTTGGATCAAACTTGTTTGGGACTCTTTGTGCTTCCTGGGATTGCATGTCTATCTCCTTCACCAAATTAGGGAAGTTTCTTTCATTATTTTTTCAAATAAGTTTTCAATTTACTGCTCTTCCTCTTCTCCTTCTGGCACCTCTATAATCTGGATGTTGGCACTTTTGGAGATGTCCCAGAGTTTCCTTATTCTCTCCTTGTGTTTTTAAAAATTCTTGTTTCTACATTTCTGTACTGGTTGAGTGTTGATTTCTTCCTTATGTTCCAAATCACTGATTTAAATCCTAGCTTCCTTCCCTTCACTATTGGTTCCCCATGGATTTTTCTTTATTTCACTTCTCTAGCCTTCATTTCCCCCTTATGTATTTGCTGTACTCAGAGTTCTCAGAGCATCCTTATCACCAATGTTTTGAACTCTGCATCTGATAGTTGGCTATCTCTGTTTCACTTAGTGTTTTTTTTTTTTTTTTTTTTTTTCCTGGAGCTTTGATCAGTTCTTTAATTTGGGCCATTTTCATTTGCTTCTTCAATTTGGTGGTCTCTCTGTGCTTGTTTGTGTGTGTTAGATAGTGCTGCTTTGACTCTGTCTTGGTGCACCTGTTAAACTGCAAGGCGTGGAACCTTAGGTACCCGCCAGGGCGGGGCAACCCATTTCACTGCTTTGTGGTACTACATGTGGGCGAGGTGTCAGAGGGGGAACAATGCCACTTGCTCAGCACTTGCCCTGTTTCTAGTTGACTTGCCCACTTCCTGTATGTGACTGGTGCTCCTCTAGCTGTTTCCCTGGTAGTGGATCCCAGAGTGGGTGGATTTGCATATGTTCTAGGACAGTGAGAACCATCTGAAGAGACTCTCCTGAGAGGTGGGCAGCTTCTTCAACCACTCTCAACCCCCACTGGTTTTTACAACTAGAAGCTATGAGGCTTTATTTTCCTGGCTTTGGAGTCCTGGGCTGCCTGATCTGGCCTGGGGCTGAGATCCCTCCCCACATGTCCATCCTGGCTTTTATCCACCATATATGAATGTGGGACTGCCAGTTCTGCAGGCTACTGCTACTGCTTTGCCCACACTGTCTGCCCACTGCCATAGTGCGTCCTCTCCGGCCTGGCTCCGTCTCCCACACTCCTACCCATCTGCATAAATACTTCTGTAAGTCCTTGGTTGTCAGATTTCCATACAGTTTAATTTTATGGCAGTCCTGGTTGTGTTTTGTTTTAAGATTAGTTGTGATCCTCCCTATGGTTGTGTGAGGAGGTGAAGAGTGTCCAACTGTGCCTCCATCTTGGTCAGAGGTCTATTTATTTTTAGAGAGAGAGGAATGGAGGGAGAAAGAGAAGCATTGATGAGTTGTCTCTTGTACTTTCCCTGACTGGGGACCGAACCCACAACCCAGGCATGTGCCCTGACTGAGAACCAAACCGGTGACCTTTCACTTTGTGGAATGTCATCCACTAACTAAACCACACAGGTAAGGGCGAAAAGAGTTCATTTTTTGCATCTTCAGTGTTTGGATCTCCAAGTAGCTGACACAAAGCGGTCTTCACCACTGTTCTTTTCCACTGCTTTGCCAATGCTAATCCCCTCACATTGGACTTCATGGGTGGAGAGAAATTCTCCTGCTATTTGATCATGTAATGTAATTCCTGCTGCAATTGAAACAAATTGACGACGTTACTCAAAGGCAAATTGAAAAGCCAGATCTGTGCTAAATCCCCAGGGGATGTTAGTTGGCATGTGCAGTGATATATGGGAAGGTGCTTTTCTGGGTTAAGATAAAAAATCCTGGTATCACGTCACACTATCGGGCACCCCATCTCAGCCTCCCTTTGCCAGCCCTGCAACTTGAAATACTCAGTGGACAGAAATGAAACTTTATAGAAATTAGGTGATCATCGTTCTTATCAGATGAACATGATGCCATCAGCATGATTTTAGCATCCTCAGGAAAAAAGAGATTTACCTGGAGAGGAGCAAGAGAAAGTGTGAGGCATGGATTGTAGAGCTTCTCTGCCCGGCTTCCTTGGGCAGGTTGGCTGGGAGATGACCTAGTAATCAAAATACCACTTAAACGTGTGCTGCTGGTCATACAGAGGCTCTAACAGACATGGGAAACCAGCCGGTAATGAGAGAGGGAAAAGTGAAACACAAAAGTAACACTCTGGAGCCCACAGGGCCCAGAAATAGATCTGAATTGGCCAAATACCTATCTGACGACTAAGCCTGAAAGCAGAACCCAAGTACTAATATATTTTTATCCCAATCTGTGAAATTAATCAATATTTTATATGCGAACATATGCTCCTGCATTGCTGGCTTATTTAATAGACAGTTGTAATCAGCAGGACACCAGACATTCAAACCCACATTCGGCCCCCCTGGCTCTAGGAGACACGTGGCAGGAGAACACGGGAAAGTAAGGTACAGACAGTGTCAGGTTTGGGGCCTCTTCGCAACACATCAGTTTCTTTTATTGATCTTGGGGCAAAGTAATAAAAATTGTAAGAGAGGAGTCTATGCAAAGTACATACAAATAGCAAAGCAAAGACTCTGGCTGTGATTTAGAAGGCTGATTAAAATTAACATGCTTAGTATCAATTAAGACATTGCTTTAATTCTCTACTTTTTGTCTACTTCTATTTGAGCACAGTAACACTGAGCACCTACTATGTGCCGGGCCCAAGGCAGATGCTTTTTAGGGACATTTTGTGAGGGGCGATGGGTGAGAGGAATGTGTGTCAGCAGTTTCACTGTATTTTATCTTTGCATGTGGAAGAGGAAACTATAGTTTGGGTCATTCTTTGCCAAAAATCTTCAGGATGAATCATTAAACTAGCTGAGCCCTTCTAGTAACCATTCTGTGCAACAGATCTATAAAGTCAGGCCTCAGATTCCTCTACCTTTCAACTTTGGCAAAATCTTAGAAACTCTTCTTGATTTGGTTAGCTAAAGCCCATGGAATCCAACCCTTGTTGTTTAAAAGAAAAAGAAAGTTGGGGAAAATGTTTAAGGAACTGTTTTATGATAACCTATTTAATCAGTTAAGTTTTATTATTATTTTTTTTTATATGTGCAAAAGTCTGTGATGAATGCCATTGAGATGGATAATGTCCAGAATGAAAATGAAAGTTAGGGGGAAGTACCCTACATTTTAAACATGTGAGCTCTCCTAGTGCAGCTATCACTTGTGTTAGAGGTTTAAACTCTGTGTGTTCAGCAGCCCAACTTGTAACAATAGGAAAGCTGCTCAGCCTGGAATTCTGGCAGTATTTGCAATGTTCCTGTGTTTAAATTGGCACCTGCGGTATTATATTAGGATGCCAGGTTTTGAACTTGGAAACAGAAGAAGGTGGAAAGAGATTTTACTATAATTCATACATGGGGCTGAGTCTTAGGGGGAAAATAACTTTACTTGGAAATAGAGTTGTAATATTCTGTAAAGTTAATAAATATCCACCCTCTATCTTGGGAATAAGGAATTGCACAACTAAGATTTTATGGAACTTTGGCTGTGTTTATGTGATTAAAGTTAATATTTTAGCCAAACTGAGCAGAAGAGTGAAATAAATACCACAATTTAAAAGTAGTTTGAGTGTTTTAAATATTTGACTTTATCAACCAATGTGGATTCTCAAAATCTCAAGTTCAAGTGAGTCTCTGGGATCCAGTTACTTCATCTGTTAAGTAGAATTTAGAATAATATCTATTTACTTACAACTCAGGGTTGATAATAAGAATAATTGAGATAATGTGCGGGTAATCCTTTTGAAAACTTAGTGATGTTAATTAATTGTCAGGTATTGGTTAAGTAGAAAGGACAGTATGTCCAGTTGGTGAATTAATGAGGTCTGTGCCTGCAAGGGAATCACTAACAGTAGGATTGATTTACATACACACATACATGTCTAACTATACATACACATAAGTACATACATATATCAAGATAAAAGTTCAAGGACAAGGTCAATAAGTGACCGATGAATGGGAAGGGCATGAAAGAAGTTCCCTGAAGGGTTAGTGTTTTGTAGACTGGGAGAGAAAGAAATAGCTTCACATAGAAGACCAGTTTTGTTGTTGTTGTTGTTTTTAAATTAAATTAAATTGTTGTATTCATCCTATTCCCCACTGCTGTCTGCTTCCCCACGCTCCCTATCCCCCCTCTATAGTCAATCCTACTTGATGTCTATGTCCATAGGTCATCCATTCTAGTTCCTTGACTAAACTGCTCCCCTTCTTTGCCTCCTTCTCCCCTCTACCCCTTCTCTTCCCTCGGCACATTGAAGTTCTGTTCCTTGTATTCATGCCTCTGGTTCTGTTTTGCTTGTTTGTTTGTTTTGCTCATTAGGCTCCTGTAATGGGTGAGATTATATGGTATTTATCTTTCACTGGCTGTCTTATTTCACTAAGCATAATAGATCAGTTTAAAAAAAAAATAGATCAGTTTTTTGGCCAAGTACTCTGTAGGTGGGAGTGAGTGGTATAAACTTTCTGAAAAATAACATGGTGGGGATGTGCAAAGCATGTTTGGAGACAGTGAATCTGGAGAGCCTGTCATCATCTTCTTCATTTTCTTCTTCCCCATCACCTTCCCCGTTTTCTTACAACTTCTTGTCTTCTTCATTCTCATGTTTATTCATTGTATACTCTGTGTGAAGCTCTGTACACATAGATTAACTAAGGTGAACTTCACAACCACCTCATGAGGTGGGTTCTCTTTTATTTATTATTTCCAATTAAAGTGGTAGAAATGGGGGCAGGAGAACAAGAATTTGCCCGAGCTTCTAAGTGGGGAGGCTGGAGTGTAAAAGGAGGCCTGCTACATCCCAGAGCCACGGGCCATAACTGCTGCCGAACCCCACCTCCAATTTGGGAGAGGTGGGGAATGAGGTTGGAAGGGAGAATTGGCTACACTGAAGAGGGTAGACTTTGATTGTGTAGGCTAACGGGAAACACCAGAAAGCTTTGGAGCAGGGCAGCAACATTTTGAAAACTTACATCTGAGGAAGATTAATACGAGTTTTGATATGTAGAGGGGACTTTTCACCTAATTAAATCTGATAGTAAAATAAATCACAAACTGGTAAATGTGAGAGTTTGCTCTTTGCTTGTCCAAATTGAGCAGCCCAGATCCCAAAGAGTAATTTTTGAGGAAGCTGAGTCAGTCCTCATGATAGTTCCAATGGAAGTGGAGTTCCCACTTTTTTTTTGCAACTCTCTCTGGATAGATTTGATGACACACATTCTGGTGCTCGTGACATCACAGATCATCACCACGGAAACATCTGTGTGATAACAAACACTGGAGCTCAGCGTCACTGAACGTGTCAGGGTGGAGAGGAAACTGGCCCCAAATGATAAGGTTGTCCATAATAAAAGTTCTATCAACTGCATTAGCCATCACAGTCTCGGTCATGGGGAGAAATATATGCATTGCTATTCTGAAAAGCAGAAAGCAGGCATTGCACATGGCTAAAGGTTGGGCAAGATTGATTTTGAGATGCTGCTCATATTCAAAACAGTTTCCTTAAAAAGTCACTATCTATGCTGTCTTGCATGATGACAATAGAAATCCTTCAGGAGCAAGAAGCTCACCTCCCAAACTGATTGTAGAAAATCTTCTGCATAGCAGAGGAAGGCTAGCTGGAGACTTCTGTATTGTTCTGGGACAGGCCATGAGCAATCAGAAGTTGAATTGGCAGTGCTTGTGGTTTGTGTTTATTGTTTGAAGAGTTGGTGACAGTATTAGTTATGCAGTTGCATAAATTAATAAGTAAAAGATGATTCCTGGCTCTACAATGATTTGCCAAAGATGCATGTTGGTGAATCAGATTATGGACTGAATCCATGTTTAGGTTTGATTTGCATGGTGCTTAAAGAAACTATTTGTGGCTTTACAATAAAAAGGAACAAGTTTTATATGAAAACCTGAATTTGCAAATTCTATTTATATTCAGAAGAGCTGGTAGTGTTGGACCCACATTCTCAAATGGCTACAGTCAGATCAAACTGAAAAGCTGTGTCTCTTTTTGGGTGGGGCATGTATTCTGTTAGCCACAGTCCCCACCTCTCCCATTGTGTTGCCCCTAGCCAATTTCAGTTGCTTACTGTCCTGTCTGGCCCTATGAGCATTTGGTTTTGTGATCATTGCTAGTGGTATTTTTAGAGAGTAATTATTCCTAGCAAAGTTCCTGGCATATGGAGAGTACCCTACATATATTAGTTCTGATTATTCTTTATCAATTATAGGCTCAGGTATTTACTCTTGATCCTTAGGTTAGCATTGTTCAATAGAATTTCCAGTAATGATGCAAGTGTTCTATCTCTATTCTGCCCAATATTCTAGTCATTCATCACATGTAGATATTAGCCACTTGAACTGTGGTAAGTTTGAGAAAATAAAATAATTACATAATTAAAAATTAGATTTTAAAGGCTGCATGTGACTAGTGGCTACCATACTAGGCAAAGTAGATGTAAGTAACTGGATGATCATCCAGCCAGGTGTCCTTGTTTAGAATACAATGTGGAGAATAGACCCTGGGCCATGTGTGGGAGCTTGTTCATTTCCCAAGAGATTGCTTAGAGTGACAGTGGGCCTCATCACACAGTTTCACCTCCTTCCAGAAAGGCCACCTCCTCTTATTACCCAACTAGAATTCTTGTCAATTTAAGGAACCAAAGCTATGCGATTTCAAGATGTCATCCATGCATTCCTACCAGTAGGAAGAAGTTATCTAAAGCTTGAACAGGAAGCTCTGTGGCTCTCTGCTCCCTGACTGTCCAGTTGTGGGACCTACATAAATATAGGAACTTAGACCTGTGTGTGGGGAAGCCTAACTTGTTTGATGAGCTGTTTGCTTGACCCTGTCATTCACAGCAGCATTAAGCTGGGAGCCTATGTGGCTCAGGGGACTATGGAAAGGCAATGGAGCCCTCCCTGACTGCTAGAGGGATTCTATGTTTTCAGAGCCAAGGCTCCAGGGACTGTCCTCTCTGTGGTTTCCATCCCAGGCATCCACTGGTCACACTAATGATCACATTGCCTTAAACCAGTCGCACAGTAGGATTCTGAAAGATTACTCTCTCATGCAACTTTTCATTCATTTGCATGTTATTTGCCTGAAAACTTCTGACACTGACCTGCTTTGCTGAGCACGGCAGTCAGAGCCCTTCCTCCCTTCCTTTGTCACAGGGCTAGAAAGCCCAGAACCATCTACTAGACATTGGCCCATTGGTAACTTACCAGCCTCTGCCCTGAAATGTGCCCCCAGCCAACTTGTGCAACTAGTAAATAACTGCACTGCTTCTAGGCATATATGCCCAGAAGGGCAGAACTAACATCAGCCTGTTTTACTCAAGAGAAGCTTTGAATTACAGACCCCTTACCATCACCAAAAGGCCTCCTTAAAAAACAGAAAACTTGCTCTGGCTGGTGGCTCAGCAGATAAGGCACTGGCCTGTAAACCCAAAGGTCGCTGGTTCGATTCCCAGCCAGGGCACATAACCAGGTTGCAAGCCAGGTCTCCAGCCAGGTCTATAGCTGGAAGCAGGTGAAAGGCAACCATATGTTGATGTCTCTCTCTCCCTCTCTGCCTTTCTCCCTTCCCCCTCTCTGAATATAATAAATAAAATCTAAAAACAAAACACAACAAAAACAAGAAAAACCCAGAAAACTTAACGAAAATGATGAAAACTGCCATTCTAGCAAATTTTATTCAATGGAGGGAAAAAAAGAACAAAACACCCATGACTGTATTTGGTTTGGATCATTCGCCCGGTTAGAGGCATGTAGCATCTATTCTCATAGATTCTGCAGAAATGCTTGGGGTCTTCCTTTTCTCTTTCTCTGGGCAAACCTCAATGTAAACCCCTATTATGACAGCGAATCAGAGGAGTCCTAGCATTCAGGAGGAGCAGAAAGACAAAGCCCTCTAACAAATAATAAGTGAAGAGTCTGCACACTTTAAAATCCCTTCTCTGGGAAATTCTTCTCGAAAATGTTTTTCAGAGAAAAGACCAAACCGATATTGACGGAGACCTACTAATGAACTGTTAAATTATTTGCATGTACCTATGTTTTAATGCTGTATTTAGTTCAGCTCCAAGACCCAAGCAGGCTAAAAATTCGTATTCAGATGGGAGAGACAAACCTTGGCGAACAGATGGAGTGGAGTTCGGCATAAAGGTTTAATCCTATCAGGCCGATTCCTGTATGACCATCTGGGTAATCCGGCACAAACATTCAAGGCCTGTTAAAAATACGACTCCAGCCAAGATTAGCGTCACAAATTTTCCACTAGACTTGTTCGTACTATTTGCCTTTATGATTTTCCAGGCCCAGGAAGACTTGTGTAGTCCTTCAAGAAGCAGTGACGTTTTTTTAACCCGAAAATTGTTTCCTCTTATACAATCTTGGGTGTCCATTTTTGGAAAGTTATTTTTCATTTCCCTTTTTTTCCTTGGCTTCCATACCTAGAACTTTTCTTACAACAGGATAATAAGGAGAATTGGGATAAAAATAATTTTGTGCATGAAAGTTCTCCTTGTCAGGAAGAAAAGACTTATTTACTTATTGTATAATCAGAGGCAAGTGAAGTTACTATTGTTGCAACAAATACCACAATTGGATCCATGCATAATTCATTTTGAGGGTTCTCCCACCCATGATAATTTTCGCCACTGCTTTGCAATGGTGTGGCTGACAATCATGGAACAAGGGAGAGAAGAAACAAAGAAGGATGATGGTAATATATGTCATTGGCTATCCTAGGATTAATATTCTGTCATTTTAATTTTGAATGTGGTAAATCAAACATGAGGTAGAGAACAAACAGTATTCCTTCTCAGTTCCTTGCATTATAAAATGCTGAACTTCCTAAGTATTTTTAACAATTTTTTTTGCATATAATGAGACAATGCTGTGTTGCATGTCATTAAATCAAGAAGTCATTCAAGTGTAATTTAGAAGGTGTAGATACATCAAAATGTAAAGATTTTTCATTGCTAAGCGGTTAAAGAACCCTGTGTAGTGAACCTGCACAGTTCTGGATCTCAGCTAGATGAACTCAGAAACCCAGAAGGGCTTGCCCTGTAGTGTTTGGAATACAACTGTTGCAGCAGGATTTGTTGCTCCCTTGCTCAGATGCCATGGCCACTGATTGTTGAGGCATTTTGCTCATTTGGAATAGAATAAGAAAACTACAAAAGAAAGAGGAAGTAGATACTTGGACTTTGTCTATATTTAGCAAATGGCATAGTTTGGAACTTGGCTAGTGCGCTAAGTTTATATACACCTCCATATCCCCACAGGTTAACCCAGCCAGAAGGTTTTTGGGGGTTGGATCTGTGCTACCATCGCGTGACCAGGACTTTTCCCTTTTCTCTTTTTCTGTGAGAGCCGTTAATGATGTCAAAGCAAAGGGCTTTCTTGCCAAGTGAAGTCACTTTGGAATAAAGAATGAAAAACACTTGAAATTCTTGATCTCCTCATTTAATATTTAATAGATTTAATTGCATTTGGTATTGAGAAATCTCTATATCATGGGTTACATTTCTCTTCAAAATGACAAACACATCACCCAGAAAGAGGGAGAGGGGAGGGAGGGCTTCTTTTGCATATATAATATATGATTCTTTGCCAAGTAATATCTAAATATGCTAGGGGATGGAGCAATCAATGCAGGCCAATAAAAACAAACAAAATTAAAACCCTAATAAACAGTAAAAGGCTGAACTGCATAAAGCAATTACTGAAAAAGAAAAAGGAAGGCAGAAATAAATCTGGTAACTCAAATTTGAGCTACAGCATAAAATGTTATAAAGACTGCTTACCCCTTGAGTCAGGGAAACTGTCCAGTGTTTTGTTTGTTCATTTGTTTTTGGTCTATTATCTGATGGGTCTATGTCAAAGTCAGGATTCTGAAAGGGATGCTTTCACACGCCGGGGTTCTGGTCAGGCATCACAGTGGAGGGTGGATGAACCCAGGGTAGACTTGCCTCCTGTACCTGGTGAAAATACAGAAGACCACTCTTCATATTGGGGCAAACACTCTGGTGGTCCTCCTTCCTGGCAGGTAGCTGCTGGTGATCAGGAACAAAGAATGCAGGTGTCAGGGCCACTGAGCTGTGTGCAATCAGGAAAGTCATTTTACTCCAAAAAAAAAAAAAAAAAAGACAAACAAACCCAGCACAAACCATTGTTCCATTGAACAGGAAGAGCAGATATTTGCATGCTGAGTCCAAGTGGGGGTACTTTGTGTCCCCATTGTCTCTGGAACAGGTTGCTTCCAGGCACAACAGCACCAAAATCAAGTAGATACAGGGGAGAAAGGCCTGAGATTTTACGGGGTCATAACTGTCCGGTAAAAAGGGAGCTGAGTTCATGGGTTTCGCAACCTTTTCTGCCAAGTCTCAAAAGTTCAGGAGCAACAGATTAAAGTCAGTCCCTCATTTCTGAAAAGATTGCCATTAATATTCGTTCCAGCAAAGAGAGTCTTAGGAAAACATTCTCATTTGCAAGGGCTGAGGCCAAGTCCACCGCCTCGGTAAGTTTAGCTGGCTACGTCAGTGAGACACTGGACTGGAAGTTCCTAGGAAGGGTTTACAATAACCTACATTCTCTAGAATGATGAGATTATCAGGTATTCTAGTAAATAAACTCTAGTGAATGGGGAACTTGTAACGATAATTATTAGTTACTAGCAACTAGGGTTTGGACTACCAGGCACAAAACTTAAGTAGGCACTTTCTGCATTTTGGTAGAAGTTCCCCCAGGGAAACCACTGCTTAAGAGAGAGGAAATGACTGCTTCAAGGTCACACTAAGTGGCAGATGTGGAATTGAAACAGTTGGTGTTCTTGCCATATTCAACTCTGATAACACTGAGTGTTAAAATCAACTGCACATAATTGCATCTTTCTGTCTTTACTCAGAGCTGGGGACGGCTGGGGTGGACACTTTCACGCCCACTGTAAGCACCAGTAATCTGCTCTGTGAAAATGCTCATTTATAGTGGGTTCTAGTTAATAAAAGGCTGGTTAACGGGTTTGCATCTTTTTCGTACACCATGCACAATGGAAATGGAAAATAACCTTCCATTGGCATCAGCAGCATTTCATCTTGAGATTTAGAATGGGATACAGACATTTGGAAATTTGCACCTTTTACCAACTGTGTTGTTTCCCAAGCAAATTTAAATACAAGAATGGAGAAAATTAAAAAAAAAAAAAAAAAAAAAAGGGGGAAACAGTGTGTCTGTAATGAAGCTCCCATAATGGGACTGTTGCAAAAGCCTCACTTGGGGGCTAAAAGATGATAAATATTGAACCTGGAACATCCAAACAGCTCCCCCAAACAAGTGGGGTATTGATCACAGCACAAAGCGATTTCAGAGGCAAAAGTAAGGCAGCCCCAGGCCCCTGCTGATTGCTGCCCACACCACTAATTCACCTCAATGGGCAGGCACCTCTGAGCTCAATTAACCCTTATTTCCAAGGCCGCCTATAAACCCCGAGGTAAACATGGCTCTCCTGGCCCTGCCTCGCGCTCCGTGTCATAGATCATTTCTATTGGAGGCGGAGGGGCAATTCCAGCTTATAAATTCACCTTGCTAATAAAGAGCCGGCTCCAACACAAGTGAGCAGGCCCTGGAACCTGTAACATTGATTCTGTAAATCAGAAAATTTTAAACTGCCGAGGGCATCTGTGATTTCTTCTGCCTTCCCGTGGCTATTGGGAGGAAATATAAACGCTGTGGAGGCAGAGCAGGTGACATCAGTGTCCCCAGGTGCAGTTGTCTGCACACAGAACATTAGTTGTTAAATATGTACTGGAGGCTGAACGATTTCTTTCCTCCCCCACCTCCCACCCCCACCCTTTTCTTCCCTCTCCTCTTTTCCTCCCCACAACCATTGTTCAGAAGCAAATTGGAAATCTGGTAATTAGGCCCTGACTCACGGTGTAGTATTAGAGTCCTGAGCCAAAGTTCAACACCCTGAAATGAAATTTAAACCAATTAATCTGTTAGATTTTTATCGCTTGTCCGTGTTTTCTCAGCAATTCCCCCAGCACGTGGCCTTTGATCAACTCTCATACAAACGCTCAAATGTGTGCCTGCTGCTAGCAAGATGGGAATGACATTAACATGGTGCTCATAAAACAATCAGAGCAGAGAGGCCCTCAAACAGACAGGGCAGAGTAATATTTAATAAAAGCGCGCACATAATCTTCAGAATTAGCATTTTGTGCCTTGCAGTACCTTTGGGAGAAGAGCTTTTATTTGTGGAGTGATCATTATTATAACAAAGAAGAGCTACCTAATAATTTCCACTTTAACTCTGCAATGTGCCAGGAGCATTTCAGAGCCATTATGCTAAACTGTGGTGGGGTAATCATGTTATTGTCATAGTTGGAAGGAAGGAAAATCTCCTCTACTTTGGTGGCTGTTGGGGGTGGGGATAGAAGTTAAAAAAAAAAAAAGGCAAAATTAAATCCTCCAAACTTCTATTTTTAATGAGGTTTACAACCAGGACTTGGCTAGCAGGTCCTTGTGAATCCCTAGCAGTGTTAAAATTCATTGGTGAGGAAGAATTTTTTATTAATTCAATCAAGATCGGGCTGGTAGAAGTAGTTTTATAGTTAACGCCTCCCTCTTCACCTCCCCCATTTCATAATATTTTCTTGGAGGTAGAATTGTGTTGATTATTATATTCCTGGGCTGGATTGAATTCTTGTATTAATCTTTTCACCTTCAAATTCCGTTGAAAACATCCACTGTGACTATACTAGAAACTCCTCTTGTCTTACCTCTTGAGCCTCCCTAAGTATCCTGAGAGCAAGGGAGAAAGTCCTCAGCTACTTCCGATATCAGAGGTTCCTCAGAGACAACATACCTAAAAAGAAGTGGAAACAAGAGGAAAGGAGCAGCCTGGTTCTGTTACTCAGCACAGCCTGGCTTTAAAAAAAAAAAAAAAAAAAATTAGTATCAATTTGCTTTAAAAAGTACAATCTTTATCTCTCATGGAATTAAGTGTTCTGCTGTTACTTAATTTTTAATTATAATAATGTATTACCTTAATATATGCTCATTGAAAAATTCAACCCCCGCAGATGTCTATAGAGTAGAATTTAATAGTTGCCCTTCTCTGCCAGTTCCACTCTAGTCACATTTCTTTTCCGTATGGACCCACTGCCAGCAGTTGATGAACATCCTTCCAGATCTTTGTCTATTATACCTATTCACATGTAATTTCTCTCTCTCTCTCTCATTTGCACTTATGCACATACAGGCTCCTAGGTATCATTTAAAAAATAAACAGGGTCACACTCTAGATTACAAAGTACTTCTTACCCGCTTCCTAATGTATTTTGGCATCTTTCCATGTCAGTTAGAATTTTTTCCTCCCATTCTAATGACACGCCTAATATTCTATAATATAGATGTACCATAGTTTATTCAACCACTCTTTGGCTGGGGACACCCAGACTCTTGGGTACCTTATTGGCAATCCTGCTATGAACATTTGGATACCTGTAGTTTTGGTCATATTTGCAAGTATTTCCTGGGCTGCATTTAGTGTGGCAAATTTGTGACTCAGGTACAAGTATCAAATGGCCCTCTATAGGTCAATCTACCCATTAACGTTTTGTTTAGGCAATGCATTTTTTTGAATTATCTGCCAACATATAAAGATTGGGACATTGCACACACAAATCTGGGCTCCCATCTTCTTTTGAAAGGTCAGAAAACTGGGCTCCCGCACCCCCTTTGCCTGTGTTTATATGGTGCTGCCCATGGCTGGAGTAGCAGTTCACAGCTTTAGAGGGGACATAGTCAGCAGTTCACTAGTGTCCTGTCACTTCCGATTGCTCCCCACATTGAATGTCACTGGGTCCATTTCTCATGCTTGTTCTGAGACCCTGAGCTGCTTTATTCATTTGTCTCTTGACTTGGCCTGTATGGATCTGTGAGTTCTGAACAGCTGCTCTGGGGCCTGGTCTTTTTAGGTAGGCAAGGTTTTTTTCTACCTTGCACTATTGACATTTTAGAGTTCTTCCTTTGGGAGGACTATCTCAGGCATTGTTGGATAGATACCTGGTGCTTTTTACCTCCATGTACTGAATGCCAGTGCCATCTCTTCCCCACCCCTCTCTCAGTAGGGCAGCCTATGATTCCTGTGTATTTCCCAAACTGCCCAGTGGGAAAGTACTATAGGGCTTTCTTTCAAGACTGCTATGGTGTACAGGTATATAAGAGCACCTTGAGGACCAGCTGAGCTCTAAACTCAAAAAGGGCTGCATGACCTACCTGTTCTAAGAATGATATCTAGTCTCCAAGCAGGGGTAGCTGGTGATGTTGCATACTGAGGTTGGGTGATGAAGTGAGGTGTGTCCCTCTTTTCTTGGAGTTCTTCCTCTGAGGCCTTTCCCTCCAAAAATCTAGTAAGATGGTGCCATGTATTGTCTCCTCACCAGGTTATCTCTGGAAACTCACTGCCCATTCATTCTCTCTACTGACTAGTTGCCCATATACCTTTGTTCCTAGATCAGTTGCTTACAAAATCTGAAAACATGATTTTCCTTCGGAAATATTTGAAAGCACGCAAACATATTAACCTGCCTTCTGGGGGAGGAGGTGCATTAAAAAACCATCAGGTCTTGGCTATGCTAGTGTGACATTTATACCATAGGGGAGTCTGAAAGATACACCAGCACACTTTCTGTCTCCTTCTCTACTGTGATGAGAAACCCTTCAGGACTCCATGTGTATCTCAAGAAGCATACTTGTGTGATTTAAAAATAAAAATCTTTAAAATCAAAAGAAATTCCTATGCTAACACAGATATAAACACCAAGACTATTTTGTGGTTTATGGACATAATCACAGGGTCAGGATGTAATAATTTTGCTGGAGTCCACACTTTCCCAGCACCAAGGACTCTTTCAAGACCAGTTAAGTTAAACCAGTCTCCTATTCTTCTCAGAAGTCCAGGGATAGAGCAAGGCCTTTTCCCCTTGATTCTGGCAACTAAACATACTGAGTTAGAAATCAAGAGTTAAGATTTTGAGACATTAACTAGAATGTTTCCAAACTGCTTTTATTTTTAAGAATACAATGTAGTTGTTAAATGTAGTTTATGGTTTTAATAAATCGCTTGAAATCATACATCATATTTTAATGTTGATTTGGAGTACTTGATTATGCATTTAAACCTTTTTACTTTTAAAGAAAAATTTTGTTTAAGAACATGCCCTATGCCTGGGAAACTTTCATCACAACTTTTATGTGTGTTAAAAATTGGACAAGAATTTTCATGTCACAATACATTTACATTTTCTTGATTAATTATTTTGTTTGGGGAGAAAGTGGAGGAGAGAAAAGGCATTTGAACCTCCCAGCTTTAGTTGTAAATGGCATTATATGAGTTCAGCCAACATGAAATGTTTACTTTGGATATTTCCTAATTTCCCTGTGCAATCTTATAAGATTAATTTGAATCAAACTCAAGCCCATTCTACTTGTTTGTGTGGCGGCACGTGAGCAATGGTCCCCCCGGGCTGGGCTTCATATTTTCTTTCTTCTTGCAAAAGTTAAAGCATGACGTTTTGCCAAATTTGACAAAGTCCAGTACTTCTTTTTGCCAGTTTTTCCCCCATTAAAATGAACTGGTGCTCCCATTGGCTTCCATGCTCGGAAAGTCAGTCTTGGATACTTAATAAACTTTTTATTAAAGAGGAGGGTCTCTTTCTCTCCTTGCACAGTACATTCCTTACTCCCCAATTTTGCTTTGGCCGTGTTCATAAAAGTAGTCACGAGAAAAGCAGTGTGGCATCTGAGAGTTAAACATCCTCCATGGAAGGAAGATGCCTATCCGACACATTTTGAAAACATGATTCTACCATCACATTTATGCCCAGCAATTTTCTTGAAAGTACACCATGCTCATTGGTCAGCCACCTCCAGTCTGTTTGGAATTACAGTATTTGCACATTATTTCCCAACTCTGAGGGCCCTTTATAATGGAAAAAGAAGAGAGATGAAATTTTGAGAAAGTCAGTTCTAGGGTTTTATGCCTGGGAATGACAACAAAGTAAAGGTCATGGGACTCTCTGTGGTTCAGCCCTGACTCAGCTATGTGGTTACGTAACTCACCCTGAGTGACCTGCATTCTTTGCATCTATAAAATGGGATGCATAACATTTAATGAAAAAATCTTCATTATTTTTAAACAAGGATTGTTCCATGTTAGTGTGACAGACAGAAGGTGAGAACAATTTCTTGCTCATGCCTCCTCTCTTTCTTACTTCCCACTGGACAGAAATGTTTATCTAAAAACCTGTGGGCTTTCTTTTCACAATGTATATTTAATTATGCAGCAATTCTATAAGGTGTCTAGTGTGTTCCAAAGAGTCATTCATTTTTCATTTTTAATCTTTAGTCTTTCATAAATTAAATAACTGCCTTTATGTTTTATTTCATAAGGTTTCAGGTTTGAAAATGATTTGGGTAAAAATATACATCTCTCAATAGAAAGAATGAAAAGAATGCTTCTAAAAACTGAAATTGCACCCTTAGATTTCAGGTCCTAATGTGGCCAGCAAATGCTGAGGTCTTGAGGGACTTTGTGTTAGTGAAAAGATAAAAGATTTTTTTTTCTTTTTCTCAAGTCTCCCATCATTAAAGTTTGATTCTAACAGCAGACTCCTTCTCTTTTTCATGTGTGTGGAAAAGCAGCTACTCCCTGTATCAAAGCCATCAGCCCGAGTGAAGGATGGACCACGGGAGGCGCAACTGTGATCATCATAGGGGACAATTTCTTTGATGGGTTACAGGTCATATTCGGTACCATGCTGGTCTGGAGTGAGGTAGGTGTTGTCTGAACATTAATATCTAATAGCTTGGCCTAGTTGAGGATACTGTCTACACTTGAATTTCTAATAGAGTGTATAGAATTTAGTGGGGACTCTCTGGGTCGGCCAGCACCGGTCTCCAGAACTCTGGGAAACTAGGAAAGATGGGTTGGGTTTCCCAGGAGGCAACACTTCCTATGGGAATGACTTCTAGTGTCTGCCCCATAAGCACTTGGGAGAGTGTTGGGTCACTTATCCTGTTGGACTTGCCATGATGTAGAGGTTCTATTGTATATTGGGGATTAGAAAGGAAATGCAAGGTCACTAAATATAAAGGGAAAGCCTTGTTCAGATGCTAGCAAGGTGGTCACCTATGAATATTTGTAAGTGGAGTCTACTGTAGGCCCATCTTTAAGGAACTCCACTCAAATGACAATAATAATCAAGGCATAGATGGTTCTTGACTTATTATTCAATGACTCCTCATCGGAAAATGGGTGATTTGTCAGGGGAACCTAGAAGAAGGCAAGGCTTTTGCCAGACCCAGGAACTTACAGGTCTCAGTCATCTCAGTGTGTGACGGCAACCATAGGAAAATGACTACCTACTTTCTAAGCACTCTCAGCCTTTTAACTTGCCTAGTAATAATTAAGTTCGCTTAAGGTTACAAAAAGTACACATCTCCATTATAAATATGCCAGAACATATTTTCCTTAGCTTTCTACATTCTGAGCCTAGATTTCCCAGTCTGCATGCCCAGGACTCCTTCTCTTTCACCTCACCGAAGTTTAGAATAAAAATCATGTTAGGGCTACTGGGTATTATAGAGCCCATATGACCACTTCCTTTACATGCAGTCATATGACTCTCTCAATTGTATTAAGATTTAATATGGGCTAGGCAGTGTGCTGGGCTCTTGACATAGATTATCTCAATCTTCTCTCCACCCCACCAGGTAGAGACTCTCAGCCCGTATCTTTTCTTTTTAAGGACACTGGGCTTAGAGGCACAGTTACATAACCTGAAAGCACTCACCCAGAGCTCATGGAGTGAATGCAACATGTATGTGGCTGCACAAAGAAGTCAGTAGGGGAACTGGACTTAGAACTCAGATTTGTTTTATATTTTTTTAAAATTTACATTTCTAGCTGTTGTCCTATCACTATTTATCCTACCTTGATATTTTATTTGTGCTTTCCCTTCAGAGGGGCCATCGAGATAAGCAGAGTTAAGACTGGGACAGTTGATTATGTTTATCTTTCCGAAACAGAGCCTGTCTTTCTCTCTAAGCCCTCATTGTGCACTTTTGACCACCAGTAACCACTCAGGCCAGCCCCTTGCCAGCCCTGTCGCTCCCTGTGTGCTTCCTGTGCAACCAGCAACGGCCTGTGCTTGGCCAGAGAAGCAAAGCTTCGGTAAAGCTGAATCAAGGATGGGCTTCTCAGTTCACCAGGCTAGTTGTTGTCCAAGTTGGAGCATCCCAGGCAAGAAAGGTGGACTGAGCTCCCCCTGCCACCTGTACCCCACTTTCTGTTGGCACCATTGGCTTGTAAACTTAGGCATCCCGTGCATGGCTTATTTTGCTGCCAGCCTGGGATCTCCTTCCTTGCCAAAGATAGCAGCCTTCCCAAGCACAGCCTGCCCCAGATCTCATGGACCTTATCTTCATCCCTGTCTAGCCATCATCCTGTTCCTTGTCCTGGAAATGGGAAGGGGGGATGAACGAGTAGGAAATGGACTTCTTGCTCCATGTCACTGCAGTCAGTAGAAGGTCTGAGTGAGAAGTGAGGCTCAGAATTGGTAGGAAGTCTTATTGGCTTTCTCACAATAAGATGGGTGAGTCTGAAGCTTCATGTAAAACTGTGGGCCAAAAAACAAACAAACAAAAACTTTGTACCTGTCTTAGCCTGGGTACGCTACACTGACTGTGGATGAAGGTCTTCCCCCATCAGGAAGTAATTAATACGCATCTCCACCTATCTCTAGCCAAGGTCCCTCTGTTCTTTTCTATTCCCTGTTTCTTGTCCTCATTTGGGCACAGGTAAGGGAGCTTAAATTCTCACTTGGATATATTCAAATTGCTTGAAAGCACCTGTTTCTATATAACAAAATAGGCATAACTCACAGGAAAGAAAACTCACAAAGGCAATACCTTTGTCCCCATTCCTCCTCTATCCCTAACACTGTCACCACCTCAATGTACAGAGGCCCCTGATGATGGATCCAGGGGTCCAGCTAGCAGGTGATGGGGATGAACACATGCTCCTTTGTCCACGTACTCCTCCCAAACTGCTCTTATATGAAGCCATGTCCTAAAACAGCTATTACCCTTTCCTGGTGGAAACCTACCCATGATTTCCTCCTGTAATGGGGAAGATGAAAATTCCCTGCAGCTTTAGTTTTTAGGTGTCTGGATGGAAAAATTTAAGTTGGGCTGTTATCTTCATGATAGTCCTGACAGAAAAATGTGCCTTGCAGAGTGAATTAGTTTGTTAATTTTCTAAACTCCTCATATGTTTAGGGTTTCATACAGGCTATTTGGTGGATATGATTTTTTTCTCCCTTTATTTTTATGATTTTTTTTTTGAATTTAGTATTACTTCAAATTAAAAACAAAAATAGAATCCATTGCATAATGTGCATAATGGTGGGAAATCAAGAAATAGCTTGGCCCTGGCTGAATGGCTCAGTTGGCTGGAAGATCACCTCGTACACCAAAAGGTTGTGGGTTTGATTCCTGGTCAGGGTATGTTAGGAGGCAACTGATTAATGTTTCTGTCTCACATCAATATTTCTCTCTCTCTCTCTTAAATCAATAAATATATTCTCTCATATGAGGAGAGAGAGGAATTTGAGCTACAATGTACATTTTTTACAAAGGAAATGAAAGCCTAGGTTTAATGAGAAAGCAAAATGAATATTATTAAGAGAGGAAAGAAAAATAGAAGAGAAGCAAACATGCATAGTAATCCAGGTGGTTCGGTAGTAGTGATGATAATAGTGGTAGGAATTACCTTTTATTTTGCTAGAGGCAAAAACGTATCAACCAATTTTGGAATCATTTTTTCTAGGCTTCCCTTGAGTAGAATGAGAACTTGGTACTATAAATGTGTAAGAGAAACCCATAGGAAAATGCAGAGTGTGACTAAGTTTAGTTAACTTTAGCTCTTGCCAGCTACTAACTATTTAGCATTGGCTCTCTTACAAGTCTTACAATATCTGTATACCATTTTCATTCTCATTTTACAGATGAGGAATTGACATTTGGGGCACTGTCAGTTGTCAAGTGGTAAAGGTGGGATTTGAACCCAGACAGTCCAACTCCTGGACTCACCTTACTAACTGTCTATGATTTATCCTATGCCAAAATATTACCCAAGGACTTTACCATATCAGATTAGTGTGTAATACCCACCACTGCCATCAATGCCTTGTGCTGGGGGTATCTTAGCAGCTATTGCCAACTTCTAAGATAAGGTGGACTTGGCAGAGAGAAAATCAGAGAGGTCAAAGAGACTCCTCTATTTTCTAGTTGCACATGTTTGTGGTTGGAGCCACTGGCTTGTAGGGATTTTATCCTTATGAAGGATACATGGTTTGTATTGTATGCACAAGGCAGCCTCTTCCTTTATCTTCATACATGACTTCAGGCAAGGTGGGTGGTCCTCATTACTAGAGTAAGACCCCTATCTATCTGAAGTCTTTGTCCTTTGGTCATGTGATCTTTTAAGGTCAGGCTACTTTAAAACTTAGGTCTTTTTATTTACTTAAGATTTTATTAATTATTTTCAGAGAGAAGGGCAGGGAGGGAGGAAGAAAGGGAGCAAAACATCAATGTATGGTTGTCTTTCTCATGCCTCCAGTTGAGGATCAGGCTAGAAACCTGGCTTGCAACCTGGTTATGTGCTCTGGCTGGGAATGGAACCAGTGACGTTTGGGTTCGCAGGTCGGTGCTGATCCACTGAGCCACACTAGCCAGGGCAGGTCTTCTAATTTTAGATAAACTTTGATCTCTTCTCCATTTTCTCACTCTATAGCCCAGAGCACTCAGTTAAGCAGGCTGGTGGGCCAGGACAGGCATTCAACATTTTAGATTAATAGCTGATGCTATTATTTGGATTTCTTTTTTCCTAAAGAATTTTAGAAAGAGCCAGAGAAAATAGGGCTGGCTTAATATAACCTTATCTGTGCTCTTCCCCTACCAACCCAATCTTTTGCAAATGGGTACTTCAGTTTATCTCACTGATTGTCCCCTGAGGGTTGGGAAGATGAAAGGTGGCATCACATTGTTCCTAAATCAGGGCGACCTGCGAGCTCTCAAGTTTGGGGTGAACTACATGGTTTTCCTGAGAGTTTGGGTCACCAACTTTGTTACTTTTCCTTCGTTGTTTCTTGCTTTTTCTCCTTTCTTTCTTTTTAAAAAGCTACCTATTTTATTGATATTTTATACTTTTATGTACATCCTGCCTTATACCAAGAGACTAAAAAATCTGTATATTTTGTACATGAACCCAAGAAAACCAACATAGTGGATATTTACTAATTTTGAACGTGACTTAAGGTATTTTTGATCAGAGATATACTTGGTTGTTTTTTATTTCCTACCAACATGTGATTTGGAGAAGGAAGGAGCTTCTGCTCTTAGTTTGTAAAAATAATTATTATTTTTGTGCTTCCTTTTGACCTCCTCTGATTTCTCAACAATGCCTACTGGCTGGCTTGCCTGCTATCAATGCAGTACCTAGCATTGACATAGGTACTGATTGCATTTAGGCTTTGTGGAATCTGGCATTTCATTTGGAAGAAAACAACTTGCTCCAATGAAACAAATTAGAGAGTTCTATAGTATGTTTATACAACCCAGTGTTAAAATTGCAGTTGCAAATTCGAGGCAAGGTTCTAGAAGGCCCAGAGAGTGGTGTAGTCAGAAGTACACTGTTCTTCCTGTTATATACGAATGGACCTCTGTGCTCAGCATACTAGGCTCACTGAACCACTGAAATCTCCAAGAGAATTTATGCAATTTAAGGTATTTAAGCTGCCTGTAAGGAAAATACAGTGGTGGGACAGGTGAGGAACAGAGTGTGAAGAGAACTGCAGAGAGACAGTCATCTGAGGAGAGGCTAACATTGCATCAAGTCACAGTGCCCAGAGCCAGGTGACCTGAGTATAACTGCGGTCCTTCCATTACCCAATCAGAGCATCTAGATTTTATTCAGTTTTGGTCATCATGGGACCTCAGTTTCCCCATCTGAAAGGGAGGGGCTTAGACTAAATCCTATTTAAAATCAGCTACAATTCTAGTTATTCTTTTTATCTAGAGTTGACTCCCTTGAGAATCCTCCAAAGTAGAAATGGGGAGTGATGATAGGTTAGGAAGCAGCTTCTTTTCTTCCTTTATTGTGCTTTACTTTTAGAGCACATTTGCAATATGCAGATATCATGCCTGTTTGCAAAAGGATTCTTTGAACTTCATCAAAACCATCTAATTAGCCACAAAATTGGCTCTCCCTATTGATAAGTCTTTAGTCAATATTTTTCCCCTCTACACTTGAGATTCTGGTATCTGATATAAAGCTGAGACTTATCCCACCATGTTGCTGTAATTCATCTTGCAGATATCAGTATGTGGGGGAAATGAGAGGGAGAGTTTTTTCTTCATAAGTTTGGGAAATGTTGAATCAAATAAATTCAGCCAGTCCTTGGTCTAGGACTTTGCAGAGCTTTGGAGATATTGACATGCACTATGAATGTAGCACATGACATGTCTCAAACTTGAGTGACCACAGAACCTTTTGTCAGGGAGCACCTTACAGGAGGACATATTGGTGATTGGCTGTACCTTTGGATTTCAGGTTCATGTCATAAAGTCATGCAGTTCAGTATTGAGATTAGGCCTGGGTAGATGTGAGAGAATCAGTTGTCTGAAATCTTTGCAGAGTATTGTTCAGATCAGGCTAGGAATATCTAGAGCCAATATTCTTTTTTTAATTATTTTATTATTTTTTAAAGATTTTATTATTCTTAGAGAGAGGGGAAGGGAGAGAGACAGAGAGGGAGAGATACATCAATGTTGCCCTTCACCCACCTCCAGCCACAGACCTGGCTGGATACCTGGCTTGCAACCTGGTTATGTGCCCTGGCTGGAGAATTGAACCAGCAACCTTTGGGTTTGCAGGCTGATGCCTTATCCACTGAGCCGCCAGCCAGGGTAGAGCCAATATTCTTTAATTGTGCAACGCTCTGAACAGAATTTTAACTTTTTGTATCTAATTTCGGTCAGGGTACTCTTGGTTCAGTGGGTGGGGAGGTGGGGAGAACCAGAATGTCTTCCTGGTATGAACAGATTAGTCTCACATAGAGGTAATATGGTATATGGCCTTTTTCACTGGTTTGAATGTTTTCTTCTACTGCATTCCCAGAGAGGGGAGTGTCAAAATGAGCCCCCATGGAGGGGAACCCGGGTGTGAATGCAGCTGGGTCAATGGTAGTATGGGAGCCGAGAAGCATGTTGAAAAATGAGGTTTTAAGTGCGGTTCTTGATTCTTTTCCTTTTTCTTATCTTCACTTCCCATTTTCATTTGCACACGGAGCTCCGAGGAAGGATTGTAAATAAAAAACAGCATCTGCTCCTCTGTGACATTAAAGGATGAGTGGCTACGATGTGTGTATGTTCCCACTGGAAGTTTCCCAGGCCTTCGGTCTGGCCCTGGATGTTACAGTGCCTCGTGGGGAGGGTCACGACATGTTGAGGGCTTTGAGGAACTCTCCTGTCATCCAGGGCAGCTGTTTTATTTTGCAAGTGAGGAAAAAGAGGTTCCAGAGCCATATAGTGACTTTTCCTGGGAACACATTATCTACTTAGTGCTGGAATTACAGCCAGTTCTCCTGACAACCTTCCCCCCACCCTATTCGGCTTTCTCTCACATCAGATTTTCTCATGATGTTCCCCTAGGCTTTGAACAGACTTTCTTATAACATACAAGGTCTGACCTGAAAGTATCGGCCATGCAAACTTTTAATTATATTGACATTGGTTCAATACTTTCGAGCAGGCCTCCTACTTCCTTATAGTTTCCAAAGTTTACATGGCATTGACACTTTAATACCTGTTACCTGTGCCACATTTATATGAGAAACAGTTTCATTAAAATCAAAAATAGAAAAAGGTCGAGCAAGGCAGTCTCTCAGATATCATCTCTTTCACAATTTTATGATATAATTAAGGTATAATGTAAATAGTTGTGTCATTTGTTTTACTTGTATTGAGGCTTACACATGTAAGTTTCATTCACAGTTGATTAAATGCACAGGTTTAAAATAATTCAATTCTTGCCTACTTTTTCCTAACCATGTAAATTCCCAAGTTATATTGAACCTGTACTTACTGATTACCTATTAAGTGTAACACACTTGATGCAAAAATTATAAACTTTATTTGTATAGAATAAAAGCAGTGTAGATCAGTTGCATTAAATTTTGAATATGACTTTGAAAAACACCTTTCAAGCTCAAGTTATTTTTATGAGAAGTCATTTCAAAAATGAGCTAGCATATTACAAAGCAGATTAAAAATAGTCTAATGGCCTTTTTAACATAGTTACAGTTACAACCATGCTCACCTTATTCCTAAAAATGTGTTAATCTATGTTTTTATTTTTAATGACTAAGGCACTTGACATTTATCCTCTACATCAATAATTTTGGTATAAAGATGACTTTAAGATGACATTTTCAGCCAGTTGTTTATGGTATGTTCAGGAGGTACATGCATGTGCCTGTAACTTGAAAACAGAAACCACAGCAGTGTGATGGGTTTCTAATTTTAACATGCTTCAATGACAGCATTCACACCTGGCTGCCATCATGTGACTTTGATGAAGAAAATGGGCCCCTATCTAGTGTTGCATTCATTTCATATGTATGCTCAGTGCTGGAATGGCTCCCGGTGGTCTAAAGGGGAGCCCTCCTCCTTGTACAACCTACTGGTCTTCTCTTTCTTAAAGTCACAACTCCTTAGTTTGGGATTCTAACACTCCCCTGAAAAGGGAGCTTTTCAGGCTCTGCCCCTTCTTTTCAACATCCTTGCCTATTATCCACCTTATGCTCCAGTTACACTGAGCTGCTAACTATTCCTGTTACCCATACTAATTTTTCACTTCTGCACTCTTGTCTTGCTTATGTCATTCCTCCTGCCCTAATGCTTTTCCCTCCTTTCTGTGCCCAAACCTCTGTCTTTTAAGATCAAGCACATATGTGAAATCTACCCTCAAAGTCCTAGGTATTGAGTGTTTTCTTTCTAAATTCCTATAGGCCCTTATCTCTACCCTATTAACTTCCTTATATCTTTCTGTCTTTAGTTATTGTTATTTATTTAAGGGGATGTTCTCTCCTTCGGAGGCAGGATTCATGGTAAATTCAGCTTAGTGTCCTACAGTGTCTAGCACAGATCCTTGCACATCAGAGGCATTCATTTACATGGATTTATACAAAATATTGTTGAGTGGCATTCATTAATTCATTCAAACCAATGCCCCTTATTAGCGACTGTTTTATTCAGTGATGCTTCAGTGTCAGTACCAGATAGATTGCGGTTTAGTTTTTGTTAATGCCTGGGTGGTTAGGCAGTTTATGTTTAGATATATTTATTGTGCAATAAGGATGCACATAAATACCTTAGTGTAAATCTGTTGGTTATGGTAAGGATTAAGTAGTAATAAAATTAACACTTTGTAAGTGATTGATACCAGTGAGGCTATCTCCTAAACTCATTAAAGGCTCTGTATCAATTAATCCTTATAGTAACACTAGTTACAAAGCTGGGTCCCTCTCTCTATCTCACCTCCCTTCCCACTTGATGAAACTGAAGGCCAGAGAGGTTAAACTTCACCCAAAGTCCATCTAATTCCACAGCCATCTCTTACCATCCAATAAGAATGTGGTACAGCCTTATTTATCCAGAGAAGAGTGTAACAATACCCTTAATTAACTCTCCCAAATCCGGCATGACCCCAGAAGTAAGAAAAGAAAATAACTATAAAATAACAGACCTTAGGGTAACCAGAATTTTTTTTACAAACTGTGTTACCTGTTTTCCCAGGTCATAGCAAAGGAGTAAACTGGAGGCAGGTAGTTAGAAGGCTCAGTGACAGGTTGCTGTCAAGGGCAGAAATGGAAAACCTAAAAAGCAGATGAAACTCTTGATTACTGTGGAGCATGTTAATGGCTGTTCACAATGACAGTGGCCCTGAGTCATCAAGAAGGAGATGGCAATTATATTCCGTACATTCTCTCTAAGACAGTGAGATGTGTGTGATGTGTCCCGGAAAGATTTCCAGTAAGAACAGTTGCAATGGATGAGTATCCTGAGGGTTGGCTCTGGTTTTCTGTATAGCCCACTTACTGAAGGACATGCTAAATGAAGAATGATTGAGTACCTATGGAAGTATCAATCTATGCGGTATACCAATATGATCTGAACCACACCCCCATAAAGTTAAATGAATCTCTGTTTAATATCTTGTTATCCTTTTCTTTAAAAGCTCTAACGCTCTTTTCTTAGAGCTTTGAAAGGCCCTAAAAGTCTTGGTGAAATGTGAATTCATTCCCTGCTACCCCATCTATCAGTCGTTTGGTTCTTATATTTTTCTTTCCTAATTCCATAGGCAAAGATATGGTCCTGCAAACTGCTGACTTTGGTAACGAACATTCAGCCTCTTCCATAAAGGCATCTGGCTTTGCTTTTTCTTTTCTATTTTAATTTTCAAACAAATAAGCAGGAACCCAGGACCGACCCTAAGCCAGGCTGATTAAGGAATGATGTTCCTTTTTGACTGAATTTTTAAAAAAAACAAGCCTTAAGAAAGAGTTCATTGTGCAGTTTTCAAACCACAAGACCTGGTGTTGCTGGTGCCCAGTCCTGTCCTTTTTCTCTGGACCTTGGGAACTTACCAGCACTTTCCTAGTTCCCAGATGGTCAGGATGGGTTCCAGTCTTGAATGGGGCTCAATTGGTTCAAGATTTACATCCTGGGATGAGAGCTGGAGAAAGTTTAAAAAATAAAAATTATCTGCCCACCCAATAATAAACCAATGAATCAACTCATAAAACCAAAGGTAGTTGAAGTGCAATACATTTATTTAGCTTTTTTCTCCCAAATCTATTATTTTGAAAGATAATCCTGTAGCTGTTTTGTACAATTAACTGCATTAATTTAGGAACCTGGTTAGTTTTTTGGGGAGAAGAATTAAGTGGTATATTTTTTCAAATGCTTAGTGAGCCCAGCAGGAAGTTTGTGGAGACAAAGTAGAAATATATTTTTTTCTTTAGCAATGAGATTTTTAAATGGGATGGTATTGATTATTTCTTTCTTGTAGGTTAACAAAGGGGTTTATTGAATCTTCATCCAAATTATTAGTGGTGGTTGGTTAATAGCACCATGGCATCTATTCATTCAGTATTCAAGCACACAGGTTGCAGCAAAAGTGGGTGTGCAGCTTTTTCTGAGGAAAATAATGCAATAATTAATAAGTACTTATATAAGGATAAACTCTATTTCACATACAACTGTAAACCTACTTTTGTCCTGCCCTGTATTTAATCAGTGCTTGCAAGTTCCAGGCACCGTTAAAATTGGAAACATAGGAGTGAAATCAAGCAGAGCAAAGTTATATCCTCATGGGCCTTGTATTCTAGTGGTGGGACACAGACAATAGTTAAGAAAATATATCTCCATCTCTCCACTGTATAGCTGTCTCTCTGTCTCTCTGAGAGATTGCAGGCAGTTTAAAGAAATACTGCTGACTATTCAAAAGCTAGGTTTTAAATCCCCCTCTTAATTCAGTTCCCAAGACTGAACTTTCGAAAGTCTTCCTCTGACAGTCATCCATAAAGTTGATCTCTGGGAATTCATATAAGCCCACATATTTTGCTAAACATTGATTTAAAGTTATTTTGTTGAAAGGACAAAGGGAAACCAGAATGTTTGTGGAACAGTAAATGCCTTCACTGGCTTTCTCTCACGTTCTCTGAGAAATCATATACTGCCTTTGAGACAGGCAATTCTTGGGAACAAAAAAATTTGTGTTACGAAAGCCAGAGAACTCTGATTAGGGAACAAACCAGAATACACGGGCCCGGGGAGAAGAGCTGGCCGCCCTGATGGCTGTTGAATCCACCCCAGGGGGATGGAGATATAATATGGGGGTTCAGCCAGTACACTCACCCTTTTCTTACTTCAGCTTCCTTTAGGAACTCTCTGGAAGAGAATATTTTCCAAAATGCCATCTTTAACTACGGGAAGATAAATGTTCCAGAGTGGAGGGAAAATGAGTTTGCTTGTTTGGTCACTACCACTGTGGTGTCTCTGTAAAAACCCATGGACGATTTGGTTTTGAACCTTTAATTATGAGTTTATGTTAGTTTCCTTATTTAAGTGTCTGCTTTGTGTCCATCACTCAGCACCCTCTGCCTATCTCAAAAGAGATGGATATTATTATTCTCAACATAAGGAGGAGGGAGAATGCTGTAAGAATTGTTAATACGTAAATTTAAAAAATCTGGAAAGTACTTTGGGGTCCCTAGAGAGCTCTATCCAAACAAAAGGCATATTCAACGTTAGTATAAGAACTCCCACACAGCAGATGGGCTGGTTCATTGTGAGATGGGGAAACTGAGGCACAGAGGGTGGCAAAGGATGAATGAATGGGCCAGCATACCTTAGACCCCAGACCCTTTTAGGTAACATCTAAAAATCACTGTACCAGTATCCACTGTAGGCTTTTTCTAGTCATCAGTGTTCATTATTTCCCCAGAAAAGTAACTTTTCCTTCCTTTTATCCCTTCTCTTTTGAGTTTTTTCCTGCGTTGGACATTTTTTTAAAATAATTTTTTAGTGTTGAAAGCCATTAAGGCTAAAATAGTAAATCCTAGGGCTAGTAATGAAAAATCACTGGTGTGCTTTCTAGTAATCCCAGTTATTTTTTTGGCTTTGTGGCTTGGAACTTCAATTTGCATTTATTTCATATAGACCCGCTGGTTGGAAAACATGCGTAAAGGCTTCTCTTGGAATAGCTTTTCTGTTTTGCTGAGAAACTATTCTCGGCAAGCCTCTTACCAATGACAAAGGCCATGTTGAGTGCCTACTGTGTTCCCAGAACCTTTGACGATGTAGGAAAAGCAAAGGACCCAATCTATCCTCTCAGTTGGCCAAGGTAGGGTGAAAAGTACACAGACCAGCCATTATGGACAAACAAGGGACAGTCGTAGGGATGGACAGCCTTGGCTATTGAGTGGTGGTCATCAGCCAGGCAGGTGTGACACTCCCAATTGGTTTCCTGAAACCCATTTTCCTCATCTGTGAGCCAGTACTTCCCATCCCTGCCTCTAACACACAAGTCACTGAAGGAGCTTCTCACAATACTCGACCCACAGCTAGAAGACAATAAGAGGTCATTGCTGCAGAGGTCACCCAGAGGTTGTCACCACCATCCATCATTTAGTGTGAGCCAGAGTGATACAGACACTAAGTGCTTCTGGCTGTCAGAGAGGAGAGCAATTTTCAGTTGCCCTCTCCCTCCAGAATTCTACATGTTTTCATGACCACTTGCCTACACGCAGGTCACACTACTGCAAGAAAGAGGCTTTTAGAACAACCACTTGGAGAATTGTTCTCTTCCACACCCCTCTTCTGGGCTCCCAGCCTTTGCAGATGGCCTTGTTTGGAGATTTGCATCTACCTCCACACAACCCCACAATCTTCTGTGCCTCCACAGAAAAGTTTCTCCTGTTTCTTGCACTTCTTGTTGAGGGCAGGCCCTAAACACTGCCCCTCTCACACATGTTCCATCTTTCTCAGAGCCATCGTAGTTCCCTGTGCGCCCAGAGGTCCTGGCCTCACCCGGCCAACAACTGCAGGACTCTTCTGCTCTTGTGCTTTGAGTCTGGAGAAGCAAAAATGCTCCCACAAGGAGCTGGGAGGGAGCACGAATCCTGGGGCAGTATTCCCTACCTGTGCCAGCAGCCTCTCCCAGGCCTTGCAGGACCGTCTGTGTTTCTTTCATTGCAACGCCCCACTTAAAAATAGTTTCTTCCTTCTGAATATAACATTAACAAATTCTTGCTGATGAGAAGTGAGAGCACTCTGAGAGGTTATGCCGAGGAAACTAAAATTACCCGTAACTTAACCATCTTACGGTAACTACTGACATGTTGATGATTTTCCTTTTAGTCTTTCTTTCTTGCAAAGATATATTTAATTCTTATAGGATCACGTGCAGTTGCCTGTTGCACAAAACTATTGCGAGCCCACTTTTGATCTTTAGTAATAATTTTTCATAATAAAGGTAATACCCAAACATGGAGGAGTTTCTTTCTTTAGCATTATTTACATTATTATTTCCTGTGCAAGCACACACAGACACACAGATATACACATACGAGGAGGAAGAGAGTG
Organism: Noctilio leporinus; assembly: GCA_004026585.1. NCBI lineage: Eukaryota > Metazoa > Chordata > Mammalia > Chiroptera > Noctilionidae > Noctilio > Noctilio leporinus. The sequence continues at coordinate 296,702 of PVIW01000078.1, forward strand.
AGAGAGATGGTGGATCCAATGCCGCAGAAATCAACATTTAGCATTGATCTTTGTGGATTACTTACTGTCTGTGACCTGAGTGCAGTGGATAATTCATTTTAAGAGGAACTTAGAGAACGAGAGATACATATTATAAGGTTAAGAGCAGTGACTCTAGTGGATAAGATTACCATATCTAATGGAGTCAAACGTCTCGTAGAATTCTGACCTAATTTATAGAAGTATTCCAGAAATATTTTGGAAATGTATGTAAGGCATTAACTTAATTACCTTAGGGAATAAACACATGAATTGGGCCCTGTCGCTGATCTCAGGAACTGTCTCCTGAGGGAAATATTATAGGAAGATCTTTACAGCCCAAAGAAAATAGGATGCTGAGCGTTACTGTGTAAATGCCATAATTATATAAATTCCTAGAAAGGTTCAGGTAACTGGGGCACCAAGATCAGGTGAAACTGTTGGAGGAGAAATCATGTGGTCAGAGCCTTAAAGAGGACGTACAGTAAGGGAAGGTGGGGTGGTGATGAGGCAAGGAATGGCATGACCAAAGCGAAGGTGTCAGGCAAGGGTTGGCATTTGTATGCACCCACAGACCCTGCTCTTTAGGGTGTCTGAGGGCAAAATGGGACATAGGACTAGAAGTTAAGATGGGTGTCAGGTCTAGGAGCACCCTGAATGTTATGCCAAGGAGTTTGGAATATATACTGTATGTAAAGGGGCATTTGAGGCAGTTGGGAGTTTGAGTCAGGAAATGGCATGATGAGGTTATATTTGAAGAAGATTATTTTGGAGGAGAAAGTAGAAATAGAGGGAGAATATTTAGAAGGCAGCATCGCACTGGTCTAAGAAACGATACTCTGAATGGGAGAAGATGAAGAAGCAGATAGTGGAGTTCAGCCTGGGGGGAGGCGGGGAGGGCATCAGCATGACTATAAAGAAAGTTGAAGAGAGAAGAAATAAATATGATCCCAAGTTTTCTATTTTGGGCATTTCAAAGGAGATAGCATTCCTTAATTCAGAAAGGAAACACAGAGGCAAGGAATAATTGATAGGGAGTAAGATGATAAATTTAGCCTGTGTCATGTTGAAATTGAGGTGGCAACTAGAAATGTTGGGGGTTGGGGGTGGATTCTGTTACTCTGTTACTAATAAAAAGTTTGGTGCTTGGCCAAAGAGATCAAAGCTACAGGTGTAGATTTGGGAGTGAGTTTTGCTGAGGTGGTTGAGTCAATGAGTGAACTCAAGAAATGTTAGACTAGTAAAAACAGAAGAAAACACAGAACAAAACTGGTGACACTTACACAATTAAGAAGTTGGCAGAAAGGAAAACTGAAAGTGAAGAAAACCGGAGCCAATGAATAAGAGCTGGGGTCTGGAAAACAGTGATTTATAGGTATACAAGACTGGTTCCCTTCCTCGTGTCATCCATGATTTTGGTCATGTTGCCCAATAGTCAACTTCCCTCACCTGGAATGCATACCCTATGAGGATGGGTTTAAAGATGATTATGAAAGTGCTTTGGTAGACACACTGCCAGGTGGAGGTCCTATCATTAGTGTCACAGAAGAGAATAAAGTGGAGAATTCCAAGACTGGAGAAAGTAGTGTCAGATGCTATAGTGTTTCAAAAGAGTATTTTTAGCTCAACTCATTTAATTTGTAACTTAAGTAAATTGAGTCAGAGTGACTCTGTTCTCTAATCATTTAGATGGAACAGTGTTTCCCAAGCTGTGGAGCATGTGTCCCAGGTAGTACAGGAGATAGTTTGGGATTTGACACAGACAGTAAGTAGAACCAAAGCACACAACGATGAAGTCATTCTCCTTTTGTTTCTCTTTTAGTCCTTCTGTGTTCATGGAGAAAGTCTCAGTTGGGGCAAATAAGTCTGTAACACCTAACACTAATCTCTGTTTTTAATAAACTCCTTCAGGTGGCTAGCTGGAATTTAACAACATCAAATTAACTTTATGATTACTATCCATAATACCTCCTTAATTTGGCAGGGGGTACTAATTTTCTAGTTATGGTAGTGATATAAAGTTTCCTTTTTATAAAAAGTACTTTAAACAAGATAATGAGTTTTTAATATGTTAAGTACATGGTTGTATAGGTAACATATAGATATAGATGTGGCAAAACTGAGAAAGTGGTATGGATATTTGGAAAATGTAGGCTTACTAGAGCACTTTCTCCTTCTGTTATTTAGTTCAACCAGGTTGGAGCATGTAAGAAATTTATTCCCGAGCATCTGTGTGTGTGTTTGGGAGGGGTTAGGATTTTAGCATATCCAGACCCTGTCCTTCCTCTGAGATGTGGTTGGGTTAATTTTTGAAGCCACTAGACATTTGGAACTGTTGTGTCCTTAGATGTTACAATAAGACTGTTAGCTTGAAGTGATTACTAAGATTCCTTTGAGAAATAAATTCTGTGATTCTTTGAGTTATTAGTAAATAAGCCTATGCTTTCAAATGGATAGAAGTTAGATAAAATAATTTTCCTCTGTAAGCCATCAATATCACGTGTCAATGCCAGAGATGGCTCCCAGACTAACATCCACAGAAAGGAAAACATCAGTGAATTCATTCTCTAATGATGATTCATTTTCTATCTCACTTGTGAAGCATAGTTATTTCAAAAAGAAATCTCTGCTTTCATTAGGGCAATTGACTAGAATTGAAAATGAAATTATACATGAAAATTTGGTTCAGTTCTCTGAACCTAATGCTCTCTGCCAACACCCCATTCTCAAATCAGCATCCTAGTTTCATTATAGGCCTATCTAATCAATTCACGGAGCCCATGAATTTTGTTTCTCAGTGTAGCACTCATAGGTACTAAGTCCTTGTACTTAAAAAAGACATCTTCACTCATCTATTTACTAACATCTTGTTATCTTAAAAAAAAAAAAAAAAAAAAAAATGCTTTCCCCAAGAAAAGAGAGGGCAGGTGAAGGATTTTATAACTGGCTGAAAGTTCTCCTAGGTATTATTATGGATTAACGTTACTCTACACCCTAAGTAGCTCTTTAAAATAGGGGGGTTCTACCTACGTGGAATAGAACAATGTGGCAAATTTCATCATCAAAATCATAGCCAAGGCTCAGGCATAAATGAAAAATGTATACAGCATACAGATGGGGCAGGGGGTGGGAGACAACAGGTTTTGGATCTGAAAAATTTGAGTTTGTTATAGTTTTTAAAAGTTTCCATGCAACTTCTTTTCTCTGAGTAGATAGGATATGTTTATCATTAATTTTTTTGACTACATCAGTGTTATTTTTTTGCTCTAATGACAATGATCATGTATATATAAACAACTGAGCCATTCTAAGATTCTGTTTTCTCATCTGAAAAAGAAGGGGATAATGATAAAACCATTGTTTTAACCAAATTAATATTTGTATGTAAAATCCTTGGGAATGTGGTAGAGACCTTCCAGGACCCTCAACAAGTGTTAATTCTCAGCATTGCAGAAACACTAGCTGAGCAACTGAGATTAAACATGCACTTGATTTCAGAAGATCATCTTTTACTGTCCTTCAGAGCCTCTATCTTTCTCCTAGTCTCTATACAGTGGCAAACTCGAGTCCCTGATTTCAGTGCTCCTATATTAGTAGAAAAGATTAGAAGGCGCAAAGGACACCAAAAGGAAAAAGACAAAGAAACTGAATAAAATAGAAGTTATTTAAAAATGATAGCGATCCAGGGCCATGGGGTGGGGGTAGGGGGCAATTACAGTGGGGAACAGTCCCCTTATAACCTCAGAAGTTGAATAGGGCTTTTTAAATATTACAGCAAGATATAATAAGGGGTATTCCAAATGAGAACCTTGATTTATCATGCCTAAATTAAATTATATATACTTTGCTTATTTTATAAAACCTACAGTGCATCTTGGAAGAATTTCAATATGAAAAGAAAAAACTTGGAAGTCAGTATTGTCTTGTGCTTTTCTGGATAAACCCTCAGCCATGCAGAACACTCAGCCGTGGAAATGAACTCAGTCTTCAGGGGTCCCACAGGGGCATGGTTTTACTGAAGTAACTATCGTGTTCCCCACACATAAGCCAAAATCCCACATATTCCATAAAAGAAGACAGGTATTTATAATTACAAAGTTTAAATGACTTTTAGGCAGATAGCCTTTTTTTTTTTTTAATGTGTTGAGAAAGAGCATTTGACAGAAATTACTCATACACTTCAGCATTATCAACTTTCTCACATTCTTTTCCCCAGAACCCTGTGTGAGGCCAGTTTACCCAAGCAAGGACCCAGGGGCTGGTATTCACGGGTGTCACCTTAAGTCTCATGGTACCACCTGTGATTTTCTGGGCAAAACATTGGAATTGGGCCTGGCTTAAACGTGAAAACAAAAGCCCTTGCTAAGTTATACCAGTAAGAATAGCACAGACACAAGTTAGTACAAACTCAGGTGATAACCCATTTAGACTGACTCAGTATCACAAATATTGAGTTCAGTAATGTGAAAGGAGTCAAGTTGTGGGCAGTGGCTGACACTACAGAGACAGAATATATATAGAATCCAGCTCCATCAGAGGTCAATCAGTCACATATTAGGAATGGATTTTTCAAAGAACCAGATAATGCCAGTTTTACGGCCACTAATAACAGTTTAGTTATATAAACAAAGATAAGAGTAATAAAAAATAAATTCTGCCTCGCAGTGTAATCTGATTGCCAACAGGGTTCAGAAATGAGCTTTCTCCTTGTGCACGTGGCCTGGTGTAATGGACCAGTGAGCACTCGGCCGCCCCTCCCCAGCCTCCCATTTCCCTTTTATGGACAGTCCTTAGTTCTGCCAGATCCATAAGCTATTCCAGGGAGGCAGGTTAAAGCCCTTTGATTGTGCCTCTGGTAGTTAATGCACCAAATGGTCTTTAGGGGCATTTCATATGTATGTTCTGCAGCTAATCAGAGCGCACTGGCCCAGCGATTTCTTACCTCTGTGTTTTCCACATGTGCAAGGGCTCAGTGCAAACGCCAGGCCCACCAACTTCTGGCTGGAGAGGTGCGGTGCAGCCCAGTTCTGGTGGGGTGTCTGCTTCAAACAGAGATTTTCCAGAGGATATCCTGATGCAGATAAATCATTTCATGAGGCCAGGTCCACTCTTCCAACCAGGAAGCAGAGTGCCTGCGTGGAGGAAAACCCTGATAAAGTTGTTATGGCTGCGCTCAGGGCAATTGGAAATACTATTGTCAGTGCCTCTTAAGTTCCATGAGATTATCTTTAAACACTGATAGGTTAATTATGTATCTTAAAGTTTTGTTTGTTGAGCGGTGATGGGAGAGTTGCAAAATGAGTCCTTCACATGGGGCAATGACAATTGTTTTCTTCCAAATGTCTCCCTAGTTGATCACTCCTCATGCCATCCGTGTGCAGACGCCTCCGAGGCACATCCCTGGTGTTGTAGAAGTCACATTGTCCTACAAGTCCAAGCAGTTCTGCAAAGGGACTCCAGGAAGATTCATTTACACAGGTAAGAACCACTGCAGAGCTGCCTTGGCCTTGGGATTCTTTTACTTGATCTCATATGCATAAGTGTGTATTTTATTTTTAAATCTAGTGTTGGTTAAAACCTGCTTTCTTTCTCATTTATGTGACCAAATGCGTTGCCGCTATGATTGTTGTTCATCTGGTGGCCCATGTCGAATGATGGGAGCAGTCAAAAGAATTGCCTGCATTCCTAAAGAAGCAGCATGAGATATAATGGAAGGGGGAAAGGCCCTAGACCATCCTGAGTCTGTCTGGATTTGTTTGCTTTATAGAGTATGGATGTGCTTTAGTGAACAGGACTACTTTCCTCCAGCCTGGTCATAGCTTTTGTATCACGGACAACCGGTAGTTTTCATGTTTCATTCTGAGTCGGTGCTTTCTTCCCCTACCAGCCATGGTTGGCATGTGGACATGCCTGTGGTGAGATCTAGGGTTACTGGGTGAGTGTGAGTTCCCGCCCATGGATGGGGAGAATGGGCAGGTTGTGCAAAGACATTAAGTGCATGGTCCAAGGGCCCTGTGCTTCCTGTAGGAGATCCTCGGGTTGTGTACAACCCAAATACCCACGGGTCTGTCCACAGTGCAGAGTTTGATTCAGTACCTCAGGATGGGACCCAAGACTCTGCATTTCTAACCAGCTCCTGGGTTCAGAGACCGCAATGGGACCTGTGATGTTCTAGGCCCTCTGCTTAGTAGCAGTCATCCCTGCATAGCATGTCTCTAGGAGCTGGTCCCACGTTTCTGTTTGTTCAACAAAGGACAGTGCAACGAAGGGATAAGTCTGTTAGCATGTCCTAATTATAACCACACAATTAAATAGAGCAAATTTTCTTTTGCTGTGACATTTTACCTCAAAGCATCTTCCCTTTTATATTTTAATATTAGGAACAAAACCAGCCATGCTTCTTAGTATCTCTTTCTCTCACTTTCCTCTCCTTTTTTTTTCTCTCTCCCTCCTGTTCAAAATTATAAAAACAATTAATGCATCCTGACCCTTGGAAATGCCTCCCAGCCCTTTAAACAAAATGCAAGTTTGGTGCCTGCCTGACGATTAGTTTTAGTTAATTGAAAATTATAGGATTGACCCAAGAGGAAAATTTTGTTTGCACTCCAATCACTTTTACAAATTAAGGAAAATTACCACAATTTTGTTTAGCTAAGGTTTCACACTGAGTTCAAGAAATTAGCTCAGCCATCTCAACAAAGTCAGCACTTCGTTAGTGTGCACTTGAAAAAATAATAGTCTATCTGGAGTTGTGTGGCGTATACAACCCAAGCATAGAGAAAGCTATGATGCTTTATAGAAGTAGGCCAAGTGGTTTTAATTAGGCTCATTGGTTCAGCGTAAGTTTTGAAGAACAATCAAACTAGCAGATTAGCTGTTTCTTTTAAAGCTAGGATTTCTTGCCATTCATTTTTCCCATGAGAACTTCCACATAGCACTTACTTCTTTCTTTCTTTCTTTTTTTTTCCCCCTTTACAAGCCTCATTATGGGCCTGCAGGAACAGGCCCAATTGAAACTTCTGATACTGTAACATTCCCCCCATCATTCCGATGGATGAGAGTTTTTCACAATGTTCCTCACTGAACTTGGTGTTCTGGAACATATTACAAAACCACAGAGGCCAAATGTTTTCTCTGAGGAGTTTGGACTCTGTTTTTGGCTGAAAACATTGCGGCCTCGTTGGCTGCTTATTTACTCTGCTATTAAGAACAAGAAAAGGAGAAGAAGAAGAAAATGTTGTGTGGTGGGAGGTACGCAGGCAATCGGGCATGATTCCGCCTTGGTGACAATGTCCCTGCCCATTAATGGTTTCATTTTGTGGTTAGGTCTCATTTAGAAGAAATTATTTTTAATCAGCGTTCAACAAAATATCCCCTTCAGCCACCTGGCCATAAGAGGTTTAAAAAAAAATTTTTTTTAAACCATCCCCATTAAATTACTTCTCAAAGAAAGATAACTAGGGACCCATCATTATTTGGAATTTTTTTAACCATTAAAAAAATTGCCATCAATTTGAAAATCACATCTCGGAAAATCTGTAGCATAAGGAAATTAGGATCAAAGGTAAAAATGGCAGATTTGCAAGTCTAGGAAAATAATGAAGGGTAAGAAAGAAATCCTTGGTGTACATGCACACTTGTAAGTACACAGAAAATTTAAAGTATGAAGAAAAAATATATCTTCTGGCTTGTCCTCAGACTGTGGGCAATAGACTAGAAGACTTAGATTTTTGAGTAATTCTAGGGGAGCGCCTACCTTCTCTCCCCAAGTTGAAAAAAATGAAAAATTTGAAGGGGAAGGGGTTTGTCAAAGAACATATATGAATGACCCATGGACTTGGGCAATGGTGTGGGGATTCACTGTGGTAGCAGAAGGTGGGCTGGGCACAGGAGGGCAAAGGGGGAAACTTTGGGACAGCTGTAATGGAATACACAAGAATTTTTTTAAAATGTTGAAGAAATTGGCATGCAATCTTCCCCACTGATGTAGTTGGCTGTTGACAGTCATAGCGGCATTATATCATTTTAACAAAAGGGTAAACTATACCTGGCCTCTTAATCATTAGCATTAAATGTCCCCACCAAGGGTCACTTGGCCATGGCTGGTGCGGCCAGCACCTGCAGTTTACTTAGTTTACCTCTCTGCTTGTCACTGATTAGCTGCAAAGGCACAGAGATGGGTGGTAAAACCCCATCTCCCTCCGTTCTTTACATCCAAACAGTGGAGTGCTCAGCCGTGGCAAATGGGCACCCTCCTCTCCTACCCACCCACAGAAGCTCACGCTTCATTTTCTTTAACATCCACAGAGTTTCAAGATGTGGGAGCTGGTTTTCTGGATGGAGAACCAGCCCTCTTGTTTCCTAATGGAATGTCACTTGGAGATCGTCTCTTTAAAAACAAAGAAAGGAAAGAAACATCCTTAGACTGAAAAATAGCAACCCGTACTAATGCACTGCTGTTTTCTGAGCGTCTGTGAGAGTTTGGGTGTGTGTATGTGGAAATCTTAAACATCTGTAATCTTAACAACAACAACAACAACAACAAAACAACAACCGAGACAGGAACTGCAGGGCCTAATCTATGTAAATAAGGCCGACTTCTGAGGGAGGGAGGGAAGGAGGGGAGAATTTGACTAAACCCAGATTGCCTGAAAGCTGGCTCCACTTGTAAGGACCCGAGTGCGGCTCCGGTCCTCAACCCTTCAGCCCAGGGAGGCAGGAGGCCCCTTAGCAGCCAGATGTGCTGGCCTCTGGGTTTCACCCAATCAGAGCAGGGAGCTGAGAGAGTCCTAACTGCATCAGACCACAAAAGCTCAACAGCACTTCCCAGATCTTATTTATCGCGGCCAGGTATTCTTACGGAAATCCAGGGCAAGGCGACTTTCAATTCTCAATGTTTTTTTTCTAATAGAAGGAAACAAACACCCTTTCCAAGAGGAAGCAAACTCACCAGGAACCCTCAGTGCTGTGGAAGGGGGTCGCCCCAGCATCTTTGTCATCCCCCAGCTTGCTTTCCTGCAATTGTGACATCTTTAAGAGCCTTGGACTTTTTAGAACTGTAGTCTCTCCCACTAAGCTTTAAGTAATCCTTGGAGCTGATAAAAGACTGTTAGGAGCCTTTAGCGGCCTCTTTGCTGTTTTTAGAATTGGTTTTCCTGTTAAGAAGTGGCCAACTCCAAATGCAGCCTTTACTTCATTCCACTGATTGCTCCATTGGAGAGGCTGCTATTAAGGGAAATACAGCTGGGCAAGTGGGTTACCAGGACAAGGTTTGACCAGCTTAGGTGGTTCATGGAGAGCCACCTCCATGTGCTGCCTGCTCGCCCCCGAAGCTGGGGAGAGCCCCAAGAAATGGTCACCTAACCCCTCAGATGTTTGGTTAGGTCACTTCAGATCATGTCCACCTCCAGGTTCTCCCATTCGAAACAAGCTTACTGTCCCTATAGAAGGTCTAAACCAAATCCTTGTGTATTAGTCTCAGGGTTAACCTTGAAAAAAAAAAAAAAAAAATCCTTTCTGGAAATCCTTCCAGTTTGTACCTCATGCCCAAAATAAGTTCAGATATATTAGATGTCATTTTAGCTGAATCTCTCGTGGAACTTGATGACAGGTGCCGTGTCTTTTCCAGTGTTCCTTTTTTTTTCTCCCCATTCCTCTTGTGTTAGCCCTCTTTCCCCTCCCTCCTGTCCTCCTCTCTTCTTTCCCCCATTTTATCTGCCCCCCCTTTTTTCCTCCCTTACTTCCAAGGAAATAGCATAGGGATTCATCCTTGGGTTCAAAGGATGATACATGTAGATCCAACTCTCAGCTCTGCTGCACACTTAGGGAGATTATTTTGGGGACATTGTGTGATGGCCCTGAACACCATCGCCTCATCTTTACAAGGAAATAATACCTTGCTGGGGTTGTTTTTAGTATCTGGGAAATATGTATAAAGCACCTAGCATGAGCTAGCCTGAGCACCTAGCTAGATATTGGTAGTTTGCATTAATAACTAATGGCCATTATTATTCATTCATTCATTTCATTTGCTGCCAAGTCCCTACCATGATTACATTTTTTACTTATATTGTTTATCCTTTCCAGCATTTCCCCAGAGGTCTGAGAAATGTCCTTTAGGAATTTCAGTAACAAAACTGTAGGTGTCAGTAAATTAAAGAAATAAGTAACACCAATCAACCACAAGCAAAAAGAGCAAAGTATAAATAAGGGAGCAAGAAAAAGATTTATAAATGCAAAGGCAACACTTTTGCTATGCCCAACATTTTCTCAGGAATGGTCTTAAATAATAAATATAAGAGGGCAGCCCTGATTCATAAAGTTATCTGGTGTTGATTTTTCAGAAACAACGCACACACCTGTTCTCTTCTTTTTATCCCAAATTCCAACCACTCTTCTAGAGGTCTTAGCAACATGGATCCAGTCAGTCTATACCTAGCTTCCTTAAAGGTGTTTAAGTTATAATCAGGTTCAACTCCAGGTTCAAAAGGCTTCAAGCCAGAAAGCTTTGTTTTTAGTTCTTGGAAATCTGCACAAATGAAAGCTGGGGATGAACAGTCATCAGTTTTAGGTGAGAAGAGGAGCATTTGTACCTAAGGAATCTCATGTTCTTTAGTCTCTCCTTACATTAGTTCATTGCCATGTTAAGCTTCCAAAAAGCCACTTTCCTAACATGACTCTACAGAGAAACCTTCCCTATTTGCTCCCTTATGAGACACGTAGTTGAAAGCCCTAGGCTTGGCGCTCACAGTGCTGTGGGCCCAGAGCTTTCTCAGCCCCACTCAAACCAGCCTTCTCACTCCGCCTCCAGCTCTCTCTGTATATAGCCACCTTGGACATGGTAAATCCCCAGTAAGGTCCAATTCATGCTCTGCTTCCCCTCCAAAGTCACTGTGGTGCAGTGGACAGAGCCCTGGGCTGGGAGCAGCAAGGTCTGCATTCTGTCTCCAGCTCTGCTGCCCACTGGCTGTGAGACAGATGACAAGTTGCTCACATGCTCCAGACTCCAATTCCTTCATTGGAAAGTGAGCCAGTCAGACCAGGGGACTTGGATATTCCCTGTGGCTCATCTTGATCCATTGGAAGGATTTCTGTCCTTGGATCTCTTCTGTCCCATGTGCTTAGACCACTCATTCATTCACTCTTTTATGGCCTTAGCTCTTTCGAGCTATTCTTAGGTAGACACATCACAAAAAGTCCCCAAGCTCCCTGAAAGAAGAGCTGCCCTTCCCCATCTTATACGACTATGCACACTGAGTTGAAGTACCTTGACTCAGTATCTTCCTAGTGATAGGTGTTCTCTAATGACTAACAGCCATATTTGCCCAGGATCACTAATGGGTCCTTGTTGGTCTTTGTGCTCTGGATGACATGGAGTGTAAATAAGAGCTGTTAAGAACCTACCCATTTCACTCCAAGTTTTATATGTGGAGAACCCAGTAGTTGGGTTTGCTGCTAAAGAAAAAATGAGGTTGGTTCTGTATTATAAATGCTCTTTGATTTTCTTTTAATCAGTAAAATCAGGATATCGTAACAGTACCTGCATGTAAGGAGGTCAGTGTAAACAGTGCGCCCCTGACAGTTCCTCACATAGTATGAACACTCCCTAAAAGGAAACTCAAATGGAGAGAAGCAGGCAATGGAATGCTTTTTGTGAAAATCCAAAGATTTGGTCTTTGGAGCGCATTTTTATTGGTATTATATATGTCCCAGTGTTCATACGATTAAAGAGGTTGCTTCTTTCTAGGCATTAGCGCAGGAATCAGAAGACCTGGTTCTAATTCTGTTTTACTACTTTTTTTTGTTGCTTCATTCACTCATCTCAAAAATATTTGTGGATTGCCTGTTCTATTCTAGGCAATGTTTTCAACCAGTTCTAGAAAATGTTCTAAAACAGTATCAAGCAAAAACAGACACTGCCCCTGTTTTTATTGACCCTATAGTCTAAGAGGGAACATGAATGTTTATAAGTGTACTGTTGGGTTCCCAGAAAAATAGGAACCGTTTCAGGCAAGCATGTAACAAAGGAACCCCAACTGATCAGACAGAGATATTTTCCTCTCAGGTAAAGATGCCTGAACTCAGGTTTGAAGGATGAGTAAGGGCTAACCTGGCAATGGGAGAGGAATGGGGTAGGGCGGGGTTGGGGAAAGAGAATGAGTGTTGTAGCTGAGAGGAGCCTGGAAGGAGGCATTGAATGGGAGGAAATGGAACATCTTAGAAGGCTGTAAAAATTCCAGGGAGGCTGAAAAATCACGAGTGGCGGAGAAGCCTGGAGAAGCTAGTGGGGACAAGCCTAGGCAAAGCCTTGTAATCCATGGGGAGGAATTGAGTTCTCATCTTAAGAGCAGTAGGGAGTTCTTGATATGTGGGAAGTGACAGGGGGACATGATAACCCTGCTTCATTTTGGGGGGGAAACCCTGGCTGGGTGGAGCAGAGAGAACCAGGCTGGGTATCGGTAGATCTGTTAGGAAGTTATTGCGGTGGCCTGGGGAAGGGACTTGACAGCCTTAATTTGGGGTGGTGATGGCTGGAGATAGAATCAAGTGAAAAGATTCAGGAGGCATTTAAGAGGAAAATGGGCTTGGAGATGGGCTGGATGTGGGGGTGAGGGGACAGCAAGCTAAGGATACCAGTCTTGGCTTCCTCAGCCTAATAGATGGGGTGGAGGGGATCATTCCTCCTCTGGGCATCCCCAGGATCTTGTAGCAATGGAAAAATGGACAAGAAAATGTTTTACCAGGGGCAATATTCTACACATATGTTAACTGTTGTAAAGCTAGAACTAAGCAAACTCAGGGAAAATGGGGCAGAAAGGGGGCAAGAGCATGTGTTCTTTTCCATCATGTTATTTTTGCTTAGGATTCAGCTGAAAGAGGGCTATGGAATGAACACTAGACCAGCAGTTCTGCCTTCATGGTGTCCTAATTGGAAAAGACCCAGGAAGAAAGAAAAATGAACAGGCTGCTCCTGTCCACATGTCTTGACTATTACTCCAAATGAGCCATTTACACACACAGAAAAGAATTCACGGCAGAGGGAATGTTTATTCTCTTTGCTTTTGTGATTCAGTGGGTGGGTCCCCAAGCCTCTTCTCAGCTGAAGGGAATTTTCTCACAAAATATCATCGCTGTCTATCTGATGTAGGCTGATGTCATTGGGGGTGGGGGTCCCAGACCCCCCGGCGTTTGTAAAGTTACATACTGTTGGTGCCATAGTCGAGACACACAGCAACAAGAATCACTAAAGGCATCCATTGTACTCCGGTGACATCTGTAAAATGAAAGCTGTTTCTGCCCAGAATAAAGCTGGTCTCAAGGAGGCATATTATTTTGCATATTTTATGTGCATACTTTCCAAGAAATACGACCTTTATTTCCTATTTGGAGTGGAGTGTAATCAGGACTTGAGTAGCTAGTGTAACAGGATCATTAAAAGGGATATTTTCACTGACATTAGAGGCCTAAATGGCCACTAGGCCTTATATACAACCTTGGCTTTTTCCTGTCTACCCAGGGTTAATAAGTGATAAGGCTGGGAGAGAGATAAATCACAGAAATCCCTGTCCAAAGAAAACATATTGACTACAGCCAAGCAAATAACAGACCATAACCAACGGTCCCATTCATCATTCATGTAATAGGGATATAAAGTATTTCCTACCAATGAAACCGTATAGAAGGAAAGGCAGATAAGTTTCCCCAATCTAAGGCACGTGATTTGGTTATTAAGGAACACGAACTATTTGTCACATGGCTTTAATCTTTAAGATGTGTTGCTATTTCTAAACTATAAATTTCTGGTCAGGGATTAGAAAGCTATTAACAATAAAGGTAGAAACTGAGCTTTATATGTATTCTTGCCAATGTAATACAATACTATAAAACCTTGAACCTCTAATCTGTTTAGTTTGATATAACATGATTTGGTTTCTAAGCCTGTAAACTAGTTGGAGGTTCTCAAGACTTTTGCTTTTGATTTTTATCCGTTATCATGATAAATTAACCTTTCAGTTTTTAAACCATATATATTTTTAACTTTATTTTTCTCCTTGACACTATTACAGATGTCCCTATTCTCCACCCGCACTTTGCCAACCTCCACCCTCCCAACCCCTTCCCTCTGGCCATCCCCACTCTGTTGTGATTCTGTTTTCTTAGGAATGGAAGTTAAGAGGGAGCCTAAACTAAATTTCTTTATGCTTTTTTCCTTTCCTAAGATTTATTCCAAATGTTTGATGGGGGGATTATTTTGTTTTATTTTTTCATGTGTGCAGTGGTATGGTTGCTAGTGTTTCTGTTCATTGTTAATTGAGTGATGAGGTACCCACTAGAACATTAAAACTTGTTTGTTTTTTTTTTTTCTTTATGGCAAAGTAGTAGTACATACTGATTTTAGATAAGTCGTAAAGCATCAATAGAAAATAATTTAAATGATGAAATTGCCCACATTTCTACTAATTCTTTAAACACAGGAACTCAATGAACATTAGATGTTAATATTTTTAATGGCATGTATCTTTTTTTTTCCTGTGCCTCATTACCAAAATGGGGTGATAACATTATATATTCATACTTTTCACTTAACAATGGACATTATGAATTTGAAATGACTTTAGTCTTTGATACAGTCATTTTACACCTCAGCATAATCTTACAATGAGATCTATCCTGATTCTCTTGTTAAAGCATAAATACCTTAAATTTGGGTTCTTGTCTCTTTTTTCCTGGAAACCTACAACCCAGGGTTATCACTCCTATAGTCATGTTCTCTGGTGGCCACATTGGTTGGGATTCATCAGCCTTCCCTAACTGAGTGAGTATAACTCCCTCCAAGGGCTGATTTTCAGAGGTTGGGGCGAGCTCCCAACAGCGCACTAGGCCACAGCATGAAGCCCTTGGTTTTCAGCCTGAGCCACCTCCGGGGCCATCAATGAATTCCATAAATTTGTCCCCTGATCTGTGAAACACTACTGTAATTTCTGTAACAAAGATGGGAACTACCGAAAATGTTCACCATATCTGAAATTTAATCAAGTCCAAAATGGTAATAATAAGTGTGTAAATTCAGGTCATTCCCTGAACTGCCTGCCCTCCCAGGAGATCAGCATTTCCCACTAGAGTCCTGAATCCCTTTTCTCCTCTCCTCTGCCTACTGTTTTCCACTTCAGTGGGCTTTCAACAGTCTTTCTTGACTTTTACCCTGTCATGCCCTTCCTATGCCACACTCTTTTTCACGGTATCTTCTCTTTCAATCTTCTTCCTCTTTGCATTACTAGATGTAAAACATGTTTCCCCTGAGAATCTGTGTACCGCTGGTTTATTATTATTATTAGCCCATCTTAAAGACAAGAAAACTTAGAAAGGTGAAATAACTCTTTCATGAACAAGTAGTTAACAAGTGGAGGAGCCACAATTTGGACCCTGGTTGAAGGGCACCAGAGTCTGCACTGTGGTAAACCTCTTGGGGTGCTCCTTTATTTTCATTTATTCACTTTTGGGATTTGCCGAGTCTCTCAAATTAGAGTGTTGGTGATGGTGGAGTGTGGGCACTTCTGGGACTGTCAGGTCTGAGAGACCTGGAACTACCTACTTTAACCAAATTGTATCCTTATGAATATACTGCATATTGATATAGAAAATGTTAAAAATACAAGAATGAACAGATTCATTACTCATGCCTTGAGAAAATCACTGTTAGTATTTTTAGTACTTCTTTTCATATTTATCTTCTTGTATTCTCATTTGATTTATCAGGGTGAATCACAATGTTTATATAATTTTGCATCCTGTTTTGTAATTTAAATTGGAAAATAAATATTTCATCTGTTAGTGCAAATACTTCCTAAGTACATTTTAGTAGGTATATAATAGTTCATTTTATGACTATGTTATTACTTACTTATTCATTCCCCTACCATTGGGTAGCCACATCTTTTAACATCATATATGCGAAGTTTAACATCATGTCTGTAAACTTTTTATGTTTTAGGGCCAGGTTAACCATATACATATATTTATAGATAGTAATGCGTTATCAAATGTCTATCTTAATATTTCATATGTTATTTTAGTTACACATTTAAAATGACATACATAATTTACCATATTTATGAATACAGTAGGTCCTTGAACAACATGGGTTTGAACTTGGAGAATTCACTTATATTTGGAGTCGCAGTAAAAGTGAACTTGTGCAGCTTTAATCCATGTTGTTCAAGGGCCAACTGTGGTTTTAAAGACCAACAGTTGGGAATCCACATATGTGGAGGGCCAACTTAAGTTATACTCAAATTTTAGACTATGTGGGGGATTGGCACCCCTCACCCCCACATTGTTCAAGGATCACTTGGATAATTTTTCTACTTTTAGGCTTAAACTTTATAGCCGCATTCACCAACAGCATTTAAAAAAATAGAAACCAGAGCCATTTTTAATCCTATTATGTTCTCTTCTAGATTGCTTGTGATGCAGCTCTTACTGCATCTATGCATGATGCTTTCACTGGAAATTTTTTCCTAAGCCCTAAGTTACTATTTGCTTTATTTCAATCTCCAAACATAACCACTTTCAGCAATGTTTTAAAACCTGATCTTTGAGAGACTTACTTTGAGGAATGCTTGAAATGGTGAGAAGCCAGTATCCTAGGAAAAATTACTACATTTATGTTCATTTCTATTCTTCTTTTCTGTTTTGACTAACTTCTTCAGCTGATCTCTGTAAACATCTCAAAACCACCATCAATCATGGCTGTTCTATGCTACAAACAGGACTTAATTTAAAATGAGGTAATTGGGACAGCACCTTGTCATCTGAGAGACTTTAAAATTATTCAAATGCACAACAAGGGAGCCATTATTTTTAAAGGTTTTATTTATTTTTAGAGAGAGGGGAAGGGAGGGAAATAGGGAGGGAAAAAAACATCAATGTGTAGTTGCCTCTTGCACGCCCCTACTTGGGGACCTGGTCTGCAACCCAGGCATGTGCCCTGACTGGGAATTGAACCAGTGACCCTCAATCCACTGAGCCACACCAGCCAGGGCAGGAACTATATTTTAAGAGGGATATCCTGTCTATGTATTTCAGCCCATTGATATTTCTTTCCTGTTGGTGTATCATACACTATATGCAATCCTTGGTAGAAATTGAATACTATACCACATAGTATCAATATGTTTGATTTGAATAAAAGTATGCTTATTCTCTTAAGTGGGCCTCCTATTATTCAGGACCATGAAAGTGCAGGTGGAAACCTTCTCATTAATGTCAGATTGGAGAATTTCCGCCAAGCCTCTCTACTGTATTGGTGGTGAGGAGAAAGAAGGAAGCTGGGGCTCCCTAAACTGTGGGCAGAAACAACAAAAGAGCAGACTTCCCCTTGTACCCTGTGCTCTTCAGCTGCCAATGTAATTGTTCATCTTTTCCTGTTAACATAAACTGTGGTTCGCTTCTTTACATCATGGGTGGAAGGCCTGACCTGCTGGGCAGAGCCACCTGGGATCAGCCTTGTGGTTAAGTATCAGGAAGTCCCAACCCACAGTTACTATGGAGTAAATTTAGGTCTTTGTTTGATGTCAAAATGTATTCACATTTAAGTATCTGCACAGAATAAAGCCTTCCCAGTCATTCTACACATGTGCATCGTCTCCTTTTAGTGTTAACCGATTTTTTTTTTTAAATATTCACTGAGGCCAGGCTGACGAGGGGGTTATTGGGAGGTTTGGGTGGAGAAAAGTGTCTCTGGAGAATTTATTGTGAGTAAGCTTGTACTTCTCCAATTTCTGCTAGTGTAGAAAAATGAAACATCTGCACCGGTTAGCTCAGATGGTGTAGGAAGATCATCTAAAAGCTTGGAAATTTCGCTTAATAAAATTATTAACATCAAAGCTAAAAAATTACTGTGACTTGTCAGAATGTCATGTGTTAGGAGGCTATTGAGCCTCTGTGTGCCTTGTCTGTGTGTTATGTCTTTACAATTCAGTAAATTTACTTACATGCAGCTTTTACAGTTGACCAAGTCTTTCTCATTCCATATATTTGTTTGTTTGTTTACCTGCAAGGTAGTAAGGACAAGTATTTATAGTTCCATTTTCAAGTGTGAAAAATGAGGTTTAGAGAGAAGTGGTTCTTTTTAAGCCATTTAGGTCACATGGTGAATAGGTCTGGCATCAGTTCTGTATTTCTCCAAATAATTGGCTCTACTTTATGGCATCTTATATTTTTAATCTACAAAATGGACTTTTACTACTTTTACTTTTTTTTTTTTAAGTTTTTTTTATAGACAATTATTAGATTGGGGGTTTCTAGAGTCTTAGGCTGCCTCTCTAGCATTGATACTTGGATTATATGTAGCACTTTTATTTATAGCATCACTAGCTGATATGATCTGGATTATTTCCTTGTTTACTTGTATGTGATCTGTGCCTTTCATAGAATATAAGCTCCATGGTGGACTGTCTGTTCACCACTGTATTCTCAGTGCTTAGTACAGAGTCTAGCACAAAGGAGAAACACATCAATGAATGGAAGAAAGTATAAACAAATGATTGAAAAATTTGGCCATAAATGTATGAATTGTGAGCCTTGAAGATAACCTAGTTACTCAGGTTGTTGATGTCTTTACAGATGATTTCAGCTAGTCTTCCAGAGTTAAAGAACTTGGCTAAAGCCATTTCACTGGTGGTAGAATGTTATACCACAGTTCTTTTCTTTGGCCTGTCAGCAGAAGACTTATCTCCACACTGTGTATATTCCCTGTAGGCTCATTTAATTGTAAAGAAACTATATAACTATAGATCTGTGGAGGGAAGACAGATCCTAATTTGATTACTGGCTCAGTCAATTTCTAACTAGTTTCTTAACCATTCTGAGATTCTGTTTCTTCGTCTGTACAATGGGGATGATACTATCTCATAGACTTGCTGTGAAGATTCCACTAGGTAATGCTTGGGAAAAGTTTATGTCAGTTCATGGCATCTATTAAGTGCTCAATTACAAGTAGAACTTATTCAAAAAGGATTTGAGAGAACAGATTCTTGAAAGTCTGCATTTTAGAAATGAAAATCCCCTCAGAGATAGTCTAGACCAATCTTGATCCATTTTGTAGTGGAGGCAACTGAAACTTTCTCAAACTAATACATGATTGATTTTCATATAGAACCAGAACAAATCATATATAAACTGATTTACTGTTTACTTTGTCAATGAACTTCCAAGCACACGAATATATAAAAACATCACATTTTTGCGTATATATATGAAAAGCATTCAAGGAAAAGGTGAGATTGTAGAAAAGGTTTGATTCCTTGGCCCTCTACTATGTGCATTTTTTTTTTTTTTAAGAAGTATCATCTACATTATCGCTCCAATTTGTTTACTTCTTTGTCTTTCTGTTGACAAAAGGAGCTTTCCTTCACTTCTAAGTAAATCAAAGTCCAGCAGAAAAGTCAAGTGCCATTTTCACTATTGGTGACATGGAGCCACGTAAATTAAGGGTATTTCCTTCATAGTCTGTGAAAGCCCAGTCTAAGAATAGGTCATCTTTCAGACACCACAAAGCTGCTGAGAGACTTCTTCCAGACTGGAAGATCATTTTCCAAAGGTCCAGATCACAGGGGGACTTGGCAGGATACCCCTTAATATACTGTCCCCTGCCACACCCTCATGTCTCACACCTGTGGGGGCTTAGTGTGACAGGCCTTCTTGCATTTAGTGACCTTTCTCTTAGTGAATTTGGAATCAAAGTCATCTTCATCAGGGTCAACAAAAGAGAGATAGTCGCAAGGTGATGGTAATCAGGGACAAGATGAGAACGTGCCTGGGAAGAGCTCTCTGCTATCAGCCTCGCACAGTGAGCAGTTTGCTGCCTGGGCACGGCTGGCAACAAATGAATGCCTGAGCTGTCGTGAGGCCTGTCCTGCACTTACCTGTGTGGAGGCTGTCACTGTCTCAATGGCATATTCCAATTCATTTAAAAAATGGAGATCTTGTAAGTGGGTTCTGCTTTAGGCCTTACTCGGGGCTTTTATCAGAATTAAAATAAAAGATTGTTTTTTAGGCCTTCCTAAAAGGGCACTCAATTGTTGGGGGGGGGGGGGGGAAGGCCAGTTGTCCATTGATGCTAAATGTAATGAGTGGAGTGAAAGGTAAAATATATTAATTCTACTTTCCTAACTGCAGCTAATTAAGGGTAGCTCATTTAAAAACAGACCTAATTTAGCTGCTAATATAAGTACTCAATTAAAGTTGTTCCTACTGCTTTCTTCTCCTCGGAATACTTTTTCATATACTTACATATGATGTAGTCATGGTGTGCCTCCTTCTAAGAGTTCAGGTTATAATGGAAAAGAGGTTTTAGGACTTCATTATTGGCCAAATTAAATAACATGTACATAAATGGAGATTTGAATGTAAATTGTGCAGCGCAATGCTATAAGGAGTTGAGTCTCTACATCCTGATACCTTTCAGCCAATCAGAATGAAATGCTTCCCATTTTATTCTATACCACTTAGCATAGTTTATTGCAATATTAAGTACAAGTTATAAGAGGCACATTGTTGTTTAAGACTCATTGATTTAAGCAGAACTATTCTTATAAAGTTTCGTAGGCTTTCACATAAAAAGAGAAGAGCCCATATAAAATTATGAAATCTTAATGTAATATAACAACCTATAATATAATATTCTCCCATTTTCTAAAGAAGCCACCAAAATTTTTTAAATAAGTTTATTAGAACTACTGTTTGTGAATCCTAGGATGTCATGTTTAATTAGGCTTAATGGATTTAAATATTTCTCTAATGAAATCTGTAGCTCAACTCACCCAGCTTATATTCCTTGTCCTCCTGCCCTTAAAATGATTTTACTTTATTTTTATTTGGGGTGGCATTAGAAAAGAAATGAAAGTCTATGATTCTGCCTCATTCTCAGATGGATATAGTGGAAAAATACAGTGCTTATTATGAAGTTAATGTGAATTACCATGTAATTACTACTGGCTGCACTGTAATGATTATCCAGTTACCACTGAGTATTCTCTGCCAAGTAACAAACATTATTTCATAGGAAGGATAGAATTTAGTCATCCCGGAACTCATGGAGGGAGCATATTCCCGATCTCCTTCCTTAAGTGTAGGCGCTGCTAATGTTAACATCTAAATAATCAGGCTTGGAGCAAACCGACAGCAGAACAGGGTATGAGTTTACATGATTTGATTTGCTGATGCTTTAAACACTTAGCAGGAGAGAGCTATAGAAGCCAATTAAATCTCTCCAAGGTGCATAGAGTTATCTCCTTTGTGAGAAACAATTTAAGGGGATTGCATTGGCTCTTTAACTGGAGGGAAGCATTAGGAATGAAATTTCAGATGCAAAGTGTTGATCAATCGTGCCTCCTTCCGTGTTTTCCAGCTTGCTGCAGTTTGGCTGCTGCTGTTTGAAAGGACTTGCACGTTTATTTTGCAAGCTCGGGTTTATGTTCAACTTTTCTCCATAAAATGTTCCTCTGGCTATTGATTACGGTGTGTCTGCAAACCAGGCATTTTTGTCTAAAGAGTAAAACAAAAACAAAAACAAAAACAACATGTCACTACATCCCATCCCTTTCAGACACTGCATCTTATTTAGTGTACCGGAATTCCCAGTTTAAAGTAATCACAAAATTTATGGAGAAACGGATAAAAAAGGTTGTAAAATATCGATTGGGGAAAAATAATAACACAACTCATCTATAATAAGAAGAAAAATGAAGCAATAATTCAGGGGGTATCGAGCGGCTGGCTGCTGGGAGTATTGATCCAGGCCTTTACGGTATAAGATCGCACCTGAGATTGCTCTGAAAGAAAGAACAGCATTCCTCCGCTCATTATTTCTCAGATACGATCGCCTTGTTACACGGGCCCTGCAGAGTTGGGATTGTTGCAGCTGGGAGAGCGGGGCCCGCAATAATAATAATAAATAAATAAATAGCTCAGAAATCCATATTGTCTGAAAGCCGCTGGGCCTGGTCTTAATAACACAGTGGCTCCGAGTGTGTAAGTTCTTCATTGCCTTATAGCAGCTAATGACAATTCCAGTGCCTGGTGGCCTGTTTAGGGACCCAAACAGATCTTCATCTTGTAGAATGGGCTGTGTGGAAGGAACTCTTGTCTTGGCTGAAGAAGCTTGCACCTGTGGTGTTTCTTTGGAGGGCCCTAAATTGGAAACAATCCATTTCTACCACCCTGGACTATGAGAAATGTTGGCTTATGTTTCGGCATGGCAGTGTTTTATATTTTCAGACAATCTTCTGGCTAGGCCATGGTAGTATTATTCATGAGCAAACTCTTTAGTGTGGCCCAAGACTATAAAATTCACAAATTGTGAGTTTATAAATTTATCTATTTATAATTTCTAAAGCATTAAGTGACAAATGAACTCCTCAATGTATAGTCATTATAGAAACTCCTTAAAATGGCTGAAGCATTTTAGGTTCTTTCTAGGCTTTAAGATGATCTTATCAGTAGTGAGTATTTTTAATATTTTCAAATATTTTGCTCCCATGCTGTTATTTTTGGAGGAGAGGGTGCAATGATATTAAAATCTGAGTTTAATAAAAGCAGTTTGTATGCCCATTATGTTCCTAGCACCTTTTTTGGCCCTGTGACCCAAAAGCAAGGTTCCTACCCTCAAGACACTTACATTCTAGTAAGGGAAAGAAAGTGATGCTGAAGTGAAGAAGTGAATACCATACTGGTCAGATGGGTAAAATGTTTAGAGGAAGAATTGAGAGGAATAATCTGGTGGAGCACAGTAGGGGCAAGGAAGGCTTTCATACCTAGAATTAGTACAGTAGAATTAGATAATGAAGAGGCTCTGAGCCTGCACAGCATTACCCGGCAGATGAGTTTTTGTTTCTGAGCATCTGTGGATTTTCCCTAGTGCTAGAGAGACAGGCTGTCATGCACAGAAGTTTCGCTTTCCCTGCCCCATCCCCCAGCCACTCTACAATCATTATCTAGAAATATGAGCCCTACCAACTGACTATGTTCTCAGCAGATCAAGCTTCCTGAAATTTCAATAAGCATTGATCCATGCCATTGCGCCAGATCCATGAAATTGTTGTTTCTATAATATTTGTCTCCCCATTTCTGACTCTAAAAGGAAAAAAAAAAAAGTTCCCTGGAATGAGAGGCTGATGCCTGGTGTCAATAATGGGGGATGGAGGGAGAAGGATGGAGAAGCAGGAAGAATAAAACATCTGAACATCAAACCTAACTCCCAGAATAGCTTTCAATAAACTGCAAAGCACATCCCTCCTTCTCTATCCACAAAGGAAGATTGAAAGTCATCACCGAGTCTTAAACTGTGAATATTGAAATTGCAAGATGTATGGTACATTTACTGGAGATGTTGGTGAAGTGTAGGAGTCATTTTAACTTTGTCTTTTAATTTACAAAGATTTATCCGCTGCGCGGAAAGAAAATGTTTATAAGCCTTCTTTGGTGTTCACAAAACACGTAGTTGCCAAACTGTGCAAAGAATGGAAAGAAGTCATCATTATGAAGCTGGATGATTCAGGGAATGGGGTGATAAATATGGGCGTGACAGCATATTATCTCACCCCTTTCTAGCTCCACATTTTTGAGTCATGATTACCAAGTGCATCACTGTGGGGAGTACGTTAAGTCATTTTGGAGCTAAAGGAATTTTAGTTTTAAAAGAATAACCAGGCAATGTTTGGGAAGTACAAATACAATAAATGATGTCAAGTCATCTCAGATTAAATAAATACGTATATCGCATAATTTGCTTTTACGCTTTAATTTCTTGCAATGAGAGGAAAGTGGCAAGCAACAAGAAAGCAATTAATTGCAACAATGATTACTTAGCTTCTGTAGTGCCTGAATTAAAAAAAAATCAAGATTACTTTTCTAACAGTTCACTTTTTTTTTTTCTTTTCATTGATGCTTTTAAATAGCAAGTGCCTTTGAATTGTTTTAAGACAGTGCTTTTTCCCTTGTTGGCAAACAGATTGTCAAAATGAGCTGTTGGTGGTTGTGTTCCTGTCCCAAATTCACGAAGATAAATGTCATAGGATTGCTAATCTATTGTAACCCTTCTCTGTCATGTGCTTCTATTAATTTGAGACAGGCTGATTATTAAAAACAAACTTGTAGCTGTCACTGTGATTTTCACATGTGTATTAAGGCTCTTTCATCAGCCCAGAGCCTTGAGTGCGGTCGTTCCAGTAGATGTTGACTGAGTGAGTGGCTAAAGAATGAATGAGTGAAGGAGAGCCCTGCTCTCAGGCCTTTGACACTTAAACCTCACTGTTCTTACCTGAGTGATGGGAGGAGTAAGCCTCCTTTCTACACTAGATATTATAATGATTCAAACAGATAATATGAGTGAAGTACTTGCCACCTTATAAATGGTGCATATTAAGAAAGAGTTTTTTTAAAAATTATTGATGGCATTAAGTAGTGCTCAATCTGGGAATTGATTATTTGACAATCTATTTCTAATTGGTTCATCAGTGTATTTCTAGTGCCTAGTACTATGCCTGGCCCAAAGTACAATACTGAATGAATCCCCTGATTCTCATTAATAAATAGCAATGAGCATTGCCACTAACCCTTCAAAGGCACTTACCTTGTTCCAAACACTGTTATAAGTACATGGCATATTTTTACACATTTAATCTTTTTAAAAAACCTATGAAATAAGTAGTAGTATTATCCCCACTTTATGCATGAAGAAGCTGAGTCAAAGAAGAGTTAAGAATTTGCTTGAGGTCATGCAACTAGAAGGTGGCCCAGCCACCATGTGAGTATAGGCAGAGCAGCTTCAGATACAAGGCTCTTGAGCCTGTAGCATGACCTTTAACATTTAGACACAGAGGTGAGGTGACATGCTGCACTTGTACCTCTCCATTTAGTCATTGAACAGGTACTTATCAATCATCATCCATATGTTAGTTACCGCAGACACCATGTGTAAGATGGGCATAGTCCTACCCTCATGGAGATTATTATCCAAGGAGCCTGATATCCTCAGATTTCATTTTCTGTCATACTTTCCTCAGTGACTGTTACAATGAGACATTTAGATATCTTATTTGATACATGTTCAGAGCTGACAATACACAGGGTAAGCCTGAAAGGGGGAGAGAGTTAAGGTGGCATTGTAATGATTACCATGGGTTACATCCCACCTTCTCTTTAGAGAATATAGGATGCACACCTTTCAAAGGCCTAATTGCCACTGAGGCCCCTTCTTGCTTTCAAATTCTGTGAACAGATGTGTGGCCTTGTCATCTGTCCTAGGCTTAGTCCAGGTGGGACAATCCTCAGGGTTGGCCTGTGACGGGGATTGACATCTGGAAGAGCCACTTTATCTTCTTTTCTGAGCATCTGGGTCAGAAGTCACGTTTTGGTTTATAATAGAAAAGTCTCATCAACTATTTCTTTAATGTCCAGCATCTCAACCTCAAGGAATGGAATTAGTGGCCAGTAAGTGCCTGCATTTTAGATCTGTGGCAGAATTATTATTATTTTTTTAATTTATTATCCTCAGAGAAGGGAAGGGAGAGGGGCATCAATATATGGTTGCCCTTCACCTGCCTCCAGCTACACACCTGGCTGGAGACCTGGCTTGCAACCTAGTTATGTGCCCTGGCTGGGAATAAAACCAGCGACCTTCGGGTTCCCAGGCCGGCGCCTTATCCACTGTGCCACCAGCCAGGGCGTGTGGCAGAATTATTTAATAATTGGTATGAGGATTCAAACAAGGTCAACTGCATCAATTTTACTCTACTATGCTTGTTTTCTTCTTTTTGGACTTGTCCTGTTGATTACTTCATTCATTCATTCCTCATTTTCTTTACTTAGAGTTTTGAGGAACGAAAAAAATAGATGGAGGGACAGAGGTTGCATTTTGATCACCTTAAGGACAATGCCTAGGCAGAAAGTAAGATGTTTAGTAATGATGAATGGACGGGTTGGTGACTGATGAACAAAAAAAAGAATTAGAGAACTATTATGTTTACATTTCAGGAAATTGTTTTTAATAAGGGATGAGTTCAGGCAAAATAGCCAAAGTAATTTGAAGAAGGACTAAATCATTTAATAAAAAAAAGTCATAAAAAGTAGAATTTGTCCCGGTAGGGTTCAGGGATTTTTACAAAATAAATCCTTTGATCGGGAAGCTGCCAGTTTCATCTGCTGAGGTCACCAGTTAAGATGACTGATTATCCTGGGAAAGGTTCTAGAGCCCATCTCATAAGCAACAACAACAATAAAACAATCCCATACTTGGTTAGAAGGCAGCCCAACACTTCATCTCCAGAGGCTGGGAAAGTTTAGCTATGGCTGAGATTTGGCCAAGGGCAAAGGATCTGCTAGAATGAGAACTTGGATCTCAGATGCTCAACCAGGATTGGACATTGTGAGCCCACTTTGAGGGCACAACACAGTAATAAGGACCCTGGGTCAATGCCAAAGCTTGCTAAGGTTTGCCACTCAGTGTTCTAAGCAGTTCCAGCACCATAGACATTTTGGCCATGGTAGAAACTTCAGGAGGAGAGCCTTAGAAAAAACCCACTGATTTCACACTTCGCTTTTTTCAATGGGAAAGCCACCAGCTCTCTTGATCTACACTCTCATTTAGAATCTCAGGCGATTATTAGGTGGCCTTCCATCCAACTATGGTTTGCATTTTTGGGGGCTACGTTCACTTGTACTGGTAGACCCCGTTGCAGACTCCCTCAACAGTCTTCCCAGAAATGCTCCACATCCCTGCATAGAAACCATTTTCCATAAAATCCTTCCCTCTCCCCCTTGCTTTCTTTAAGGATGTATGTGCGCTCAGCTGATAAATGTGCACTTGCTCTGAGCCAGGCACTGTACTAGGTCTCTTAAAAGTCTCAGCCTTAAGAAAAATTCTGCGCAAATTCCAGGTCCATCAAATATCTCAAGATACCCTCACAATCCCTGTCCTTTCTCTTACCTTTATATATTTAACTAACTGATTCTAAGAAGTTTTAAAAGGTTTTCAAAACTAAAAAGTTTCCTAAAGCAGAAGGAAGCCTGTGGTTTTCTTGCATTTTGTTGCCTGGCTTTTATTAAATGCCACTGTGTGCAAAGTGTGGTGCATAGTACTTGCAAATTGAGGGCAGGTTGTGTCTGTATATGATGATAATAGAAGGGATAAAAGGCTCGGGTAGGAACCTAGGTAAATGGCTGTAGGAGGGTGGCCCAGACTGGAGTCCTCAAAACCGGGTGTGGGCTTGCCTTGGGGATTGAGAGTATAAGATCCCTTTGAATTCCAGTCTTCTGTTTCCTCCCATTGTTACTGAGTGCCATCATTTAAAAAAATGGGCTGACTTCACAGGTGAAAATTATGTAAGGAACTATAAGAAAAACTGCTCTATCCATTACCCCCCCTTTATTTTTATTTTATTTAGAGTATGTCCCACAATTTTCCAGAATCCACACTACAAATAATTTCCCAATCTCATCATTTGCATTGCCCTTTTCTGATCCTCTTATTTTTCCCCCTTCTGGTATGAGAGATTTAAGGGTATTTTTATTTTATTCATTCTGCTGTGAATGAAACCTATACATTGGCTTGAACTTAGTTTTCAATAAGATTTCCCTTCTCCCTATGAGAGATTTGAGGGTATTTGGAGTACTTTCATTTTATTCATCTTGCTGTGAAAAATCCTGTATATTCACTTGAATTTAGATTCTAGTAAGACTTGCATTGAAGTGAGTCAAGTTTCATACCTTTCTCCAGTGCCATCCGGACACTTTTTCCCAGAGAGCAATAGGTGCTTATAACAACGAGCCAAATATGTGGGGATCTTTGTCGGCTGAGGATGGAGTTTTTGATCTGTAATTAGAGGTTTGGAAACAAGACTGAGAGTGGGAGGCATAGCTGAGCAGGTTCTCCTCTAGCTAGATGACTGCAGTTTTTGAGCATTTTACAATGAAATCCTCCCTTTTTTCTGGAGGATCATTTTGTTCTGTCAATATTACCAGTTCAGCAGTTGGGGCACATGAAAACTGGTCACCCAGGTCTGTACCCAGTGAAAAGCCACTGCCTGAGGGGTGTATAACTAGAGTGTTACAGGCAGGGAACAGCCTTTCACTAACACCAAAGCGTTACTGACTTTTGGGCAGGAAAAGTCAGCCTTTGTCTTTTAAGAGACTAAATCGCCTCTTGTTAATTGTGATGCCTTCAAAAGTCATTTTGGATGGTGAACCTCAGTTAGAGCTTCATGCAGTAATATGTAAAAAATGCAGTTGACCAAAAGTTAGCAGTTTTGACTAATAGGATTATTAGCCAATGAGTAATACTTCAAGTTTGCCAAGTCCCAGTTTTATTACTGGACCTTCAGAAGTTAGAACTTGGTGTTCTGAAAGTCAGAGGCACACTCCTTGCAACTTGAACTTCAGATAGAAATATATTAGCAAATACTCCATTTTGGCCAAAAAGAAAAAGTAAACCTTGTGGTACGAACACTATTGGGTACTCATGTTACCATTTGGTTGTCCCAGTATGTCTGAAAGCAAACATTTTTGGAAGTGGGAATTGAAGGAAGCCATGATGCTTCTGTTAAGCAACAAAGGCCTTAGAGAATTCTATCAGTGGAGATCGACAATTTTAATGAAATTGTTTATTTTCTGAACAATTTATTTTGCCCAACACATAGAAATGACCTGCATTGCTAAGAAGGTGAAAGCAGTGGTTAATTGAAGTAATAAAAGGGTACATTCAACCCAAAGTTTGGCACAAAGAAGGAAAAAAAACCCAGCTGGTTGATT
The DNA here is from genome assembly GCA_004026585.1 of Noctilio leporinus. NCBI lineage: Eukaryota > Metazoa > Chordata > Mammalia > Chiroptera > Noctilionidae > Noctilio > Noctilio leporinus. Next base: position 325,526 of record PVIW01000078.1, read on the forward strand.
TCATTGACTGCCTTCCAGCTGGTGGTTTTGGTGGGGCAGGCATACACCAGGGGTGTCGGGTTCCTAACATGCTAGCTGTTGACCGCTGCCTGGAATAGAGAAAGCATGTTGGTCTAACTCTTAAGATTATAGCTGGAACCCCACAGATGGCTGTTGTTTCTTTCCATTGAACATCTCTTTTTTGTATTTTGGTCTGTTTCTAGGTGCATAGCCTTTTCTTTCTTTCTTTTCTTTCTTTTGTTTTGTTTTTATTATTTTTTTAAAAAGATTTTACTCATTCTTTTTAGAGAGAGGGGAAGGGAGAGAGGCAGAGAGGGAGAGACATCAATGTATGGTTAGTTTTCACCTGCCTCCAGCTATGAACCTGGCTGGAGACCTGGCTTACAACCTGGTTATGTGCCCTGGCTAGGAATTGAACCAGCAACCTTTGGGTTTGCAGGCCAGCGCCTTATCCACTGAGCCACCAGCCAGAGCCATTCTTATTGAGACTTTCTGTTGCACAATGTATGAGGCCTTCAGTTTCCACTTCCACCTCCCTCCATTCTACCTTTCTTTCTTTTTCATACTTGAGCTTACTTAGCCAAAGGGAGAAAGACTAGCTCAATTGTATTATCCTGTTAGAGTGCTTAAACCATGTTTAGATTAAAAAAAAAAAATCACTTTAGGCTTTTCTTACCATAGTACATGATTTCCATTTTGTAGGGCATCTTTTCTAAATTTTGTGCTCTATTATTCTTGTGGTGTTGAGCGAGCGAAAACAAACTAGTTCATAATTCACTTTAAAGAACATACCCTTTCTTTCTATTTTCTTGTTAAAACCAAATTGTGTGCAATTTGTAGTAAATTGAAACCACATTTTTCACTTAAATTTCCAAAATTAAAATTTATGGGGAAAAAGAAGCAATAAAACAGTTACAATCTGGTCATCTATAATTATCTGTGTGGTTTGAGCAGTTCCACATTTAAAAAAAAAAGTGACACTGAGAACTTATCAGCATTTTACAACCATGGGACATTTCACTTCTCTTTTGTTGCTTTGGAGCCAAGACCACCTCACAATGCTAGAGGTGACACTATGAATGTAGGAATTTGATGTGTGAAGAATAATCCTGAAATGCATACAAAACCATGGACAGTATCTAAAAATAGTTGTTTTTCCCTCTCAATACTGAAATTTATTACAATAACATTTACCACCATATTCTGTTATTTCAAGTCTTGTCTTTGAGTTTGGTTGCTTTGACATTCCTTTGTCACGCTCTACCCAGTAAGGGGAAACAGCCAGAGAACCAGTGATACACACTGTTTCTATGTATGGCACTGCCATTCCTGTCTTGGTATCTCAGCTCCCAATGTTCCCTTCATTATTGTGGATTCCCAGGGAAAAGCATCCTGAAAGTGCTAAGTGGTACTTTTCTTAGATAGACTAGTTCTTTTCATTCCTCTGCTCTTTTGATAGTGCCATCCTGCTGTCTCCATATTATAACAGTAAAAAGTTTTAGATCCTGAGAAATGTAATGATTCAACTTTAGTTCTTACTCCTTTCTTTTGGGGAAATCTGCCTCTATTTGGACAACTTGATGTAACCATGGTGAAGTACTGCTGCCACTCCTTTTCTTCATTCAGTAAAACATATATTGAACACCTGCTTAGTTCTGAGTCTTATGTAGGAGTCTAGTACTGAGTGGCAAACAAAACAGGGCAAACAGTATTGGCATGTAGTAAGTATCCCAATGAGCCTTAGCATCATCCTCAGTGTTCAGGAAATGCATGAGTGGGCAGATCTTTGACAAGTACAGAAAAACATGTAAAACCACCACCATTTTGAGTATTGACTTAAATGCAACAGAAAACTACCCTTGTGCCCTAGATGAGCTTATCAAAAATGTTGCACTTGCTCAGATGTTTGACCAGTATTTTGGCCATGTCCATTTCTTGATTAGTAACTTGATTCTGATTAGTACAATTCAAAACTTTATTTTGTTTAACAAATATTTTAAGTACTTACATATGCTGCACTGTTCTAAATATTTTATAGATAGAAGGGTGGATGAAAGTAGGCCAGTAATAGTAAATAGTACAATAATTAATAATACAAGAAGAAACTCTGTGTTTCATTTAGTCACAACTGTGAATCTATTTTTGCTCACCCCTGTATTGACTCACTTAACCTTCTGACATCTCTGTGAAATAGTTACCTTACTGTCCTGATATTACAGGTAAAAAAACTCAAGTGCGGTGCTGTGAAGTCATCAGCCAGAGTTAGTCAAGGGGGAAGTAGAAAAGCTCTAGTCAGATCCAGGCTGTCTGGCTCCAGAATTCATCTTCTCAACTGCTCCTCTGTGCTACCTTTCAGAAGCATTTCAATGCGATACACTGAAAAGTGAGATGACCCTTGGGTGTCTGACACGTGAACACATCTGGTAGGATACTGCTTGCCCATGGGCAGGTTTTCAGAGAGGAGCTTGCCCGGCAGCCCTTAACAAGGGACTGCTCTCGGACAGGAGAGCCAGGAGCAAATCAAAGGCATGGTCAGACCTTCCATGCAATCCAGCTGTCCATCCGCCCATTTCTCTGTTACCTGTTTAGTCATTACCTTATGAGCTTATGTAATTATAGTGATTACAGTATATATTATACACAAGTAATGTATGCTAATTACAGAAAGTCTACAGAAAAACAGGATAGTTAATAGATCATCCAATACCCACAATCCAGGGATAACCACAGCTAACATTTTCATATATTTCTTTCATATTTTTCTATATATAACAAATATATAAACTTTTTTTTAGAATTTGTGGTTACACTGTATATGTGTACACACACACACACACACAGAGTTTTATATCCTTTTTGCACATAGCCTACTAAGCATTTTCCCACGCATTAAACCTTCATAAACATAATGTTAAAGGCTGCATAATCTCCTACAGTGTGGATTTACAAAATTTACTTACTCATTGCTGGATGCTTAAGTTGTTTTATACACTTTAAAAATAATACATGACTTGTTATTTTTTCTCTAATTTTGATGCTTTAAAACCCATCATCATTTCTGGCAACTAAAGGTCTAACCCTTCTTGAATAGCTTTGAAATTATTTTTCTCAATAGTTTCTTTTTGTAGAAGATACACTTCTTAAAAACATTTTTGAAATGATTTTGGTTTTATTATTTTAGAATTTTCACTATAAAATAATGCTATAAAATATAGAATGGTGGAAATAAAATATGCCCAAGTATACAAATGAACCCACGATTAGCCTAAGAAATTATATCTAGCCATAAAGTTGAGCGTATTAAAGCTCTAGTACATATTAATACAATCAGCCATACTTTTTAATGTATAAGTATTTAATCTATCAGTGTCCTTTCTCTTTTTTATCACCCAGCTGCAAACTGGATTCATTTTGGATAATTACCTTTAGTACTAAATGTATATTATCTGCTCAGTTGGGAAAGAGATGAGAGGGAATTCAGAAATCAATAGTAATAAAGTAAACAGAGGGAATAGAATCTATTTCCTCTCTTAGAATTTATTTGAATCCACTCTGCTAAAGACAGGGGCACTGTCTAATGGATGTTGGACAGAGGACCACAAATAAACTCCAATGGGACCAGCTGTCCTTTAAGAATTGATCTGATATTTCAGTAAATATCCTATTGTTTAAATATTAAAATGTAGATCTTTTAATAACTCCCAAAAGATCTGACTTCCGTTGTTTACAAAATTGGGTTTAGTTTCTCTCTCAGCATTTACACATCTACAATTGGGGGTGCTTCCCTTCTGCTCTGCCTCTCTCTGGCTTTTATGAAACTATTTTTGATAGAGGATTGATGGATTCGCTGGTGTGGCACTAACCACAGTCTCATGGTCTGAAGGGAAATAGAACCTGTGCCCCATATTCTTGACTATAAAAGAAGCTCTGTATACAGTTTCTGTATGCCACCATGAAGAAAGATAATTGAACACATGGTTAACCAGTCACTAAAAAAACTCACAATTTCAAGCCCAAATGTTGTCGACTGATAACGAGTCAACTCATGCTTGCACTTGCATTAACTTTTGTATAAAACTGCTGGTCAGCAATGTGTTAACGAACAGATGGGCGTAGTTGGCTACACAAGTTAACTTGTGTTTGTACCTGCATTAGCTTTTGTATAAAATTGCCAGTCCACAGTGTGTTAAGATGCAGATCTGGGCAAGTCCGTGGCACCTTTCCTTTGGCACAAACGTGGGAAACTTACTGTACCTCTTTCGGGCCTCTGGACATTCTGGCAGGCTAATGAAACTCAAAATCGGCATGCCCGGCCTCCCTCATTGACATTCTGAATCCCACAGCCAAGAAAACATTCCTGCCACGTAAAGGAAACTTATAACTGTTGTTACTCAGTGTGCGTTTATCTCCCTCATGTAACACTGTTATTTTGTTTTCTCCAAATCCTGAACTCTATGGGAGCTTACTGGCTTACGCCGCCAGTAGTGGCATGGCTCGCAGGTGCACTGGAACTCTTGCGCTGTTTCCTACCAACGGTGCGCAGTGCGGTTGGTCTGAGACTCAAATGACCTCATTTGGTACCTTTGAACATGGAAGTCCAAGGTCTGGGCTGTAGTGAGTCAGAAACCTCTTTTCTGTGTTTATGGAATCATAAGTCATCGTTGATTTTAGACTCTTGGCCAAAGCTGGCTTGGTTAGATTCTGAGTTTATTTCAAAAGCAAACTCAGGCTATTTAAAAAGGTGGCAATGCATATTTTGGGAAATGGCTCTTCCTGATGGATTCTAATATTTTCATGACAATTAAAACAATCTCAATTGAGCCCACAGAGTTCCCCATGCAGTAAGAACTTCGATATGCTCATCTCTTTGACCAAGTCTAATTATAAAAGTCTTCCTCATCAGAGACATATAATCTTCACAGCCTCCTGCTTTAGGAGCCTGCTTGGCCAGTGGGAGGCCCAGATGCATCCTTCTCCCTCATGCGGCCTGCTGCCCCGGGGCGGGAAGACAGTCTGTCTAGGGGTTCTTCCGCAGGCACGTGCCAAGCTCTGGGATGCCACCTGACTTCGCTCTTTTGGGAACACACCTCAAACCTCTGCTAAGATCTTTCTGTTCTGGAGAGAGAAAGACAAGTGGATCTTTGAAACAGGCCAAATATTTCAGGGGAGAAATATGCAATTAGTTTTTTTCCTCCCACCCCCTTTTAACATTATGCCATCCCTTAACATCCATAAGACTCTATCTGCAAGCCTTGTCTTCTCTCAGTAGGCACATTTGAAGCCTGCTTAACTGGCATTCAGAGGGTGGAATGGCATTATTTGTAGAATCCCTTGCAATTGACTCGGAGCAGTGATGGGAGGGTGTCCATTTTGCAAGGGCAGCATTATTTGCTGTTCTCACTGTGCAGTCCCAGAATGCTCGTTTGCTTGGGAAGATGAGTACTTAATGTACTCGCTTCTCCCCTCTCCTGTCCCTCCACATTCCTGCTGAATCTCACATTCCTCTAAGCATAGCCTGGAGACTGCCAGCCTTTTGACAAGCCAGACAGAAGAGAAGACACTCTGAAAATGGGGCATTAATGGTTTGTGAGCCTGAAGATAGTTAATTTATGTGTGCAGTCAATTAAGATGAGTTTTTCAGTTAAAAGGCTCCCCAGGAGAAGAGGATGTATCCTCATTTCTGGGCTAGGAGCAGTTAATGAAGAGAACATGTCAGAATTCCACTGCGTTACCTGGACCTGCCTCAAGATTCTGTATAATTTTCAAGTTACTTGATTAAGGAAAAGTTGCCAGGCGAGTGAAACAAGCTGGAAGGTGATAATGGAGGAGCGTGTGTGTGTGTGTGTGTGTGTGTGTGTGTGTGTGTGTGTGATTTCTCTTTTTTTTTTTTTTTTTTGATGGGTGACATCACAGGTATACACCTCATAGAAAATGGTTTGGGGGCTTAAGTGGGATTCATTTTGGAAAGTGTCCCCTTTTAAACTACCAGAGTCCAGTCTTTATAGAGCATACATGAACCTATGAGGACAGTCCTGAAAGTATCAGTTGCCTGCTGTTTTAGATCGATACTTTTGGGAAGGACCTGGTGCTTTTATATTTTCAAGTCGAAGCTGGGATAGTTTTGCTTGAGGCATCTTTCATTGTTTGTTTTATTCCGTGTTGCCCTGAAGGGAAAGATAAAGCCATTCTTCCAACGTATTAGCTAACTGCCTCTGCAGGACCAGCGGGTGCAAAGGGTGAATGGGTAGTAGATGGGCGAGTGCTGGAGACCGGACTGCCTAAGTTCGAATCCTGGTTTTGCTCTCACTGCTGTAAAATGTGGGCAGGATCCGTCCTCTCTCTGTCACCATCAGGGTCTTCCCTTAACTGTAAAAATGGTGATGATAACAGTGCAACTGTCTCAGTGGCAGCTAAGAAATAATAGCATATAACATAGCACTAAGCACGGTCTCTGGAAGTCTAACTGGGCATCAATTAGAATTCTTATGCCTCCATTGCAAGAATAGGTAAAATCAGAGCATGTTGTTTTTAATCCCAAGTGATTCTGCAAAACAGAATTTAAGAGTGATGGCCACAAAATAAACAAAAAATAATAACGAAACTGTGGATACTTTGTAGACATGCTCCGGTGACGCTTCCAGGATCCTTGGAGCCTTGGTTGGCCTTCCCCACATTCAGTGCATATTTTATAAAATGCCAAGGCCTTTGGGCTTTGAAATGACTAGCAGTTATAAAAGATGGAGTTTGTAATGAAGATGTCATCAACTGCAGGGTGGGTTTGATACCCTTTTTGGTCAGTGTAATTTAATCACACTTCTTTTCATTGCCTACCTACCCCTCATCCCCATAACCCTTGTACCAGCCTCAGTTTTCTCATCTATTATATAGAAATATCTACCTCTTGGGGTATTGATGAAAAAATGTTAACAAAAATAAAATGCTGAGTACCCCTTCTCAATACTTGATCCTTTTGATTTTATTTTAAAGATTTTATTCATTATTTTTAGGGAGAAGGGCAGGGAGGGAAGAACAAAGGGAGAGAAACATCAGTGTTTCACCTGCCTTTCACCTGCCTCTAGCTGGGGACCTGGCTGGAGACCTGGCTTGTGGTAACCTGGTTATGTGCCCTCATTGGGAATCGAACCAGCGGCCTTTGGGTTTGCAGGCCAGCACCAATCTACTAAGCCACACCAGCCCTGATCCTTTTTTTAAAAAAAATCAGGCTTCCGTGGACACCTGATGCAAGGCACCTTGGGAAGATGGGATCCAACGTCTGAGTTTTTGTTCTGCATCAGCTGTTAACTACCTGTTTGATCGTGCACTGATCACTTTAGGGTCTCCAGAGCTTGGGTGTGTGTGTGTGTTTTGTAAAAGGAAGGATATAGGCAGCAATTAAGTTCTAAAGCTGATTGAGTAGGTTTTTTGCCCCTTCTCTCTGACCACATCAGGATCAGGTTGTTAATTCCGGTGTTAAAACGAAGACTTAGAAGAAGGTATTATTATTGTTTCGGGAGCTTCTGAAAAATGCAATCCAGTATGCTTGATTTTGCTCTTACAGGGTCACAGTACCTATTGTCCTGATATAATCATAGAATTTTTCCATCTGGGACTAGGTCAGCAGTTCATCAAACCTGGTCTCTGCCCCCGCAGATAGGTCCCCGCTCTCTGAAAATCCCAGAAACAATATCTGACACAGTGGCCTCAGGCAAAGTCAATTCCACAGATGGAGTGAAATACGTATTTTTCATTTCCTTTAAAATTCACCAGCTCCAACAGGGGCCAGCAGATGGTAGAGAGAAAATATGGAAGGAAGGTCACTTCTTTTTCCTTGCTCCCCATTTGCTATTCATTTTGAGTTGCTTCATTGCATCCAGTAATTTAGGGGAAATTGGAAGATTCTGTTGGGATCATTTCAGTCGCAAGTTCCGGTATGAAGGAAGAAGAGCAGGAACTTGAACTATAAGACAGCATTTCTGAAGCTTGGTGAGGCTGGTGTGGCTGGGGTGTGCTTGTGCCCACTTGGAGTGATAGAATTATTAGGAGTAGTTTCTGCAGCCCCAGGGCCTGCTTTTGGAGATACCTCTGAACTTGATGATTTAGACTCTGAACTCAGCCTTTCATCCTCTTCACCCATAGACATGTAGTTTATCCTCCAACAAGTTCTACCTCTTTCTAACCAGCCGTCCATGTACAAGGGTGCTTATATCTCCGTGCAAATGGCTGTCATTGAGAATTTAACCATACAAGTCATTTTTTGCTAGTAAAAATCAGTCCGCTGTTGCTCTGTCAGCATCCTGTTCAGATAGATCAAGTCTCTTCAGGATGCACATACCTTAGGAGAATCATTTGTAAGTCTTAGAAAGGCAGAAGAGAGGTATTAACTGCGTCTCTTCTCAAGGGCTGAAAATAGCCAAAGGTAGCACTAATGAAAAGTTAGTCATCTTTAAACGTGCCATGCTGTTCTTAAAAGTTCCTGCTAAAGTTTGGCTCAGCGTCTCTCCCACCCCCTGTGCCCATGTGTGCCTGTAGCACAGGGTAGCCTCTCCGACACTGGGGATGAGAGGTGAAAGTGGAGGCTGGTGTTTTCCTTCTGTTACGTGAATGGGTTACCAGAGTGTTTGCTCAGAGATCAATAGCAATAGCCAGCATTTCCCTTCACCTCCTCAACAGTGTGTTCATGTTCCAAAAGACGCCCCCCTCCCAGACCCTACTTTCTTCCTCATCCTTTATATTGAGAGAACTTGTATCACCAGCATGGTGATTGCTCTCTGATGCAGTTTCAAAATACTGCTCCCCCTTCTTGAGGGGGGATACTAAATCCAAACAGGAATCTGGAAGCCTTTGGGTTGATAGATTGATAATTTAGTGACAGGTCTATTCTCTTTAGCTCTTTGGAGTTAACATAGGCATTACTGGGATGAATTCATTATAGTGCTTTTAAACCGATTTGGTAAAGGTATGAGACACAAAGAGCCTGCTGTGCACCTGGCTTCTTAGGTAGGTAGGTTTGAGCCTTTTTGTTGCTGAAGGTCAGAACCAGTGTCAGCTTTATGGCAAACTCACTTAGGATGCTTGCTGATCCCTTTGGTTTTTATCGTCACAGTAGGTTTAACCTGACCAAGAAGTAATTACACCATTATTTTTTATGTGGTACTTTATTACTTGCTTTTCAAAATTGGTTTCCAGAATCTCATGAGCTAATAGCAACAAATGTGTGATTATAATGTTCACTCCGTCAGGAGACATGGGGTTATTGCGGAAGTGGCCGCATACCCATCACCCACACGATAACTGTTCTTCCAAAACAAGTGAATTGCCTAACTAAACAGCTATTGATTGTAAGACATCAGGGACCAATATTAAGATCCCCCAGCATCCAAAGGAGAAGATTACATCCTGGTTAATATACAAATGTATTTTTTCAATATTTTGTGGCAAAGAGATTCAGTCCTCCTTGGTTCGCATGTCCAAATCTAGAGTGGGATGGAAGCAGTGGGACCTTGTTACAGTGACTCAGTGATCAGCTTGGTTCCATATACTTCCTTAAAAGAGAGGCATCAAGATTGGGAGCAGAAAGAAGTGAAAACCATGGGAAAGCCACTCAACCTCACCCTTCCTACTCTAATGGGAGTTGGTCAAATCTAAAGGGGAACTTGGCATCACCAAAAGAGTTCTACACTTTTCCATGGGACCAAGTTCACTCTGATCTGGAACCACGTGTCCTCCACTGTCTCACATCCCTCTTGTCATTAGCTAAGCTTCAGTGGGGCAGACGGGTTTGCCAACAAACCTTTTGAACTTGGTTCAGACCTTTGTGTGGGGGTTACTAAGACAAAAGAAAGCCGTATCTTCTGAGTAAAAGCATTCCTGCTTCTTCTAAAGTCGCATTAATGACCTTGGAATGGTCTACGCTGGAAACTTGCCCTTGGACCTTCCTGGTTGATGACCGAACTCCACTAGGTGGTATGGACAGCCCCTTTCATTTGAGGCTCCCCATTTAAGTCTAGTGACATTATTTTCCCCTGGTAGTCTTTCTCCTTTTGTGACCTGCCTATGTCCTTTTTCTTGTCCTTAAATACAGTGTTCCTGTAGTGTTGTCTGTCTTGGTTCTCTTCTCACCCCAGCGGTTCTAGCTCTTACCCATATCTTGGCATTGCCTGTAACATTAACTCCATCCCTGGTCTTTTCCCTCAGTTTCAGTTCTTTATTTCCAACTGTCTCCTAATCATTTTTCTGTGGCTGTAATGTTGGCATGTAAAATTTAGCATGTCTGAAATTGAATGCAGGACTTTTTCCTTCCCCATATGGTTATCTTCTGGCATTCTTTAGCCTGCTAAGTGGCCACTCTATCCATCTACTCAGGTAAATTAGAAGTGTCAGAGTCATCTTTGGTTCTCCCTAACCACTCACATCTCATGTGTAGTGAAGTCATGTAAATTCTATTCTAAAATATTTCCAAAATCTCCCTTTTTCTCCATGACCACCTCATCATTAGTTGGTCTTTCATTTTCCATTTGGAGTATTGCAATAGTACTGACTTTAAAATCTATCTTTTATTGGACTCTTAAGGCTATGTCCTGGAACTATAGATTTGATTGTGCCATTCCTGTGATATGGAAAACCTAACTAGCTCCATGTTGTCTACCAGATAGGGTTTTAGCAAGGCATTCAAGGCCTTGCTAACAGTAACTCATTCACAGTTACAGTTCAACACCCAACAATCAAGATAAAAGCTGTACTCACCCCAAACTGGAATACCCAACCTTATTTGAGCATATCATGTCCTTTCGTATCTGTGCTCATGCTGTTCCCTTGGCCTGTAGTGCTTTTCCCTCCCTTTTCAGGAGAACAATTCTGTTATCCTCACATATCCAACTGAAATATAACCTCTTTGGTAAATGTTTTTCTCACTCAACTATAAAGAATTATTTTTTCCTCCTTCTGTGTAGTATACTATCAGGACATTAGTAATGCTGCTGTTTTGTGTCTTTTTTGATCAGCTTACAAGCCTGTCTCCCACTGGATTACACACAACTCAAGGGCCTCCCTTGTCACAGTGCTTCGAAGTGTTTATCAGACTGACTGATCTCCAGCTGGGGATGCACAGGAACCCAGACCTGTGTTGTTACTTGTTCTTCTTTTTTATCTTCTTTAGCCCACAGCCTTGTATACAGCAAGAACCCAATTAATTAAGCAATGTAAAACATCCCAAATCTGGGGAAGAACCCCATTTCCATTAGGTGTTTTCTACCTATTTGCTTTCCCATTTACTCACAAAATTTATATTGTTTTAAAGCAATTGTGTCCTATAACAAATAGAACTCTATTTCAAGGTTATATATGAGACCCAGAAGTGGTGAAATTCCTTGAGGTATAATTTCAAATTAGCGTAAATCAGGCAGAAAAGTCTGAGCTCTAAAGGCAAGTGAAATATATTGATGTTTTGGAATTCTACATCCTCATATTGAATTTAACACATTGTTTTTTAATTCTGTTTATGTCATTTTGTTCCCCTAGACTCTGGAGTTCCTTGAAAGTAGGGAATATGTAGTATATATAGTAATAGTATATTTAGTAATAACAACTGCCTGTTGAGTATTTATTATGTACTGTGAACAGAGGAAGCTTGAGCAGCTCTGGAGTAGACAATGCATAAAATTATAATAAAAATGCATGTTATAGTTGAAAGGAAAGGGTTCCAGGTTCTAGTGTTCAGGTAGAGGAGACATTCTGGCTTAGTCTAAGGCTAATGGTACATAGCAGTAATAATCCCTTAGGCTGGTGAATACTGCAGAAGGCTGACTTCATTTATTTATATCAAAATGCTATTTAGGTTGGAGTTTAGGCTGATAAAAAGGCCTAAGCTTACCTGCATGGCCACTGTAGCTCTCGGCCTGGCCTACTTGTTATAAGTTCTCTTGACTCTGTTAAAATATCACCAAATAATCACTTAATCCTCCAATATCTGTAAGTTACAAGTACTTTCCTGTCTCATTAGTGGAATTAATGGATTATTTGGAGTCACTTTTAGTTTGCTTTTCTTGGAATTTTTTTCCCCCTTCTCCACCTGCTAGTCTGCAGATTGGTGCGGTAACTTGATTTTCCAACCCTTGAATGGTGGGAGAAGTGTTTTGAGTTGTCTCATAAAACTGTCATATTAACAATTGCAAGTGGGACCTCAGCCCAGAACTCTGTGCTTGGTTAGTGCGTGGTTCAGAGAGGGGCTGCTTAGCTTTGGAGCCCGGCTCCGTGCCATACCCCGCTGAGAGCGTAAGTTGCTGGTAGCTTGCTCCAGGAGAGTAATAAGTATTGTTGTTTAGCAATTGTGTTGTTGAAATTCCGCTCCACTATGTCTGACAGTATTTATCTAAAATACTTTCCCTGGTGCGTGTTCAAGTTCCAGTAAACCGTGTCTTATTGTGCGACCTTTTCATTTTCCAGTGAAAAGGGATCAGCTCGTCAGATAAAAGCTACAAGCCAGAGTACAGGAAAAATGCGTGCTCAGAAAATCCAAGCATGATTGAAAACAAGATGTGTTAAATCAATGCGGTTTATCGCCTGCCTATTCCCAGCAATTGCTGTTGTAAGCTCATTCTGAACACACACGGGATGATAAAAGTATGGTGTCAAGCACTCGCTGGGGTGGGAATACAAGCAAACATGTTTATCAGACAGGCTGGGTGATCGTACCCCCTTGATAACAGTTATTGTCAAAACTCTTTGGGTAGAAATCTGAAGAACAATTATAGAAGGGATATTAGTCGTGTTATATCAGAAGATATGCCAGTAGGGAAGACTGTGGTTTTATCCTTAAACATTAAGATGAAGTGTGTTGGTCTTTAATATTCAAACACCATTATCCATTACAAAGTGAAAATCATCCTCTTCTTGTTCAAATATAGTCCAAATGTTTTAAGAATCCAAAATGAAAAAGATTGAACAACAACAACAGAAAAGTCATGAAGATCTTCAAGCTTTCGTTTACATGAGGGATTTAATTTTTGATGTAAACATGCCTCAATTTTGGAAATCTACATTAAAATTCCTAGAAGGCCAAGCCATTCAGAGTACCTCATACTCAGTAACAGGGGCAACTTTTCCACCACCATTAGTACAGTTAGAGAGCAGTACACTTGTCCCTAGTTATAGTCCATTCACCTATTTCCCGTTTTGATGGAGTGTAAACCTCCAGGACAGGAAAGGGGTCTACCTATGAAGAGATGTTCTGCATCTGCCAATGACTTCTCACCAAGGACCCTTTAGAAAAGTACCAACTGGGTGTGGTATGAAATAAGTTAAATGTACAGCAACAGCATTTTGTGTCTATTTTTCCTGAAAGGCAGGTCAACTTTTGAGAGTCCAACTTAAACCTAGGTGAGACAGAAAACAGTGTTTCTCAACCATTTGTAGGGCAAGTTTAAAAGACCAAAATGGCCTCCCCAAATGTTGGTTAGTTTATGTGCTGAGCTTAAGTCAAGAAATCAAGCCAAGCAACTTGTTCATCTGTATGAAGTTAGAAGTTTGAGAACAAGAATTTCTTCTAGTGCTGGATTTCTGTCTCACAGATATTTAGTGAAAAATTAAAAAAGCAGCAGCTTAATCAGTTTGGTCTCATCAGTGTGCTGTAAACAGAGATTCATCAATATTTTAATAAGTAGTCATTTTGGAATAGTAAGTAAAACAGTGGCTCTGATTTATGCAGCCAGATCTTCTTGTGCCTCAGTTTCTCACCTTCCAATGGGGGTAATAATTTTTGACATTTATGTCAAGAGAATATTGATGGAATCAATAAGACAGTATCTAGAAAGCACTTTGATACTTCTGGGAAAGCGATCTTACATGACCTCAGAGTTTATTTAAAATGACAACTGGAGAAGTAGCCATGGTGATCCTTAACATCTGTTAAAAACCTTAAGAGGTCCTTATAGAGAATTGTGTTTAGGATGCAAAAATCTCAAAATTAGTTTTCTTTTGCAGATGTCTTTAAAAGTAACCTGCTGAAGTATAAACTGGCATACATTTTATAAATGATAGTTAGGAAATGCATGTATCGAAAGACTTGAAATGTATATAGCTTAGGTCCAAGAATCTACCCTGTGTTGTTGATTATAGCACTCAAAGTCTTAAGTCAGTGAAAATTTGGGGGTAAAACATATGTGTTACATAAATTATGGCCATTCCTATAATGCAATAGGCTACAACCATTAAAAAGAATGAGGTGGATCTAAATATGTATGTAATCTATATTTATATAAAACAGTATTATGAGAATGTCTGAAAGCATACATACTAATCTAAATAGAGATTACATATGAGTAGGGCTATTATTGGGCTGTTTCCCCTTTTTCATGTTGCTTTTGTATATTTTATACAATAAGAATGTATTTCTTTTAAATTTAGAAAAACAGCAAAGCTATTTCCATTTTGAAAAACAAAAGAAAGTCCCTCTTAATTCTTCCTTCCTGCTCTTGATTGCTTTTGCTTCTGGAAGAGTTATTAATTTCCAAACTCACGCAAGTTCTTTGCCTTCCAAGTGACAGTCCTGGAGGTCTAGCATCTCTTTCTCCAGGCGTCCTCTTGGGCTCCCCTCCAGCCCCCTTTCTCTCTCCAGTCTTCACCTCTCATGCTCTGGCTCTGTGTCTTGAAAGGAGGATGAAGCAGCACAAGCCAACTGATTGCACCTTCGGTGGAGGGAGGTATTACTTCCTTCCCTGGAGTCGCCACACATCAAGGGGTATGAAGACTACAAACGAGAAGTCAGAGCATGTTCAAAGCCAGTTTGGAAGTTTTCCTTTGGCTCCTGTGTTGGTAAACTTTGCCCGTGCTGGCTTCATCCTGACACCCTTCTGGTTCAGTTACAGCTTTCTACAGCTCAGTGAGCCTCTTCCCAAAAGCTCTCCTGGATCTCGCTGTCTCCGGGGGCAGGGTGCCAGGCTGGAAAAGCGTTTCTCACTGAAAACAGGGGCTTTGTTAGTGAGGGGTTGGGTGTAGGTTTCTCAGGGAGTAAGATCCCTTCCACAGAGGAGACGACCCAGAATGCTGTTTGCGCACGCACCCTCTGGGCGAGCGCTGAAATACCCACATGGCCGGAAAGGCAGCCGATTCTTCATGAACCAGAATTCTGGCCCTTGTTTAGATATCCGGTTGACTTTTCCCTTTTATCTATTTTAGTCTGTCTTAAAGATAGGTTCGGGAAGATAACTTGCTGCTTTACTGTTTACCTCTGGTTGTTAATTCAGTGACTAAGAGAAAAATGGGGCCATGATGGAACTAAAAGATTCAGCCTAACACATATGCAATAACTCTTATGCCTGGTGTGGATCCGCCTGGAAGGGAAATGCTCCGTTGTCAGCCTGTTAGTTCAAATACAGAGTAGCCACCAGGGAAGGCTAGAGACCCAGGTGCTGGTTTTGTCATTGGCTTTGCTGCGAGGTTTTACTTATTATTTGGCATGGAGGCTAGATATTTGTTTGGACATTACATGGCAATAGACTATGAATATGGCCTTCCTAATAATATCTGCATTTTTTTTTTTTTTTAATTTCCAGTCAAAATGACATCATGTCACACAACCATTAAAAAAAGGAAATTAAAACCCCAGAAATAGGTTAAAACACCACAGTGAGTCGCCAACCTGTAAAAAGCAAGGGAACTCTGCTCTCTGATGCTGGAATGGCCCCCAAGCTCTTTCCCCGTGGTGCTGGGAACACAGCTCTCCAGCCCCTCATTCTGTTGCTGCCAGGAATAAGTACTCAGGAAGTTACGGCCAGAGCAGGGATTTCTCTCAAAAGATCAAAATTAAAAAACACTCTGAAAAGAGGAAAATCAATTTTCATAACTCAGAATGGGATTTTAATTTGCAAATAAATCCCCTTGCAGAGAATTTCCTTGATTGACTATGTTTGTGAAGTGGATTTAAAAAGGGGGGGGGGGGTAAAAAAAAAGGCTTAAAAGCATGAAAAGGCCATAATCCACATATATGTATATTTAGTTAGGGTGTACTCATTATTACATGCTTTGAATGGATTTGGGAATCTTGTCCTCAGTGGTAGTGCATAAAACCTAGCCATACTATTCTACCTTTTATTTGCATTTAGCAGGCCGTGCGGCCTGAAAATGCGGACACTGTAACAAACAGTCTGTATGGCCAGAGCTGTTCTGCCCCAACTAGGACGTCCCTTGACTGAAGCGCCGAAGAGAAGGAGTCTGCATGGACTGGTTCTGTATAGAAAGTTCCTCAGGAGGGCCTGAGGTTGGGAGACTGGGAAGGAACCCCAAGCCATTTATTTCCAAGCAGTCCCAACACAGGGCCAGATGAAGTGGTTTAAAATTTTTTTTAACCATTTAATTAACTTGGACTTTCCGAAAACAAATGACTCCGATGAAGCTGAAATGCCAGCCCTGTGAATGTATCCTGTGCTGCCAACTAATATCCGGCCCGAGTATCATCGCACAGCTGCAAGCAAGAAGCCCCTTCTGCAATCGCAGCTGATGTGCCGGCCCTGAAAGCTTGCCCTCCTGTGTAGAAATGTTTGATCTTTCTTTTTATGCGTTTATAGGAAACTTGCAGACATGCTGTAGTATTGTACACAGCTCCGTAAGGTTCTCCTCAGCTCTCAGCTCCGACGTGTCTCCCTCTAGGTTTGAGCAAGTCAGTGGGAGACATCTTCATTCAATGGTCTGTGGCCCCTAACAGCCTGACCCTCTTTCAATATGTGTGCCCCTGTGAAGTGTAGTGTGACCCACCATCCGACCACTCAGGGAGGCAAGAAAATAGATTCTGCGTCAGGAGGGCAGCCTGCTGTGAGGGTTCGGAGCTGTGTTCCAACCCCACAAAGTAGCTCACCTCTCTTTTGGGGGTGGATGAAACCTACCTCTCAGAAAGATTATTCTTAAGGACTTAAGAGGGCTGTGACACAAAACAGTGAATTCCCACACAGGCTGTCCGAACACAAGGCCGGCACTGAAAACGAGTGATCGAATCAACGGAGAATTTATTATCTTGTGAAATTTTTAGAATACCCCCATCGGCCCCATTTTCTTCTGGTCATGTGAAAAAAGGAGGTTTTTCTTGTTGGGATTGTGCATTTTTCTGTACCTTGGAGCCCGCCTCATTCTGTTACCGGCCCTGGCTGGTTTCTGGGGGGGCGACCTCTTGAATCCTAATCAGCAAGTGTGCACTGGGCCTTGGGAGCAGGGCCACATATGCCGCTCTCTGCATTTACAGCTTCATCCGTTGTTTCTTTTTTCCACTTCAAATGCTCATGCTTCTTCGTTTGTGGTTAATTATGCCCAATTAAGTTTCCTTCTTTCTCTACTGGGTTCTCAGAATCATCCCAAGTTTTAGGGGGGAAAAATTGATTAGCCCCATTTCTACCGGCGTCCCCTGAGTCCCGTGCTTGAATACAATGAGGTCACTTTGTTGAAGGATTAACTTTATACTACATTCTTGCAGGGTAGATGTATGTCCCTACGGTACCACTACCCCCACGGATGAAATAAATATACCATTCTTTATGATTCCTCCCTGTTACTTTCTCTGTTGATTTTCAGAGAGTTTATGAATAGGCACATATTTATACAACTGGCCGAAAGTATACTACTTATTTTTCTTATGGTCTGTAATAACCTATGCAAGGTTATTAAAGGGTATACAGAGCCCTTTTAAGGCATAGTTTCTTATGTCATTACTTTATACAAGCAGGTCAAATTCCATCTTGGCAATAATCTAATGCTCTTAACCTTTTTCTTTGATTATAAAAGTAATATGTGTTCATTGTGGAAAACGTAGAGAATGCACAGCACAAAAAGAAGGAAAAGTTTTTAAGGCCCTCTTTTGGAAGTAAACATGGGTAGGCAGTTTCTACAGACACGTTTTCTTCATTCTGTATATGTGTGTGTTTTTTTTAAAGTAACCATATTGTACATACATCCCTGTAAACGGCTTTTTACCTTGTGTATTCTGTCAGCAAGCACTTTGTTACCTGTGACATTGCCTCTGAGGACTGAACCATATTCCATATAGACATGTCATCTGTTTTCGGATTGTTTTCTTAAACAGCCTTATCAGAGGCTTGCTCCCTTTCAGTAATCGGTTTAATTGTTTTCTCTAGTCAACACAGTCAGAAAAGTCATCGGACACCTTTGAATTTGGGACAACGGAGCTTTGCCTTGCATATCTTTAGTGTTATCTTTGTGGTCAGCCCTGGACAATTGCACTGTAATAACCAATACCTAAACTGAGGGCAGATTAACATATTTAAAGATATAAGCATAGAGGAAGTCATAGGAAATAAGAGCCTTTGTCTTACCATCTGAAATATTTTCTCTACGTAAGCATAGTATCTTATGTAGAGTAGGTGCTTATTTTTCTTTGAATAATGAGTTCAATGTATCTAATTGAATCATTTTTTTGTGTCAGCAGAATGCCTTCTCCTCAGCTCTGTAGCTATTAGTTCCATATGATGTTTGGATCGGTTCTTTTAATTGCAGATATTAAGTGTCAGTCATTCTACACGGTGTTGACCGAATGGCCAGAGAAACTGAGCCCCCTTCCCATCCATCAGACAGTCATTCAATTAGCAACCATGGTTCCTTGACACAGTAGGAGTTAATTCATTAGGCAGGCAACTTAAGGGGTGGGTCAGCAATTCAAATTTTATGGGTGGCTTAGACTGAAAAATAAAGCCAAGAATTGAACAGTTCAGGATGCTAAATTATGTCTTCAGATGTTAAAATAATGCATTTAATTGTCTAAAGCTATTTTTTATGGTTAACCTTCGTTGTTGGCAATTCCTAGGGCAGGTGGGGGAATGATGTGATGTATAACAAACCCAGGTGCTCATTCCTTATAGCCCTGATGCATTTCTTGATTAAACCCCCTGTATTTTACGAGTAACAGCTTCACTGCACAAAGACTCCTACGGCTTTTTCTCTACAAGTCTAATTTGAAAAAAGAATTCTTCTCAAGGGTTTAGAAAGTAATCATAAAATGAGAGGAATCATAAATATTGTGCCTTAACACATATACTAGCATAGATAGAAAGATTTGGTACACCTGGGTATAATTTTAGTTAATTTCCATAAGAGACAGGTTGAAAGTTTACTGTTTTTCGGGAGGGGGGAGGGGGCGCATGACACAAATCTCATATTTGCAAAAATGATTACATTACCTGAAATGAAAATGCTATTCTATTAACAACTTCAATAAGCATTGCATTTGGGGAAAAAATCTTTTTAATAAAAAGTTACCTAAGTTCATTTTAACTTAAAATATAGAAGTGAGGAAAAAGTACTTACTGTGATTTATGTGTCTTTTGGAGGTGTAATTATTGGCTTTTTACTCACCTATGTAAAACAATGTACTTTTGTAAATGGATTTCTGGCCACTTTATGCAGACTCCCCCCACTCCCTGTTTTTTTTTTTTTTTTTTTTTTTCTTACATAAAATGTAAGCACTGTCAATCAAGGAATTTTAAGGTTTATTTCCTCTTTAGAAATGATTGATAGCCTTTTAGATTTACAAGTTGACAAGTTAAAGGGTTCTATTGGTATAATTATGTACTAAATTCACAGTCTTTCAATTTAAATGTCCTTTTAAAACCACAAGATTATCATACCTGTATTTTGAAAAGTGGGCCAGTCGGTTTGGGTTGGTATACAAATTGCTTCCATTAGCCTTGGGACCTATTTGAATTTAATACGGTTTTTTAAAGTTAGTGGTAGTATGAATCTTACTTTTAAAATTTAGGTTAATGGAAAGGCATTTTAAGTAAAGCATGTGGCAACTTGTTTTCTAATGTATAGCTAAGTCGCAGAACTACAAAGAATGTCTTTTTTTTTTTTAATTCAGTATGGGAGGAAATAAGTGGTGGAACACTCTGGTTACACTCAAAAAGAAAAGAAGAAAAGAACCCACCCACCCATTACTTAGGATGGAGCTGCCATCTTTTCCTTACCAGGGAGATAAGATATTTTCAGCCTTATCAGGCTGAAAGATATTTTACATCCTGGGGAGGAAATTTGAGAAGGACAAACCAGAGTCCACTTGGTATTTGTGTTTGCTTTAAGGAAGCTCTGAGGAGGGTGTAGTCAATATGAGTACAAGGCCCATTGTCTGCAAATATTATTACAGGTTTGCTTGTTAGTCTTGTTAAGAACTGGTGACCCCGCTGCTCCAAACTAGCGCTCCATAGGGGCTGGTCCTTTTCCTGAAATAATGCTGATGTTCACGAACCAGTCTGTCATTTTAGAGTTGAGGGTGTTGCATCAAGATCATTTTCAGGCCCAGCTCTCTGCCCCCCACCATACACTTGCAGGTATAATCGCCACAAAAGGCAATGAGATAATTTAATCGGCTGAGGTCCACAAGAGATTTTGCAGCGGAGCAAGTACTTTGAACTCTCCTGCTTTTCATAATCTATAGATACCTTCAGAAAGGCCTTGAGTGTTTTGACCTTGGCTTCTGACTACGTAAAATGAGGACCCTAGAACCTCACCTTTGATACCACTTTACTTCCTATTTTTAATAGTGTCAGGAACATAAAATGCAGCCAGAAGAGCAGAGTTACAGACCGGCTACTATATGGTCTTGTGAGCGAGTCACTCCCTACCCTGGATTATTAATAGCAGAAGTAAGACGGTGGTGATGTTCAGCAAAGGGAGCATCTGTCTGATCATTTCATGGTCTAATTCAAAGGTTATCAGTTAAGCCTTAGATTTCCCTGTTACGTTCACACCATCGGTGTTTCGGATCACGTTCTGTTTGCTGAAACTGTTCTAACCGTGTGACTCCTCTATTGCAGCGCTCAATGAACCCACCATCGACTATGGTTTCCAGAGGTTACAGAAGGTCATTCCCCGGCACCCTGGAGATCCTGAGCGTTTGCCAAAGGTGAGGACCCATCTTCTTTGGGTCACAGTTTCTGGAAACTTGGGCTTGGGTGACTGGCGGGAAACTCTGCCACTTACAGAAATTAGTTCATAGATAAGCAACTCAGTATTTTTGATCTTTGTGTGTTCCATACTATAAGGTAAAGAATAGTGAAAGTAGCAAACGTGTACTCTGTGCCAGGTAATATGTACTTATTTTTACATGTATATCATTTCTTCCTCTCAACCAACCCTCTGAGGTTGGTACTATTGGCACCTCTGTTTCAGAGACAGAAATAATCAAGCAAAGAGAGGTTACATTGTTTGCCCAAGGTCACCCACTATGTAAATGGCTAAGCTGAGATTTATACCTATACAGTTGGCTCCAAAACCAGGTTATTAATCACTTTATCATCTGAGTTCTCAAGAGGGAAAAGAATACTCTTTTTATGCCTATATGGAAATTAATCCTTATCCCTGGGAAGGGGAGACAAGAGAAAACATGTTGGTAGATCTTACAACTGGACAAATAAGATAGGACCTCTTCCCTCTAGAAGCATCCACCTACCTGGGAGGTAAGGTGAGAAATGGAACAGAAATTCAAGGCAAAGTAACACATGTCTTAGAGCAGTACATCATTCATTGCCAATGTGGAAAGAAGGAAATCCTCATTTGTTGACCTCTGTTCTACATCTGTTGCCCATGCTGGGGCAGTTCCCATCTCTGTACCCAAGGAACTTGGGCCTTGTGTGGGAGAGATCACCAGATCTGACACTGCACATAAGAGAAAGAACAGGTACGTGTAACAGAAATATTACCAACATTCAGTGAGAACTCAAGGGTGAGAGTGACAAAATGCTAAGGGAGTTTGGGATCACAGAATTAATGGAGCTACGGGTCACTGTTTACTGACAGCAAACTGAAATTTCATTTACTTCATAAGTGGCAACTATTAGAAATTAGGTGGGTAGATGAGTGTCCCTCTCTTGGCTAAAGTATGTCTAGAGATAGGTCTGTTTCTTCTCGTAAAGCACTTAGAAAAATGAAGTTGGCCCCCTTCCAGCTTAACTGACGTCTTTGGGAGATCAGTTCACCATCGGATTTTACCTCTGTGCCTGCTGCCCTGGGAGGCACTGCCACTTGCCAGAACAGGCCTGGACCAGAAGTCAGCACTAGGGACCAGTGGGTTGGGGATGGGGGTACCGCTGCCCAAAGAGAGGAAGAACTGTGATGAACAAATGCATCCACTCTCTATCTGGCCCCCAGGGAAAGAGCCACAGCCTTCTGTCCCCATTCTCAGAGTAGCCCCACTTCCACCAGGGCTATTCACCCTGGTAGAAACTTGAAAACATTTCACCAGAGGAAGAAGTTATATGATGTGTCACTCTGTTCATATCCTTGTCCTGGGAAGGGGCCTCTGCCTTACACATCACTCCCTTTCACCCTGATTTCTTCTTGGCGAGTAACTAAATAATCTATTAATAATCGTGAATGGCAGTCTGCTTCCGCAGCAGTGGAAAGATTTACCTTTAGGTTCCTCTGTCCAGCAAGACTCTTAACTCCCACGCGTTTCCTATAGGGCAGTAATTGGTCATTTTATTGGTGATTTTATAGCACAATGATATAAATAGTGTGTGCCTACCCCGTGGGCAGTGCCTTAGGGGTCCCGGTGGCAGGAAGAAGTCACGGGTGCAGTGCCAGTGTCTTCCCATTGCTTCCATATGGGGCTTGTTGTCACTTTGCTTTTGACATTGGATATCTCTGGCATCTCTCGTAGGGACCAGAGGGGCAGATCAAGTCGGGCGGAGCTCAACGACTAGCTGTGCACGCTGGTCAGAATTATCATTTTTTTTACATTTTCAATGTGTTCCTTTAAAAGGAGTGAGTTGGGTACAGGAAGGGTTAAATGCTTTATAGACAAGAAAATAACTGAGCTAGAACCAACTTATTCATCATCATCATCATCATCATCTTTATCTTGCTCCTCTTCCTCGTTTTTCGTGCTTTTCCCCACCGTGACGACCCCCTTCTTCGTGGCCTCAGGCTGCCCTTTAGCTCTCTCTGCCGAAAGCCCAGCTGCATCTCTCCTGCCGCGTGGCCGCCCTCTTCCTGGCCCTTTCCTTGTCACCTGCAGCCTTGCGACTCCCTGCCCCTCCCAGCCTCCCTGCACTATCACCAATGGATGTTTTTTATCCTTAGAAAGTGTTAAAGCAAGACTCTTTACCTCTCTGTGCCTTGATTCCCTTCTCTGTCAAATGGAGACAGCAATATTTCCTACTTTTGGGAGTTGCCACTTATTTAGCATCAACAAAAGGCAGCTGCTGCGGGTACCTGCCAGTGAGTTGGAGTGGGACCCTGAGGCCTCTTCCCTCCCATCTCAGCAGGGCAGGAAAGCCTCGTCCTGCTGAGCAGTTGAGTGTATGATTTACCTTCCGTGCCTTCGTTTCTCCATCTGTAAAATGGGGACATAATCATGCTGACTTCATAGGGATTACGTAAGGCTAGAAGGAGGTAATCTAGTGGGTGCTCTCAGCAGTAGTATCTGGCCTACCATGGCCACTCTATAAATATCGAGAAGTAGGAAACAAAGTTGGGATCACCTGGATGAGGTCTAAAGAAGCAAGGCCAGTACTCATCTGTAAAGAAAGGAGACAAGCAGGAATATAAAGTTGAGCTTTGCGCGCTTACTTTTAAAAACATTTTTACGGTTAACTATCGCGTTCAGAAATGTGGAACAAATAGCCCAGGCACGTGTCACTTCATCCCCGGTGGCCTGATGGTGAAATTCCCAGCCCCCTTTTCCTGGGTTTGGGACAAGTAATCAAGGACACAATGGACCTGTGTGTTAAGGACACACTCCGCAGCTTGCATCTACCACTTGGCCGTGCAGGGACTTTGGCCAGAGCCCACCCCAGGAAGCTCCCTGTGTGACTCAGAGCAGAGTGGCCGTCCTCTTGGCTCTGAAGGCGGAGGTGGAGGGAGAGTTCAAGAGCAGGGTCAGGAAGCAGTGCCTGGAGCCAGCACGCGCGATTCCTGGGGACTTGGGAGGTTGCTCCTTTTGCTGCCCATTGTTAGGGGGATGAAAAGGGGCTCCGCCTTTCTCAGAATCATGGTCAGTGTTTGTCAGACAGGAGTGTTTCCCTGAGCCCTGGACCACACACCTTAAAAAACAAACTGCACTTTATTAAACCCATGTGTTTGTGAATAGACAAAGCTAGATTCATACAACCACCCACATATTCTGTCAAAGGAAACTGCTCCCAAGACCAAGCAGACAGCTTTCCATAATAATATGCCTTTGTATGCGGGCCTGGGCTTTTCCGGAGAACTTGTGTGCACTGCGTTTCTCTGGCACCCCTCTTGTGGGAGGGCGCGGAAAGCAGACCTCACTCCCGCTCACCAGTCAGAGGATGGGAGGAGGCCAGATCCTTCTCTCTAAATTAGTTTGTCCCTGAAAGTCACTGTTAGTGATAGCTGCTGTACACACAGATTTAAAATACTATAATTATGCTAACCCCAGATGTTGTTTGGTTTCCTTTTCCATATGCACATGGGGAAGGACAGGCGAAGGTTTTCGGATTGCAGCATTCTGTTCTGTTTCACGCACACTCACCTGCCTCTCTCTCTAGACCCTGGCAAGAGGGAGAGGGAGGGACGTGTGACGAACTTGGGGGTGAAGGTTGACTTCTCTTAGCATGTGAAGGGGGTTGGGGACGATGGTTAGTCAGCCGCTCGGAGGTGCTGAAAAGCATAATGCAATCCAGAAATGTTGAGCAAAGAGCACTCTCTGCGTTGAAGGTCAGAGGTGTCTCTGCCCCCTTTCAGTTTGCTGGTTGTCTTTCTGAGCGGCCAGTGACCATTTGCACACAGGCAGTGAGTGACAGGAGACCCCGAGTTAGCAGTAAATCTCGGGTAACATCTAAGTGGTGCCTACTGTGCGCCCAGCATAGTTTTATCAAGGTTTTGATGGGCATTCAAGCCAACAGAGAAGGCTGTCAGGTCACACAGATGTGGATTTTGAAAACCAGACCCATTACTCAGGGCACTTGACTCAACCCTTCCCAGCCTCGATTTTCTCTTTTCTTAAAGCAGCTACCCTCAGGGTTATGGGGCATTAATATCTAATTTATGCAAAGAGAGCTCTCTGGCATTTAGCAAGATGTCAGTCAAAAGGGGCTACAAATGCCTACAAGGCGGGTGACCCCCATTTTGTAAGAGCCAGAGCTCCCAGAGGGCTGGTGACTTGCTGCAACTTCTCAGCTAGCACTGCAGAAAACAGACGTGAACCCAGGGCTTCAGGCTCCTTGTGACCACTGCAGACTCCCACTTGTCCCATGAGCCTGCAGACCTACGGGGGGTCTGCCCTGATGGGTTAGCTCCTCCCTGTCCCTCACCGATGCCTCAGCCGCATTCCCTCACTCGCCCACCGAGTGGAGCCGACCTGGGGGCCTCCACAAGGCAAACATGTTTTCTCTCCAAGAGCCAGTCCCTCTTTTGGAGAAAAGAAAGCAGTTTGAGAAAAGTAACAAAGGCGGCATTTGTGTATTTTGCTTTATGGGGCTGAAAATATCTGGTAAATTGATCTAGCGGGAGTAATAAATACACATTACTTTATCTTGTTCTTCATGTCCTATACCCCTGAGCCTTGATGGAACAACAGCACTTAATAGACTTAAAAAAAGAGTAATTACGCTCATTGGTTGTGTGATTTTTCCGCCCTCCCAGCCCTGCCTGACCTTCTAATTTAGCTCACCGTGTCTAACTAATGCATTTATATTCATCTTTTATGAAGCATGTATAGCTCAGAATCGACTTCACAGACTTTTTCAAGCTGTCCTCTCAGGTCTCCAATCTGGTTAGGAGTGAGGAGTGGGAGCTGTGCCTCCCTGCGCGTTCGCCGTACAGATAACGCGCGTACCTGGCCCACCACGGATTTTCATCCTTTACAAAACATAGTAGAAAGTATTTATTACATTTTTCCTCTAAAGCTTTTACACACCTAGCATTATTTACAGCTAAACATTGCAGGCAAAAAGATTCGAGTGTTTTTAAAATGATTACTGTTAATGTTTCTGCTTGTCAGAAGAGCTTAAATTTTCCTGCACTTTGTCTAAAAACTTAGTACTGTTGCCTTTTAAGAACAACACATTTAAGAGATCTCGCAAGTCAGATTTGCAAACACTGCTGACAGTTTGTGATGAACGATATTGCAAAATTTGCAAGATGTTTGTCATTTCGCGCAGCCGAAATATTAAGGAACAGATGAAGAAACGCGAAACCCCCAATGGGAAACCACCATCCCAAACAAAACCCCAAAGAAACCTCAACCGAGGCTTGAACCGAGCAGCACACAGACCAGAGTGGATCCCTCACCCGGGCCTGGGCTCCCAGCTTCCCACTCAGCCAGGGGGACCCGATTGTTCTCAGTGCATTTTCTCTCACCATATGGTCTCCTCATTACCATACACTAAGAGTCCATATGGGAAACTTGTGAAATGAACTGTATTCATTTCAACTGCCAGATGAGCAGCCTTTTGCTTTGCAAGCTTAGCTTAAGTCATCTGCTGTCTTCATGTTGTTATGGCAACACTGCACCAATAAAAAAATTCTAATCTACTGTAAGTGATCCCGGTATTTTAAGTGCTCGCCTGTAACTGCCCTCAGAGGGGAGGAAAGAGGAGTTCTATTTGCCCAGGAAGCAGAGGGGTGTTCTTCGTGCCAGCAGGTGTCAGTAGAGAAGCTGGGGAGATGCAGGGGGTGGGGTAGGGCGGAGCGGCCCTGAGGTAGATGCGGATTATAGGGAAGGTGGATGGCAGAGCGAAGCGTGGTCCTGGGGATGGACGGTGGACCCTTCGGGCACGTCTTGAAAAACACTGAGTGTCAAAACCATAGATCTTCCGGTAGACACAGTGGTCTGCTGGTGCAGTGCCGACCGAATACAGCTCAAGGTCTGACCTGCATAGGCAGCAAATCCCTGCAGAAGTGTCTCCTTCGTGGGCACGTGGGAAAATCTCAGCCTCCGGTTCGTGGGAATTAGCCATTTCCAACGCCGTGCTAATTGAGGGCACCGTAAAGTAATGCAAGTAGGCAGCAGCATCCTTAAATGTAAATCATTTTCACCTCCGCAGGCCACATGATGTGTGGCATCTCTGTCGCTCTCTCTGTATTGAAAGTGAATGTTTATAGTCTCAGTTCATCAGTTCACATTAGCTTCATGCTGAATATTTAAACACAGAACAATTTGAACACACCATGAAGGAAGACAGTGACTGCACTTCCATTTGGAACAGCAAGGGCTCATCTAATAATAATTTAGTAAATCAGCCATTTAGTGGCTCGGTTGCGCACTGCATTGTGCCAAATATTATTCAGTTCCACTGTACACTTGCAGAATTGAAATTTAGACTCTAGTCACAGGCACTGTGTTTGCTCAGTGGAGAGTCGAGACCCCAAACCTCCCTCCCTAAAGAGCGTTCGTGTTTAGCGATTTATCATAAATACAGAGCTGGGGCAGAATGAAACTAGAGTTGGCTGGATACAATGTATTCTAATTATGCTTTTATTGTTTTAGTCTTTATGCAAAGACTATCAGTAATTCAAAACCTGCAGTTGCATCAGTGAAAACACATAAGAAATCTTAGCATAACCACATTGCCTGTTAGCAGGAAAGGGGGTGACTACGGGTTTCAGAAAAGGATAAAGAAAAACCCTCGATCCTTATCTTCTGCACTGTGACACTGGCCACTCTCATCTTATTCACTGATTTATTTTCTTTTTAATTTGAAGAAACTATTATCATATCCAGGAACCAAAGTGCCTCAAACAAACAAACAAAAAATTAGAGACACAAGAGCAAATCATGTGGTATAGTCAACTCTTAGACAAAGCATGCTTGTAAAATTAAACATTTTTTTATTTTGCTATTACAGTTTACATTCAATATTATTGTGTATTGGTTCAGGCATACCATCATATACTTTACAAAGTGACTCTCCCATCCCCCAATAATTCAAGCACCTACCTGGCGCCATATAGAGCTCTTTCAATAGTATTGACTATATTCTCTATCCTCTACCTTATTATGATTCCTGTGACTTTTTGTAACTACCAAGTTGTACTTTTTTACATATTATTTTTTAAATGGTTTTATTATTTTTAGAGAGAGGAGAAGGGAGAGAGGCAGAGAGGGAGAGAGGCATCAATGTGTGGTTGCCTTTCACCTGCAACCATATGGGTTTGCAGGCCGGTGCCTTACCCACTGTGCCACCAGCCAGGGCTCCCAATTTGTACTTCTTAATCTCTCTGTCTTCTTCACACAGTCCTCCAACCCCCCTCCCCTCTGGCAAGCCCATTCGTTTCTTCTCTGCATCTATGAGTTTGTTTCTGTTTTATTTATTTTGTTCTTTAGATTCTACACAGCAGTGAAATCATATGGTGTTTGTCTTTCTCAGCCTAACTTATCTCACTTAACTAGGTCCATCCATGTTGTTAGAAATTATTTTGAATGGTGAAGTATTATTGAATATATATATATATATATCACCTCTTTTTTTTATCTACGTATCTCTTGATGGGCACTTGGGTTGCTTCCATATCTTGAATATAGGAAGAAAATAACGCTATGGTGAACATAGGGTTGCATGTATTTATTCAAGTTAGTGTTTTGGCCTTCTTTGGATATATACCCAGCAGTGGAATTGCTGGCTCGTAAGGCAGTTCCATGTTCATTTTTTTTTAAAGATTTTATTTATTGTTTTCAGAGAGAGGGGAAGGAAGAGAGGAAGAGAGAGAGAGAGAGAGAGACATCAATGTATGGTAGCCTTTCTCCTGCCTCTAGCTAAGGACTGGCTGGAGACCTGGCTTGCAGCCTGGTTATGTGCCCTGGCTGGGAATCGAACCAGTGACCTTTGGGTTCACAGGCTGATGCCTTATCCACTGTGCCACCAGCCAGGGCCCCCATTTTAAATTTTTTGAAGTGCCTCCCTACTGTTTTCCACAGTGGCTGCACCAGTCTGCGTTGCCACCAACAGTGCACAGGGGTTTCCCTTTCCTTCACATTCTCACCAACTTTTGTCATTTGTTGATGTTAGCTATTCTGACAGGTGTCAGGTGTTATCTCATTGTGGTTTAATTTGCATTTCTCTGATGATTAGTGATGCTGACCATCTTTTCATATGTCCTATTGGCCATCTTTATGTCATCTTTGGAGAAGTGTCTATTCAGGTCCTCTGCCTATTTTTTAATTTAATTGTTTGTTTTCTTTGTGGGTATGTTGAGTTGTATGAGTTCTTTATAACTTTTGGATTTTAATCCCTTATGGGATATATCATTGGCAAATATCCTTTTCCATTCAGTAGGCTTCCATTCACTTTGTAGATGATTTCCTTCACTGTGCAAAAACTTGTAGTTCCATTTGTTTTGTTTTGTTTTGTTTTTTCTTTCATTTCCCTTGCCCAAGGATACATATCAGGAAAAAATATTGCTAAGAGAAATGTCGGAGATTTTATTGCCTATGTTTTCTTCTAGTAATTTTATAGTTTCAAGTCTTACATTTAAGTTTTTAATCAGTTTTGAGTTTATTCTTGTGTGTGGTGTGAGAAAGTGATCTGTTTTAATTGCTTTTGCATGAATCTGGCCAATTTTCCCAGCAATATTTATTGACTGGACTATTATACAAAGCACACTTGGCTTCGATTCTAAAAAATTGTGTCTGTGCATTCTCATAAAAAACACAAACTAAGGAATGCAATACCTTTTCCACATCCCTCGATCTGCCAGAAAACTTACAGGGAAATCCTACTTCACCATTTTGATAATATACATAATTTAGGGACTTAATGTTGCCTATGTCTTCTTTTATCATGAGAGGTTAGCTTAGATCATGCACCCTTAAGTAATATGTAGAATTGCATGTGTGTAATGAGTATGCACATACATATGCATGCATGTATCATTTAAAGAATGAGATTGCAGCTCCCATTAAAAAGTCCGGAACCCCTACAAGAGTTACAGCTCTCGCTTTTTTTCGATTATTTATTTTATCTTCAGTGGGTTTATATGGCAGTGAGTTACCCTGCTTGTGGTTATTGTATGATGCCCATTTTAGAGAGGAGGAAACTGAGCCTCAGAAAGGACAAGTGACCTGCTCAAGCTTACACAGCTGGTGGATGGAGGTTTGCTACCTCATGAGACTTCTTCACCGTTTGTCCATCCAGCATCGTTTACCGTCTTGCCAATAGGATTGCAAGCGGCACTGGAGGCACATAATACACATTGACTTTAAGAACGCAGATTTGTGCACGTTCTAGGGAACCTAAGTGAGGGTTAGCTGGCTGTTCCTCAGTAAGGGCTGTGTGTCAGCTGCCTTGCGCGCCCGTGTGCACCCAGCTTTGCGGCCCAGGAGGCGGGTGCACGGTCGCAGTAGTCATAAGTGACAGAGCATGGGTTTGAGGCAGCCCTTTTGGACCCCAGAGCTGGTATCCCTGAACTTTGCCTCCTAGAATTAAGCCAAGGGAATTTTAAGAAACATGGCAATTTTGCAAACCAATCTTTTAAAAAATACTTCAGTTGGGCCAAGGCAGGAGGGAACAGGGAACCGGTGGCGCAGACTGAGGTTACCTTACAAATGGCAGCAGGAATTTAAAATGCAGACGGACGCACCTTGCAGAGTCACTGTTGTAGGGGCTTGTCATAAGTGTCCTCCGATAGCTTAATTTGGGAGCCTCTTTCAAGTTCTTTTTGAGCACTGAGGTCTCCATGAGGGGGACTGTAAGTTTAACCTACTTGGCATCACACCCCTCGAAACCACGTAAAAGAGCGCTGAAGGTAATGCCTCATTAGTTCAAGAAGTCACAGGAGGAACAAAGGGCCAACTCATTTCTACCTCCCAGGCTCCTGATGTCCTGTTACAAACTGAAGCCCTTAAACACAGAGATGCTCAGAGGCCTTCACACGTGGGCCCACTCCTCAGCATTAACACTTCAGTGAAGCACCAGAGTCGTGAGAACTGAGCCCCAGTGATCTCAGCAGCGGGTTTTCAATGGCAGTTATAGCCACAGCCGGCCCATCTGTAAGAGCCTTGGAATCATCGTTTACAGATCCATATAATAACTGATGAGGTTCAACAATTTAAGAAGCAAAACACAACTGTATCGTTGCTTCCCTGGCGTAGCTTTAAAGAGCAGAATAGTCTGGCGTGCACAGATCACTTACTCAAGTTTAAATCTGTGCACTTGTCCAAAGCCATAAACATACACATACCTTTGTCTAACACACATTAAATGCACATGCATAGACATACACCCACCTACATATGACCAGGCATGTCTTCCTTTGCTCAGTGGTCCTTCACTCCCAAGCCAGACATTTATTCTCCTCCGCCCTAAGGAAAGGGAAGCTATAGCCAAGAGACAAAGAGAAGCAGAAGTAGTTAAGATTTGGCTTTTGTGTTTCTAAGAGCCCAGGCCTTGGTGACTTAAAAGGTTTTCAAGGGTAATTTCGACTCCAGGCAGTTTTTATTTCATGTGCTCACTTTACAGCCTAGCCCTGAAAAAGGCACCTCTGTCCATAGCCTCTTCTTTAAGCAGCGACTTTTATCCTGATCAGAAAGCCGATTTCCAAGGCCACTCAGCAGGACCTAACCCAGAGCGTTGGTCTGAAACCAGTACAATGAATTGGAATCAGAAGAGGCAGCCAGAGGTTACGGGGTTCAGCTCTGTACCTCCAAGCAGGTCGCGTTCACCAGGGTGCACACACCATTTGTCACTGTATTTGTGGCGGGAAGCGCCCCAGGCCCCCATTCACCAATTACCATGACACCTTTTCGAGGAGAACGCCAGGAGACCAAAAAGAGAGGGGAAAGCCATTGTCATAACTCTTCTTGGGAATACCTGGTTTCACAATTTATACTTAACTGCTGACACTTGAAAAGTCGAACATTTTGGTAAAATGAATCAAGCTGTAATGTTTCTTTTATGAGATCCCCTTGCGGAAGAGGGAGGGTAGGGCCCTGGTGGGGACCCGGCTCGGTTATCCATCACAGTAAAGCCAGCTGTCCTGGCAGCTTCTTGGGGGTCACGCGATCGAACCAACAGCTCTTACAACTATATTATTGCTTACGGAACAGTAATTGAGGCACCAGATAAAAATTACCTGGTCTAATAGGCAGCGAACAATTTTCACTCAATAAAATTATAAGCCGAATCATTCATTTCATAACACTCTGGCTAATTTATTTGTTGACCTTTTAATATCCATAGCTCTTCAGTGGTATTAACTGCAACTCAGACAAAATCTCTTGTTCATTTCACTTTCATTGATTTTTTTTTTTTTTTTTTTTTCCATTGAGGCAATAACAGCTGCTTGAAAACAGCCTTTTTCTTTCCACTGTAAAAGTCAATCATGGAAGTTAGCATGTCTTACGTTGATGTAGCTGCGTTGGCTTACAACCTACTTTAACTTCGTGTGAATCTGGGGCCTTCGATACCTTGGGCGTAACTAAGGCAAAGTTTTCTGCCCCAGCCTGATGATACATAATAATACGTTTGAGAAGTAGAGGCCTCTCGTCTAATCTGAACAAGAAATCCACTTGAAAATGGAAGGAGGTTGAAAAGTCACCCCTGCGATTGCTTTAGACTAGACTAGCATGCTTTCAATGCCTCTTGTACCAGGAGGCCCCTTCCAAATATTTATTTTTATTTTATTTTTTTAAAAATTTTATTTCATTATTTTTAGAAAGAGGGGACGGGAGAGAGGGAGAGAGACATCCATGTATGGTTGCGTTTCACCTGCCTCCAGCCACAGACCTGACTGGAGACCTGGTTTGCAACCTGGTCATGTGCCCTAGCTGGGGAATCGAACCTGAGACCTTTGGGTTCACAGGCCGGCGCCGTATCCACTGTGCTACCACCAAATATTTAATTCCTTTGTTCTGGAGACTTCTGCAGATTTTGATTACGGTTTGCATTTTATTTTTCTTTAAAGACCATGGGCAATGAGGGTGCTCTAGAATATTCAGTTAAGTTCCGACTAAAGCTTCTTAGGAAATCCTCGGAAGTCTTTAGAATGCAGGGCTGTAAAATATAATTGTTATACATTTGGCACTTTATGCCTCCCTAGAAATAACCACTTGCTACCTACCCCTCCCTTAGGCTCCCCCTTTCCATTTCAATTCACTCTAAAGTGGTCTTTAGCCATAATGAGAATGCCCCTTTCAACAGAAACATGTTTAATTATATCCACGCTAAGTGTAAGTGACTCTTCTCAGTCACGGGGCGTCTGAGTAAAGAGTGTTTAAAGCATGACAGTAAAGGGTTCTAATGATCTCTGCGGCGAGCTCTATTTCAAGTTCCTATTACCAGAAAAATGAAAAATTTGAGGAATGTCTCAGAGGATTGGAAACTAAACAGTGCTCAAGTATTATTTTGGTTTGTTTTACTGTGTCCCTCACTGCCCTCATTATGTGTTTTAGAATGCAAAGCCTACCATTGTGGAATTTTCCATTTGGCTGAATAGACACAAAGGAAGTTGGGATGTAGAAATGCCTCTCGGTACAACTAGTAGTTATTGCTTTGTGCCTCCAGCTCTGAGAGGAATGGGCAAGCCCAATAAATTTTTTTGGCTTTCGGGATTTCCAATCTGTAGTGTCACCCAGACTTTCGGAAGCAAGCAGGGATGGAACTGAGGGACTAGTGACCTGAATGTACTGTGCAAAATTGGGACCCTATAGTGAGCTCCGGAGTGAGGAGGGGAATGAAATCAATGCTGACTTCATTAGTAGATGCTAATCACCTTTAAATCAGGAGTGATTTTGCTACTTCACTTCTTTTATGTTCCTGATACTTGTGTCCACTGCATTTTGACTCCTCAGATAAGGCAAAGCAGATTGGTGATAAATGGGTGTCAGAAAAATGTGCTGTGACAGAAAAGCGTTGTTCTTCTTTCTCAGTAATCACCCAAGTGAACTTGGCTTTGATGATTATTGTAGCTTCTGTTTTCTGCTACATCCTGCAAAATAGAATTTCCTATTCGAGGGGGCTGAAAGCCAGGCACAGATTGTTCTTTTGAATTACTGGAGCATCCTGGGCCTTAAGTTTATGGGAGATTCCCAGAGTCTCAAAATCTGATTCTGAAACTTGAAATTAATGTTGTGTTGGTAGATGGGTGTCCATCTGGCTTTCTGAGTTTGCTTACATGAGCTCTGAGTGAGAGGGAAGGTGAAGCCAGCCACCCTGCTCACCTGGGTTTGAATTACTCAGAACAGTGAGTTGGATCGGTACATGGGCTGAGGATTAGACAATTAGATAATCTTTCCCTTCCTCCTGGAAGCCAAGATACGGGCAGTGATTATGAGCTTATTAGCCACACATGTGAGGTCAGGCACTGAAGAGAAGATGCCCATGGAAAGTAAATAACCCTTGGACATTTTACCGTCATGACACAGAAGGAAAGATGAGTTAACCCATGTCTGCATCTCAGACATGCTATGCCTGACTCCCAAGGGTGGACAAATACCTAAGTATTTCTACGGGTCTAAGAGTACAGTTAATAAAGGCTAATAATGTTCATCAAGACCAACCTCCTATTGCTGGGAGCCTATTCCTTGAGATAATGTCTGTACCCGACAAGATTCATTATATTAATCACAAAATGAAAATGTAAGCACAAGCCAGCAGGAGTGAAAGCGTGAATTCATAAAAAGGGGCAGGGGCACAAAAAAATCCCCAAATCCCCACAGTGATCAAGTCTTAGCTTTTGGGAATTTATATATTGGGTTAAAAAGTCTGGAGCTAAATGGAACGCCAAATTTAAGTCTTCCACGTACATTAACCATGGCAAATGTATGACTTTGTCATTTCATCATGGAAGTTAAGCATGCACTTTCAAACATCAGTAACGGTCTTAGAATAAAGTGTTCCACAAGAATTTCTCAGGGCCTTTGATTGGTAAACATTGTACTAGGGGTTTAGAGAAGGAGATGAAGACATCTCCCTGGCCTTGAACCCATAGCCCAGCTTGGCGCGGGAGCACTGACATGCTTGGGATCAGAGCAGAATGGCCCCACTTGCTTCTCTGCTGTTCTGTGCTGGGTGGTACGGTCCCTATTACTTTTCTGAGGCTGAGTGCGATTAGAAGTCGGGGTATCAGTGAAGGAGGAATTGGTTCTGAGGGAAACAGTGTAATTCTCAGAAGCTCAGGCTGCAATGTCTAGCAGGCCTGAGGGGCGAGTCCCTGCTCAGCCATCCTTCAGTTGTGTAAACTCAGGGGAAGCTGACCAACCTCTCTGAGCATCAGTTTCCTCATCTCCAGATGGAGATATGGGCAACGAATACCTCAAGAGGCTCTCTGTGAAGACCGAATGAGTTGATGTCCCACTTTCAATGTACCATAGTTATCTTTTTCATGATTATACCACCACCACCACCTTCAGAGGGTGGGAAGGCATGGTCGAGATTGAAGCCAGCGTTCCAAATAAAGGGAAGGCAGGGGGAATGAATGTATGGAGTTAGGAAGGAGCTGTCCACTGGCTTTGTCGGCGGGGAAGACCTAGCTAGACTAGAACAGAGAGCAGTTCTTCATATGAGTAAGTAGGGTGACAATGTTGGATAAAGAGGGTAGGATCAGATTTGGGGGAAACCTTTTGTAATCCTCGTGGAACCCTGTACCTTGACTCTGGGAAGATAGCACGCCTTGGAAGGTGCTGGGCGGCACTATTGGTGTGTGGCTACCAGGGTAACGGAAGCTCAAGCCTTCGTGGCTAATTGATTGGGCAGGAACATGGGAAGTAAAGTTGACTCCTCCTTCTGTACCTGCGCCCTACTCAGCATTTTGTTATCAAGGCTCCAAAACAAAAGTAAGATCTGAAACAACTACATGGACTGTTTCTTGGAGCTTCATTTGTCCTTCAGCCTTCTCAGTGTTTCTGCAAACTCGTATGGTTTATCCTTTTTACTCTTCAGACCCCTCCCTCCCAGTCACATAATTATCAACCCATGGTCATGTCCAGACAGGTGAGACCAGGTTTTAATTTTGAGAGGAAGTAAATCAGTGAAAAGTTGTTTTTTTTTTTTTTTTAAGGAGTAAACATTTTTTTGATAGAGAAGAAATCCAAGGCTATAAAAAGAAAAATAGTTGGACTCAGGATGCAGATTGAGAAGAAGCATTAGCTCTGTAAGGAGACTCTCTGGCCTTCAATATTTAGGATACTAATATTTGTTTTCCTAATTCCCCAATGGGATATTATTTAAAATCCAAGGATAGGATTAATTATCTTGGAAGAATCTAATCTCTACCCTCATGTTTCAAACTGCGAGCAGGGAGATATTTTAAACATTATGAAAAGAAGACGAAATCTCTCCTGACATATAAATGCCTTGAAAAATTAGATATTAGTACTAGTCAAGTGTTCTTTCTTTTCAGAAATATTAAAATTGCATATTAGAGTGGAAGGATCCTTACACTATGCTCCCGCCTAATGCCACAAAACATAAGACTTTAGGAACAATTTCAGAGACAAAAGATTATATGAAATATCTAGCTCTTCCCCTTATGGGAAATGTCTTTCTTTCTCTTTTATTTCCCACATCCTAGGCTCAATCATTTCTTAATGTGAAATTACAGATTTTACAAATTACCATATAAAACTGCAAAAAAATTACACTTGTGACCACAGAAAAGATAGCATACACTATCAATTTGATTTTAAAAGGCATACATCTTTTATACTACCTGTCATTTTTATAATGCCTTTTACAAATTTAATCAATACATTTTAACATTCTATATACTTTAAGTGCAATATACAATAAATATTCAAGTTTCATCTTAAACATGCTTTAGCCTTTAAATTGTTAAGACTGCCGTGCCCTTTCAATCTACTTACATAATGTCATAAAATATACATTTCAAGGTAAATGAAGTCAGCTACTTCAATTTAGTCCCTCAAACTGGTAGTAAATGAGAGGTTAACACTATGGTGCCAAACCCATTATTGAGTAAATTTAGCACCTTGGACAGCTCTGTAAAATCTTTATTGCTTTCCTGACCTGCTCGTCATGTTCTGTCTGTGTGTTCAGTGGCTCTCAGCTCTGATTGAAAGGCAATATATTAGATCCCCAACACAAACACGCTTGGGGGCTAGTTCACTGGGAGCGTAATGACATGGAGGTGAGAGCAATTTTCTGGTCACCGAAATCCAAGCACCTTGCAGGTCCGTTGCAGTAACTCATAGAGGGCCTGGACGTTTCCGTTCTCCTTCCCATCTGCGGAAATAACTAATAGAGCTGAATCCCACTGGCAAAGCAGAACCAAATGTGGGCTCTCCTGTAAACCCCAAAGCTGATACCAGAGAGAAGGCTATTTTGAAATGCGGAGATACCATTTGAAGGCATCGCCTGCCCCCCACCCCCCAGGTGTGAAGGGGCACTGGGCCAGCAACCTGCCAACGAAGTGTGGGAGAGCATGGCTTCACTTCATGGGTCAAAACAAAGCAGGAGGCAACCTTTGGAAACACGATTCACATGTTTCATGTTCAAAGCATGATGGCAACAAGAGCTCTGGGTGTCGAAATCAGGAGAAAAAGAAACAAGGGGATGAAGTCATTGAAATGCTTTATTACCAAAAATACGTGAGGTGGAAATATATGGCATTCACAGGTCACTGGAATTTTTTCAGATTTACGAAAACTTCAAAGATCTTGGACTTGATGTCGAACTTCCCTCCTCCTTGGGTCTGTGAAATTAATTAAAATAAGTGGCACTGCGGTGTCCAGGGTGGAAGCTTACAGAGGCAGAAATAGCACCTCATCTTGCTTTTGATGAACAGGGGACTTGTATTTTTTTTTCCCCTTAAAATGAAAAGGAGTAAAAGTACTTTTTCTGCTAAGCCCAAACACTGGCATAAATGTAGTTATTTGATGAGATAAATGAACATAGGCCCAGAGAAATAAAATCTTAGTAGGTAAACTGTCTTGATCCTCTTTTGTTTCCATCTTTCCCAAGAGCCAGAGCATGCCACGAGGTTTCAGGGGGAGCGGTGGAGGCTGAACGTGATCTGGGGGTACGGTGCAATGTGCCTGTACCATAGTGAATTATTAACCGCTGCGGTCAGACAATATGGCAAACTGAAAGTGGTGAATTATCTGGTCGCTTGCATTAGAAAAATAAAGAGATTATTTCAGATGTATTGATTCAAACCCAATTGATTCTAGAATGCTTTCCACTCCTGCTATGAAAAATAACTGAACTGCTTTATAAATGGAGTATGGCAGCTGAAGGCAAGCATGAATGTTTAAGAACTGGAAAGCCCTCTATCTCATTTTTGAATTCAGGACGTTATAGATGTCACAAGCAGTTACTTCCGTATGACAACAATTTTATATTGTGGAGAATTAAAAACAGAGAAATGCTAAGATGTATCTAAAAGCTTGTCATTTCAAGAGTTGGTCCAGAATTTTTGGAGTGGATATGGTGACCACAAAATGAATGCAGTTCGATTCCTATTTTCCGGTCAGTGTCTCCAGTGTATGAACGTTGAACAGCACTGCTTCTCCATGCAGAAATCTATCATGTGAAATATTTAAAGTTCAACTTATTTTCGAAACTTGACCCACAGCAAAAAGTTGTAAACATATCTTTTTTGTAAGTCACCTCTGATGACCATACATGCCTTTCCCTTTGGTGCTCTGAGAAGCCTCCATGTGACATATATGAAGGTTAAATTTCCTTTCACATTCCAGGGTGAATGAGTGCAGAAAATTAGGGCAGAAAGAAGAGGGAATACCTGCTTTTGGTCAGAACAATTAACAACAACAAAGCATTACCACCACACACACTTTTGTCACGTGCCCTGTAATTATAAGAAACAAGGGCCAAGCTCAACATGGAAGCCCACCTAAAGGAAAAGACGGTGGTATTTTTCCTGCAACTGGAATGAACAGCAGAACCTGTACCTCAGATGAGGATGAATGAGCTGATGCACAACATGACAAACTGCTAAAATAGAGAATGATTACTGTAAGCGAGATTGTGTCGGTCATGGAGAGTGGAGCAGGAGGATCCTTTTGTTAGAGCCTTCATCAGCAGCATGGGGCCTCGGTGTGTGGGTTCACCACATCACTCCCTTACATCTGGGCTCTGCCACATGAGGGAGATAAAGAAAAGTTGAATGCGACATGCTTCTGGTCGTGGAGGATTGATTGGAAATCCCTTGAAAATGACCTGTCTGATAAGGTCATGGTTCCTGGAATAAGCAATTAAGTGCAAAATAAACACATCTTAGGGATTCATAACATGCACTGAACGCCATCGATTGCAGCCGCCTAGTGAGTGACCTCGCGATTGTGTTCGGCAATAAACATATGAGTGCGTCCCTGTGCTTATGGCGGACGACGAAGGGGCGTATTTTATCTTGCAGTGCCAAGGATGCGTACCTTTGACTTGATAAATTGTGTGTGACAGAGACAGAGACAGAGAGGGGGAGAGAGAGAGAGATAAATTGGTGATTTCATGCCTTTCTGGGTTCCCCCAGCCACCACCTTTAAGCAGTGCCTTGGCCACGTGTGGCTGGAACTGCAGCATGGTCATGGTAAGGACCACCTGCCTTCTTCGCTCAGAGGATGTCCGTGTGTTTTCTTGACAGGAGGTCATCCTCAAAAGGGCGGCGGACCTGGTGGAGGCGCTGTACGGAATGCCACACAACAACCAGGTGAGTGCGGCGCCTCGGCCCTGTGCGGACTCCCGTGTCTCAGCTTCCTCAGGGCCACGAACATGAAAAGTAGAAAAGCCCCTCCTGCGAGTTCTGCGTTTATCATCCAGACTTGCAAAGTCACTCCATTTTCTCCCTTCTTCTGTACATGTTTTTATTGCCTTTTCTGCGGGACCATTTTCCTTAGGAAATCTTCCGTGGGGATGTACTTCATTAGGGAGGAAGAGAGTTACTTGTGCTTTAGTTCATTCCTCTCAGGTTTTCAAGTGAATCGAGGAGGAAATTTGCTTGAAATTTCCCCCTTCTACAAAGTGTAACAAGATTTGAATATAATTATCTGCTTCTATTTCCCAGAGCATGTCTGGGTATGAGGCAAGTAAACTAGAAGTGTGACAAATTATTCACTCCTTTTTTTGAGTCACCTGAGTCAACATCCGGGGGACAGTCCCACCAGTACTCAGGAACACAGACAGTTTTCTTCAACCTGCCGTAGACTTCAGCAGGGAGGGGCTGCTGCACAGGGGAGGTAGTTGGGAGGAAGGGCTTCCATACTGGGCTCCCCAAATCAGACACACATGGTTCTGCAGCCCAGCCCTGTCCGTAAAGAGACAAGTGTCTGCAAGTGAGTTCTTCGCAGCTGGGAGCCTCAGTTCCCCCGCTTGTGAGAGGGCGTGTAATGATGATGAGACTGAACATCTGCACAGAGGGGTGCAGACGTTAATGCAGCTGGTTAACCATGGAAAGCCCAGAGCTCGGCCCGCAGCAGCCATGAATTGAACAGTGGGGCTACTAAGAGTGTGACTGGGGCAGTTAACGGGATTCGCCTTCCACTTTTCAGGAGATTATTCTGAAGAGAGCGGCTGACATCGCAGAGGCCCTGTACAGTGTGCCCCGCAACCACAGCCAGCTCCCGGCCCTCACTAACACCTCGGTGCACGCGGGCATGATGGGCGTGAATTCCTTCAGTGGTCAGCTGGCTGTGAACGTCTCCGAGGCATCGCAGGCCACCAATCAGGGTCAGAAGCCTGTTCCCTCCCTCCCCACTCCCCTGTCCCTTCCCAACCTCAGGCTACCCCTCTCCACCCATTATTTGGCCCCAAACAATTTTTATTTAAAATTGTTTCCCCAGCAGGGGGGATTGCCAGTTTGTGTGCATCACATAGTGCCACTGTAGCATTTTGGTGCTAGCTGTTCTTTGTGGCTGTGGTAGAGGGGGCTAGAAAGATGGGAGTGTGGACCCCTCTCTCTGCTGAGCTTCTCACCATAAACTAGGAGTGACAGGTGCCAGAGAGGGCTGGAACGAAAGTTCCGAGGGGACAAAGCCCATCATCCTCGCCCAGGGAACAAGAACCTGCTGGCTTCAGGGTACAGCTCATAGGTAGGGATTTATTTCTGCTCCAAAATGGTAATTTATAGGCCCTGCATTGCCACTCTTCACGGCCCTGCTAAGTATTTATGATCTCCAAAGAAGCAAGCCTTGCGCTTGCTTCCCATTTTAATCACAGAGTGGGTGCCACCAGCCAATGCCCGTCCATCACCTGACCCCTGCCCTCCTGAGCACTGTGAGGGCCTGGAAACAGCCCTTCCCTGCCCGTCTTTTTAGGGTGCCCCCCACCAGGACACCACCCTGACCCCTGGTTTTGTCCCCACGCCTCAGGTTTCACCCGCAACTCAAGCAGCGTCTCACCCCACGGGTACGTGCCGAGCACCACCCCGCAGCAGACCAACTATAACTCCGTCACCACGAGCATGAATGGATACGGCACGGCCGCCATGTCCAATTTGGGCGGCTCCCCAACCTTCCTCAACGGCTCAGCCGCCAACTCGCCCTACGCCAGTAAGTAGCCGGTGTCCCGCCTTCTCGTGTGTCTTCACACACAGGCCCTCCGCCTCCTGCCCAGCGCCCCCGCCTGCTCTCCCTTTAGGAACACGATTCCTTTGTTGTTGTTTTTAATGTTTTAAATTGGGAATTATTCCCCTTTGGGTTTGATAGGTACTTAAGGGAGAAAAAAAAAAAAAAAAACCGCCATTGAAAAAGGATACTTTATTTTTTTCCAAAAACCTGGCACAGTAAACATACATACACACACACACATGGAATGTTCTTTGTTAAGGAAGTTTAGCTTAAAAAATTCTTTGGTACCATAATTAGATTGTAAAGACATATGACATCTTACATGTAAAGATGCCAATTCTGTGAGGCATGGATAACCAGGTTCATCTTGGACCCTGCGGGCAACTCTTCTAGTGTGTAAGATGTAGCCAGATTCTTAAGACTCTTACACAGTGATAGAAGGTGTGTTGTTGAAGAATATGCATGATTTTTTTTATTTCATAGAAAGAGTTGGCTAAAAATACTGAAAGTCATGCTGTTTCTAATAGAGGAAATGTGGAGAGGGCTAATCCTTGGAAAGAGAAAAGCTCAGTCTTGGCCTTTGAAAAAAGTTATTTCTGAAAGCTATTCGTAGGACCTTTCATTTTCTGGGTGAGTTTATGCGTAGTGTGCTGAACTTCTATATTTCAACTTTGTTTCAAAACAGCAGGTTGTTGAACATTTAAAAAAAAACCCGCCCCCCCTCCCCCAATAATTGCTTCCGTTACATCTGTCTGCGCAAGAGTTGGCTTTTGGGGCCAGTTCCACCTAGATTTTGATTTATGGGAAGATTGTTCCTCATAGATCCATCATTTCACTGGGCTCCCATCTATTCAATCAGAAAATGTTTCCATCACAACCTGAAAATTAAAAGGTGGCATTCTTAATTAAATCAATAAACTAATTGCTATATGCTAGCAATTCAATTTCAGGGTGCTCACAGCTCTGCCTGCCCCAGCTCGCGCAGACCGGGGCAACTTAGGGCTGAGATTGCCTCTGTCAGCCTGTGAAACTTCGAACGTTTAATTTCCATTAATTGATTTCCTCCGTGCTAGCAAATATAGTATTAAATTCTCAAATAAGCTCTCAGATGGGACAGTTTCATCTGCATAAATGCAAATAAAACAATAAACACAAAGCCCGGCTGATTTGAAGTTTTTGCCTCCCATAATATTTAATTATTCATAAACCACTCATGTTGAAAAATCCCTCACAGAATAAAACTAAGACATTCCAGTGGTGAACACACTTTCTGCTGCGGCTGATAACTAATAACGCTGTAACAAATGGAACTGCTCCCCTATATTTCACCCCTTCCTCTGTTTGCCGCCCCACCTCTAAATACACATCATGATTGCATTTGCCAACGAGATTAATTGCCTTCCTCTGTGAACCAGCAGGATTTCAAGTCAACGAATATTTAAAAATCAAACCTCCAATGCAGGAGGTTTGCAATTTAAATGCGTATTATTATTGAGCATATTTTCACATTCACAAATCCTACTGAGATTATAAAAAGGCTGGCTTCATTAAAAGTACAGTTTAGAAAGGTTTTGGGAACCCAGGGGATGGTGGATGGCGGCCCTGTTGGGCTCAGATCTTGTGCTGCCGAGAACTGCTCAAAAGGGGTCACCTCCCCCGATGGCAGGTGCCACTTGGGGTTGATTAGATAGTTAAGGAAGTGGGAAACTAAAGTCAACAGGCCTACAGTGAGGTCACCTAAATAGCCTCTGGGACTCTGGTGGGCTCATGGGGGGGGGGGGGCGTTTCCCCGGCTCCTTTTCCCCTGCGGGGTGGTGTGATGGAAAGAGCTCTGAGTTGGGGCTTGGTTCCTGGCCTCCCCATTCGGGCTGCAGCCCTTGGGCAGCCCCTCAACTGCTTCCTGAGTTCATTTGCTCGGGGGTAAAGGCTGTAATGGGCCCCAACTTAAGCTTGTTGGGCCAATGACATGAAGAAAAAGATGGGAAGATTCTTGTGTATGATCAAGCAACAGATAATGTTTATAATGTAATGTGGAAAGTAATACAGTAGAAGGACGTACCTAGAATTTGAATTAAGTTCCTAGGAATCACTGGACAGCATTCACACCGTTCCCACAGGAGGTGACGGAGCTAGAAGGTGAGTGGGTGAAAATACCGGTCTGGAGTATAGAGGACTTCGTGTAGGCAGCACCTCTGTCTCCTAGAGTGATCAAGAGAGTATTAGCAATTAGCAAAAGATGAAAAGCCAGGCCGAGTGGTAGAGGAGATGCCTCTCCCAAACTTTTTCATATCCCCAGGCACCCAGGTAGTCTATCTCTGTGACTTGCCAGTTAGCTCTGTCCCGTCACTGATCAGCCACACCACCTCTACCACCAGACCAGGAGTATTTACATAAGGCTCCTATCCGACTGCTTATTAATTCACAAGCTCCATGGGGGCTGTAAGGAATGTGACTTGTAGGCCTGCACTGGCCACAAATGTGGCATGTGCCCATCTATTTAATCGTTGGGCCTCCTACCCACCTATCTGTGTTGTGGAGCATTAAGGCACAATCAAGTCCTGCAGAACTCACCACCTCACAGGGAGAAAGGGACACACACGGCCAGCTGCTGGCGCCTTCCGCTGGAATCCTGGTGTTGCCTCTAGGCACCCTGCTCCCTCGCGCCTCTCCCCCTCGCGGCAGGAGTCTCAGGCTGGCCGCCTCCAACCTCACGCTGCTTCGCTAGAACCACAGGTTAGGTCCCGCCTGGAATGCTTTCCCCGAAGCTCCTCGGTGACACTGCTTTAGGTTTCCCTTTTGCTTCCGGCCTGGGGCACCGCCCTGGCTCGCACGCCCAGCCTATAGGACAGCCATGGTAAACACGGAGAAGACCGCCACCAAACCAGGTAGCACGTGCCAAGTCCCAAGCGGAGAGTGGGCAGGCTGCTGGGGCGCCGGCTGAGCCACGGGCGCGGGAGGCCGGGCAGGTGCTGACACTCACTCTCCCGTTGCTCCTCCAGTCGTGCCGTCCAGCCCCACCATGGCCGCCGCCACAAGCCTCCCCTCCAACTGCAGCAGCTCCTCTGGCATCTTCTCCTTCTCACCAGCCAACATGGTCTCCGCCGTGAAACAGAAGAGTGCGTTCGCGCCAGTCGTCAGACCCCAGACCTCGCCGCCTCCCACCTGCACCAGCACCAATGGGAACAGCCTGCAAGGTGAGCCCTGCGCACCAGTTGGGCCTGACACCGACCTGCCCGTCTCTCTGCCCCCCCTGTGCTCTTCGGTGCTCCCTGGCGCTGGCCCCTGGCCCCGCCCCGCCCTCCGCTGCTGGTGCGGACTGAGCAGGCCTCTTTCCAGCTTCAGCAGTTTTGCTCAGACCCGAGATTTGCTTGCAAATACTGTTTCCGCTTACTAATGCCATGGTTTCTCTTCTCTCCTCTCTCATTCCCTGTGGTCGCCGTAATCAGACCAGTCTTTTGTGGACTCTAGCAAGTTCTCCACTGCAGG
Organism: Noctilio leporinus; assembly: GCA_004026585.1. Lineage (NCBI taxonomy): Eukaryota > Metazoa > Chordata > Mammalia > Chiroptera > Noctilionidae > Noctilio > Noctilio leporinus. The sequence goes on from PVIW01000078.1 coordinate 370,440, forward strand.
GTCTCTCCCGGGACTGGCCTTCTCCTGAAGTAGGTCACTCAGCCCTCCCTTCCTGTTGGCTGTGTCCGAGTGAACGTGAGTGCGGCTGATACTGGGGAGGGGCTGAGCCACGGCCTGGTCAGGGCCCTGACACGAGGGCATCACGGACAAAAGGCCCGAGACGCACTGCTGTCCACCAGAACCCCTGAAACTAGCGTATTCAGGTCCATATGAAAATCGCTCACTCTCTTCCCATTCCTGCAGTATAGAAAACCACAGTCACCGAGGGTTGAAGTGACCTTTTCGTTCACTGAGAAAAAAATCCCCACTTTGAAAATGGGTCCACCATTTCTATGTTTTTCTTATGTGCTGGCATTGTGTCGTGGTGTTGACCCGCACGATCTCGTTCATCCTCCTCCAGCAGGGCTGTGTGATAGGTACTCACAGCCCATACTTCATAGATGAGAAATGGAAAGTGTAGGGAGGCAATCAAAGTGCATGACTTCCAACAGCTGGTATGGCAGAGCTGGTTGGAAACTCAGGTTCAAAAATTCATCTCATCTTTCCATCTCCCAAGCACTTTATTACTCGGGAAGGGAAAAAAGGATGGGTCCAGGATTCCTAACACAGCTGACAGGGAAATAAGATGAATAGAATAATCTGCTACCATTTATTGAGCCCTGAAGAGGAAACTGTGCTGAAGACTGAGAACGTTTTACCTTCATCCCGAATGACTATCATAATCGTTGTGCTGATGGTAACACTGACGCGTACAGGCCCCGCCAGTAAATGGAGGGGAGGGATGCGAACCCAGCAGGGTCTGTGCCCCTCACCTGTGCGCGCACAGCTCTCCGTGTGCCAGCCGTCAGTGGCTGGGACGCCCACCTTCACTAATGGAGGTCGGCAGGCCCGTTTGGGACTTCCCAGCCCTGTTTCTTACGCATAAGTATATGTATATGTATTGAAGCTCATATACACACATATTCTGTGCTGGACATTTTATGTTGCTGTAACCTTGTATTGATTCTCCTGACAACCCTGTCAGTTCAACACAATCTCCATTATAGAGATGCGGAAATTAAGGCCCCATTTGCTCAAGGTCACAGAGCTGGTACTGATGGAGCCAAAATTGGACCCAAAGCCTGTGACTCCAGAACCTGCGCTTCTGATCACTCTGCCTTTCTGACTCTAGAAGGGCCCAGCTGATGTCTATGCCAGCGAAGCCTGCCGCCCCCACCCCCAATCCAGCGTATGAGGTCGGGCCTGAAAGTATCGGGCACGCAACTGTTTTAATTATATTGACACTGGCTGGATACTTCTGGGACAGACCTCACACACTAGCCAAGCCACCTTCTTGGAGGGAAGAGGAAGATAACCTGCCCCTGGACCCACATCTCATATTCACATTAGGAAATGGCCACTTCTACAAAGGGGCCTCACCCATTTATGCAAGATTGACTCTTTTTAGCTAGAAATAGTGCTTTGTCACCTTTTGTATACCTCTAGCGGGCAAACTAGGGCTCTAACCCTTAAGTGAATATAATGATAAAACATGGGAAGCAGCAATCTGCTGTATTTGAGCTGCCAGTCCTACCTTTGTTGAACACAGATGGGACCTCAGGAGCAAGGCGTGGTGGGGACCGTAACCCGCACCTGAGAGGGGTGCTGGAGAAGCCATGGCCCTGGCCTGTGTGGCTCGTTGATTGGGGCGTCATCCGGCAGCTGAAAGGCGGTGTGATCGATCCCTGGTCAGGGCACGTACCTGGGTTGCAGGTTCTCCCCTGGTCCCAGCGTGAGCATGCGTGGTCCCCGTCTGGGTGTGTATGGGAGGCAACCAATCGGTGTCTCTCTTGGTGCCTCTTTTTCTCAATGTTTCTTTCTCCTTTCCTCTTTCCCTTCCTCTCTCTCTCTAAAAGCAAAGGAAAAAAAGTCCTTGCATGAGGATAAAAGAGTTCTTTCGATGGGTCTGGGAAGGTCAGCAGTCATATCACTGGCTAATCATGTCTGAAGTGAGCAGCTGGCCCAGGAGGGAGAAAGAAGGGTCAGAAAATAGGGATTCGGCCCAGATTTTAGACCCTCCTGGGTTAGGGAACATCAGGTTGTGGAGTGTGTGTGTGTGTGTGTGTGTTAGTAATGGCTTCAAGGCAGGGAGATGTTTGATGTGTGTGCAGAGTGTATACACCTGTCACCCCCCCAGGGCATTTCTAACCCGAGTGTGCACAGATGCCCAAAGTACTGAGACTGTCGCCCCTTTGATTACCAGCCGTGTCACTGCCCATGTCTACCACCAGCTGCAGAGCGCGGAGGGTCTGAGCGCTCACCCCAGAACACACAGTCCAGACTGGTCACAGACTACGCTCCCCTTTCCTTCTGATTGAGCATGTGTCCCAGAGATTCTTTCCGGTGGTTTGTTTTCCTAACACTGTCATGGACCAAATGTCCTTTAAAGTCATAAGCTCCATTCTTCACATATATAATTCATAGTTTCTACTATGATACCAACTGGTTTTCTCTCCCAGATGGGTAAGATGGGTACCACTTTTGATAAGGTGCCTTAGGTCTTGAGAAGTGTCTTCTTAATCTCAGCACTTCTGGAGTCTTCCAAGATATTGTTAAAAAACCCCTAAAATGTGTGTTCAAACAAATGTAGATACTGATACTTACTGAATTACTGGTACTTACTGAATTACTATCTTGGAGCTCCACAATGTACCTGAGTTGACAAAAGGTTCTGAGACCTCCTACAGTTAAATAGAACAATTATCCCATTTATTCTTCTAAACTTCTTTGCCCACAGAACCCTCCTTCCAAATGTTAAGACCAATGAATACCCACAAAAATTCTTTAGAAAGTGCAGCTGTGTTTTGGACTTAAAGAGAAAATGCAGAGAAATCTTCCATTCTTTTCCAGATTAAGTCATTGATAAATCCTGATTCTAGACTCCCCAAGTGAGTCTGTTCTCACAGGTCAGACTGGAGTCACCTAGCAAAATCACTACCATAGAGACATCCCCCTTCTTCTGAAGCCGAGGCTCCCTAGGGCAAGGATTCTCTGCAATTTCAGGCCTCAGAGGACCTCATTTATCAAGAGAGAGGCAGGCCCAAGAAGGCTGTCACCATGCCACTGGACCCTCCCCCAATGTAATAATTTTAAGCTCTAACCGTGCCTGTGGCAGTCCGTGCAGAGAAGAATGCACAACAGAAGGCCAGAGTACCCATGTACTGATTTTTTCCTTTCCCCACTCTGTTGAGCCTCACACTGGCTCAACAGAGCCCCACCAGACCGGATTATCATGCCATCCAGGAGTGAGTATCGCAGAATTATGTTTTTCTTGATGCACATGTTTAATTTGTATAAGATCTTCCCTTATTTTGTTCCTGGTTAGCTCACAATTCTTATTCATAGCATGGCTTGAGGAAGGTCACATTCCACCTTGTTGCTCCAAAGCCCCTATCTCTGTAAAACTTTCCATTTTTATCTTATTCTTACCAAAACAGAGAAACTGTACTGAAAAAAGCACTTTCTTTTTTAGAAAAATATTTTATTGGTTATGCTATTATAGTTGTCCCAGATTTCCCCTTTGCCTCCTTCTACCCAGGCTGACCCTCACTCGCTGAGTCCACTCCAGCGCTGTTGTCCATGTCCGTGGGTCACACATGCATGTCCTTTAACTAGTCCCTTCCCCTTCTTTCAACCAGTCCTTACCTCCCCCTGCCCTTCTGATAGCTGTTAGTCTGTTCCATGTTTCTATACTTCTGATCCTACTTTTGCTGTTTATTTTGTTCATTACATTCCAGTTTTAAGATCATACAGTATTTGTCTTCCACCAACTGGCTTATTTCACTTAGCACAATAGTTTTCAGTTCCACCCATGCTGTCTCAAAAGGTAAGAATTCCTTCTTTTTTCTGATATGTAGTATTCCATCGTGTAAGTGTACCACAGATTTTCCAAAATCTTGGCTAAATAACACGGCTATGAAGATAGAGGTGCATGTGTTCTTTTGAATTGGTGATGAGGGATTCTTAGGGTATAATCCCAGCAGTGGACTCGTTGGGTCATAATGCAGTTCCTTTTTAAATTTTTTGTGGAGCCTCCATACTGTTTTCCACAGTGGCTGCACCAGTCTGCGTTCCCACCAACAGTGCTCAAGGGTTCCCTTTTCTCCATATCCTCACCAACACTTGTTTTTTGATTTATTGATAGCCATTTTGCAGGTGTGAGGTGACTATCTCATTGTGGTTTTAATTTGCATCTCTCTGATGGCTAGTGAAGTTGAACATTTTTTTCATGTCTATGGACCATCTGTATGTCCTTGTTGAAAAAGTATCTATTCACATCCCTTGCTCATTTTTTAATTGGATTGTCTATCTTCCTGGTATCAAGTCATGTAAGTTCTTTGCGTATTTTGGAAATGATACCTTTGATGTATTGTTGGCAAATATGTTCTCCCAAACAGTTGGATCACTTTTCATTTTGATGCTGGTTTCTTTATGAGAAAGCCTTTTAATTTGATGTCGTCTCACTTATTTTTCCCTTTATTAACATTTTCTTAGGAGATATGTTGGCAAAAATATTTCTACACAAGATAATCTGAAATTTTACTACCTGTTTTCCTCTAGGATTTTTATGGTATCACAACTTATATTTAAGTCTTTTATTTATTTTGAATTTATGCTGGTGTATGGGGTAAGTTGGTGGCATAGGTTTTCTGTTTTGTTTTTTGTTTTGCATATACCTGTCCAGTTCTCCCAATGCCATTTATTGAAAAGGCTGTCTTTACTCCATTGTATGTTCTTTCCTGCTTCATCAAAGATTAATTGACCATAAAAATGTTGGTTCGTTTCTGGGCCCTCTATTACGTGTTATCGATCCATGTCTGTTCTTATGCCAGTACCAGACTGTTTTGATTACAGTGGCTTAATAGTATAGTTTGATATCAGATATTGTGAAGCCTCCAACTTTGTTCTTTTTTCTCAAGATTGCTGAGACTCTTTGGGATATTTTTGGTTCCATATAAATTTTTGGAATATTTATTGTAGTCTATGAAAATGCCATTGGTATTTTAACAGAAGTTGCTTTGAATCTATAGGTTGCTTTGGGTAATATGGATATTTTAATGATGTTAATCCTTCTAATTCTTGAACATGGTACATGCTTCCACTTACTTTGAGTCGTCTTCAACAACTTTTTCCAGTGCCCTATAGTTTTCTGAGTCTTTTACCTCCTTGGTTAAATTTATTTTCTCCCAATAGTAAATGGTTTTGTTTTCTTAGTTTCTCTTTCTGATAGTTCATTATTGGGGTATAAAAATGTCATAAATTTCAGAGTATTGACTTCATATTCTGCTACTTGAAAAAAGCACTGCCTTTCAAACCAATCATCTCTGAGCTTGTCACAGGACAAGGTCACCCACCTGCCAGGAATGATGGCGGTCACCTCGGTCTTGTGACAACTTGGCACATGTGGCTTTTTGAGTGTCATGTCCACATAGAAATTTTCATGGACCTTGCTTGGGCAAGTCAGTGTGTCAGCTTCACAGCTTCAGACACTCATCCCTCTCACCCACATAAGTAATTCTGAGGATTGCTGCACAGATACAAGAAAAACGGCTCCCCATGGCTCTGAGAGCTTCCCTGTCATCTGCAGTGCGGTCTGTTTACGAAAAGGCCTTTTTAGAGGTGTCTAAGTCAGAGGCCACGAACAATGATCTTTTCCCCAGATCTACTCAGCTGTAAGGGTTCTGCACCTGGACTTTAGGAAGTCACAAGTGAGATTTAGGAAGCTGTAACCCCCTAATGTAACATGCAAAATTCTGAGTGTAGGTACACATGGGCCCTTCTTCTGGAGAAAGACCCGTGCCTTTCGTTAGCCTCTCGGAGAAGATGCAGGCCCACGGCGCGAAGGTGGGCAAGTGTGGGCAGACCAGAGTCCCCCTTGCAGATGCTCAGCTATGTTTGTTTACATGTAAAGTTAAAGAAGTAAATAGCTCAGTTTATAAACGTTGGCAAATGATTACATCTTTACCTTCTCGAAATAGTTCAGATCCAGTGGCTCCAAGCTTTCTGGCACAGCAACTGTGGCCTTGGCAGAGTCACCACGGGGCACTTCGTCCCAGCCCGGGCTCTCAGGGCGCTGGGTTGGCCACCTGTGTTCCAGATTAGGAAGGGTGGTTAGCTGTGGACTCGCATGTGGAGTAGCATGTCAGTTAGCTTTGCTTTTCGACTCCTGATGCAGCCCTAGGGGAGGCATCATCTGATTAATCTAACCTTATGCCAAGTACCAAAATACTGCTTAGATTTTTTTTTTTAAATTCTGGACATTCCATGGGATGTCTTCAGGCTTCGACTGATAATGTTGGCCAAACCCACTGACCAGATGAGTGGGGTGTTTGTCAGTTTCCTACTTTGCTTCGCGTCACGTTGACACCACCGGATGACCTGGCTGTAGTGGGGATCGGCCTTGAATACTAGGCACGCGGGGCATCTGGATGGAAGGCGAGACTTGCTGCTGCTTCTATGGGCTTAGAAAGGCCTGCCATGGCTAAGGATGCCTGGACCCCCCCAACCTGAAGGGAAAGATCAGCAGGCAGGAGGTGGAGGGGTGCTGAGCTTGTACAGGGCCAGCCCCTTCCCCTCCCACTGACCTTTGCATCTACAGGCATCCTGAGTTCTCCAGTTAAGGCTCGGGCTGAAATACCAAGCTCCCCGTTTCAATCACATTGAGGGCTCATTTGAATCTTATGGGGACTAAATTTCCAACTGATCCCAAGTCTTTGGGGGTTTAAGTTGGTCTGCGTTTGGCAGGAGATACTTCCTGTTTCTAAGAAAAATGGCTTTTGAGGGCTTAAGAAACAGGCTCCAGGAGCTTTTGGACTGCAAAGCGGCTCTTGCAAAACAACATTTGGATGATTTACGTGTAAATGAATCAGAAACATGTGGATTAAATTTCCTTGTGAATACAGATGGGTTTAAAAATTAACGGAAAAAGTGGCAAAATATTTTTTTTAATTGAGTCAAAAATGTCGGGGGAGGGGCTGCACAGGGGTGGGGAGTGAGGCGGGGGGCGGGGGCACAGGGCTGAGTGCCTCCCCTGCCCCCTCAACCCCCCCCGCCCCGTGTTTGCTGCATGATTTTTGTGAATTGGGGTTCAATTTTTTTTAATGGCATATTCCTCTGGACATGAGATTTGGGAATGAAGAAGGCCACTTCCTAGATGCGGTCATCACTGACAAGAACGTTAGTTAAGTTTAGCCCTGCCAGCAGAAAGAAAGCGACAACCTGCTCTTCCTGACAGCACACACAGCCTCCGGCGCTGGGAGCCAAAGGTGGCTGCGGGTTACCTCTCCCGTAAACATCTTTCTCATCTCCGCTGGCCTCGAAGTTGCCATTCTGTTCTAATTGTCTCTTAGATATCCCCTTGGTCCTCGTATCCATCCTGGGAAGTGTGCCGCGTAGCACAGTACCTATTTGATAGCAAAGGACACAGCCAAGAGAAGTTAAACAAGGAACGCAAGGCCATGCAGCTAGGCTGGTGGCAGGACAGGTTAGAAACAGAACTGTAACTGCTAACCTGTTAAGTCTTCCCTGTGAGCTGAAGCCCTCGCATATGAAATTCTACTTTAGCTCTTCAACAACCCTAGCACTATCACAGCATTTGCAAATGCTGATTAACTGCATTTTCTCACAGAGGACACAGGCTTAGGAGAGAATAAACTACAGCGGGGGACACCCTGCCAGCCAGAGCTGGACCGCCTGTCTCTCCACTTCCATGCTCTTCGGTCCTTCTTGCGACTTCCTAGCTCAGAACCCTTGGAGAAATTTTTGATTACCCAAACAGCCTTCCCTCTTCCCAGAATCTCATCCCAGCTTTCCTAGGCTACAACTTTCTAGGGTCTAGAAGCCTAAGTGAAGCAGGAGTACAGGAGACATTCATGCCAACCTGCCTCCTCCTCCTCCTCTGTACTTTGTCCCAACTTCTGGGCCTGTGAACAAAGCCTGTGCCAGTGGCTACTCCTGGCTGAGCTCTGGGGGGAAGTCCCAGACACACCGGTGGTATTCTGTAAGAAGTGCTAGCAGTTGGGATGGACCAGTTTTTCTTTTATATTTTAGAAGTGAAGGAGAGAAGGGGAAAAAAGTCACAAAGGTTTGGGGCTATGACTTTCCCGTTATGTTTTCAAATTGAAATCAGATTTGGGGGGATGCTTAGAATCTCCAGTTCCGGTAAAGACACACACTGGCTGGTAGGTGATTGTTCTTAATGAAGTACATGTATATTTTATGCAAAAAGTCATTCTAGAGAAGAGGAGAGCACATTTGGGGCTCCATAGTGGTGTGTGGGTGTTTTCTGTCTTTTCATTTTTTCTCAGTGAGAATTTGTGGAGGCAAAAACCATTGACTTTCGTCTTCTCTTTCCACAGCGATATCTGGCATGATTGTTCCTCCCATGTGAAAGAATTGCCTTGAAGAATTTTATTAATGGAGAGGTTTGATTCTGCTACAGAGAGAGTAATCTGATACAAGTCCCAGAGTGGAACTTTTAACTCAGGCCTTTTTAAGAGGAATCACAATTACTGCAGATTTTTAAACAATATCACCAACCCTGCAAATACTGAAATTGGAAGGGATCTGTGTATGCAGGGTGCTGGGGAAAGCTGTACCTCCCAGATGTTTGGGGGATATATTTATTCTGTGTTGATAAAAGCAAATCACTTTCTTTCTTTCTTTTTTCTTTTTTTCAGCTTAATTCTGCAGTCATTTGTCTTTTATAAAACCATTAAGCTGTATACACGGGACACTATAAATAAGACCCCATGTTTTAATTTATGATGTTTTTAAAGCTGTGTAAAAGGAGAATGAAGTGGTGATATTTACAAAAATTAGAAAAAAAAAAGAAAAAAGGATTAAAAAAAAAGCTTGTATGGGACAGAATAGGAATGCCAGTTAGATTTTTTAGAAAAATGAGAGTTGGCTTTTGCGCCTTAAAGCCTATCAAATGGTAGTTAGCGCAGACAGTACATTTTCAGTATCTAACTTAACATGCCGCCCCTTAGCAGTGCAAGCTTATTCATCTCTTTCGTATTGTTGTCTTAAGTAACTGTGTAAATAAATGCAGCCTGCAAAGTTCAAAAGTGATGCTAAGTGATCCCATTTTCCCCTTCTACTCCAAAATCCAGTGCCTCTAGACAGATTGTTAAAACTGCATATTTAAACCTGATACCATTCTCATTTTTAATGATGTCAACTTCTGAGGCTGATGGCCTCTGCAGAGCTTGGTGGCACACATAGTGTGAGAATCTCCTTCGAATCTTCATGGAACAGGGTCCAGGCACAGAATTCCACAGTAAGCCCTCCAGTTATCAAGCCAAAACTCCTCTCACACTGCGGCCACCAACGAGGTAAAAGTTTACTCATTCTTAATGCTGACTTCACACAGATCCTCCCAAAGCTGACAAAAGCAAGCTGGAGAGCAAGCTAGGGCTTCTCTTACATTTGTAACATAATAGATCCAAAGGATAGGTGAAGTGCTTTGGAATCAAGAGTAAAACAAAGTGGGAGAAAAGAAAGCAAGGTTTGAGACCTCCAGAACATAGTTTTCTGTTCTATGAAAATTTTTGCTCTCATTATCTGGAAAGTGTTCTTAAAAGTAAGAATGAATAGCAAAGATGCAGCAAAGCTATGAGGATGCATTTGCCTGATATTTTTCTTTGCTGTTGTGTTTTTGTACGTAGCTATAAATACTGTAGATTGTTTTTGTGATTTTTTTTTTTTTGCCAAAGTTGTCGTTCTATTTATACATTTTAATGTCTTAAGACAGTTTTTCAATATCACAAAAAGACTTTACGGCATATTTTGCAAAGGAAAAACAAAGCTCACTACTATGTTTCGCTTGCACATACTTGCAAATTTAATTAAAAGGCTTTCTGTTTTAAAAAGGATTTTGTAAAATATCCATATAAATAATGTATTTATCTTTGGAATTTGTACATTGCTTTCCCCTTCTTCCTTTTCCTTCCACCTTCAACTTATTTTATTGTGTATGTTTGCTCCGTGAAAAGTGCGTATTTGTTTGGTCACCTGTTGTATTAGCTGTTTCAATGTGATTTTTAAACATTTCATTTATAGTTATTTTTAGTATTGTTTTAAACCATGCTTCAATTTTTTTAAAATTTCCACCCAAAAGCCATTGTCTATTTTTGTATTATTTGTAAGTTAAGAAGTTTTTTCCAATATATGGCAAAAAAAAAATAGTAGCATATTATTCTTGTAGCATTTAGTTCTGTAGATTAAAAACATGTATCCTTTGCTTTGGAAGCTTACAAAAAAAAAAAAACCTTAATGCTGTTTTACTCTATTAATATGCATGGAATCTCTCCCTCTGGAGTGACGCATTTTGTGCATTAAATTCAGGGGAGAAACTTCATAGAAATCAATGAACATTCTTTCTTAAGTCTGCTTGTATATTTCCTGTCTTTCACATAAATATAAACCAGCAGATTGGATGCCTTAACAATGCAAATCATATTCATTTCACCTGTACATTGTAACTGTGCACCAGAACTGTCAGTCATCACTAACATTGTAAAAAAACAAAAACAAACAAAAAAAACAAAAAACAAGAAAAAACAAACAAAAAAACAAAGAAATCGAAAAGCACAAAAGAACTGTTTTGTTACCTTAAGACAATGTAACTTTTTCTAGTAGACAAGAAATTTACAACAATGCTGCAACTGTGCATGCCCCCATATGGATTTTGCAATGGTTTTCACTAGACTGTCAGAGTGCGATTTTTATGGGTTGGGATGGGTGGGGGAGGGGAGTTGCGGGAGGGGAAGGGAGGGAAGCTGATTTTTCATGGTGAGAAATAATAATGATGATGAATAATAATAAAATAAACTGGAAAATGTAAGCAAGGTGGACGCATTGCTTCTCGGTACTCTGAAAGGCCGTCTGAATTTGTGCGGCAAGCGCTGGCCTGGAGATGTGTACAATTTAAAGCCATATTTTGTCTGGTGAGCCCCTTAGCTGTTTGTGAAGGAATGGTCAGCTGGCGAGGCGTCCAGCTCAGACCCTGACAACAAACGCCACCCGTCTGTCAGCCATGTGCAGTGGTTAGAACTTTTCTTGAAAGTCCAAAGACCCTTTAAAATATATTAATTTGTGTTTTGTTGCCTCTATTGATATTGATTAGATGAAAAGACAGTGCTGTTCCTCTGACCCTCTCTTTCTTCTACACAAAACTTTTTCAAGTAAAAGATGTTCCCCTAATTACAGAATATGGCTTTAAGAAGAACATGAAATAGAAAATTAAATTAAGAGCTCAGTTTTGGGGGAAAAAATACAGCTTCTGGATGACTGGATTGCATAACCTGCCCGGCCCTCATATTGTACTAGAATGCAGCTTAACGAAGTCATCTCTAAATCTACTAACCTTTCACCTTCCTATCCAACTTTTTGAATAGACACACACTGTACAGTTCAATTGTTAGAGAACCTAACTACTGTAGAGATTGTTATAATTTTTTCTTTTGCAAAAGTTCAAGCTGTAAAAACTTTTCAACTTTCACAATATTTAATTAAAGTTACTTCCTGTCCGTGATGGCAGCTCCTAGTTGTGTATTCATTTCAATATTTCAGATGAGCCAAAGTCCAACACAACGCAGCAGGTCTGTGCTTGCAACTACTCAGACCCGTGCTGACACCCAGAGAAAAGAAATTAGGGGAGTCCCGGGGCACCCACTTTCTTTGCAAATCCTTGGGGATGAGCTAATCCGGGATGCAAATTGAGCACACGCAGCGTACTGCTGCCCTCTGCTGGCAGCGGCTGGAAGCACATGGGCCCACGCTGGCCCTCGGAGCCGCTGAGCCTCAAGGGTTTTCACCAGCCAAGAGATGGGACCCCCCACGCTCTGACTGAACCATGAGTCCAAGACCTGGCCGTTCTAGACCACCACCCTCCGCACTACACGTCTGAACCACACTCTTCACATACAGCTGCTAATTAATCCCGGTGAGCCTTTTGGTCAATTAATTAGGTGCCCTGTTTCCGAGATGAGGAGACATGTGTGAACCCGGAATCTTCATGGCTACAGTTTTAAATCCCATGCACAGAAGACACTTTCCCTGTTGGCTAGAACCTAATTTATTTGGAGTCGGACATTTCACAAACACTCAACAGGTACATAACCCTGTCTCGCTTTAAGTTCCATCATGATCATATGTCTTCCCAATTGCACGTTCAATGCTGTTTCCTCCTTTGCAGTTGTTGGCCGTGATAAGGTTAATGATGCTTGTAAAATGTCTTGCGAACTCAACAAATAGGTTGTAGACCAACAGAAACTCGATGGTCAGAGCTAATAGGGTGTCTCACAACCACCACTGTGATCGTTTGTGCTGGGCATTGTTAATACACATTTGTTCTGGCATAGAGCCCAATTTGAGATAATGACAGAATAATGAATTACGTTAATAAGTAGAGGAGCTACCATACTTTTCCTAAAAAAGGGATCCTATATTGATTACTTTGGTCATTAAACATACAGTTTTGGAATTCTATATTAGGTGCAAATCCTTATATTAGATGCAGAAGACTTTAAAAAAAAATGAACATGTGTCTGCCCTTAAGACACTCACAATCTCAGATAAGACAAATTACACTCAGATAACAGAATCCTGAGCAGTTAGAGACAGGCCTGCCACAATGCTCCATAGACTGAAATAAACATCCACACCTCTGCATACCAGCTTCTACTTTTCTTAAGGCCTATTTGATGGAAGCATGCATGCATGCATGCATGCATGCATTCAGTCATTCATTCTTTCCCCTCAAAGGTTCACTGTACACCTGGCACCAGGTGAGGCTCAGTGGATCCTTAGTAAGCCCACAGACACTGGTCCTGTCCTCAGGGAGTTGACAGTTGGGGAAAGCAGACATTACACAACCACACAGATATATTCTAATAGGCTAATAATGGCAACGAAGACAGTCTGGAAGTACACCGCAATGGGATCTGATTTAGCCTGAAGAACCAGGGAAGGTTTCCAGAGAAAGTCACACCTGAGCTGAATGGGAAGGATGAGGTCACCTGGTGGGGCGGGCACCTTAGGCAGAGGTAAAGAGCACAGGTGTAAGGATCTGAGCTTTGGACATGGATGTGGTGCATTTGAGAACAGTCAGTCTGTGTGAACGGAGTATACATAAAGGCAAGACGGCACTGCAGAGCTTGGGAAGTTCAATTCCAAATACATACTGAGCACTTACCATGTGTTTGGCACTGTGCTAGATGCTGGGATGCACCAGGCAGACCAGGCAGGACTGCTGCCTCCAGGGTCTACGGCACAGCTGGTACACGCACCGCCTGTATTCGCCCTCTGGGCTGGGGTACCGGGACATGGGCACCCCACACACTCCAGATAGCTGCTCCCACATGGGAGTGGGGCCCAGTGATGCCCAGCTTTGTTTTTCTGAGGATGCCGCATGTATTGATTAGGGTCTGGGTTTTTTGGATTTTTTTTTTTTTCTGGTGTGAAATTTTCATTTTTTAAATGTTGTCATCCAATCCCAAAATAGTGCTATCTAAATACTGCATTGAGCAAACAAAATTCATGAGCTCTCAAATGTTAGTTTGGGACTTCTGGCCCAAACACAAGTTACTAAAGGAGATGTTTACACAGCCTGCTCTGAAGGTCACAGTGATATGTCCTATCCATTGGCGGTTGATCAAGGAATGCCGGGAAGAAGGGCGTGCCTGGGCGGCGTGAACAGGGGCTCTCTGAGCAGATGAAGAAAAGCGGGGCATGGAAGGCCATAGTCAATGCCTTTGGAGCTACCTGAGAAAAAAATTACTAAAACTAGTGGGAAGGAATAGGAATACCACGAGAAAATGGAATAGGTAATCGTGAAAAAAATCCCCTCTGCTCTGAGTTAGTCATGTTAGATGCAAAAGGCACAGATCCGTTTCGTTTTAATCTCCTTTGCCTGGCAGAAAGACTCTCGTGGACTTTTAAGTTGACTGCCAGAGAAGTGAATGCTTTCCAACACACCCTGCTCAGGGCCAGGCCTGCCCTGGAATGCTCCCACTCACTCACATTCTCAAGAATGTTGCTCCTGGAACTATTATCCTCTCCCCCCAACCTCATCAATTCCTCCTTCCTCAATATTACTTTCTGATGAGTGTACACATGGTAGCTTCTAAAAGAAATCTATTTTGACCTCACTTTGCTTTCGATCTGCCCATTCTTTCTGCTCCTTTGTATAGCAAGTCCCCTCTAAAGAGTTGTGTGTGTCTTGCTATCTCCTTTATTTGTTCTGTTATCCATATTCCAACAGATGTTTACTGTAGTGAGTATAGCAGTGAGTTGGCAACATTGCAAATAAGGGGTCGAACGTACGTTTAAAAGTTTTATCCTGGTAGCTATGTAGAGGGTGAACTGGAGAGAGGCAGAGGGGACATGGGGGACAATGAGGTGACCACTGCAACGGTCCAGACAAGGAATGAACAGGCAGCTTAGCAGAGGACAATGGAAAGGAGGAGATCGGGTGGGATCAGGAGTCAACATTGTGATTCTAGTCAACCACACTGCATGACACAGTTCAGAGGTGCGGAGGGACCAGGTCTTAAATGTCCTCAACACAAAATGAAACGAGGATCACGTGACCTGGCAGAGGTGTTAGCTGATGCTACAGTGGCCACTGCGTTACAACATGTAAACTCACATGTCATACACCTTCAAACTTACACAGTGGTACGTGCCAATTATGTCCCAACTTTGAAAAGCTATCTGGGGGACAGAACCCCCAGGATTTGGTGACTGATACAACGTGGGGATTGAGGGAGAGCGAAGAAGATAAGCTAAAACTCCGTTTTCTGACTGGGGCCACTGCTATGGGAGAATGGTTGATTTTCCAGGGCTGTTTCTCTGCTATGAAGCTATGAAACTCTGAAGCTACAAGGCTACGGGACTCAATGGTGCAGTCCAGTCTCTTCCTACTGTTCCCTTTGCTTTCCGTCCCTCTCAAAGGCTTCTATATTTACACAAGGAATGAAGTTCAGTTTCCGGAACTGGAAATATTTTGTTAATTTTTTTGTTTTAACTTAAGCATCAAGCAGTTTTATCTGTTCTCTCTGGAGAGTTGTGCTACAGTGGGACTGATTTTTATCTACTTAGCATACTTTTTTTCCCACTGATTGTACAACCCCCACATTCTATATTAGGAACGCACGTTCTGAGCCCCGAGCCTTCGGAACCGCTGGCCTGAGAGCCGGCTTTCAGCAGGAAATACCATGCATGGGGAGTTAAGCTTCGCGGAGGGTATGCCGCTCCGGGAGGGGCTGACAAAATGTCATCAGAAAAGAGGGCGTCCTGTGGAAGTCCATTGTTTCAGTAACGTAGATTTGGGGGCATTCTGCCAGGGCAGGCGTGGTCACGAAGTGAGGGTGTGAGGAGGGATGGAGCCTGGCAACTGCATGGTCTCCTCTAACATTTGTTTATTCAGGATGCTCTTGCTGAGGGCTTCCTTAGTGTTCGGCACTGGGCTAAATGTGTTCAAACCGACCCATTTCCTTCCCTCTCTAGTGCCTGAGGGGGAAACACGCATGAATAAACTGATCACACAAACTAACTGCACCCTGAGATCAATGCTACTGTAACCCCACGTATGCGAGAGCATGTACCTCTGCACCAATTCAAGCTTACTCAACACCCAAACTGGATGCTTTGTTCAAATCCCTAAGAGGCTGTTAAAGAGAATCTAAACATCAAGTCCACAGCAACACCTGTAACAATTCTTTCCCCCACTCTTCTCACTCCGCACCTTACTCAGAGCCTCTGCTCTCAGTCCATCTTGACAAAAAGTCTCTTCTGAGGTTGCATGGTTTTTCTTCTGACCTCCTCCCTTCACCCATCTCTCTTATTGCATTATTTTCAGCCAACTTGTTCAGCAAGAAAATTTTGCAGAGCCGGGGGAAAGGAAGGTATTGGGTTGGCCACATCTGATCGCCCCAGGCAGGTGGTGGGAGAGGAGAGGCCACAAATACTTTGTTAACATCTGACCAGCTGTATTTCGGGGGACAGGACCCAGGAACTAGGAGTTCCTAGAGCAAGATGCACCCACCTGCCTGTGTCTGAGGGAGGACCAGGAGGGGTGGGAGTGCGCACGGAGAGGCTGGGAGTTGGAAGGAGAGGACATTCCAAATGGAGGCAGGGGGTCACCACAGAGTGGATGCCCGCTGCCACTTGGTGTCTCCCACAGAATGCTCCTCCTCCTCAGGTCATCCCGCCTCCCAACATTTCCTTCATCTGTCTATGCAACTGTCCTGGTCATTGTCAGGTTCACCGGTAGCTCTTCAAGCAGAGACAGTACCCGGCCTGGTGGCCCTTCTTCTCTTCACCCTCTTCCTACCTGCCCCATGGGTTTATCGCATGGGATTCTAGAGTCCCCGTCAGCTTCCCTTCAATCCTTTAAAAGAAGTTGCAAAGGTTAGGGATCCCCAGTTCTGCTCTTTAGAATCCAAAGGTAAAATTCCTGCCACAAACTTCATGCTTCAGAAACCACTGCAGCCCAAAGTGTTCAACTGAAAAGGCCAACACTGAGCTCCCAATTTTTTTCCTACACAAACACAGGGTGTTATAGCACACACTCAGGTCCAGGAAAATGCCAATTTGGGTTATTGAACTTAAAGGTGAACCAAGAAGATGCAGGTAAAAATAAATAAGGAGATGGTATTTATGGTAATGGTCACTCCCTTGTTGGAGGCCTTCCTTTCTGTGAGGTGGTAAGTTTATTAACTGGAGAGAAATTTGTTACATTTTCATAACTATCATGTAGCTTGAGTGTATGTATCCCTGGCTGACAATGAAATGCTCATCACCGTTTATAAGGACAGAGGGTCCCTGCTGGACCTTGAAGACATATGGACAAGTAGTTAGTGTATATACATGGAATGTATTAACCCAATCTGCAGTATATATTGAAAATGACTTAAAAAAACCTCAAATTTCCTACTTCTTAGTACTTCATCTATTAAAAAGACACAATATAACTATCTTAAAAGGTATCTATAGGAAGATAATAAGCCACACAATGAGTTCTCTATCATTCTATGCAAGGCTCTACTTAACTACTCTATCAATATTAGAAACTGTGATTCTATTAAGGGCATGTGTGTGTGTGTAGATGAATAGATATGTAGATATATATACAAAGATACATGATAATATATTAACCTGGTCTAAAATTAATATTAGGTTATTTTATATTTCTTAATATTATATGCAACACTATGATGGACATACTTGATTTGGAAAATAAAATTCAAGTGTTAATTCCCATATATCCATCTTAAATATTTTCATTGTTGCTAAGGCTGCCTATATAGGACAAAATAATAATCATTGGACATGATGGAAATCAATGAGGCACCAGCCATTAAACCTCAACTATGAGGAAGAAAAGCTAAGAAAGGCCAGCTTTATTGCTCAGTAGCCCGCAGTGTACCTCTGCTTTTTCTGTCCATAGAGATCTCTCAAGATTCCTCTATCCATTCAACAGATACTATGCAAGGTGCTGGAAAGCGCAAGGTGAGCAAAGCCAGAGTGGTCTTAGGGAGAAGCAGATCTCCATCAGATACTATGCGGCTAAATCCAGCCCATTAAACTATTCTGAGAGCTACGTAGGAAGACAGGAAACCGAGAGAGCACCCGGTTCAAGGCCTGACGTGTTCGGGCCTTCAGGCCCCACTTTCCCTGCGAAAGTGTTTGTGCTGAGCTCTGAAGGCTCACTGGGGCAAGAAAGAGCATTAAAGAGAGAGTGGCGATCTGGGGCAAAAGACCTAAAATGGATCAGCGTGGTTGGAACAAGGGGGAGAAAGGTGAAGGGTGAGGCCAGAGACGTGATTACAACCAGCCATGTGGAGCCTCGTGAGGTCAGGTCTTAGGCAAAAGCAGCTGGATTTCTACCTAAAGGCTCACAGGGAGCTATGAAGAGGTTGACTCAGAAACTACTGACCATCTTCCAAGACACTCAGGTAGGCAATGCTAACAAATACCAGGTGTGGTGGGGGAGGATGTTTAGAAGCCAGTTGTCAAAACACTCTCCTTCCTCCGGTGAGCGCCTCAGGACTGGGACACAACAGAAAGGCCACTTCATCGTGCCCAAGGGGCCACATGTCAGCCTGTAGCAGCGGGTTCACCTCGACCTTTCTGTGAAGCCTGCTGTGTTTCAAGCAACACCCATCCGATCTTGCAATGGTTGATATTTACTTTCTTTCAATGATCACTTTTTTTGTCAAAGTGCAGTCTCACGCACAGCAAGTGAGCCTTCATAGTTTAAGGAATAAATAGAAATCTGATGGGCTCACACCCATTAACAGATCACTCAGCATAAGGGACTGCCTTCCACCCCCAGAGCGCTAGTCTCTAGGAATGAAAAAAACTCCAAGCTAATGCTTCATGGGCCCTGGGGAAAGGCATGCAAACTAAACAGGGCTCCTCTGATAGACAGGTGAGTGAATGTGGCCATCGTTGTGTAGTCAGGCAACTTAGGAGTTACTCATGTTCGACTGCACAACGCATCATAGAAACGGACTGGAGACACTTGGCCTCCACCCTGGTACATCTGGGGCTGTGAGCTGGTGGACAGAAGGACCTGACGGGACAATCAATCACTCAGCCACCTTGCTTTTCCTCACTCCCTCAGTGCTCTAACAGTTCAGGGGGAAATACGTGAAGAAAAGCAGGCTGTTTTGGACCCTCTTTTAAAAGGAACGTGCCCGACACGTATCTGGAATGCTCTGCAAGCCGCCGCGCATGTTCTAGGACCTCCTTTCCAGAGTCTTTAATCAGTTGTTGCAGGTATAAGTGTCTCATTAGCATCTGAGCAATGAAATACCATTTTGTTTTTGTTTTTTTTAAATCCTCAATCTCATGATTTTATTGGGCTATTAAGAGCTTGATTTGTGGGCAGTGGGAATAGCAAGAGAACGCATGCTGTGGACCCCACTGTCCCGGAGGGATCAAGCAGAACAAAGCAAGCAACGCAGGGCCCCCAGGAGCACGGGCAGGGGGGGGCGCTGGGGAGCGCGGTGCCAGGACCCAGCTCACGCATCTGCAGAAGCAACGACTCAACTGCATCAATGCCCTGCACACCTTCATTTGGTGAATTCGGGAGTGGGAAGGGAAGCATGGAAAATCACCTGCTTCCGAAGGAGGTTCTTGACATGTTAAACCCTGAAATGGGGGTTCAGGAAAAGGGACCAAAAAGCATAGTAAGAGAACTAACCACTAAGCTATTTCCTACCAGGTTCTTACTCAGAAAAAAATCAGTCACTGATGAGTAATGTCTTGATCTTTGCTCTGATCCAAGACCAAAGCATAATAGACCAGAAAGAGCTGAAAGATAACCGTAGAGATGACTTTTTGGATGCCCTCTCAAGACATGAAGAGACTCAGGGGTGGGCAGAGTCTGACATTAGTTACACACAAGGGCAAAGCTGGGGTTGGACCTCCCACCACATATGCCCCATTTCCGTCCTTCCCTATACCTAGGGCTGTTAAAAAAAAAAAAAAAGGTTTGTCAGGGGGATTTTTCTAAGCTGATGAACTGAGTACAAAGGCAAATGCCCTGTCTTTTTGAGAGGCTCTCACACAATAATATCCAAGAAATATTGAAACAGGTCATTTTTAGAAAGCCCATGTAATTCCTCATTTTTGAGTTCAACTTAAGGATCTGCCCAGTGGTGTACAGACAGAATTCCCCAGCGAGATCAGGAGAAATTCGCAAAGATCAAACATGTCCTGATGTCCAGGCTCCTACCCTGGCCTCGCCTGTCTCCTGGGCTGAGCTGTCCTGCAGGCATCTAGCCATGAGGAGGTTCTTACAGCGCACAAGGGGGTGCCTCTCTGTGTGGTTCCTTATTCTGCTCCCCGTTCGCTGCAGCAAGTGTGGGCTTCTTAAATCACCAACCAGACCAGGCAACGCTCTACCGTAAAGCCCTTCAGTAGCCTCCCACAAGGAAGGAGATACCTGCTTCTCCCGGCCACACAGCTTCACACAGGAAAAGCCTTGCTTCCTTCTCCAAGCTCGCTCCCCATCCCTCACCCCTCCTCCCCTCGCTCTTGAGGTTCCAGCTGCCGGGCCGTGTTTATCCGCACAACAGAACCTCTGCACGTGCACTGTCCTCGGACTTTTCCTCATTTCTCTTCCCATGTCTGGACCTTCTGACCATTCAGGTCTTGGTTCACATGTCACTTTCTCAAATGGACTAACCTCTGAATCTCCTTGATCTCAATCCTTTCCAATCCAGATACTCCCTACCTCAAGCCCTTGTGTTTCTTTCTTCTATTACTCAGCTCAAGCTCTGTTTACTTGATCTGTCTGTTCGCTTGTACCTCCCATTAGGATGCAGAAGCCATCATGTTCTGCTCACTAGTGCATATGACAGTGCCCGGTACAATCTAAGTGTTAGGAAACAAGGGGGTGTGGTGGGGTGGATGAAAAAAGAACCTATCCTGGAAACAGAGAAGAGCAGGGGTTACTATTTTACATGGAGAAACCAAGATACAACAATACCCAACAGCTATAGCGTGGCTTCCCAGCACTCATGGGTACTGTGTGATGATGGGTGGGGGGTTTCCCCGACAACACCTGTAACACCAAGATGTTGAAGTGTGCTGCTGGGGTGGTCATGAAGCCAGCTAGAGCCCCCCAAAGTTTTTGGGGCACTTTCTGAGGTTCTATCGAACTGGCAGCTTTCCTTCCCCCTTGTACATAGCAAGCTCTAGATCTAGGGAGAATCTTTCTGAGCCAGCCTCTTTTCATTTGAGAGAGCGTGAGAGAGAGAGACAGACAGAGAGACAGAGATCAATCTTCAATCTTTCTCCCTGTTCAATTTCTTTTAATCTCTCTAGTCCATGAACTGACTGACTATGTAAAAATAAGGTCAAGATGAAAAAGAATTTCTCACCTTCCTTTTATCATCCATTACTTTTTAAAATACAAGCCCTATCCCAAAAGTATCGAGCCAATGTCAATATAAATAAAACAGTTTGTGTAGCCGATACTTCCAGGACAGACCTCCTATGTCCCTCGCTTTTAATCGCATGAAGTTTACATATAACGTGTTTCCCTCTGTACATTGGTTCTAGGAAGCTCAGGAAAAACACTGAATTTCAGCTACAAATTTCACCAAACAGCATCTCATGTCCAACGTAGATTCTCATCGTTCCCAACTTTAAATACATTGGCTATAAATTGAAGAAAAATTAACTGAGAAAATTCATCTGCTGTTCCTTTCAGTTACTCTGCTCATCCAGTGAAATGACCAAAATTTCTCTCTATGCCACTCTTTAATTTTTGTTATAAATTACTATCTCATTCACTTCCACCTGATTTTCCGAGCTTTATGCTACAGATAGATCTTCCCTCAGAAGGAGAAATCTGTTCTTGTGGCAAGCACAGACTACAAGATGAATACTCAAACAAGGAAAGATAAATATCTACTATGTGCTAGGTGTTTTGCACACATAAATTCATATATACACTAACGTAGGTCCTATATGAGGAGCTGGACCTCAGGGAACTTTAAAAAAATTTGCATAAGGTCACTGAGCTGTTAGGTATGTATAGAACTGGGTCTGATCCCAAAGCTCACGTTTTTAATCACGGTGATAATTCACAGGCTATAACCCGTCCTGTGAGTGATGTGAAAGACTGTTAAAGGTACCTGCTCAGTGGGAAGGCCCTGGTCACCAGCATGAACCAGGTACATGTTTGTCATTGACCTTTTATAGAAAAGTTATTTGAACCATCTCCAAGCACAGGACAGGTTAATTAAGCTGCCGTGAACAGTAGCTGTACATCCTTTTTCTTCCAGATTCCCCTGCTGCATATATTCCCCACCACAGCCCCAGTCACAGACTCTTAAAATGCCTGTGACAGGATGTAAAGCAAAGAAAGATGTTTCTTAGAGGCTTTTGTGCTCCAACGCTGGAGAGAGCCCGAGAAGGCTAGGCACTCACGGAAGGGTTGGGAAAGGCAGCTTGAGGGGAACAAGGAGGCTCTGGAAGGATTGGGCTTCCCCCAGAAATCAGAAAGTTCCTTTGCACTTGAGGGAGGGGAGAGGTAGAGGGAATGGGGCAAGGCAAACATGTGGGGGGTCCCAGAGATGGGCTCTGCTTTTTTGGGGTACCCAAAGCTGCCCAGAGAGAGAATGACTGGTGGGGAATGAGGCAGAGAGGGCTGGAGAGCCTGCTGGGCACCTCCTGACCCCAGTGAGAAACCTGCCCTCGGGTGTTGTGAGCGGATGGGTGACCTGCTGGCGCCGTGGGACGAGCCCGACACCACCAGCCTGGGCTGCACCTGAGATCCACAGAGGCCTCAGCAGCTCCGAAAAGACACCGAGAAGGAAGGTCAGTGGGCTGGCCCCCCAAGTCCTGGGAACCAGGCTCGCTCATCTGGAATTAAAACTCACCCTTGGGGCAGAGGGGCTGAGGGAGCCTTTTAACTTGACAGAGCTAAGGTTTCTGCCTCATGAGTGGAAGGAACGGTATGAAAAATCAAACTTTGTTTAGACCAAGGGTAAGTTCTGATTCTGTCGTATTTGTGAGGATGGCCTTGGAGCTGCTATGCCCGTTTCCATAGGCTCTGTGAGTATTGACAAGAGACTCAGCTCCTACACATGAACTCTAAGCCGCAGGTCTACCGGGAGGGGAAGGAAATTCTCGCCTCCCCCCGCATCCCCACCACTTCAGGGGAACTGTGTTCAGGTACATACGCACAAGAAACACCAGTCGCCAGACCCGGAACTCACTAGCCCACAGCAGACTGCTGCTTCAGGAGACTGTGGGTACACAGATGCCCCCCCCCACCCCCGCCACCTGCGAAGCCTCTTCATCCAATTTAAACTGAGTTTAAAGTTGATTTTGGAGAAAATTTATACAGTCTACAGCTTAAAGCCTTTGCTTCATCCCAAAGGACAAGTAAGGGAGTGAGGAACTGTTAACGTTATTGAGAGGCAAGTGAAGCGTCCCAAGGGGATGAGGACGAATGAGACTGGAGATGGGAAAAGGGCAGGTGACAATCATCAAATGAGTTTCATCACTCCACTGTGCTTCTCCCTGCTCCCAAAAAACCACCTCTGAAAAACCATCCTTTGGGGCACAAACACTCCCAGTTTCATCTCAGCCTGAAGGTGAGCTGGTCGGAAGTTTGAGCAGAATCGTTTCAGTCATCTGGGAGTTATGCATGCGGGTGATGAAATGGCATTGTTTCTGCTTTCCACTTACAAAATAAATGGAAGAGTTTTAGGTCACGGGGAGCACAGGAACGAGAATGGAGAAATGGCTGAACCCTCCAACTGTGGGAGTCCCGCAGTCCTGGTAAGCAAACAAGTCTCAGTGACTTGGGAAGAAGCAGCCCGAATAAAGAAGATGCGGGAGTTACAGGGGCGTGGGAGGGAACGCAGACTCTGTTAGCTAAGTGAAACTTTTCTCTCCGTTGAGATCGCGTAATTACCAGGGGCTGGAAACCACAGGCCATTTCTTAAGACTCTTCTTATTCTTAGACTCCCTGTTCAACCACCAAAGCGAACACAATTCTCTTTGCTAGGCCTCCAGGTCCTTATAATTTTCCAGATTACCCCACAACATAATTGCATGATTCCAAACTGACACGGCTTTGCGCTTTTCCTTCCAGCTTCCTTCCTTTTGCAAACAAATGGGTGTTTGAAACAGAGCACCTTGAAACAAACTCATAAAAATCTCTGAATCCAGGAAAACAATCGCAAAAGATGATGCACAAAATGGTTTGTACATACTATGCCGAGGCAGAGAGTGAAATTAGGTCAGGGTCTATTTTCCAGGCAAAGTTGTAGCTCTGACATTTGTTAAGTGCCTAACAGGTCCAAGGTGGCAATGTTCGGTGCCCATCATGCAGCTGTGGTAACGTCTTTCATGGTCTCAGTATTCCGTATCAGTTTAGCAAATATGCCACCTGGAAGATGGGCTGCCTAACCTGTTTCCCGCTCCGCACCATGTGGCACTGTCACTGGCCTTAAAAGCGTGATGCATCCTTTCTCGTGCCTCCAAGATGAGCTAGAAAATGACAGAGGCAGGTGCACAGGTGTGTGCAGGAGGCACCTGCTCTAAACATCTCAATCTGCTACCTGTCTGGCTCTGGCGCGGGGCAGGCATCCCGATGGCTCAGGAGGAAATCTGCCTGCCCTCCCACCTTTTGATCTTCAATGAGCTGGGGCCAAACCAGCCACTCTACCATTTCAATTGTAGGCATCTTTGGAGATGAGTCCTTTGGTGGAGAGGTGCCAGTGCCCCAAATTGGACTCCGTAATGAAGCCCTCAAAGCTGAGAGAGTTTGCAGGATTTAATGGGCTTTGGGGGACAGTTTTACAGGCTGCTATCTGGGAACACAAATATTCAAATTGCTCAGCCCCTATTTGAAGACGCATCTGAAGGTGCACCCTACACCCGTGTGAGGCAGGCTCTTTTGAATCTTGTCCTTGAAACAAAACAAAACAAAACAAAACAAAAAAAAAAAGAAGGGAAAAAGAAAGAAAGAAATGCAGTGCCCCCTGGGACCCTGCCGGCAGAGACTTGGGTAAGAGTGGAGCGACTGCAAAGCCCCTGCCAGGAGCCCTTGGGCTGCGGGGAGGAAGTGGATGAGAGAGACCGGAGATGAGAAGGGCCTGCGGCAGCCATTGGGGAGACAGCGGCGGGGGAGAAGAAAGGGAGACATGCACTAAAAACAA
Organism: Noctilio leporinus; assembly: GCA_004026585.1. Lineage (NCBI taxonomy): Eukaryota > Metazoa > Chordata > Mammalia > Chiroptera > Noctilionidae > Noctilio > Noctilio leporinus. Next base: position 395,177 of record PVIW01000078.1, read on the forward strand.
CAGAAACACAGGTGGAAATGGCCTTGTGGGAAATCAGCCTGTCAACAAACAAAGCTGGAGCCTAGAAACCACTGCCTCACTAGCCCCGCTCCTGGGCCAGGAGATTGTTCTGTAAATAAATTAGTGGTGGCTCTGACGGCTTGGAAATTAATACTGACACCGTGAAAGCTGCAAATGGTTCCCTTTCATCAGGAGCAGAAGCGCTGCACTTCGCAAAGGGCCCCTTTTTGCCATTCACCCTCTTCTTTTGCTTTGTTTTCTCCAGTAAATTAGAGCCACTTACATCAGCAGCTCAGGTTAAAGAAAGGGGAAGAAGAAAGAAAGAGGGGCGGGGGGAGGAGTTTCATTTCATGTACCAGTGGTTTAGAACTTCATTTAGAGCTAATCACACCCCCATCTTCCTTGGAGCTGCTGCTGACAGCATCCCGGCCCAGACTGCCAGTTGGGTCGCAGGAAGGCGCCCGAGTTGAGCTGGAAACACACCAAAGGGCTCGGGTGAGGGTCGTGGGGTTTCTGTCCGTAGTCAGGCAAGTTTAGTTTCTGGAAAGGGAAATTAACTCATGGTCAAGTAGGTCAAGAACCAAGTGTTAAGACCTGCCGAGTGGGGGCTTCCTCCAGAGTACTCAGGAATGTCTCTGGACCCGGGTTGTTCCTCCAGCAAGAGAGCTGCACCATTTCCCCTTCAGAAGACAGGGTAGCTCCAAGTGGCTTCAGTGAAATAACAGGCCTTTATGAATGTCACCCAAAGAGGCCAAGCAAAGGCCCTGAAACTGTAACTATGTACATACTTTGGTGAGAAATCAGAGTTTCTTGCTTTCTTGATTCTGTCCTACTAACCATCCTTTGCCCCTAAATGAGACCAGAGATCTTACAAGAATCAAATACCTCTAGGAAAAGTATATCACTAATCTCTATGCCCAATACCCTATTAAAGCCCTCCCTGAACAACTTCCATACTTTCATGTTTAAACTTAAAATTGATGAAAGTATAGGACTGTAAAGTCTTAAATTCTTAAGAATACTTTCTGGACTATCAAGGGTGCAATTATTTGATCTAATTTTATAGAAAATTACATGTTTATTTTTTAAGATTTTATTTATTATTTTCAGAGATAGGGGAAGAGAGAGAGGCAGAGAGGGAGAGAGACATCAGTGTATGGTTGCCTTTCACCTGCCTCCAGCCACGGACCTGGCTGGAGACCTGGCTTGCAACCTGGTTATGTGCCCTGACTGGGAATCAAACCAGCGACATTTGGGTTCAGAGTCTGGTGCCTTATCCACTGTGCTACCAGCCAGGGCACATGTTATTTCTTTATGCCTGGGAAACATGATAATCCGTATATAAGGTCTGTCTGGAAAATGCTCAGCCATTGTTAATATAATGAGAATGGTTCTGTGCAACATCGATGTAACCTGGCAGTCAAGGAGAATGTACCTGTATGAACAAGGATGCCTTCACTCTACTAGTCAGTGGGGGCAGTATATGCTGTTGCATGAACATGTGTACTGTGTGGCTGTCGCATTCAAAATGACCGTGTGAGTACAGCAACGAATCTGCATTAAATGTTGTGTGAAGCTTGAATTCCTCCACAGAAGCAATCTGACTGATGGAGAAGGCCGCAGCTACGGGCAGCTGGTGATTTGCAGCTTCATCCTGACAACATGCCCGACCAAGCATCATGTCTCCTTATGTAGAGTTTTTTTGGCAAAACGTCAAATCACTCAGGTGACTTGGCCCCCCTACAGCACAGATTAGATGCCCTGCGACGTTTCAGATCATTGATGAGATTCAGGAAAGGACAGTGGGGCAGCTGATGGAGACTGGGAAGCTGTGTGAGGTCCCAAGGCACCTACTTTAAAGGGGATTGAGATGTCATTGTCCTATGTACAATGCTTCTTGTATCTTGGATCATTTTCAATAAATGTTTCTCTTTTTCACATTACATGGCTGGATACCTTCTGGGCAGACCTCATATAATGATTTTGGTGACTATATAAATGGCCAGAATTCTAGATTAGTGAGCATAACTCCAACCCCACCAGAAATCAGGGGCTTTCTGACACATTCATTCTTGCACTGGCATGCAGATAACCTTCCTGGGACTCCTTTACTACTCTTACAGATGCAATCTTCCAGGTAGATAAGAAACAAATGAAAGTCAAAAGAAAAGCTCAGCCCTTGGACATCTAGCAATAAAAAAAGAATTTTAAAGGACATAGGAGGAATCCCCCTTAAAGCACCATCACAAATCCATTCATTGCTGTGAAATTAAGGCATTCTGACTAGCGGCAAAGGTCCTCCAGTGCTCAACAGTGGCTGGTGCTAGAAGTGACACAGGAAAGCAAAGACATATGTCAGAGGTTAGGCCATTTGTGGTGAGCCACAGTGAGAACACAGACAGTGACCTATGTTGCAGAAGTGGCACATTGCAATCCTGCTGTGTCCAACTCCCGACAGCAGATCCCTTACCAGGAAAGGTCTTCTTTTCACAGGACAGCACTAGGCCACGTGTGTCTTGGGATCCAGGAGCCAGGAAGCTCTCTGGGCACTGGCTTCACGTGAAAAAGACCAACGTGCTAACCAAGCAGTTCTGAATAACCAATTTGTCAAATTATAAAGTTTACAAAATTCATATTGCATGAGATAATTTCTGAAACATCTGAGGATTTTTTTTCTGAAGTTTTCTATTTAACAATTAGGAAAGTTGTCATAGATTGGTGAAAATTAACATGCGTGTAAAGCCACCTCCGTTGGAGAACAAATCAAGCCCGCAAATTAGCATAGCACCGAATTTAAAAGACATAGATATCCTTTGTGCTCCAGTGGTTTAAACGTCTGAAATTTGAATTCCACACAAAATACACATTTAATCAAGCTTGTTTAACAAATCACTAAATTAAGAGATGATGAAAATGCAGTAGACTAGACTAAAAAGAAGGCTTTAGAAGAGAACCTCATGATACCATCTATATAAAACTGGCTCACAACATCACACTGTTCCTAATTTAGAACAGTAAGGGGTTTCATTCTGAAAATTCAGAGGCCCATAAGAACAGGATAACACAGGCTCAACTGAACTTTGGCTGTTCCCTGCCAAATGCCTGTGGCAAAATGGCCTGGCTGACTCTTCTAGACCCAGTTTCAGTTACTGGTCTGAGAATTTTTTAACTTGATCATTTTTCAGATTGGTTTTTCAGTGAATCTCATTTTGGAAAAATGGACCTGGAGGCTGCTCGGTGGTCCTCAAATGCAGAAATGTACTGTGGTGAACACGGCTGGATGGCATAGGGCAAAGGTGACAAGCAATTGCCCATTTAAAGGTATATGAATGACAAAGTACTGTTGAGTTTTATAGGCCACTCTATGAGGTTTCATATCATCTAAGCAGAGCAGAAGAATGCCAAAGTTGTACAAAATTTAAAAGAAGAAAGACACAATCGGATATAACTTGAGTATGAAAATAGCAATAAATAAGGTAACACAAAGAAGACTTGCTCATCTGTGATATAGATGATTTAGACACAGATGATTGATTATACAGCATGCTTGCTTTCCCAAGAGTTTCTAGGAACAACACTAACGTTGGGAAGCATTCTCAACCTGCGCACGAAGGCAAAAGGGTACTCTCCTTTTCCTTCATGTCCTTGGACAAACCCAGAGAGTCTGGGCTACTGCTTCCTCCAGAGTGTGTCCATGGCCCTGACCACCCAGCAAATCACAGATTGCCACGTGCCCATGAAGCTTCTTTACAAACATAAGGGGAGAACACCTTTTCCTTGAAGATGCCATATTTCCATGAGTCAGAAAATGACTATTAACGCACTGATTTTGTTCCACGTGGACACTTGACTGCCATCACGATAACAGACCTGCTCATGCATGTCTCTCTCATGTAAAAAGAGTTAACAGTAATGTCACCGTCTGTGGTGTGAACTGTGTGACTTGTGTTTCCTTAAGTATGACAAGCTCATGCAGGCTGCACAGCTATGTGGGACAGGCTGCAGGTTGGAGGCAGGACGCAGATGGTGGGGCATGAGCCGCAATGGACTGGAAGACTATGTGTAACTGGTCTGAGCTCAGAGAAGGGGCACTAGGCTGGGAAGCTATGGATAACCTGTGGTACAACAAGTACTCTCCCGAAGACCACAGCTGGCCTCTGACATAGGTCAGACCTATCGCATTTCCTTTCAATCCTATCTTGGAATATCCTCATTCTGACTTCATAATTCTACTAATATTCCTCAGTCTATCTGGACTTCCATTTCTCATTATTTAAGTGAGATACTTCTACCCCAAATGACCATCTCCTTTTCCAAGCTATTCATAATACTTATCATGCATAAGCTACACATTGGCATGATTGCAGTAGACCGCGCACATTCACATGGTTCACATTCTGGTTCAACCATTTGCTAGTTTCCCAAAATGTCCAATTCAGGTTTATTGGTTATCTGGCTGTAGCAGAGATTTGGGGCTGGGGCTCAGTAAGGTTTCAGGGAGGGGGACCCTTTGTTACCTGGTGAGCAAGTCAAACCTTTTACGCAGCATTCACTCAGTGTTGCTGATCTCATCCCATGCATCTTATGATAAGATTGTACACACTGGGGGACTGAGGCATGATTCTGGACTAATCCCTTCTGAGAGTCTGCTCTACATTTAGTGTGGTTTTAACAACGTTGTGCACCAAGCTGTCATTTCTTGTAGTCTCATCTTCCCTTGGGGGTAGAAATCATGTCATATTTTTGTCTTTTCCTGAATACCTATCTCCATTTAGATCATATAGGAAATAATTCCAAATAAGAAATTACTGAATCAAGAATTCACTTAATGACAAGACTCTAAGCACCCTTCACTGTAACACGAGGGAGACTAGTACCCAATTATTTGTGGTGGATCTCATAACTGCTTTTGTTTGTCCAGTTGGCCACATCTTATGGGTGAGACAAAGAAGAAAGGGATTTTGTCAAAAACACTCCAGTTTATGAATTTAGATCTAAGGGAATAGGTCGTGAGGGTTAAGGGTCCTTAAATTCTCACCCATCACACTGCGCCCCCATCACTTCCTATTTGATAGGGTCCAGGAGAAGCCCGTGTGCTCAAGTATCAACCATTCCTGGTATGGAGTCATGGATTGTGGGCCTCTATTTTTACTCCATGGACATCCTACATGATGCCTTTTAAGAAACCCTGGGGGAGCAGTCCTTCCAGAAGAAAGAGATCAGCCTACAAAGATGAAATCAAGGGAACTACACTGGGTAGGTAGCTCCAAAAAGGCACCATCAGGAGATGGTCATACTTGCCTCACTTTACCGTAAGAATGGGAAACACATGGAGTGACCTGAAGAATAACAATACATTCGGCATAATCAAGGCTTATTTTAGTTTCATCTGGTCTTTTCCAAATCTATTGAACAAAGAGCCCAACCCCTTTTAGGTAACACTCACTAGCATCCTCTAGAACAAGAGCTCCATGGAACATACATCAGGGAATGAAGATTTGGGGAAAAGGGAAATGGTGCCAGATAACAGAAGACAGCTAGTAGAGACTTCAGTGTATTTAATTACTTATAATGAGAAATTTATATGCTAAGCAATATCTATCTATATAGTTGGCTGAGAAGGACTTCTAATATATAGGGTATAACTCACAAATATATAGTAAGGCAGCCTGAAGATAAGAATAACAAGCCTAAGGCACAACACCTAAGATTCCTCACACTCTCGGCGGCAGGAGGGAAATGTGTTCACAAAACATGCCAGTGACTCAACCAGTAAAGCGTCCAGCTGGTCCCCTGCTTCCCTCGTTGATGACATAAGCAGGGCACCCCACATGACCTCAGCTACTGACCAGTGAGCAAATAATGTGGGAAGACAAATGGTTTGTTTGCCTCAACCCTCAACCTCAGACATACAATGTGCACTTGCATGATGTAACTTCTGTTGTAAGAAGATGGGTGTTTGATATGTGGGAGGTAAAGAGAGACCTGCAAAGTATGATTGGAATGGTAGCAAACTCCAAAGCTGGAGGCCAATGGCTCCTATAAAACTGTTGAGTAATTGAACTGACGGAGCAACTTCCAGGCAGGACTGGCACATGAGAGAAAATTTCTAGGGCAACTTCCTTTTAACATATTCACCAAGTGAGGAAAAAGGAAAACCTTTGGCTGTGAAAGACAAGGATTTCGGTGAGTCTCGAGACAACAAGACGCACAGATGAAATCTATTCCACTGAAACTTAGATGTATAATTTCTCTCCAGAGAATACCAAGGAGTGACAAAATAAAGAAATATCATGTGTCTTAACTTCTGAAATGTGACAGTTAGTGGCATATGGCAAAACAAAATGCAGGGAAACATTGTTACAAGTTTTCCAATGTCAGCAGCTAAGAAGGCAGTGGAAGTCATGCCACTCCTTTAAAGAAAGTGCTATTAAGGAGTCACTTTCAAAAACTACTTCAGAGGACAGCTCCTAATTTCACTATAGGTAGCACTCTGCAGTTTGGGGACAGGGAGGTAAGGTTGCCTAACTCAGCTACTCAGAATTTTCTAGGGTATGTGTTTTGCCTTCAAACATCCTCCCTCTGGTAACAGAACTGTCAACAGGATCGATAACACGTCTATGCTCAGGCCACGGTGTGGGAGTGGGGCACAGACCTGGCCCCTGGAGCATTTCTTTCTTCTCCAGCCCTAGCTGTTGGTTCAGGAGCGTTCATGGGGCCTCTGCTGAGCCAGTGATCCTCATACATGGGGCCCCTGCCAGATTTAGCAGTAGAGAAGGGCTCTTATTTCCTGGGGATGTTGCTAAATTAGAATGCTAACAGTTGGAGCAGGTGAAAGCCAAGGAGAAGTCTTGTCAAAGCCAAGGGTGAAGAAAACGGGGCTAAAATGGCAAATTGATAGATTCCTGGTATTGTTTAAATATGTTGAGTCTAACCAATATGTGAGTCTGACTTTTTATCTACACAAGTCAGTAAGCCTCTTTTTAGGCCTATCTAGCTTGAGGTTTTCTTTCCTCTTCTTTTCTTTCCTCTTCCTCCTCTTGGTCCTTTTATTTTCTTTTCCCTTCCCTTTCACTTCCTCCTCTTCTTCCTTTTTCATTAGCAACCTAACAATGAAGAAGCTGGGTCTAGACCAGTAGTTATACCAAATGATTTAGAAAGAGCTGATACCTATGATTCTCAAGCAGCAAATAAAAAAACTGAATATAATAATCTTTTAGGGCTATGCTCAAAGATACCCCTAAATCTGATGAATACTTGATGGTCAGCATATTTCTCATGCTATGTGGTAATTAGTTACACATTCTAAGTTTGTATACTTTGTTGCAAGTTATATAACTATACTTATATATAGATATATAGGTGTATGTATTACATACATACACATATATGCACTTCATATATCTGACCTAACAGCTAGTAATAGCTAAAAATAGAAAGAACTCAAGCAATATGTCAACGTGTACCTTCAGGAAGGGCAGGGTGAAACTGACCTCCTTCCTCTCTACATCTCCAGCACCCAGCACAGACCTGGCACATGGCTGGCATCCTGCTGTGAAAGGGAATAAACAATAGAGCTTCCTGGATTTGCCTGTTCAAATTTATCTATACTCAGATGCAGGGAATGTTGCCAATAGTTTACTACTCCTCAAGCAGGAAGACAGGTCAATTGAAACAGTTTAATGTATATATTGGAAGACAAAGAGTTAATATCCTAAACAGATAGTCAAGGGACTAAAGAGCTTGTAATCAACTTGGCATGCTGTGAGACAAAATTATGTTTCAAGGATTTTAAATACAATATTGAATCCTCAGAGAGACCTACTGCGTTGAATTTTAGGGTTTGCTAAGATCTTATCTTTAAACTTCTCCCTTAGTCCTTTAGAAAAGGAACTGCTTCCTACAAAATGTCAGCCTTAGAAAGGATTATTGAATACATGAAGAGAAATGGTTATTATTTATTGAAAAATAGAAAGTGATGTTTTATCTTGCCCCAATATACCAAGGTATATTCTAGACAGGTGCAGAATTTAAACATATAAAATAAAGTAATAATTAAGACATAGGGTTAAATAATATTTTTAAAGAAAAATAATGATAGCATGAGCTTGCATGACAAAAACTGAATAAAGAAATCAACTGAAAAAAAATTGACTTACAAAGTGAACAAAAGGTTGATACTATAAACATATATAACGTACATGAACATGCAATTCATGAAATAAAGAAATATAAAAAAGGTTGTTGCACATATGCTAACAATGTTCAACTTGTAGTAATAAAAATTACAAAAATACACTGATATAATTTATTTGGCCCAGTCAAATGGAAAATATGAACAACAATCACAATCCCCAATCTTGGCAAGGAAAATGGGCCCTTCCATAAAATTTGATGGGAGTATAGTTTCAGTACCACTTTCTTGGAGGATGATTTTAAAACATGCACTAAAGGCTTTTAAAAACTTCATAATTTTATTCCTCTTTCCTAGCAATTCAGCTCTGAAATTTAAAAAATATAGAGTGATGAGTATGATGATTCAGATTTGAACAATTCACAAGCTGAAAATAACCATCATGCCCAACAATAGGGGACTGGTTATGTAAGTTACAGTCACAAGATTGAGTATGTTCCTGCAATAATATTACATACTGGCATGGTAAGATGATTGTAGAATGTTGCTATGAGGAAAGAAAAAAGCAGATTATAAAATGGAGACTATATAGTACAACACGGTTTTTGTAAGAAAAATAGGTGTATTTAGATATGCATAGGCAATGAATAGAAGAGCATAATCTAAAATATTAACCATAGGTCAAGATGGAGGCATACATGAACATAATTTTCCTGTTTGCACAACTGTAACAAAAATTACAACTAGGCCCTGGCTGGTAGCACAGAGGATAAGGCGCTGGCCTGTGAACCCAAAGGTCACTGGTTCAATTCCCCAGCCAGGGCACACAACCAGGTTGCAAGCCAGATCTCCTGCCAGATCCGTGGCTGGAGGCAGGTGAAAGGCAACCATACATTGATGTTTCTCTCCCTCTCTGCCTCTTTCCCTTCCTCTCTCTCTGGAAATAATAAATAAAATCTTTTTAAAAATTACAACTAAACTACAAAACAACTATTACCCAGAATTGTCAGAAAATTGAGCTGTATGGCAGTCTGTCAACTAAGGAATTAAAGAAGTCACATTCACTCAGACAGGTAGGAGTGGTTGAGATGCAGAGATACAGAGATGTAGAGACACAGAATGGGCATTCCCACATTCATGTGTGGTAGATTAAAATTGGGAGGGTTATCTCAGGAATGAGGGATCTCAGCCCCACACTAGGCCCCCACCCCAGGGTTCCAGAGCCAAGAAGCTAAGTCCCCATAACTTCTGGCTGTAAAAACCAATGGGGGTTGAGGCAGCAGAAGAAACTGCAGGATTCTCAAATGTTTCATATTACAGGATGTATAATGGATTTAGGACTTACACAGATTCTGGGTTCCACCACCAGGGCAGCAGCTATAAGGGAACCAGAGGCATTCTGGAAGAAACTGAAGTGTCTGGCCTCAAGGCAAGTGCAAGAGGACAGCACCCACCTGGACAAAACTCCAGAGGCTAGGCAGTGGCCATTGTTCCTTTTCTGAGCCCTCCCCATCAGAGAGCCACAGAGCAGTGACAACATACCTGAGACTCCCTTAACGTGGTTCACATGATTTCCTTGACCTGGTGATTACCTAAGGTTTCACCCCATCCAATCTACAGGTGTACTTTTCTACACTACTAAGACCGTGAGTCAAAGCAACTCTACCTAATACATAGAAACAAACAAGGAAGATGACAAAATGAGAAGACAAGAAATATAGTTCCCCCCCACAAAACAGAACAACTCCAGAAAAAAGAACTAAGTGAAATGGAGATAAGCAATCTATCAGATGTGGAGTGCAAAACACTGGTTATAAGGATGCTCAAGAAACTCATTAGGTACTTCAAGAGCATAAAAGAAACCTAGCTGAAATAAATGTTAAACTAAGTGAAATAAAGAAAAATTTAGAGAGAATCAATGGTGGAGTGGAGAAGCTGAAAATCAAATTGATGATTTGGAACACAGAAAGAAAAATAATTCAATCAGAACAGCAAGAAGAAAAATGAATTTTAAAACAAGGAGCCTCTGGGACAATTTCAAACTTACCAACATTTGAATCATAGGGGTGCTGGAGGAAGAATAGAAAGATCAATAACTTGAAAACTTATTTGAAAAAATAATGAACAAAAACTTCCCTAATTTGGTAAAAGAAATAAGACATACAAGTCCAGGAAGCATAAAGATCCTAAACTAGACACAAAGATGACCACACCAAAACACATCACAATTAAAATGCTAAAGGTTACAGATTAAGAGAATATTAAAAGCAGTAAGAGAAAAGCAGTTAGTTACCTATAAAGGAGTTTCCTTAAGACTGTCAGCTGATTTCTCAAAAGAAACTTTGCAGCTAGAAGGGCCTGACAAGAAGTATTCAAAATGATGACAAGCAAGGACCTACAACCTAGATTACTCGATCCAGTAAAGCTATCATTAAAATGGAAAAGCAGATGAAGTGCTTTCCAAACAAGGTTAAGCTAAAGGAGTTCATCATCATCAAGCCATTATTACATAAAATGTTAAAGGGACTTATTTAAGAATAAGACCTAAACTATGAACATTAAAATGGCAATAAATTCACAACTATCAAAAATTGAATCTAAAAAGCAAACTAAGCAAACAAGCAGAACACAAACAGAATCATAGACATGGAGAACATTTGGATGGTTACCAGTTGGGAAGGGGAAGGGAAAGAATGGAAAAAAGGTTCAGGGATTAAGAAGTACAAATTGGTAGGTACAGAATAGACAGGGGAATGTTAAGAACAGTAAAGGAAATGGAGTAGTCAAAAGGCTAATATTCATGACCCACAAACATGAACTAAGGAGAGGATTGCTAGAGGTAATGGGGGTACCAAGTGGAGGCAGGCAGAGGGAAAAAATTGGGCCAACTATAATAGCATAATCAATAAAATATATTAAAAATATTAACCATAATCATTTGGGTTTAATGGGTTAATGGAACTATAGTCTTTTGCCTTCTTTGCATTCAAAATTTTTGAATGGAGTATGTATGCATGAACACATAATATATCACACACACATCATATATGCATCATAGTATGATGCATTTTTCAGAAATTATAAACCTATAATCAGCTTCCAGGTCAAGAAACTATTTTTGTGTCTCCAGAATTCCCCTTTTCCCCTCTTCCAGTCATTAGAAGGGGAAAAGTTACATCCAGAATCAATAATTCTTCCAATTGCATGATTGTGACTTTTAAAAACAGAATAATTTTGCTTGTTTTAATTTTATAAATTAAAATTATAGTTTATAGTCTTGTGTCTGGTTTTTTCCATGCAACATGTTTATGATACATCCAATTTATTGTGTCTAATTCTAGCTTGTTTATTCTCATCATAGATATTCCATTGTATAAACACATCACAATTTTGTATGCATGCTACTCTTGTTGGAGATTTGTGTAGTTCTCACACACATACCTGGGAATGGAATTGCTGGGTCATACAGCATGGTGCATTTGACTGGAATGGGAAGCATCAAATAGTTTTCTGAAGTAGTGGCACCAATTTATTCCCCAACCATCAGCATTGGAGAGGTAGACCTTGTTGGCAGTCATGATGTTCATCAAATACCTGTATTTGTTTTTGGCCAATGCACTCTAGAAAACATTTTTCACAAGGCAAGCACCCATTCTGGTTAAAAAAAGACCGCCTGCCAAGGGAGGTCTTCCAGGGAACAACCAGACAGATGAAACAATGGGAATGAGGTCTGAAGGCACTTAGATGCCACACTGCCCTTTTCTGTCACTACCAAGCTGCGGGCTTTCAGTTACTGTGGGCTGCAGGCTTTCAAGGCAATTCAAGAGGTGGCTGGGTGGGTGTGGGATAGGAATAGGAAAACCTAACATGCCACAAAACCTCAGTTATTACTGAGATGCTGTCATTTTTTAAAATTAAATGTTCCTTGGATTACTGTAAGCCTTGGGTTAATTTCCAGAGTTCTAAAAAATTTGGCTCTGATTAATTTTTGCCAGTTTTCTCATTGCTTTTGTGGAGGAGGTCATTTTTGGAAGTCTAAAAACTTACTCCATTTTCGTTGATGTCATTCAATCTGCCTTTTTAAAATTTAATTGCCACCAAAATCCTATGAGACAGATAGAATGATTGAACCATATTGTAGATTCTGAAGCTAAGACCAAAGGAGATTAGGTAACGTGCTCAGGGGTACAGTAAGTAAGTGGAGGTTCAACGTCTAGTTTATTGAACTTCCTTCCCTGCCTGGACGCAACCCTATATGCACCAGCAAAGGGAAGGCAGTGGCAGACAAGTGCCTCAAGTGCTAGCCTCCTTCCTCTCAAAGTTCTGGCCTTATTTGCCTTCAGGACGAGGTCTGGCCTTCAAGTATCAGCTGCACAAGCTGTTTTAATGATATTGACATTGGCTCAATACTTTTAGGACAGACCTCATATAAAGACAGGGCTGCATTACCACTTCTCTTCCTAAAGCCTAGGAATCCAAAGATGCTGCAACCAGAAATAACACACCCTGAGGTTCTGGAAAACTGATGTTATGTAGGAGAGAGTATACTAAAAAATGATATTTATGGTACTCGCAGAAAAATGCCATGCAGGCCTATGTAACCCTGTCTTCCTGGGGGAGCTTCCTTCACAAGTCGGCATGGCCCCTTGCTGTGTGGGCCAAGTTCCATGTGCAAAGCTTTTCAGTTTACATGACTGTCAACTCCGGGTTTGTGCCATGTGTCCCTCCCAACTCCATGATTAAATGAAAACAATAGCCAGGACTACACCAACTGGATGGAAAATGTCTGTCTCTGAGTGTTCAACCCTCAGAAGGATTGTTTTGTTTCTTCTGTCACCAGAGTCTATGGCAACATGGAGCCCCATTTTTCAAGTGTGAGATGGAAATGGGACTAACAAGCAGTCCCAGATTTGGTCATATGAAAACAATAACACATTCTGTGACTTGGAGGTCTGGAGGTTTATGTTGGCACCAAATGGAATGCTAATGTGCAAAGAATCTGGTCTCTCCTCTCAAACACTAACAAACACCAGTCATTTCCTACTGATTGGTTTCAACCTAACAAGCATTTTGTTGAGCCCAGAAGAATATTTCACTTTAGAGTATTTAGATTATGTTGATTACTCACTTAGGAGCCATAAGGTGGTCAATGAAGAACAGATTGCTTCAACTTGCTATCCCCCCACCCCCAACTCACCACAACTACCTCCACCACCCAGGATTAATACTTATAAACAGGTCAAGGTATCTCATGAAAAGTGATCTAGGGCTTTTTTAAATGCTTCCTGAACTTTGGGGTATCAGCAACCCACTTTGAGCCCATGACAAGGGCTGTGAACATCTGGGAAATGCCCTACTGACGGAACTGCACATTCACTTTAGGGACCATGGACTGTCCCAAAACTCTCCCACCAGTGACAATCCTTTCGGGACAATGGATCTTTGTCCTATGCCACTATCAACTTGTCATAGAGGTGCAGTGAGCATCTCATAGACCAACTTTAAAACTTTGAGCTACTGATGTACAATTGTGCTTTGACTTCAGCATTTGGCATGCACAGACAAGCCTGGGCCATCAGTCAAGTGAGAAGGTTCGTATTCGTACAGAGTATAAACTGTCGTGGCACAAAATGTGGCACCAGCAATGTCATGGGGTGGCATTCATTACTTAGGTGTCTATGTGATTACTATTTCTCACAAAGGTGTGTTTTTAATACGTCTTCATCTCATATTCGTGTGCATGGGAAGTTTAATGCAGGTGTTAAGGAAAGCAGGAGGTTAGGTCAAGATGGCATCATGGGTAAATGCAGTACTCAGGAATCTCTTGCAACAATATAAATTACAACTCAATTATAGAATAACCATCACTCAGAACTGCCTGAAATCTAGCTGAACGTAAGTCCTGTAATTAATGACGTATAAAAGAAGCCATATCAAGACTGGTAGGAGGAACAGAGACATGGAAGGGGCTGGTACCACACCCACCCAAAAGTGGCTCATACTTTGGACCTTCTTAGAATCCCTCAGACAAGCAGTATCTGGCTTCTGTATCCGCTGGACTTCTTGTTAAGTGACCCCAGACCTGGCACTACCAGCCTCAGTTTCCACCTTGGCCTCTCCTGGGCACCCCCTAGCTCAGCACAAGTAGCAGCCATCTGCACAGAATGCTGTAGCTCACACCGGAAGGTCCTGCACAGGGCACACGTGGTGGCTGACCGACCTCCAAGGAGGCCCCAAAGCCAGTGTACCCAGTAGGCAGCTTCAGGCCATGCTGGATTATAAACCACCCACTTCCACAAGCAACACACTCTAGGGGCAGGCTCAGCAGAATCCAAAGCCCCACTGAAGCAAGTCTTGCTCTGTGGGGTCCTGCACAACAGGTCTTTCACTGTGGTTGCAACAACTCCTAGCAGCTGCTCAGCCTTGGGATCAATCTCTCCCAATGACACTAACAGCAATCAAGACCCAACTACAGGGCAGTGCACATGGCCTGCACAGGGGATGTGTCTGGAACACCCATCTAGGGTGATGGGGGAGGCTGTGGCCCTGGGCCACAACTACTATGTAAGACCAAGTCCAAGGGGGTAATAGTGCTACCCAATATATAGAAACAAACACAGGGAGGCAGGCAAAGTGAGATGACAAAGATATATGTTCCAAATGAAAGAACATGAAAAATCTCTAGAAAATGAACTACACAATATGGAGTCAAGCAATCTACCAGATACAGAGTTCAAAGCAATGATTATAAAAATGCTCATGGAACTTAGTGAAAAATTCAACAGCATAAAAATTTTTTTAAAAAAGAGCATGGAGACCATAAAAAAGAACCAGTCAGAAATGAAGAATATACTAATTGAAATGAAGAATAAATTATAGGAAATCAACAACAGATAGATGAAACAGAGGATCAAATAGATTTGGAATATGAGGAAGCAGAAAACAGCCAGTAAGAACAGTAAAAAAAAAAAAAAAAAAAAATCCAAATATATGAGGATAGTATAAAAAGCCTCTGGGACAACTTCAAGTGTACCAACATTTACATCATGAGAGTGCTGGAAGGACAAGAGAGAGAGCAAGGAATTGAAAAACTATTTGAAAAAATAATGCTAGGAAACTTCCCTAGCCTAGTGAAGGAAATAGACAAGTCCAAGAAGTGCAGAATCCCAAGAAAGATGAACACAAAGAGACCTACACCAAGACATAGCATTAAAATGCCAAAGGTTAAACACAGAGGGACTCTCAGAGCAGCAGGAGAAAAGCAGTTGCAAGGGAGGTCCCATAAGGCTGTCCATTGATTTCTCAATCAAAACCTTGCAGGCCAATAGGGAGTGACTGCACAAAAGATTCTAAGTGATGAATAACAAGGATCTACAATCCAGACTATTCTACTCAGCAACACTATCATTCAGAATTGAAGGACAGACAAAGAACTCCCCAGAGGAAAAGCTAACAGAGTTCCTCACCACCAAACTAGTATTATAAGAAATGTTAAAGGCGTTTTTTTAGAAGGAGAAATAAAAGGTCCAAAATATTAATAACAAAATGGCAATATATACATATCAACAATTTAAATAATGGATTAAATGCTCAAATCAAAAGACATGTGGTGACTAAATAGATAACAAAAATAAGACCCTCACATATGCTGTAGGAGACTCACTTTATATTGAAAGACACATAGATTGAAAGTAAAGGGGTGGAAAAAGGTATTGCATGAAAATGGAAACAACAAAACAAAAGCTAGGGTAGTAACAGTTATATCAGATAAAATAGACTTTAAAACAAAGGCTACAACAATACACAAAGATGGACCTAGCAACTCCACTTCTGGGTATTTATTCAAACAAACCCAAAACACTAAATCAAAAAGACATATACAATCATATGTTTATTGCAGCAGTTACAATAGCCAAGATATGGAAGCAACCTAAGTGTCCACTAATAGATGAAGAAATGATGCATATATATCACGGACTATTACTTAGCCATACAAAGGAATTAAACCTTGCCATATGCAATAATATGGTGGACCTAGAGAGCATTACACAAGTAAAATAATCCAGACAGAAAAATAAATGCAAGGTGACTTCACTTCTATGTGGAATCTAAAACAGAAAAAACAAACATAAAATAAATAAGTAAACAGAATAGAAACATTCATAAATACACAGGACATTGACAGTTGCCAGATGGAAGAGGGGTTGTAGGGATAGGTGAAAAGATGAAAGGACTTAGAAGTACATTGGTAGTTACAGAATTGTCCCAGCAATGTGAAATATAGCATGTGGAACATAATCAATAATATTTTAATAACTATATATGGTGTTAGATGGGTACTGGATTTATTGGGGTGATCCCTTTGTAAGTTATATACATGTCTAATCACAAAGTTGTATGCCTGAAATTAATACAACATTCAACTTCAACTGTTATTTACAAATAAAAAATAAATAAAAAGAAAATTATACCATAAAAAAACAAAAAATATGCAATATTTTAAGTCTCAGTACATAAAATAAAATCATAACTAGGCTACTATTTTAGTTTTCACTTTTCTGCATTGCCAGATATGGAAATAAATGACTTCCAAGTACAACTACCTTTTTTAAATTTTACTATCTTCAATTCAATAGGCACTACTGGGTACCCCTGTTTAGGGCAGGCCATATGATAGGTACAGGCTTATAAGATGATTGAGGTTCTTCAGGAGCTTACAGTTTCATGGGGCGCACAAAAATGCAACAGACAGCTTCATATACTAGAGTTGGTCCAGGGAATACTGCTGCACAAAAGGGCTCTGGCAGCTGAAAACTGCATGGTCCATCTGGGTGTAGAGAGAGGAAGGAGGCAGGTGAGGAGTCAGGGGAAGAAGCTTATAGTAGATGAATAAGCTGACTCCTAAAGGAAGAACAGAGAGTCAGGCATTCTGAAGGAAAAGAACAGGATCCTGAAAGGCATAAAGCAACAGGTGCGCAGAGGTCACTGTGACTTGAGTGGTCTGACTGCAGTGTGGTGTGGGAAGAATGGGACTGAAGAGGTAAGTGGGAAGGCTGGCTCATGAAGGGTCTTACTTGCCTTTAAAAGAAATAGGCCTTTTCCCAAGATGCCTTGGGAGTTGTGTGAAGAGGGTAGTGATGTGGCCAGGCTATGTTTTGCATGTAGAATCTGCCCTCAACAGGGAAGACAGATTTGGGGCTGAGCAGAAAGACTGAAATGGAAGCTGCTGTACTCATCAGGGTTGGGCATGGTCGTCATGTTTACAGAACAGAGTAAAGGATTCACTCAAGAAAAATGTCAGAGAAAGAATTGCCAGGACTTGGTGGTTGATCAGACACTGGAGCGAGGGAAATGGTGGAGAAAGGATGCATAAATGTAGAAGCACAAACTAAGAGGTTTAATGGGATAAGGGACAGCTGGTGTAGTAAGGAGAGGATGCTGCATTGTTTGTGGTGCAGATGGAGACACCTTGTAAATGAGCAGCTGAGAATGAAGCCAAGGATAGTGGTTAAAACCACATGAGTAAGAGATCACCCAGTGGAAATGGGTAGAAAATTAGCCTCTAGTATTTTGAAGTCACAAACTTCCAGAAGAACATGAAGGAGTAGATTGACTTACTTATGACAAAAGTGCCCCTGAACACACACACACACAGGCATACATGATTGTACTTGTGATTTGAAAGGGTCACAGAGCTCAGGTTCAAATCTATAAAGAGTGAGGGGAACATTCTACAGTGGGAGGTAAGGGCTGTTGACCTCAGGTAGCTGGTTCACATATCAAACATCCTCTCCTCTAGATGGCCCGAAAAGGCCACCTGTTCTTGGAGTAGGGGCAAAGAAATGAGGAAGGCTTAGTGATCACTGGCACTTCCTCAGTTATGGGACCAACAGCAGCTCTAGAGAGTTGGGAACCATTGACCTTTCCACGAGTCTGTCAGTCTAAGTTTTCTGTATCCCTCCTCTCAATATAAATGAGGATTAATGTCCGTAAAAAATCCATAGGGTTCAAGGGGAGACTAAACTTGTTGAACATCTACTATACACTAGGAAAAGTGCTTTAGTACATGGTTAAATTTAATATTCACAAGAAACTTTCAAGTGTCATCATCCATTAATTTATAAGTGATAAAAGATTTATGAGTTAGGACCTTACCCATGGTCACACAGCTTCATAGCTTACATATGTCATGATGAAAACATATCTGTGCAGCTTCAAAACAAATGCTTCCCCACTGCATCATCCTATCCATTTTGCAGATGGGAGCAAAGCTGGGGAGAGCTCAGGGTTTGCCATCACCAAATGAGGGTGAATGTTGGCACAGTCTCCTTGAGTGTCACAGAAGGTGACTGTTGCCCTCTCTCCCTGCACTACAGGTGTGTTCCTCTCCTCTTTTCCTTTTCTCTCATACTTCTGCTTCCTCACACCCTGTTATTTATCTTCTCTCTCATGTTGCTTCTTGAATCTTATAAAAGAACTTAAAGCTAAAAACTCAAGTCCTTCATTGACTTAATCATGGGCTTTCTTTAGATCCAAATCTCTATAACCTCCATGGTATTGAGGGAATTGAGCATCGTAGTGCAGGGTGAGGGTCTGGCAGACAGATTTCTTTGCTTTCGATGTCATCTCTGATGCTTGCTAGCTCTGTGGCCCCATGCTTTCTTTCTCTTTCTCTCTCTCTCTCTCTCTCTCTCTCTCTCTCTCTCTCTCTCTCTCTCTCTCTCTCTCTCTCCCCCTGCCCCCCTCATCCAGCACCCCTACATGAGGGCACAGTAAGAAGGCAGTCATCTGCAACCTCATTGCTGATACCCTGACTCTGACTTGCAGCCTCCAGACCTGTGAAAAAATAAGTGCCTCTTGTTTAAGTCACCCAGTTTATGGTATTTCGTTGTAACAGCCCAAAATAAGACGCATGATTTGGGGACTGCCATTTTAGACTGGGTAGTCTGGGAAGGTCTCTCTAAAACTCTGACATTTGTGCTAAGACCTGAATGTTGACAAGAAGGCTGTCATGTGAAGTAGTCCTTTGTATAATTATGAGGCAGACAAACTTGGGCATCAATTCCCCTCTCCCCCATTTCCCTCCCACCAGAGTCTACCAGTAATGCCTCATGCCCCAAACTCAGTGTCCTTTCCTGGTGCCTTCAGTCTCCATGGAACCATTCATGCAGGCCCCACCCTCATCAGAAAGGCTTGTTATTTTCCTGATTGCCTTTCTCCCTCAAAACTTGCCTCTTCTGTGCCTCATTTCCTCAGTAACTCATGTCAGTTAACATACCTAAGGGACCTAAGTTACTCCTCTCAGATGACATCGGCATTTCATAGGGACCTACTAAAGGGGACTTGATTCTAGACAACCAGCCGAGATGAGGGAATCCAGGCATTACGGGCCCACTGAGGAGTTGTTTTAGAGCAGATGGTTTTTATAATCCCCATACTACCCAGTATAGGAAGTTACATATTCCCTTTCTGGGCTGTCTTTTCCTGCGCACAGGAATTACTGACTGTCTAGAATCCATTCCAAATGGACACTTAAGAATCAAGATTTGTATTTTAATTCCAAACATAACTAAAAATGGAGCTAGGTTGTGAATTTGGGCAAATAGGGACCATATCTCCAGTAGATCACATCCCAGTATATTTATATAAGCTCTCGGTTGCATAATGCCTCATGAAAGGATTTTAGATCATATCTGAGTTTTCAATGTTGACCCACAAAGGAGCTGCTAAAACCCCCATAAGCAGCTAAAATCTAGTTCCCAATTCACAAGAAATTTGGCCAAGAAAGATATTAAATAGAGTAGTGTGACTAGTCAGAGTTGATGATAAGCAGGCACAGAGATGGTAACTATCAAAAGGGAAATTTGAATAAATGAATATTAAAATATTTAAATGTATAATAATGTGTTCAAAACACAGTTCTGAAGAACATTATCATTGGAAGTGAGAAACCCGTACTAAGTCACTTACATTCTTTTCTAAGCAACCTTCTTCTCCCATTTCAACTCATTAGGATAATACTAGCTTCAAGTGTAATGGTGTAATTTTAACTGTACTGTACACAAATTACTCTGGTTTTCATTCTGACAGGGTTGAGATCTAATTCCTCTTGGCAGACCTTTAACAATTGTTACAATGCTAGAAAAACAAAATGGAATGAGGCATTTAGAAATATATCTATACAGGGTGTGTCCAAGAAGTATTAAGCCAACATCAATATAATTAAAACAGTTTGCACAGCCAATATTTTTGGGACAAACCACACACACACACACACACACACACCAGCCCTTAGGTTAGATTTATACAGAAGAATGCTATAGTATGTTATAGAGTACAATGTCAGGAGACAGCACCAATCTGTAAATCTTTGATTTTTATTGTTAATCATCTAAAATATAGACTTCTAATACTAATCTAAATACTCACACATGCACACCCACATACATATGCTTCTTTGAAGTTCTAAAGGTCAAGTTACTTTCTGTCCAAAAGTATAGACCAAATATATCTTTTCAGTGCTCAGTGGGCATTACTCAGTTTTCCTGGCTAGAAAAATGGAAAGGGTGGTAGCTACCTTAAAGGTATGATGAGGATTAAGTGAGGTACTGCCTAGAAACACTTAGCATAGTGCCTGCCACATAGTAAGGACTTAGGAGAAGGCAGCTGCCATTATTGCTCTTAGTGCTGTTCATCAAAATGACTCACACTAGAATGAGAAGCCAGGATCCCAAAGCACCTCCTCGTACATCATTGCATTTGAACCTCACAACCATCTAGTGAGATACGCAGACAAGACCCTCATTCTCGCAGATAAGGAAGATAAGAGTGAACAAGAATAACTGATTACAAAGCTAGAAACACAACCTAGATCTCCTAAGTCTTAGGGGCTCATAGAGCCTATCTTTGCTGCTCTTAACTCAATACGCTGGATTTGTGTTCTTCCATGCAACAAACATTCCTCAAGTGCCCACTTCGAATCAGGTACTGTTTCCAATGTGGAGGCCACTGCAGAGAACAAGATGTGCAAGATGCTTATGGCCATGAGCTGTCTTTCCCCAAAGAGAGTCCAGGGTCCACAAGTTGAGATAAGAAACAATCAATGAAGATATCTAGTGTTATGGGCTGAACTGTGTCCCCCACCCACAAATTCATATACTGAAGCCCTAAAACCAAGTATGTTTGGAGGACAGTGACGGCTTTGGTAAGACAGAGCCTTTAAAGAGGGGATTAAGTTAGATGAAGCTGGTGGAATAAATATTAATCCAATCTGCCTGGTGTCTTTATGAGGAGAAATTCGGACAGCGGGGTTGAGAGTACAGGAAAAAGGCCATGTGAGGAAACAGAGAGAAGGTGGCCATCTGCAAGTTAAGGAGAGGGACAGCAGATGACACCAAACCTGTGGACACCTTGATGTTGAACTTCTAGACTCCAGAGCTGTTGGAAATAAATTTTGTCATTAAACCACCCAGGCTCTGTTAATTTTTTATGACAGCCCAGGGGAGTCATACTCATACATCTCATGAGAGAAACTGGTAAGTACTGTGAGGAAGAAGTAGTAAAAGAAGAAAATGCCAAAGGTGCTCAGGGACTATGGAGGGGCACATTGCAATATTCAACAGGGCCTTGATGGGAAGAGAAGATTTGAGCAAAGGCATGATCAACATGATTATGGGAATTGGCTATGGAGGAGGAGGTTTCCCAGGTGGAGGGGACCATTGATACAAAGGCCCTGGGGTGGGAGTGTGCCAAGTATGTGGAGGAGCAACTGTGAAGAGGAGTTCACCAGAGAGGAAGGAGCACGGGGGAGCAGAGGACAGAGAGGCAACAGGACGGACAGGTCAAGTAAGGCTCTGTAGACTGTTGTAAGAATTTCGATTTCTTAACAGAATATTTGTATTCCGATAAGACTGATCTAGTAGAGAGGAGAAAAACTGGTAACAGGAGAAAGAACTGAGTGGGATGGTGTCTAGTCCATCAGACTGGCTTTCCGTAGGAAGGAACGCAGTTCATTTATGCTCCTGTATATACAGCTGAGTTTATGGAGGATAGGTGCTGACTGCTTCTAATTCTCCCCTTGAAAGGTGAAGCAGAGTCATCAGTCAAGGGTGAGGAAGGGGCAGAGATGTCAAAGGCTTGAAATTAGAGAAGATATGATGGGTGACAAACTTATCTGCGTAACCCAAGAATGGGGTGACTTAGACAACCAAATGTATTGCTTGTCACTTCAGGAGGAGGACCTCTGAGGAGATCAAGATGTCTGTGGGTTTGGGAACAAGGGCTGTGGGGGGAACCTGTTTCAGGCCTCTTTCCTGGTCTGTGGTGGTCTGCCGGCAGGCTTTGGGGTTCCACAGCTGGTGGAAGCCCCACTCCAATCCCTGATCTTCATCTTTGCGTGGAGCTCTCCCTGGGTGCATGTCCCCATCTAAATGTCCCCTTCCCATAGGAACACCAGTCTTACTAGATCAGGGCTCATCCTCAGGACCTGACCTAATCAGCTTAACTGATTAGTCTGTAACAACCCTATTCCCAAAAAATGTCGGTAGGGCTGATGGCCTGGGGGTGAGGCCTTCCATAGGAATGCTAGGAAGGACACAATTCAACCCATAATGAGCAACAGGAGACTGACAGCCAAATAGGCTAGAAGTATATAGTGGGCTTGCCTGGCAGCAAAAGGAGTCATTTAACATTTGTGGTCACAAATGTTCAGCCACAGGGGTGCAAGTGCGGAGCAGAAAGATTAGGTTAAGCCAAAGCTGTGGTTTTCCCTGATAGGTTCCAGAAGGGGGTCAAGGATGCGTGCCAGAAGGTCATTATTGTGATTTACCATGGAATCGAAGGTGGGGAGAGAGGAGAGAGAGGACTTGAAGGTAGCAAGGAACAGAGAAAAAGTGCCAGGGTCAACGGATCAGAGTTCCTGCTGGGGTGAAGAGACGGCTAAGGTTGAGACACCTGAGGAAGGAAGCTGGAGAGCCACAAGTGGTGGGAAGAGAGTAAGGCACGTGGCACCGGGATAAAATGGTGTTTGGTTATTGCTAATTACAAAGTTTAAAGTATGAGCGGGGAGTGAGTGGTTGAGATAAGGGAATGGGCAAGATCGTTGGAGGGGTGGAGGCGACAGTATCGGCAAGCCACTGTCATGGCAGGGTCATCTCCATGTAAGAAAGAAGTTTCCGGTCATTGGTCTCTCCATCCGAATATTTAGGTGCTGGTTAAGAGAGAGAACGGAGCTCGGCTGAGTGCAAGGGTCCTGAAGCCCAACAAGAGGGCTGCTGCTAAGCACCTCTCTGCCTGCCTGGGTTTAGGAGGTAGTCTTTGATTGGCCTACGTCATGACTATAGTTGCAGATAAAAGAAAAAAAAAAAACTCACTGAAGTTAACTTTAAAACTCCTTTTATACCCAAATAAACAATTAACCCAGAGGGAGAAAAAGTCTCATACTCTAAACATCCTTCATTGCTTGTTTTACAAATTATTATTATTATTATTATTTGCCTCCTCAGTTGCTTACATTCATTGCATTGATCTATGTGTTTCCTAGGGATTCTATACACTCCAAAATCTGAAGAGTAAGCAAAAACAGTGTTTCTGCTGAAACCCTTCACAGTTTATAGCCACATTTACATAACATTAAATAAGTCAACAAAGGCATCATTAGCTCCCATTAAAATATGAGCAAAGAAATTTAAATGAACAAGACAGGCTAATTGGTAAGTAATGTTGTGTATCAAAAATTATGACTGTGAGATATCCCGGCTAATGAGAAGCCCAACAATCATGTTTACTACATATTTAAAAATTAAATGAAGGTGAATAAAAGTTAACAGAAGAGAAATTTTTCTCTTCAGAGATGCTATTATATCTGTTTTTCAAAGTTAAAAATAATAAGGCTTATTTTGACCACCTTCCTCCACAGAACATCTCCATATAATCGATGTGGTTTTTACCTTTACTGTTCTTCTCGAGTCATACCCAGGGAAGCCAGAGGCAGCTCAGGGGAGGCAGAGGCAGAACTCCCCATTTATACCAGCGCCTGGGTCCCAGTCTGATCTCAGGCCTTGGTTGTTAGAGAGACCCCTCCTATTCCTTTCTTTCTAGGGGCTCAGGCCTTGGTGGAGGGTACCCTTCATGTCAGCCACAGGAAGAAGACAAAAATGTGGTTAACAACTTCATGCCAGAGGGGGACAACGGTTCCTGTCGCCTAAAAGAGTCCCCAGAGGAGAAACCAATATGCCAGTACCTGGGCCCCATTCCAGACCAATTTAATCAGAACTTGGGGGAGGGAGCCCAGGAACCTGTACTTTAGAGGAGTACCCCTATTGATCCTAAAAAGTAGCCAGGGTTAGAAGACCCTCTACTGGTCCTCTTATTAATTAAAGAACACCCACCATTCACTGACCACTATTGTGAGAGTTTGTGGAACTCTCATGGAAACTGGGGCAGGTTATTTATTTTCTTTTCTCCAACATTTACTGTAATATTTTTCATAGAGCAGAGTTGAAATAAGTTTGCGGTAAATATCAATTACAGACCATCTAGATTACACCATCAATGTTTTACTTTTTCTGGTTTTATCACATATTTATCCTTTTACCTATCCATAATTCACCTGTTTTTAACACATTTCCAAGTAAATTACAAACATCTGTACAATTTCCCTTAAATACTTAATATGTATATCATTAATGAGCACACAATAGTTGTTTACTTTTTCCTTTGATGTAAATGTTCCAAAACAGAAAATGCTAACATCTTAAGTGTATATTCATGTGTTTGGACAAATGAACGTGTCTGTGTAGCTCAAACTACTACTGAGACACAGAATATTAGGTAGGTTATTTTATACTTAATTAAAAGTAATCTTAAACATTTGCTATTTAAAGAGACTGCATAGAAAAGTCAGTACTTTATCCGAAAGAAAGGCCACCTAATTGTAGAATTTCAGACACAGGCATTAAGTAGGAAATATTTGGGAGGATAGAGCAAAAGGGCCTCTGTGGCATCTCTTGGGTGATTCACACACAGCGACATGTTGAACCTGGATCACACTGTGTAATGCAGACACCCGGTGTGGGGGCAGGTGTCTGGGGTGGATGCGGTCTTGCAGCACAGAGTCCTATGCACCGTGTGTGTGTGTGTGTGTGTATACACATGTTGAAAGAAGATGTGGTCTTGAAACTCTGAGCTAAAGCTGAAGACACTCACGTTTCTCCAAAGACAGATGCCTATCTTTATACATGCGTCCTTCTGGCCGGCTCAAGTCTACAATAATAGATAAGACTGAAGGCCCAAGCGCAGTCTTGTCACAGGCTGCGTCCATTGCCCCAAACTCTCGCCCTAAGCCCAGAGTCGCTCAGCTGCTCAGTCTCCATACTTGGGATTATATATGGAGACTGGTTTCCAGAAAGCACAAGATGACTGGAATCAAAGTCTTTATATGCTAATGGCAAGAAGAAATGTCATAGCTTCTAAACTCTGAAAACAGGGGTTGATTTAATAAACCATAAAGAGTTTTCAGCCATTCACCCAACTTTAAGTCAAGTTCCTGTACTATAGTGCTAGGGTTCATCACTTCTCCCTTCCCAATCGGCAAGCTGACCTCAGAGGCCAGAACACTGGTGGAGCCCATGTATGGGTCTTCTCAAATGAAGACTTTCCATCTTGCAGCCTCTGAGATGTAAGTCCTCTGCCTAAAAATTTGCCTGAATATAACCTTTTCCCATGCTGAAATGACCTTTATTCTAGGTCTAATATATCTCTCTTCCTGGAATTGCTCCAGAAATCCCAACTCCTTATAAAAGATGTAGTTCATTCGTTGCATCATTCAGTGTCTGTAGTGCACAGTGATCGTGATTGAGATCCTACTGGGTGGCGCACACTGGGCCTGGCGCTGGGAATGCAGCAGTGGACAGGGCAGTGGGGCGTCACTGCTCCTATGGAGCTGTGTCCCATAAAGAAGATACTGCATAGTCAAGCAAGCAATTACCTTCTTGCAATTCTGATAATGACTATGTGGAACTCACCCAGGGAAAGTTTTGAATGCTAACAGAAGGGCTTGACCTCATCTATGAGACCTGGTGGGGCGGAGGGAAGGGCACTCTGATAAGACCTCAAGAATGAATTGGCAGCTGGGTGGAGCACGGAAGTGAGGGAGGCCGCAGATAGTACAAAGGCCCTGAGGTAGCAGAGAACCAAGCAACAGTCATGAATTAAAAACAAGCAGGGAGGGTACCGTGCCTGTTATGGAATGAGCCACAGTGTAGGCAGGCCACATGCAAGGCTGGTGGCCACAACAAGCATGTGTTTTATCCTAATTACAGTGGGAATATATTCTTGTAAGAACACAGTGAAGCTATAGGGAAGCTATTCTTGGAAGCATGTGGTTAACATAACCAGATATACTTTTTAAAAGAAGAAAAATATTTACTCTGGCTGGGTGTGGAGGTCAGATTGAACAGAACTAGTGCTGATATCCAGGAAAACTACTTTGGAGAGTTGCGGTAATTCATTGGTGCAGACGAAACGATGACAGAGGTTTGGTGAGGGTGGGGGGTGCAGGGGTGAGGAGTGTTTGGGGGTCATTGCCGCTCCTTTGTGTCTGTAGGCTCTTGTCTACCATGCCTGCAGGACAGCAGGATTCCTAATGCCCTGACTCACAAAGCAGATACAGGCCTTACCAATAAATACAAATACAGACGGGCATGCTGGGACTAGTATGTGGCCTGAATGACCAAGGAAAAGATTCTTTTATGTTAGCCAGCTGCACTTCAGAGTGATACAGAGACCTCTGTGAATCATTTCATGGTGTATTGAGCAAAGTTCTGTTTGTAATTGGCAAGTTAGGAAAATAAATGCCCAGGTTTGTTTCCACTTTCCATTTCCTTGCTTTGCCCAGAGACTCACAGCCCAAAGCTCAGGGCTGGCCTTGGAGACTCAGCAAGCAGGCCTGGAACCCTACTTTTTGAATGTCCCATGGAAATCAGCCACCGACTGCCATTAAGCCCTGTGAGAGCCAGGGGAATTCTTGACATCATTTCAACATCAGAGAGGGCCACCTGGGCCACCTGCCAGGGGCCGCAGGTACGAACCTCTTACTGTTTGTTTCTGTTCAGACGCTGACCCCGTGGACCCTATGCCCTTCCAAAACTCAGGGAATCCTGGGAAGAATTCACAAGCAGAAAAGGTCTGCATTTTCTGAGAAAGAGTGCTCTACCAGTGTCTGCCTACAACCTTCATTGAAGGTGTGTGTGTGTGTGTGAGAGAGAGACGGAGAGAGAGAGAGAGAGATTTACTAGGCTTAATCCTATTTGGGTGCCTGGTTTCTAGAGAGGACACAACCTGGCTGTGCATCAGGATCACTCAGGGAACTTGTTAACATGCAGTGTTGGGCCCCACCCACTGATGCAGTTTCTGGGTCAGGCCTAGGGTGGGGCCTGGGAATTTGCTTTCCGAACAAGTTCCTGGATGATGCTGAAGCTCCTGGAGCAGGGATCTCACTTGAGAACTACCGGTCTATGGGACATAGTGAACACCCTAGTCATCAAATTCCTCCTGTTGGCACACAGTTAAGGTTAGTTTAAGCAAAATCATCAACTTCTGGTAAACGAATGAAGGAGTGAGTGATCCAGGACATCTTGGCAGCATCTGGAATATTTATCTGGAGCTGAATCATATTTTTATTGACACCGTTTAAACATGGTAATAATGCATTATCTCTGTGGCAAGGATTTTTTTGAAAAGATTTTATTCATTATTTTTAGAGAGAAGGGAAGGGAGAGAGGGAGGAAGAAACAGAGTAAAACATCACTGTATGGTTGTGTTTCATCTGCCTCCAGCTACAGACCTCGCTTACAACCTGGTTATGTGCCCTGACTGGAAATTGAACCAGTGACCCTTGGGTTTGCAGGCTGGCGCCAATCCACTGAACTACACCAGCCAGGGCTGTGGGCAAGGATTTTAAAGTCCAATTATAGCAAAGAAAACAGTCATATATAAAATTACAACATTGGGATAACTTTTATTGGTGACTGATATGTCTGAAGTCACTAAGTGCTTTGTACATGTTAAGTCGGTCTCTGATACGAAATGTCATGGAGTAGGTGAACTCAGTTATTCATTTACTGAAATTCTTACTAAGCAACTACAAGGTGTTGGGGTGGGCACAGAAGAATGTTAATGTTGTAAGAGGACTTGGGCTTATTTAGTGAAACCTTTTTCCAGATAGTAGAACCTCCTCAAAGCTTTCCCATCATGGATGGCTGTCCAACAACTCCTGAATACTTCCAGTAACAGGAGACTCACTACCTCATTTCACAGCCAATCTTTGAATTACTGCTGACTGTCAACCTTCCTTATGTTGAGATGCAATGTTGCTCCCTGAATTTTCTACTGTTGGTCCTACTGGCTACCTGTAATACAGTGGATGTTCCATTTCTCTTCCCCCTGTCAACCTCACTAAGTAATGCAGATGGATATGGCATAAAGGGGCAGAACACGAACACAGGAGCAGGCGGCTCCACTTTGAACCTCAGTCACCAAATTTACGAGCTGTGTGATGAGGCAAATTCCTTAGCTTCCCAGTGACCCAATTTATTTATCTATAAAATGGGGATGTTATGCCTCAAATAGTTGGTTTGAGGTTAAAACGTGTACTGCTTGCCATGAGTTTAGCAATACAATATTGCTATTGTTACTCTTATTATTCTTGGCCAAGAGGTCTCCTGTCCTCTCAATTTTTGACTAAGCATAGCCACCTCAATCCCAACATTGCTGCTCTCATCTCCTTGGTCTTTTCCAGAGCCAAGTGGGCTAGATTCCTCTGACTCTGGCAATTAGAGCAGAGCCCAACACTAGAAGCTATTTGTCCAGGACAGGCTAGAGAAGGACTGTCATCCTCACCGCTCCTAATTCAGCTTTGTGATAGGAGTGGTGTTAATAACAACAAAAACACATCATCTATCAATATTATGTAACACTGTTCAAATATATCACCTCACATTCTTATGATAGCCAGGGGTTGCACAAGGACACATCACTAAGGGATAAAGGAGCTGGGACCCAAACAGATCCTCGAGCTTCAGAGGGGCGCCTCCTCGCATACCCCCGCTTCCTCCCTGTACGTAGAGAGCCACCCAGGGATGTGAGTGTGTGACTTTGGCAGTCAGGGCAAAGCTATAAAGTGAGTTACAGGCCCTGCAGCACTGGGTGGAAAGAGTGTTCAGGTTACAGCTTTATTCATTCATTGCTGCCATAGCTGTACTCTCTCTGATCTTTCTTCCCAAGTCTCTTGGGTTGGGCAAAGAAAATACTCTTGGGAAGAATATAATAAAGCCCTGAAACCATTCAGAGGGCCAAGCCTTTTGCATTTCAAACCAGAAAGATGGGAAAGTTCACGTAAAAAATGTGGCCCATTGGGTGTTACCTTCTCGTGCCATCCGGGAGTTAACGGATCCATGCTATCACTATTCTTACTGTTTCTGTGTGGTTGGTAAACATAAGTGTCACCTCTAATCTGCACTGCCTGTTGTCAGCAGAGACTGTTGAGTGAGTTCACTTGGCCACAGCTGACATGTACTGAGCCCTCACTCTGTGCCAGGTTCTCGGCTGAGTATGTCACGCTCTCACCATGGCAGGAGGAACCCTTTCTCAGATGAAGGAGATAAGACTCAGACAGTCACGT
The DNA here is from genome assembly GCA_004026585.1 of Noctilio leporinus. Lineage (NCBI taxonomy): Eukaryota > Metazoa > Chordata > Mammalia > Chiroptera > Noctilionidae > Noctilio > Noctilio leporinus. Next base: position 424,990 of record PVIW01000078.1, read on the forward strand.
GCCTTGTCTCACAGGTAGTTAAACTCTGGAATGTCTGATCTTTGTCACCAGAGGGTCCTCAGCCAGAACGAGGCCGGGGCAAGGCCTGTGCTTTGGAACCTTTGCTTATTTCTTTTTCCTTTGTTATCTTACTTTTTAGCTTTCAATTTAAATTGAAAATATACATAACTTGAACATGCTAGAAAAAGGAGAGAAACTATAAACAAGCCAAGAGAAAAAAAAAATGTCAAACCACCCAAATCCCTTATTCTAAGACAACTTTTGTTAACATTTTGGTCTATTTCATTCCAGATGTTTTTTTTAAAAGTGCATACATACATACATTTTTTTTTTTTTTTAAAGAAAGAGATATATATCATACACAATGGTTCATGGCCTGTTTCTTATTTTCCCTACAATATATTATATCTGTGTTTCCATGTTAGCATTTATGATGCTGTGTATATAAACCTGTTTCATGGCCCATCCTATCCCACTATTCCAATGTCTTAAAATTAAACAAGTGGGCCCTGTTCTTCCACTTCCTGCTCTCTCCAAGGCCATTCAGGGAGTGATGGGCCAAAGAAAACAAAAACAATATAAAAAGTAAAGCTTTTCCTTTCCAACAGTCTTAGCAGGAACCTCATGTCTCCCCACTCCCCTGCCCCAAATTTCACTCAAACACAAGACAGGCTGGGGTGTAGGGTAGCTTCAAGCTGGAATGTACTATGAATTCAGAGAAGCATCTTAAACTCAATCCAAGCCTGGAAATCACAAAGGGTTTTCTATTGCCTTCTTTGGACAGGGTTCATGTTGGGTAAGACAAAGAAGGGGCTAGCATTACTGTATTCTGACCATGCTGATAAGGGGAAGGTCTGCAAACTTAACTAATGTCCCTGAGCCTTTGTAGTGGCAAGGAGAGAATCCCACCTGCTGACTCAAACTCTCCCCAGAAGAAAAAACCACTCTGCCATTGATGAAGACCTTTCCCAAGCTCTCCCCTTACCGGGCATTGTCACAGTTATAACTAGATCACTCTCTCCGTGTACATCCAGGCCTGGCTGGCTGCCCCGGGGTAACATTTGTCATTAGAAGACAAAATGCCTACTCTGGAGCTTTGTCATTCTCTGCCAGATCAGATGAAACTTTCTCTTTAAAGAAGAAGAAAAGGAAAGAAAATAAGAAACAGGAAAAAAATAGGTGAGGAGAGAAGAGATCAGTGGGGTTAAGCATGTATGGGGAACAAGTGAACTGGCCATGGATACTAGCTGGGTGTCGCAGCTTCCATTTCTGGACCACGTGTTCATTTATGCTCCCGTCCCTTCTCTGCATGTGAGAGTGAATTTCCAAGGGAGGTACCCTCAGGTGCTTGGAGCCCATGCCAACAGTCCGAGGTATTCCACAGCACTGCTGCAAGCTGGAGAAGGGCTGATGGAATCTCAATAGCTCTGGGAACTCACTCCCTCAAACCTCAGACAGTGCGATTCTCTTTTCCTTAACTGCTATGTTGGCTCCTTTGCCATCTTCAAACTGTATTTCCCAGGGTAATTGTTACATTTCCTTCATTTTTAACGACAGCTTATTTTCCAAGGGGTGGGAGTGGGGAAGGTAATCATACAACACAGCTAAAAGGAACCCAAATAGAACAATTTGTTGTATGAAGCAGATATTTATTTGCATCTTTGTGAGTCCCATTTCTGTATTAGTACAGGGACAAAAGCAACAGCACTTGGTGCAGGAGGACAGAGTATGCTGACCTTCTGTCTTACTGGGGACCAGCCAGGGGGTAAACAGTAACCAACTTTCTCTCCAAGGCTGATACCCAATTGCCAGTGAAGAATTTTCCCTCCTTTTCCACCACCCCTCACCTTTTTCCTTCAGGGAAAATATTTAAACAAGCTTTATAGATTAGTTTTTATCCTGATATTACTATCAATATTTAAAAAATTGATATAAGGTTAAAAATAAACTGGAAACCAGAATGTGAGAACTTTTGTTTCTCTGGAAAATGGATCTCCAAAAATAGGCTCAATTTATTCTAAGTAGATCTCTCTCCTAATAATTTCCTAAAAGAAAAGCAGGTAAATCCAAAGAATCCTGTGTTTCATTAGAGGAACTCTTGTTACAATATTACTTGAGCCTTGCTTGGACACAGAATTAAGCAGGAGGTAAGTCTGTCCTAGGTCTCTTGAGATGGGAATTTATATGAGTCTCAGAACATGAAGTTATAAGGTATGTATATTAATTTATATAAAATTGAATAACCTTAGTTAAAACTTATAAAACATTTATTACATATAAGCTCAATGTGATGCCATATAATACTATAAAAAGGGACTTTGCTTTTATGGAGAAGATATAAATGTCATGATCATTCATGTTAGTGGGGACATGGAAAATTATACTACCTAAACTGAGAACCAGTGTTTTCTCAATTAGAGAATCTATAGCTTTGTGATCCAGATTCCTGGTCATTAATAGGAAAATATCTAATATCAGAGGTGACCCTGAGATCAAATCTTTTAAGACTCAAGCACACAACTGTAATTTGAAGAGCTTAGTTGTTTACTACATGAACTGCACAGTCAGAGCTGGAGGGAGATCCCAGCTCTGCCTCTTACAGATGTGCGACTTTGGGCAGGTAACCTGACCTCTGGGAGCCTGACCTTCCTCACCTGTAAAAAGAGATCAGTCACCAGGGGCTACAGTGACTCTTAAAGAGATAGTATGAAGTGCTTAGCAAGGTTCCCGGAACCCACTGAGTGTCAACCACCAGCATCCATTGTTAACGTGTGTGCTAAATTGCAAGACTTATCCTCAGTGTTTGGAAAGGCCATATCATAAATGAGAAATCCAGGGACCAGGATGGAAAAGGGAAGTGCTGGATACAGGGTGGGAAGGTCTGGTGATGCAGAAATCCATTTCAATTGCAACTTGAGGAACTAGAATTGTGACCTCCCAAAGTGGCAGTGTGCTCTTTTGTCACCAGAGCTTCCATTTGTCAAGAGTGGGACTTGAAAAGATAGTTTCTTTCAAATTATCTGCTGGCATACCATGGGGATCTTTTTCTCTTCCTCTAGCATCTTCTGCTAAAGTTACAGAGTTTATGGTTCCCATAATGCACATGTACAGTATCTATTTCATTTAATTTGCTATTAACACTTACAGTTTCACTTACTTCAACACAGCTGGAAGAATTGAAATCAACCATCTATGGTAGAATTGGAATGTAGCTATTAGTTTTATTTGCAAATCCACCCCACTCTCACCTATCTTGTGTCATGGCACAAATTCCACCCAACACACAATTATTGAGTGCAGATTTATGCCAAGCACAGTCACTATGCTTGCCCAGCAAATCCAGGTCTTACAACAGCTTTGCTGCACCCCTAGCGTCACACAAGGGTATAAGACTTTTGTTAATAAAAAAAGAAAAGCCCTGGTTGGTAGCAGAGTGGATAAGGCGCTGGCCTGCAAACCCAAATGTCACAGGTTCGATTCCCCAGCCAGGGCACATAACCAGGTTGCAAGCCAGATCTCCAGTCAGATCTGTGGCTGGAGGCAGGTGAAATGTAGCCATACATTGATGTCTCTTTCCCTCTCTGCCTCTTTCCCTTCCCCTCTTTCTAAAAGTAATAAAATAAAATCTTTAGGAAAAAAGAAAGAAAGAAAGAAAAAAGCCAAATAAGCAACACTGAAAAAGTAAATTTCTCATTTCTAAGTAAAAATTCAAACTTTAAATTTTGAAATTTGAAAATTACTTAAATTTTCTTAAATTAAGTAAGTGAAGTAATTGGCAGTTTTTTTTAGCACTGGGTTCCATGGTGCTGGAACTTCCTGTTACAGTAAAAGTGTTTTGGAGACTGGTATCTATTTAACAAAGAGCCATGTGAGTTCTAGTTGCAGAAAAGCACCCACCTAAACTAGCTCAAACAAAGGCGAGTGACCTATTTCTGAGCCACACATGGACCGAAAATGGGAAGCCATGCATTTGCCTGGCATCTACATTTACCATATTTCTCTTTCTGGGAACGTGTCATCTTATATCCTTTTCTCTATGTAATTGATTAAACTTTCCACTTCTGGGCAGACTGGCTTTCTCTGCTAATCCCCCAGTTTGCAATTGGCTAAAAAGGCCCACCCCATTCCCATCTGAATGCGACCTTTCAATTTAGAGACCTGCCTTTGTCTGATCTCAGGCACTGGGCCTCTTAGTTCAGATTTTCAAGAGAAGAACAGAATTGGATTAGCTGTCACCGAATCCATGGACTGACTCACAAGGGTCATGAGCCTATTCTGATCTACACAACTGTAATGGAAGAGAGGTAATATGGGCACGAACTTGGTGGCCTAGACTCAGCACTCCCAAATATATCATAATGAAGCCACCAGATCAACTTCCTCACTTCCCTTCCCAACAGAAAGAATACCCATTGGTAGTGAGCATGTGCGATGGAACTTGTCAAGCTACTTTTCAAAGTTAAAGCCAAAATAACCTGATGCTTCTTCAGAAGGCATGTGTTCCAAATGCATGTAAAATCCTCCAATCGCTTCCCATTCTGACTCTTTCCAAATTAAATTCCTTTAAACGGTTATCTTCTATTGGTTTCTTCAGGCTGTTTATTTGCGTCAGAGTACAAACTAATGAAATCACATTAATAGCCATACAGAGAAAAATATTTCCTTGTACATGCCTGGAAACTATCATTTGAATCTAGTTTTATGATGTACATGCTAGCATTTGGGACAAGCTAATAATGGACATACAACTTATATAACTGTTTTAACCACTGACGCTGAATAAAAATTGCCAAAACATGTAAAATCCCCTTGTTTAGAATTAATTCTGAAAATTGTTCCAGAAATAATATTTTCAGGACTCTCCCTCTGACACGGGGCCAAAAAACGCCTTGTCCGTCTTTCAATGTATGGCCAGCAGCCTAGGGTTATATCAAGCTCACCGTTGATTTGGACAAAGGCTTCGATTTCCATGAACTTTCTCCTTCCCCTGTGCAGGAGGGAGAAAGTGGGGGTGAGGGGTGAGGGTACAATGGGGTGGGACACAGGCCTATTTTGAAGTGTCTAAGAGTTGGATACTCCCAAAATTCCAGCTAGATTACACACACGCACAAAAACTCATCTGGTAAATATTACATTCTGTTTTTGTCTTTCCTTTAGTTTTTACACAACTTGACAGTTTGTGGTATTGTGCCACATTTCAGAGCTAAGGTTTACAAACATCTGGCTCAGGGGCAACATTCCATTGCCTACAGCCCCTCAGTGTCCCTGGGATACAGTGTTTTCAACATACCAACTGAGGTGGAAAACAAGAGTTTTCCTAGAGAACAATGAGGGTAAGCAAGGCATTTTGCTTAGCAAGATTCCTCTGGAATAGGCTGGGCTCTGGAAAGTTAACCCATGTTCTGCCACCAAGATGAACCTGGAAGAGTTGGAAACCCTTGGACGCTTTTGCTGAGTGGCCAGTTCAGTGGATCCCTTTAAGTCCCCAGTGATAGAAGAACTTACTCAATAACAACAATGAATGATGCAAACTCTTCAGTCAGCTTAATGGTTTAAATCCCCCTCCCACCCTGGACTCTATCTATCTAGGAATAAAAAAATATTTTCCATTTCTTGTGGTGTTCATGGAGGAAAGGGTAACAAGGTCATACACATTAGTTAAAGCATGAGGACTAGTTTCTGGCCCTTTGTAAGAGCTCCTTAAGTTTTTCTTTTCATCATTGTTATAATTTCTGTGTTGTGCACCAATATACAGTGGAAAATTATTGTTATATGGTCAGATAGTTTATATTTAATTATATGAACTTATATACTATCTCTTTCCCTTTTCCTCTCACTTAAATGCTATAGTAAAATATTAGTATATTGTCTTAAACAATACATTCCAGTGTTCTTGTAACTCTTTCTTAATAAAAGCATGTTGAGTTGGAGTACTTCCTAACAACCCTACTTCCTAAGAAACAAACACCAATTTTTTTTTTTAAGACATTGCCCAAAAGTCTCATCTTTCCCTGCACAGATTACCTCACCAACTCTCCATAACTCATTGAGTTATTAACCTGCTTAAAGGAAGGTCCATAGATTCTTAGAAGGGTCCACTTAGTCCATGCAATTGTGTGCAAATTCATGTGCATGCATGGGCATGCATTTTCCTAGGAGGAGGGTCAAGAGAGCTTGCCTTAGATCAATTGTAAAATATAAGAGGTTAATAATTAATTATATCCAATGAGTGAAGATAGCCAGGGTGAGGAAGCGATCTCTGTGGTACTGCGGTCTCTGTGGAATTATAATCTCTGTGGAATTATAATCCCTGTGGAATTACGAAGGAAGCAAGGCCTCTTTCTCTAGGCATTCCCTTTCTTCAGCTCAGTGTGGGCCTTTATCCTTTCCCAGACACCCAGCACCCAGATGCAATCTTTACTCACTTCCCAGTGGAACCCTAATCTTGATTCCTAATTCACCCAGAAAATGTGCACAATGAGAAATGTCTGCAAAAGACTCCTTTTTGGAGACTTAAGTCTTCAGCTGATGGGAAAACTAGGAAACTATGCTTTCAGATCCTGTCAGCTGATGACTGCTGCAGGCTTGTATAGTATGGGCTTACAATCACCCTGTCTCAAGAATCCAATCATCCTTCTCAAGAGAATTCTGAGAGGTGATTCCATTGGGATCCTAACACCTTCAGTGAAGACACCCACAAAGAGCTGTTAGCATCAGCTCTATGTAACAGAGTACTGGTGTTCATGGGTGGAGAAGAAGGCAACTGGCCATCATAGAATCTAGCACCCATGATGGAACAACATGAGTCGGTATCTCCCAACAAAGGGAAAGGAGTACATGGTTATTGAATACTTAACTGGTGCGAAGCACACTGATGGTGTAGGGGTCAGGAGCATGTGCCATGTAGTCAGGCAGAACAGGGGACAAAATCTCACTGTACCACTTGATGGAGGAACCTTGGGCATGTTACATAACAGCTCAAAGCCTTAAAGTCATCATTTATAAAATGGGTATGATTGTAGTACTTTCCTCATTGGATCACTGATAGGAATACATAGGAAGCATGTACATCAAGGGCATGGAAAGACCTCTGGTACACAGTAGGAACTGAATAATTTTTAGTTACAACTGGTTCTCTCACTGAATCTTCTTAACCTCTAGGTGGTATGTAGTAATCTTCTTAATCTCTAGGTGGTAAGTAGTAGTCTTCCCACTTTGCAGATGGGGAGACTGACATTAGAGAGGGGGAAAAATATGACTGCCACCACCTGGCTTATAAATAACAGAGTTAGTTTCTTCTCACCCTATAGAAATTTCTCTAATATAGTACATATATCACTCATCTAATGAGAGGTTAATTTAGATGGTAAAATAGAAGAATAGTAATGCATTTATACTGATGTGTGTAGAAAAATAAACTACCAATCTCGTGTCTTATATGTTTAGAATAAAACCAAGAATAAGCAAACTAATTTGATTTAAAAGCAATATCCATATCTGATCACAATAATGCAGATAGGAGTCAAATGGCTAAAATTATGGACATGGTTTATAGAAGCAGAGAAGGAGGAAAGTATCTCCTCTTTAGTGTACAGCAGGAAAAGATAAGGATACAGGGTTGAAATTCAGACCCAAGGACTGAAAAATACATATTTTAATTCATTCTAGAATTTCAGTATCTCTTGCCAACACATCCTTGCTGCAGCTGTTAGAGATATGATTATGGCATCAGCCTGTAAGACAGTTAGTCCTTCCAGAGAAGGCTGGTGCTCTGCAAACCCAACTAATACCCCAGTGAGAAAACCACTGCTAATGAGTCTGCTAAGATTATTAAAATGACGTGAGGCCCAGAGGGACACATGGTAGCATAAAGGAAGAAAAGGAATGGTGCACCCCATTTTTCACAATGTTCCCCTTAGTTAATCCATCAGACCCTCATAAAGCAGCACCTGGTACCAATTTCAATGCTATGAAATATTACCCATACATGATGTTTCCAACCCATTTTATTATTGCTTTCTTATAAAATACCTTTATCTTCCTTCTCTTTGTATTTGGCCGTGCAGCCTTAAACTCTGGTACTGGAAAAACAAAAGAGACGCAGGGCTACTGATGTTCCCCTCTTACTTCCCTCACTTTCTCATTACTTTCACAGGGAGCTCTTTCTACCTTCAAGAGAGGGATGGGGAGGAACGTCCTTATGGAGAAGCCTAGCTAAGTCAGTGAGAATGGGCCAAGAATATCACAGAGGTAGTAAAGAGAGAATGGGTTGGAGATCAGACAGCAGTAAGTCCAAATTGTATCTGCATTTCCAGGCTTAGTCACCTTCAATAAGCCATTTAACTTCTTGGAGTTGAAGATTTTTTGTTGGTTTGTTTTTCGTTTTGTTGTCACTAAAAAGATAAGGACAGCACTAAACACCTCAGTGCTGTCATGAATATTAAATAAGCACCAGGTAGGCAAAAAAGCTAGTACACAATAGTGAGCAACAAGATTGAAGCTATGTATCCTCTTCCACCTCTTGTCGTTTCAGTGTCCTATAGCATAAGAGCTGTTATCCTGTCTCCATTTCCTGGTAATAAATGGGAAGATTCTAATCTGATGCCAAGCGTTCTTCCTGTTTCAGACACTTTGGCTAAGACCCATATTCCAAACCCCTGTCTTTGAAAGTTTCCTCTCTGAAAACTGTCAACACAGGCCTGTGAAACATTAGCCAAGATCTGCTTTCGTGCAAGAGCAAAGCCTCGCCATATCCAGGAAGAAGAGCTTTTCCACTGTAGGTGCCAAAGAGCTGTGCACCTCCCATAAAACTCATCCATCCTTGGAAGTCATGGCTGACAGACTTTGTTGGAACACATTTCTCTTTATTTCATGACAACAGAATTTATCATTTCTTTCAACATTTCCTTCCCTCTCTTCTCCTTGACTATGTACCTACTCCTTGGCTTCTTGGCACCAGCAGATCCCTGCATTTAGTAGTTTCTGAACATTGGTGGCCTGTGCCTCCCATGAGGAGATCTGGTAATACTGGAGTCCAGGATCGGGTTTGCAAAAGTAAACTGCTCCATCACCTTGGACAAAGGCAGAGCTGGTATCCTAAGTGTAGGAGATACCAGGTAACAGGAGAAGAATCCAGTTGGCTTATCTCCATCTCTACCTACACCATTGTTACCCAAGCTACCTTCCCCTTTGGCCTGGATTCTTGAAATGGCCCCTTAAACGGTCTCATTATATCTATTATCTGGTACCTAATTCATTTTCTGAGATGCAGCCAGAGTACTTATTTCAAACACAAATCAAATACCAGGTCCTCACCTGTTTAAATCCCTCAATCAATTCCTATTTCCAAATGGATCAAGACTAAAGTCTTTAACATGGCTTGACAGACCATTTATAGCTCTTCTGCTCCCTTCTTTCCTGGCCCGCCACTCCCTATCTCCTCCCATGCAACCTTGGTGTATGCTTCCAGATTATGTAGAGCTATGTGGAACAGACCCAACGCTTAAGGTCAGGACAGGGTGTTTTGCCTTTTTTGTGTGTGTAATTATGCCCTCATATTCCTTCTCTGCATTCTTTTCTGATATATGCTTACCTTAACTTATAATCTCTCTATACAATCAAATGCACAATTACTTTACTAATTTCTCTCATTAGACTCCAAGCAAGAACTTGAACAAGTGCATTCATCAATGTATCATTCTATCTCCAACGTCTTGTTCAGGGCCAGGGACAGTAGTAATACTAACAATTGCCATTATGGCCAGTTCTAAGCACTTTGGATATTAACTCAATTTGCACAACTCATGAAGAAGATATTATCATCCTCCTTTGAGTAATAGAGAAACTCAGGTACAGAAAGATTAAGTAAGCTGCCCCAAAGTTCCACAGCTAATAAGTGCAACATCTGGGTCTTGAACCCGATAATTTGGTTTCAGAGTCGTGCTCTTTGCTCTTTAACCACTATACCAACCTACTTCTGAAATAATAGCAGGTGCTCAAGTCATAGTAAGTCCCCAGTAAATATCTGCTAATTCAATAATGAATAACAAATTTTCTTTGTTGCTTAAATGAGCCACCAGGAAGCCCAAGGCCCTTGAGTCTATTGAGAATTGGGGAAAAAGTTATTGAAATAGTGACCCTCATGGTGTAGAAGGTCAGCATCATCTGGCAAGCCACTGCAGGCATGCATCCCAAAGAAGCAGCCCTCGGGAGCTGCTCTTGTTATATTGGAAGCTGCTGTGTTTCTCTGGCTGTTTGGAAATGCTGGCAGGCAACATCTAGGCTCCTGACTAAGCAAGAGCAAGTTAAATATAGATGAGGGCTCTAAAAATGCTGCTGTTGAGGCTGTAACAGGTGACAGTACACATTTTTTTTTGGTAGATAAGCACATTAAAAAGTCTTTGAAAGTTCAGTCTGAAGCATAGCTACCCTTGGGTGTTTATCCCCAAGAGTTTTTAATGTGATGCTGGGGACCACACTGTCATTTACTGAAGGATTCACCTATTTGCTATGAATGTCAAGAGATTGAGAATTTGTCTATTTACCATGAGTGCCAAGAGACTGACATTCATAAAGATGAACAAATATCATTTACCTACAGAGGCTGTGTCTTCGAGGAGGTCATCCGGGGCTGATGGCAAGAGAACAGCATAGAAACAAGTCTAGGGAGATCCTTTTGTCCTCAAAGAACAAGGAAAATGGCAAAATAGGGATTTTGCTGACCTCCTCAAAGAATTTAACATTTGGGGAGTTACTTGCTCAACACTTCATCAACAATATGGACAGGGAACATTTACACAGATCCAGAGTAGAACACAGGTCAACAACAGTGATCAACAAGGGAGGAGAAAATGGGGACCCTGTCCTTGGAGGGCTGAGACATGAGCCGGGAAGGTCAAACACTTGACTAATGTCTCAGCAATGCTTCTAGAACGGCTTACATACCAGGACAAATGAAGAGTGGGAAAACTGATTGGGGCAATGTAAAAATGACAGTAAGGAGATTTCATTGGAACCAATCTAGACATTCACCAACCACTATGGGTGCTGTTAAAGACTGGAGCTAGAAACACTAGTATGGCTTGTTATTATTATCATTATTCATTAAGGACTTTACATTTTGGGTGTGGAAACAAACATATAATCTAAGTTATGACAAGTTCTGAGATAACCTAGTTTCTAGAAGGCCAGAGAAGAATTAACTTGGAGTGATACGGGCCAGGGGAGGCATCCCAGAGTTGAACCTTAGAGCCTAAGAAAGTTGCCAGTGGAACCAGTGGGATATAAAGTGGAGAAGGTATATTTCAGATCACCCAGGTAAACAGGGTTTCACCCCAGGGCTGTCTAGCTTCATATCTCCTGTATGTCCTAGTACATGGGAAGTCTTCCAAATCATTAAATATTTTTTGAGTATTTGTTATATGTAGGTACTTAGCCATAAAGTTTGGCTCCTACCCTTTAACTGTACTAATCTTGATCCTATTTACATGAGAGCTTAAGTAATCCAATTTGATGACTTCAAGTGGTACTGTTTGTTGCTGCAGCCTAAAATCTTGCATAAAGGACTCAATATTTGATGCGTATATTAGATGTACAAGTAAATGAGTGTACCTCTCCATGAACAGGTGATGAGAATATAGACAGACTAGAGCACAGGATAGAGGCTATGGAAGAGTTAGTCTGAAATAAAGTTTTGAGGGAAAAGAGGACCATGAAATGGCAACTATAAATAAAGAAGTGCAAACACAAGGGCAAGTATAAGTGACTGGGTTAGGCATAGTACTCTCCTAGCTTCAGTCAATGACAGCCATGTTGGTACCACTGCCACACCCAATGTGGTCTACTGCACACATGCCAGATTTTACAGTATACCTTTTTGTACATATGGCCAATTCATACTATATTCCTGTAGGTCATATGGTCTAATTTCCATCATATAGTTAATGACAGAGCATAAGAAAGTTTATAAATTAGCATAACAAAAATTGGAGATTGGATGAAAATCTAGGTCTCTTGACTAACAAACCCATGTTCTTCTCAGTATCTTCCCTTCCAATGAACTACTGAGGATCAACCAGCTGCTTCACACTCAACTTTTTCCTAGGTTTACAATAAGGTATGGTTCTAGGCCTAAAAACTGTCCAGTTTTTCATACTTTATAATCCAGATATGATATAGACATTCATCTGTTCATCTGTCTGGGAATGCAATGTATTGCACCTTGATTCTAACATTTCAAAGTCACAAAAATTCAATCTTTCACTCAATCATAATTACTTATTGATCACCTATTTTATTCCAGACAGCTTTGTAGATGTTAAGAGAGTTATTAGTTAGACCAAGAGTCTTCCTTCAGGAATCATATTCTAGGAGACAAACGGCAAAGAAACAAGGAAAATAAAAAAATTTCTCATTGTGATAAGCCTACAAAGAGAATGAGAATGAGTGCTGGGATGGTGCTTGAGCAGTGGCTTGGGTGGTGAGAAGAGCTAGGGATCTGCCTATCTCAGGAAACCATGTTCCTTGACAGGACAGCAGGTATAAAACCCTGAGATGGGAATATGTACAATGAGTTTAATAAACAGAAAGACATCGTTAGTATGTCTTGATCCTATGGGTAAGAAAATTAAGAGAAGGAGTTGCAAGCTATAGGCAGATACTCGGGGGACAAACCAAATACGATTTGTACCCTAGTCTTATGGTACAAATTTTATCTTGTTTGGACCAGGAATTCATTAGAGTTATATGCAAGGAAGAGAATCTTCCGACTTCTTCAGGAAATATAGACTTTGAAGGGCAAGGCAAAAGCAAGGAGACTGGAAAGGGCTTGCCTCTGTCCAGATATAAGGGGGTGGTGGCAGGGCTGAGACTGGAGAAGCAGAGATAGTAAGAAGTGACAAAATTTCTGAATATATTTTCCATGTTGGGTTGATTAGACTTGTTAATGAAATGACTGTTGAGTCAAAAAGGAAAAGAAAGGAAAAATCAAATATAACTCCTAGGTTTTTGACACAAACAACTGTGTGTATGAAGTGCCATTTCTTGACATGGTAGGGATAGGTGACAAAGAGGCTGGGCTTGGAGGGAAATGAAAAGTATGTTTAATTCATACTATGTGTGAGCTGATGTGTATTAGATACGTAAGCAGAGATGTTGCATAAGCAGTAAGACTCAGAGTGCAGGGCTCAGAGAAGTCAGGGCTGGATTGAATAATGAAGACCTCATCACCATATTGTGATTCAAAGCCTTGAGTCTAGAAAAGATCACAAAGAAAGTGTGTGTGCCAAAAAGAAGAGGACTGAAGACTAACCTTGGGACATGCCATCCAGTGGGGACAGCTGAGAAGGAAGGACTAGTGTGAGTAAAAGGATGGTAAAAGAAGAGTGGGGTCATGGAAACCCGGGGCAGAAAGTGTTTCAAGAAGGCAGCAATGACTAACGGGTCTGAAATAAAACTGAGGTCAAAAAAAAAAAAAAAAAAAAAAAAAGGAGGGGAGGAGAAAAGTGAATTCTCCATTATGAATTCTGCATAGGTGTATAGATTATATCCTGCCCAAGGATCCCTGGCTGCAGGGGTGGATGGGGGCTGAAATCCAGCCCCTGCATCCATTCACTCACAGCCTCCCACTCCTGCCTCAGGCACAGCATGCCTGCTGTTTCCTCCACCTGGAACCCTCTCCTCTAAAACTAATGAATTTCTTCTCATTCCTTTACATCTCAGCTTAAACAGCTTTGCTTCCTCCGGAAGCCTATCCTAATTGTCCAAATTGCTGTATTTCTTACTACTAACAGCAGTAATAGAATTAAATCATTAACCAGATGCTTAATCCTTCTTGACATGTCTTCCCTGATACTGTACAAGTTCTGGATAGGCCGGACCATGCTTCATTTGCTCATCTCATGATCTCCAGTGCCCAACACAGTGCCTGACACACAGGAGACTCTCAATACCTCTTTGTTGAATAATGAATGAATTAATCAATGAATTTACTGAAGCCTTTCTGGCTCCCTTTTTGAACTAGATTGAATGCTGCACCTAGAATATTATCTCACACATTCTTCAGTGTCAGTTTGATTGATGTAGATGTTGACAACTTCTGATTTGCAGTTCTGGCTCTTCATTTCCCTAGTCTCACCCTTAACTTCCAGCTCCCAGGTCTATCATCTCGAACAAGGCAATGACTCTAGGTAGCAGTACTTGGGATCCCATTTACTCCTGTTTTTTTGTCGCCTCTGATAAGACTCATTACTTGTATTTTCACGTTGCTCAGCAACCTGGTCATACACACTATAGGGACACACCAATCACCCAGAATAAGTTTTGATTATTTTTAAAAAGATTTTATTTATTATTTTTCAGACAGAAGGGCAGGGAGAGAGGAAGAAAGGGAGAGAAGCATCAATGTATAGTTGTCTTTCACCTGCCTCCAGCTAAAGATCTGGGTGGAGACCTGGCTTGCAACCTGGTTATGTGCCCTGGCTGAGAATTGAACCAGCAGCCTTTGGATTTGCAGTACGGTGCCAGTGCACTGAGTCACCAGCCAGGGCATGATTATTATTAACAGCCAGTAAAATCCAATAGGAAAGAAGGTACCATCTGTCTTATGAGACAGGAGTGGAGCTCAGCCTTTTTCTTCCCTTACACCATGATGTTCATGTGCATTTCCTAAGGCTAGCCATACTTTGACCCCAAAAAGCCTTCTTTACCCCACAAAATAAGGAATATGAGGAAATACAAGTACTTAAATAAACACAATTCAACAGTGGATTAGTAAAGGTTATATAAATGTAATTTGAGGGTTAGGGAAATTCCTAGTAAACTAGAAGCAACTCCACATTTTTCTTTCTGATTTAAGAGAATACAGCACTATATGTGAAGAACAGTGATATAATCCTCATAACAGCTTTGAACTGATTATAATCAACATAAAAATGTCTACAATAAACACAGAATGTCTTGGTTTTATCATGATAGAAACATGGAGGTCTTTATTTTTCATCAATATGAAGCTTTCTATCTTGGTACCTACCTTATTATATTTTTAATGAACGTTAATTTGTAAAATATCAAATGCTACATGTAGGAAGCACTTTTGAGAAGGAATCATGGACTTCTGGCTTTAATACTCAAATAAGTAAAAACAATGGTTCCTGTGATGGTGAATTTTATGTGTCACCTTAACTAGACTATTGGGTACCTAGACATTTGTTCCAACATTATTCTGGGCATGTCTGTGAGAACATATTTGAAAAAATTAACATTTGAATTGGTACCCTGAGTAAAGCAGATTGACCCTTTCAATGTGGGTGGGCTTCATCTAACCAACTGAAGACCTGAACAGAACAGAAAGTTGGCATAAGGGAGAACTATTGCTCTTCTGCCTGTCTGCTTGAACTGGAACATTGGTTTTCACTTGGACTGGAATTTAGACGATCAGCTCTTCTGATTCTCAGGCCTTCATATTCAGATTAGAGCTATACTTTTGGCTTTCCTGGGTCTCCAGCTTACCAACTGCAGATCTTATGACCCCCTCCCCCTGCCCAGCCTTCATAATCACAGGAGCCAATTCCTTTTCACAAACACACACACACACACATATATATATACAGAGAGAGAGAGAGAGAAATTAAGATAAATATCTTTTAAGATTATACATACACACATATACATATATAAAGAATATATTCTCCATACTACTGGTTCTCCGGAAACCCCTAATTAATCCTTGAGTTAGTTGCACCATGCTAATTCCAAGGATTTGCAACAAAATTTAGCCAGGTGGTCTTCATATAATGATACCAGTCTAAGAGGATCAAAAGTTGGTGACTTGAGTAACACATGAAGAAAGTCAAGAGCACCTCTTCCTTTCACCTCTAACATAATTCTCAAAGTGTAGTTGATACTGGCAGCAACAGCATCACTGTGGGACAGACTAGAAACACAAGTTATTAAAACCCCTTCCCAAGATATTAAGAAACTCTGGAGTGGGATCCAGAAATCTGTGTTCGAAGAAGCTCTTCAGGTGATTTTGATGCATTCTACAGTTTAAAAACTACTAATCCAGATGTTAAATATGATTGCTCGTTAAGGGGGGAACAGCTTTAAAATACAGAACAAAGTTTAAAAAAAGAAAGAAAAGCAGGATCCATGAGTTCCAACCTACCAAGATACTGAAGAAAATGTAACCATCAGAGTGAAAATAGCTGTCAAAAGTGGATGGGTGACAGCAGGGATAAGAGGGTTGTACGGCTTTTCTTCTAAAGCCAAGGGTGCAATTTCCCCAAATACCAAGATTGAAGCAAATCAAAAGTCAAACTATAATATGTCAACTATAATAAAGAAAGTTGGCTTCTACACATAGTGTAACTAAATCCATTCAAAACAAAGCTTTGTTAATTGGCAGCTGGCACAGAACTCATCAGAAGATATCTGCCAGGAGATTCCCACCAACGTCCTCATTAAAAATTATATATAATATGTCATATTCAAACTTGTTATTGAGAAGCGTGAGAATATCGTGTAGAGCATAGTTTTTGAATCCTTCCCCAAGAAAGCTGGGAACCTCAGAAGAGCTGAGTTGGTTCCCAGAGAGACTCAGACATGGGGAGAAATCTCTACCCCAATTGCATCCCTCTCTGCATGACAGTTGGCAGAATAGGCAGGCTGAAGAGAGATCCCTGAACCAGGCTATGGGAGCATCCACAAGAAGCAGGAGGGTTACTGCCTGGTCCAAGAAGAACATGCAGTCAAATGGGAGAGATCAGACCAGTATTTTCTACACCTCTCAAAGATACATCACCTGAATTCACTGGGACACTAAGGTGTCAAGTAACAAAAACTAATTCTTGGCCAGGTTTTTTTTTTTTTTTTTTAAGTTATTATGAGATATAGAGGTGTCTCATTGAAATTAAGGGAAGGAACTGATTAGACATGCATTTAGAATGAGGAAGTTGAAAGGAACTCACCCTGTCTCTTCCTATCTCCTAACTCTTATTCCTATGAGTTCATTTCATTCTTCACTCTCTTTGCATCTCTGGTGCACAAGGCTGACTTGGGCCTCTCCCTATATGAGTCAACATGTTGGCTTCACTCCACAAAGACCTCCTGACTATTTTCTCTTGGTGCTAGTTATAGATTTCTAAAATAGAGAATTGCTTGACACTGTTTTATGTTGCGCCCAGCTTTGGCCTAATCTGCCACTGAGGGGGTACAGTCATTTATTATAGAAATGGCTGTTGGGGGTCCATGTCTATAGAAAAGAGAAAGGAGTAGGCAGTTTCCAGAATAATATGGGAGAAGATGGCTTTGTGGTTCTAAAGGCACTTCAAGATGACTACTGCCCTACCAGCGAAGTATAGCACCAAAGATAAACCAATTAGTTTTCTCTACCTAAAGGCTGCCCAAGGAAGGGTGGCTAATAGGTTTAATCTAGACAGACTTCATATGAGGAGGAAGTGATTACAACATCTCTCAGAGCAATGGCTCCCAATATAATGGTATAGAAGGATGACATAAAAAGCAAGTAAGTGGTCACTCACCTATGTTCGTAATATTTGACTTAACTACTAAACTAGTATCATCATACACAACCCACATGATGAAATTTTACAGAAAATGTTTTAAAGTATTAAGGTGCAACTCAAGAACATATCACACCATTATCTTCCTTTATTTGAGTACTGAAGCCTGAACTACACAAGTCATTCCAGTATTTGAGCTCCTTATAAGTTAAAGTCTGTGAAAACCCTAATAGGAATCACAGACCAAACAGAAATTTTCTTATTTAGAAGAAGAAAAAAAAAGATCTTTTCCCTATCATAATGAAACCAAGATTTTTGATAGGTTGGTGGGATTCAATGTATATTTGAATGTTTTCTTGGGGCAAAAAAGAATACATATACACATGCACATACACATAATGAAGACAAATACATATATATACACACACACGTGTGTATACATATATGTAAGACTCTCCCATCTCTAAGTAATGTGTCAAGTCTATTATCTGTTATTGAAAAAATCATTTTAATGTATATATATATATATACACATATATATATATATACATATACCAAATTCATATTCATTTAAAAACTCAAAGATCCTCTAGATAAGTAAGTACCTTCCATAGTTTATTTTTCAAATCATGTGTATGACTTCTGTAACTCTAGATTTTTCTCTTGTGACTCATTTTGGTTTTCTTTAGTTTGATGACTTTATGAATATGTCTATATAAAAGAGGTTAAAATTGCTTCACTGTATAACATAACCAGTCACTGCACCACTATCTTATTAAAGTTCCTTGAAATGAGATTAGAAACAAATCCCTGCTTTCAAGGTTCAGAGTCAAAGGGAGCAATCAATTGGCCTGTAACCCCACAGATGTTCCTCCTACCCCCACCAGGGTCCCCCTCCAACTCTAGAACAGGCCCGGAGATTTCTGACTACAATCAGGCTGGTGCAGAGCAAATTAAAACATTCTAAGAATGGCTTCTTAGTCTATTACTTTGTTAGATTTTAATGTAGTCAGAACCAGAATTTTAATGGAATGAATAACACATCTTGTAAGCTAGGATTGGGAGAACACATAAGACTCGAAAAGATCACATAATTGAATACTGTGGAGCTTGCCTGTTTTATAAAATCCTAGGGCTCATCCTACTGTGCATTTGCCCATCAAATTGATTCAACAAATATTAATTGAGCATGTACTGTCATTGACAACACTATTCCAGGCACCGGACAAGAGAAGAAAATTCAGCTTTTTCTGGAAGTAACACACACTTCCTAACGTGAAATCCAGAATAACCCCAAGCAGGCTACATTGCCTCTTGGTCCAGAAAAGATGATGTCATAACGCAAAGCAAAGGCACCTCTTTAGGAGAAACTGCATTGCTATCAAGAATGCGCTGAACTTGGAGAGGCCCATCGGTAAGTGCTCAGCACTTAGGAGCTATTTATTTTGGATTGTAATGGGGTGGTTTTTCTTAAGGAAATTTGTCTTGAATCCCAGCTGTTGGGATTGAATCCACAGAGGTAAGAGGAGTAAATTTCCCTCTTCCTTCCCTCTTTCTGATTGCGGAACATCATGTGAACTTGGTTGCGGGGCTGGGGGTGGGGGCTTGAGGGGGATACCATGGGGGCGCAGCAAACTCAGCGGCAGCCTCCAATGATTTTCTTGTTTGTTGGCCTGAAAACTGTGACTCAGATTACCATGGTTTGGGAATTGAAATCCTGACATGAACAATTAAATTCTGTATTTATATTCCTAGCAATTTCATCTTGTCATTTGTGGTTTTCTTCAAATTACAAAACAATTAAATGAAGAATTTGGCAAAGAAATTGAACCAGATGCAAGTTTCTTGTCTCCCCTCCTCCCCCCACCCCCTTTTAATGGCAGGAAAAAGAATGTAATTTAAGTCTTCCCAGCTCCTCAGCTGTGGAACAGCTGAACAGGCATCTTGAAGGAGAAAGTGTCTTTTTCACTAAAGAGTGTGATGTAGTGTTTTATCTGCAACGTTGAAGAGGCAAGCCCTTGAAGTCCAGAATGCCCTGAGAGAAATGAAGCTCACACGTACTCCAACCACAGCATTTATTATCCTGACACTGCAATTCAGTAAACAAAAGGCATACCAAGTGTCGCCTGGACTACCTTTTGGTAGACAACATGTAAGAGAGTTCCTCAGAAATGCAATAACGCAGAAAGTATTCTTAAACACAAATTAAGATCTAACATCTGCACTGGTCTAATAGACTACTGGTCTAATGATGCTCGGAATATTTACTCTTTCCTCGAGCTAGGGGATGCATGAGAGCAAGTGCACTTTATGTACCTCTCACATTCTGCATAGTCACTTCATCAGAGAGATAAAGAACTTATTTTCTGATGGATTTAGATTTAACCACCTGCATAAACTCACTGCACCTCTTCCAAGATCCTTCCCCTTCTAGCTCTAGCAAAGTACTTGATAAACAGACCCCTAACACTTATAAAAATGTGAAGGATAAACTCCGTGCCCTTTGGGAGTGGAGCATCGACCTCCAAGCAGGGGACCAAGTACAATGTGGAAAACAATCCATAACAACAAACCCAGAAAATGTGGCTGTGCACTTCTACAAGTTAAACCCAGAGTGTCACATTACATTTTATTCTGAAAGAGGCAACAGAGCCTCTGCATAATGATTTCCTATGCTGAATTAGACAGAGAAAGAACTTTTCCATTTTTCCTGGCCTGTAACTTAATACCACACATAAAGGCTATTAGGTGGAGGAAATGCTGTTTGCTCAAGTGGTTGCATTTTTGTCACCACCACTTTCCCCTACCGCCAAATGTACACACTGGCTGAAAACAAAAAGAAGGAACCTTTCTGAATTTTGCTTCTGCTTCTAAGGAAGAAGGCAAGGTGGGGAGAGCAGTCTTTAAAATCAATCCAAGGTAGGTTCTGCTAATACTGGTTGTGAAATTCACTAGCCATGGGATCTAGGACAGGTTATTTTCTCTGTACCAGAAGGTTTGCATGTAAAAAAAAAAAGAAGAAGAAGAAGAAGAAATGGAGAAACACTACCACCTACATACACATCAGGACTTTGCTGCAGGGCAGCGGTAGAATACTTGAATGAAGCTGTTCTCTGCAGGCAAGCCTGAATGGCACCTTCCTTGATGTTCGGATTCCAGCTCAGCTCAAGTCACAGCTGATGACTTGTTAGTGTGTGCTCCCTCTGTGTGTCAACAAGATTTAATGTCAATACTTACATATGCCCTGGAATGTGAATTAACTCTTTTTGTATTTTTATTATGTTTTTCTTTCCTAGACTAAGGGACCCTTAGTTTTATCAAAAACTTTTTTTTTCTTTAAAAAATGCACCAGATTAAAGATTTAGCAAACTCACATAAGAAAATAAATACAAATTACTCAGGGCCTCATGCCTAGATAACATTCTGGTGCACATACTTCCAAGTTTTTTGTTCCTTTTTGTTATACAAAAGGAACAAGTTGACCCTTGAACAATGTGGGGTTTAGGGGTACCACCCCAACCTCCACAGTCCAAAATTTATGTATAACTTTTGACTCCCCCCAAAGCTAAGTTGTCCCTCAGTTTTGGGGGATTGGTTCCAGGAACCCCTGCATACACCAGCATCCACAGATGCTCAAGTCCTCTGTAGAAAATCATGTAGATTAATACATATTGACAGCCTTCCTCATCTGTGGACTCCTAACCACAGATCCAAACAATACAGGGATTTATTGAAAAATCCACAGATAAGTAGACCTACACATTTCAAACCAGTATTGTTCAAGGGTCCTATAGCTGGCTATCATATTGTAAAACATGTTTTTTCACCTGCTTTCTTTCTATGCATACTGGGAACATTTACATGTTATTAAAATACTCTTATGAAACATTATGTCTAATGACTATTAGCATACCATTGAATGGATCTAAGCTAACTTAAACAATCCCATATTTTTGGACATTTAGGCTATTTCCTAAATTGTTGCTTTAATAAGCCAAAATTTTTAGTGCAAGATTTCGAGTGCAGGTTTGTACGTGTAGAAGGCAAGCCAACGTGGTGGCTGTACCCACACGCATACCAAAGGGGCATGCATTTGTTTTAAAAATAACCAAGCCTCTACATTTCTTTCTCCACCTTCCTCTTCCTCGTAGATCTCCTTTAAACCTTCCTTATCTCAGCAGACTTCCAGAGTCAACTTTCCCACTTGAGCAGCTGATCTATGTGTATACGTTTTTACATTTTTTATCAAAGTGAACTATGACAAATCCACGTGTAAGTGTAGCTCAATCAAGTTTCACAAGGTGAACACACCTGTGTAACCAGGACTATGATCAAGAAACAGAACATTTCCAGACCCCAGAAGCCCTATGTCACATCGCTCCCTTCTAATTAGTATTTCCAAAAGCCATAACCACCCCCTTAACTTCTAACTGCATACACTTGTTTTGTACTTTAAGTGGAATTGTACTTTCTGTAAGTGGAATTGTACAGAGATTCATTTATGTTGTTGTGTGTAGTGCTGAATTGTTCATCCCACAGTCTATTTATTGCTTCATGGCATGACTTCAAAATGGGTTTTCAACTTCTACATGTTTCAGCAACAAACTTCCCTCCCCATGAAACCTCGCGTGGGAACCCAGCATTTGAACCACCAGCCCAAGGAGCAACCGTGCTGGTAGCAGCAGGGCTGGGAGACCTAGGTCCCATCCATTCCCTCTCCCTTTGGACCCTCCCTGCCCTAACACACTTGGTGCTATGATGATGACTGATTTTTACTTCTACTTCATGTTTTTCTCTATGTTCTAAAGTTTTACATATTATACATACGTGTGTGCATGTGCACATTCATATCAGCTTTATCCCATGCATACGCCATCTATTACATGCTACTATGTGCAAGTCTTTCAAAATTGTATGAGGTGGTACCCCCCAAAATGGGATTTATAAACAATTGAGTATTCTTATATGTTCAAACTTCATCACCTTCAAAGTACTCTCTATTTGATGCAATACATGAATAAAAATTTTTTTCCATTGCTCAAAAACATTTTGAACTCAATGATATTGATGCCTTTTAGTGCTTTTGCTGGTTTTTTTTTTTTTTTTCCCCACCTCTTCCACATCAGCAAAACATTTCCCTTTTTTCATCCAGAGAAACAAGAAAGAAATTGCTCTGGGTGAGATCAGGTGGGCAGAAAGGGTGAGGCATTGGGCTCATGCTGTTTCTTGGTCAGAAACTGCTGAATGCTCAGTGTGTCATGGACAGGTACACTTTTAAATCTCCCATCATGAAATGGGCAAAAGCTTTGAAAGAGTCTTCCAAAAAGTTCATGATGCCTAATGCAGTCTCTCACAATAACACCAGCTGGTGCACTGATACAGATGGGTTCCTAGAATACACACCTAGCAAGGGAAGCCAGTACCACAAAAGCCCACTCTCCAGAAGAAGATTCCATTTTGGGGGTCCCCCCTCATATTTTTCACTTTAGTCAATCCATGATGGTTGTGGAAAAAAAAAAAAAAATAGATCTAAATCTGGGATTGGAAAAAGTCTAGGGTGAAATATTTACAGAAAGGAGATACCAGTTAAGATACCAGTTAAGATGGCAATACAACACTGGTCTTGAGTATCTACAGGCCAGTAGGAGATGCTCCTAAAACGGAGGTAGAGAGCCTCCCAAGACAATCATGGTCAACGTCCCATTTCACCTGGGATCTGCCATTACTGAGTCACAGGCACGGAGTTGCCTTTGTGGGGAGTTCTTTCACAGGGCGATGAGGGAAATAACCTAAGTGCAGTGACTGTCACCTCTTATAACCAAGTCAGCACTTACAATGGTCAAACTGGATGTGTTTGTCTTGGCATGGCCAAGCTAAACTTTTGTCATTCACTGAGCAGACATCCACCAAATTAGAAACATTGGGACAAGCAATTTCTGTGATGTTTTGGTTTCAACAGTACTGATCTATAATTATTTCTCCAAACAAAAAGAAAGTGTTTGACAGAGACATTTAAAGACCTAAAACAACTTTGTTATAGGAAACACATGCTTCTTCTTCAAATTAAAACACACCACTGTGCTAATAGGAGAACACGCAACAAGAAGTTTGCTGGGGATTTGTTGTGGGGCAGGGGAGGGGGCTGCGGAGGTGACCAGAAGGTAAGAGACAAACGACTTTTGTTAGCTGTCCTGAACAGATGCCAAAAGAGAGAGAAGTCCAACTAATGTGTCCTTAAAATGACCCTAGAATGTATCCTGGGGAGGTATCTCAGTTTTTCACAGGACTATACAAAGTTGAGCTTTGGAAAACATATCGAGAATGAATTTCTGGTTTGTATTAGTGCCTTCTCACCTAGTGCCTATAATGGGTTACACAGCTCTTTAGGTTTGAGGATAAACGAATTTGTACATAGGTAGGGTAGGTCTTCTGTAACGTCGGTGGTACTACCTGATGGAAGAAGTATCAGTGCCAGCCCTTTCTCAAAAAGCAGCCTGTCTTCTCATTTTCTTGCCATCTTCCAAACCCTCCATTATCTCCCCAATAAAGGGAAGGAAACAAGCCCACATGAACACACATTGTATTTGAGAGATGCTTGGATTTGCAAATGGGGCATTTCTAAAGCACAGTAATAGAGAGGAGACCTTCACAATTAAACACTTTGAGTGACTAGCAGCACTGAGCTTGAAAAAAAAAAAACAATAAATTTTGTACAACTCTAAGTTATTGTCCACTTAAGGGGTGGTTTCATTTACACGAGGGTGAGTAGTCAGGAACCCAAAGTGGGAAGTGCAGGGAAGAAAGTTTTGCCAAAGTCACGTTTCCCTGATTTATTCTTAAATAAAAATTAGGAGGAATACTGCCAACAATTCTTCTCATCTATCATTAACTCATACATTTCCTATCATCACCATAAGTCTTAGAAATCTCCCTCCAAATCTTGTTTGGCTCTATCCGAGTTCCTCTGGCTCCAGTGCCGGTCATGGCAAACATCCCCAAGATCCTTGGGGACCCACAACTCTTGTTTGTTTTGTTTGGTTTGAATGTGTGCTTTTCTTTATTAAAGGGAACATTCCCTGCGTTGACTAACCCTCCCCTAACTTTCAATTTATTTACAGACAATGTTCAGGTTCCATTTCTACAAGTGTCACCCATATTTTTCACTTAGCACATTGTAACCCACCTTAAAATGCAAATGGTATTAGGAAGGGATGTCATTTTAACCTTTCCTCAACTATTCCTGCCTCAATCTGAATCAGGTTATCTGCCTATTTCTAGAAAAATTAATCAGTCCTTCCTCTGACAGTTGTCATATATTCCAGTTTTTTAAGCACTTTCTAATTTATGCTTTTCAAAAGAATGATTCATTCAGCTTGTACCTACTTATCATTTTATTTGTATACATTCATAGTATTTTACATAAATTGAGATGTCAACCCACCCACCTACCCCAAATAATTCTCTGTCAAAGTGTGTGTCTTGCATTTTCCTCCCAAATGTATAGCCCAGGCCTGGGGCATGTGCACGACACTGGCTTCCAGATCACTAGGCTGTGTCACAGTGGTTTGCATACATGGCCTTCCTTATGAGCAAAGGCAACGCCGCAGCTGGGGCCCGATAGAAGGACAGGATTCTAAGTGAGCCACTAAACTTGTATTTCAGAAATAAAAGAATCCAGCAACATGTGTGCTGGTCTGAGGAAATGTGTTGTGACAAAATTACTGCAGAGAAAAAATGGTCCCAATCAACGAATGACAGTAGGAGACTTCTCAAATAGTGGTTCTCAACTGGGAGCGTTTTTTGCCTCTGTGGAACCTTTGGCAGCGTCAGGGGGGCAGTTTAGTGTTTCCACAATGGAGGGGGCACTACGGGTATCTAGTCGGTAAAGTCCATGGGTGCTGCTGAACATCCTACGATACACAGGACAGCTCCCATGGTAAAGAATGATCTGACCCAAAAAGTCACTAGTGCAGAGGCTGAGAGGCTGTCCTGTTGAGCACAGAGGAAGTTGGCTGGGTAAGAGGGATGGGGCGGCAGAAACCAAAAGGGAATAGGATAGTGTGTGTTGTGTATCTGGGTCTCTGGGGTAGGTGTTTGCATAGGTTAGTCCCTTTACTCTGGCAACAATTCCTTCAGGTAGGTGTTATTATACTGTTTTATAAATGAAGACATTGAGGTTAAGTAACTTAAGATCACAGAACTAGTAAAGAGTAGAGCTAGAGCTGGCATTTCAACCAGGGCCTCTTAATCTCTTAACCACCCCCACAAACTTTGCCTTTAAAATTAACAAAGTTAAAGATAGCATGTAATAGGTAACAACATAATAAAATTCAGTAAGAGTTAAAAAAAAAAAAAAAAGAAACAAACAAAAGACAGAATTATAAAGTGCCAGAAGTAAAAAACACACATTGATACACAGTGATTAAAGCTGGCCTTCAAAATGGACTTGGACTTTCCGAGTGGCAAAGCACAAAGGGAACTGCAATCAGTTGCACAATGCACACTGCTCACAGATGAAAAGCCCACAAGTCTTACAAAACTGCACCTACTCTTAAGAGGATCCAGCAATCATGCTGCTTGGGTTTTATCCAAAGGAGCTGAAAACATACATTTACCCCAGCACCTGCACACACACATTTACATCAGCCCTACTCATAATTGCTGAAACTTGGAAGTGACCAAGATGTCCATCAAAGGGTGAATGGATAAATAAAGTGTGGTGCATTCAGTACTAAAGTAAAGAAAGAGTAACCAAGCCATGAATGGACAGGGAGGAAGGTTAAATACGTATTACTAAGGAAGAAGCCCAGGTTGTAAGCCAGGTCTCCAGCCAGGTCTGCAGCTGGAGGCAGGTGAAAGGCAACCATACATTGATGTTTCTCTCCCTTTCTTCCTCTCTCCCTGCTCTTCTCTCTAAAAATAATGAATAAAATCTTTTAAAAAAGAAAGAAAGAAGCTAATTTGCAGAGGCTCCATACTCTATAGCATTGTGGAAAAAGAGAAGCTGTGCAGACAGTGGAAAGATCAGCGGTACTCTAATGGTTTGGGGTGGGGTGGCAGGAATGAATAGATGGAAAACGAAGATTTTAGGGCAATGAAACTGTGTCACAGTATAATGGTGGATACATGTCATTACACATTTGTCCCAATCAGTACAAGGTACCACACCAAGAATGAACCCTACTGTAAGCTTTGAGTACTGGATCATAATGACATGTCAGTGTAGAACCATCAAGTGTAACAAACGGCCTCTTCTGGGGAGGGATGAAGGTAGTGGGAGGAGGCTAGGTGTGGACAGCAGCTATTAAGGGAAATCTCTATACCTTCCTTTCAATTTTGCTGGGAACCTGAAGTTCTAAAACAAATAAAAACAGAATAACCCTCCTAGAAACTAAAACAAAAACCCAACAAAATCCCACTCGTTACTCGGAAGTAGTCAATAGTGCCTAACTCCAAGAACTGAGAAATCTCTCGTCTTTCTAAGTAGGGTACTATCTGTCTACTCCTGAACATGGCTGTAATACATAAAATGGTGAGTTTTGTTTTGGCCATTTCTCTCAACATCTCTTACTGTAAGACTCCAAAGCAAGTTGTTAAAAACGATGGGTTACACCTGGATCAAAACAGAGGTTTCCAAGAGTGTAAACCTCTCATGGTCGGACTGAGTTTAGATACCCAAACCAGAGGCTGTGTAAAGGTATCCTGACCAGAAGGATGTGTAAGTCAGTCCTCTTGAGGCCCTCACTTCCCCCTTTTAGAACTCAGTTTCCACATATGAAAAATGGGAATGTTAATAGTGTGTACCTTGTTAAGCAGTAGCTTACAATTTTTAAATTCATTCAGCAATTATTAACTGGTTGCTTACTCAATGTTAGCCACTGTCTGGGGCCAGCCCCTTGGTTCCAGAGATGAACATGACAGTATGATCCTCGATGTCACAGTGAGCTTAACATGGATGAAGATATGGCACCAGCACAGGCAATGTAAAATCAAATCATATACCCAGTAAATGTCTACCTACATCTATTGGTACCTACAATAGGTTAGGCACTGTTATGCAATGGGTATACTTTCTGGTTTGTTGTTGCTTTAAAATTAATTGCTGTAAACAATTATTATTACTATTTTGGATTCTAGCACTAAGGGTGGCTAAGCAAAATGACTATGTGACTAATAGAACTCATGCAAATGAGTGTAACTTTCAGTCTGCTCTTGGAAAAGTTTTGCCCTTGTCCTTCGGGGGTGCCATCCCTATTGTGACCTAAATAAGTGTCATTGTTCTGTGGGTGATAGCCCACCCTGCACTGCTGGGTTCCTGGGCACTGGGGTCCATCCATACACCGACCTAACTCTAGGTTACAAAAACCCTTCCGATGGATCCTGAGAAACCAAGCCTCTACAATACAGGATCAGATAAGCATGTGCTTTCACAAAGTCATGGCATCCCTTTGAACGCGCAGTGTCGAACCTATCCATCCCATGGATGCAACGTGCTCAGTCAGCATTACTAATATCCGCGGCCATTCAGTTCTGGCAGAAGATGGTACCTCCCCGCTTGATCCTTGGGACATAATAGAGATTCATTTCCCTTCTGAATGCAAGCTCTACCAAGAGAAAAGGGAGAATATGTTTTGTCACCTGAGCTAAAACTGCTGTATTTCTCCAAAAGCTACCATCTTTTGACATAACACTGGTATGTGTAGAGCACTGCATTGTACTTGTTTTAATTAGTGCGATTTGTCAATTCTGCCCCAGATTAGATGTATTCTTCTCCATAAATCTCACCAAATTGAGTTTGATTTTTCCTATGAAATGACATTTGGTTGTACAAACATGCTCAATTGTATTTAAGGACACAGTTGAAAATACCAGCAAGCCCAGCCTGGATGAGACATGTCAGATGCCTTCAAACTCCCTACACGTTCCCCACAATGTGTTCAAAAGGTCTAATTCTTTCCAACTTAGGTCTTGTCCATTCCCAGATCTTAGTTGGGAAAGGAAGATGCAAGAGTTTATTTTAAATTATCTGGAGCCCTGGCTGGTGGTGCAGTGGATAAGGTGCTGGCCTGTGAACCCAAAGGTCACTGGTTCAGTTCCCGGCCAGGGCACATACATAACCAGGTTGCAAGCCAGGTCTCCAGCCAGGTCCATAGCTGCAGGCAGGTGAAAGGCAACCATACATTGATGTTTCTCTCCCTTTCTGCCTCTTTCCCTTCCCCTCTAAAAATAATAAATAAAATTTTTTTAAAAACTTAAGTAAGTTAGTTATATTTGGCTTTAAAAACCCACTGTGTTTTCAATTCTGAGAATGAATAAAAATGTAGTTATCTGAAAAGATAGTGAAACTCCTGTGCTCTCTAAATCATGCTATAATCTGTGGTTGCTTTGTTACTATTACTTCTAATATTACCTAGTGCACCATTAGACAAGATATATTGTTGGGAGAGCCTATTTGACCCCGAGGGAATTTCTATTCTAAAACAGCAAATATTGATATGGATCTAACAGATGTTCAAACGTACTTCGAAGAGTTTCACAGATAAGATGTTTAAAGGTATAAAACTATCCTGTTAAGGATAGATATAGTTGATACTATGCTGAAAGAGTCATGAACTTTATTGATAACATGTATTTTCAAAATGAAACAAATTTAGAGCTTGTACTTTGATCAAAGGCTAATAAATGTTTCTAGTTTTTATAGTAAGGCTAAACTTCAGAGATTTTATATTTCATACCTAGAAATTAAGTTTTGTTAACACTTTCAAGGAGCAGTTTTTCTGATTAACAGACGCAAGACCTTGATTAAAATCTTTAAAAGTGGAAAGGTCAATAATTGCCCTTAATAAATGATCATTCTTTTTGTGCCATTATGAACAAGTGCTAGTTTTAACATTAATTATGACAGTGTTAATGACAGTTACTGCCTAAGATATAATACCTAGACCATATTTTGTATTTTTTCTCTAAAAAGGCATAAAATGAATATGACAAGGAGCTATTATTAATTACTATTCTCTTGGTCAAAGATACATGAAGAAGGAAAGCAGGAGTTTAGACTATGTCCTTTCATGTCTACCTACTTTACAAAGAGGAAAGGAATTAAACTCAGTCTTTTGTTTTGGTTGCATAGTCATGCATGTAATGGGTAGTAAGACCTTTCTCTCATTCTATGCCTTCGAGAACAGGACCTGCAAAAATCTGGTATTAGAAGAAGAGATCTAATGCTTCACACTTCTACATTATTTTCTTTCAACATTTGCACTGAAAGAACATGTGCACACATTTCTCCCCACCATATTTTAATAAGGGCACATTTTTAATTGTATAAAAAGCTTCATAGTAGTACCTGGAAATAGCATACCCCTAAGATGCTAGGGTCTAATTCATATCAAATGACAGTTGTTTTATTTATGACATCAATTTATTTTTCACTTGGCAATTACGTAAAAATAGCCATAACATGGCAAGTGAGATGATGCGATTGATCCATGTGTTAAATTATTCATTTGATTTCAGCTGTGGACTTCACATCAGACACTTCACAATGTCCAGTGCATAAATCATGAGAAATCTTTTGCCACAACCACTCAAGGAACCTTTTTGTATCCATTTATGCATACATCCTGGGATTCCTGGCATCCCCTTAACTAGGTCCAGAGTGAAACCATACATCAAATGCTGAAGGGAGGGGCTCCAGCAACGGCTTCCCGGAAGTGGCATGCATTCTCTCCCAAGGAAGGTTCAGTTAGAAAGCTGATGGACCACATAAGTGTCTAATTATCCCCATTCACTATATAATCATACTCACAGCACCGAAATCTCAGCAAGATGCCAAATGGCCCTGGTGCAGGGTGGATATTTTCAACAGTTGGAATACAAGTCCAACCTGATTGGTTTCTGGAATGGCCTCCACCATGGGCCAGACTGAGAGCCTCTTGCCCTCACATTGCACGATTATGAACAACTTTTTTTATTATGTAGAATAAGTGAGGATCCTTCCAACGTGATCTCACAGCATTTATATTTCCCTTTATAGCATGCACCCATGATACTTGAGTATTACTACTGGCTTAAGGTCACTTGCTCCCCAAATTAAACACCTCCATACCTCTACTTTCTAGTCTCATCACCTATAAAAGATACTTGAAACCCTGGCTGATAGCACAGTGGACAAGGCGCTGGCCTGCGAACCTAAAGGTCGCAGGTTTGATTCCCCAGACAGGGCATATAACAAGGTTGCAAACCAGGTCTCCAGTCAGGTCTGTGGCTGGAGGCAGGTGAAAAGCAACCATACGTTGATGTCTCTCTCCCTCTCTGCCTCTCTCCCTTCCCCTCTTTCTAAAAATAACGAAAATAAAATCTTAAAAAAAAAAAAACACTAATCTTTTGTAAAAAAAAAAAAAGATGCTTGATAAAAATATTGACTAAAGTAAAAACCATTCTCAGCACTCAGCCACAGCTCTCCTGGACACTAGGATTCTCTTAGGCAAAGAGGCATTTGTTAACCTTTAAACAGACATGCTTGTGAAGCACCAAATAAACATCCTTTATCATTTTCTAATCTTCTCACACCCTACCAGTCTGACGATGATATTAAATTAACTTAGATTTCACTTAGAGAAGAAACTACTATTTCCTATAAGAATCCTTCTATGAGGGTTCTGGTCGAGAAGGTGGCCTAGGTAAACAGAATACACAAAGCCTCCCACAACCACATCAAAATTAGAACTAAACTACAGAACCACCGTCACTCAGAATCTCCTGGAATCTGGCTAAACCGAAATCCTACAATTAACACTGTAAGGAAGAAGCCATATCAAGACTGGCAGGCCAAGCAGAGCTGATCCCAAACCACACGTGGTGGATGAAAATCAGGAGGTAAGTCTTGTCTTTGGAGGCTTCCTATGAAAATCGAGGGGCCCCAACCCCACACCAGGCCCCCAGACCATGGTTTCAGCACTGAGAACAGAAGTCGTCATAACTTCTGGCAGTAAGATGCAGCGGGGACTGTGGCCGAGGGACATGGAGCTCCGGGTGCTCCTTAACGAGGCCGGCTGCATGGACTCACCAGGTGAAGGGCTCACTACTCGCTCTGGGCTCCGGCGTTGGGGCAGCAGCTCGAAAGGCACCAGGAATGCACCGCGAGGAGTGAAGCTGTCTGGCATCAGAGCGAGGGCTGGAGGGGCAACTTTCTGCCACACAGAAGGGCTGGCAGAGGCCACTGCTCCTTCGCTTGACCTCTTTCCCCACAGAGCCGGCGGACGCCATATATGAACCCCATCAGCCCAGCTAACGCTGCTCACCTGCAGCGGACGCCCCGCCCCACCCAGCTTGCGGGCCCACCCAACAAGCAGCAGCTGGCCTCAACACGCCCTGGATCTTTTGCTAAATGACCCCAGGCCCAGCACAGTGGCAGCAGCCTTGGTTTGCAGCTTGGCCTCTTCCTAGCACCTCCAAGCCCAGCACAAGCAGCAGTCCTCTGCAGATCACTCTAGTTCGTGCCGGGTGGCCTGGCTGTAACGCAGGTGGTGGCTGGCCTTGGCCTGCAGATCCCAGGAGCCCCTAGGGCCAGTGCCCCAACCCCCACCCCCGGACAGCTTCAGACCACGATGAAGCACAACCCAATCACCTCTACAAGCAACACACTCAAGGGGCAGGCTCAGGGGGAATCAGGGCCTTGCAAGATAATCCTGCTCCTTGAGGTCAGCCCCTGCCCAGCTGATCCTCAACAGTGGTCACAGCCAGTACTCAGAGCTGATCATCGTGGAGGTAAATCCCCCCACTGAGGTGTCAACAGCAACCAAGGCTCGACTGTAACAGGAGAGTGTATGCAGCCTGCATGTGGGGTGGGGGACACTTGCAGTGCCCAGCCCAGGTCACTGACGAGGCTGTGACACTGGGCCCTACAGGGCCCCTACAATATAAGGCCACTCTACCAAATACGGGGATATAGCAGCTCTACCCAACACATAGAAGTAAACGTAGGGGGGCAGCCAAAATGAGAAGACAAGGAAACGTTTCCAAAATAAGAGAACAGAATGAGACTTCATAAAAAGAACTAACTAAAATGGAGACAAGCAACCTATGAGATACAGAATTCAAAACACTGGTCATAAGGATGCTCAATGAAGCTAGGGGCAGAGTAGGTTCACTAAGTGAGAACTTCAACAAAGAGATGAGAAACATTAAAATGGAGATATCTGGCCGGCCAGAAGTCTGTACAGATTTTTCTGTAAGATAAGACACATTTTTCATTTTCACCCTTCATTTTATTGATTTGGATATTTTGAGTGTGTTAGGTATCTCTTGTATGGGATAGCATTGATTGTGCTCAACTAAAGTCTCCATTTGATCACTATCTACTTCAACTGGTCCACCTGACCATGGAACATCCATCATCCAATAAAAAATCTCCAGCAAGAAACTTTGCAAACCACTTTTGACACATTTGATCAGTCACAACACCTTCTCCATACACTGCACAAATATGTAGTACATATATTTGCATTTCAGTTGTTTTTACCTTTCTTGAATTAATAAAGCACAATATACTGAAGGTGTTGCATATTTCTTTCCATCTTTAATGTTAAAATGGATACACAAAAATTCACTAATTTTGATAAGTTTTTTAAAAATGAATGTTTATATGACAGCTGTCACAATGCAATCTAACAAGTTTGTTTCTCATGAAATTAAAAGCAACTAAATGCTACTAGAGCTATCTTATGCAAAACAAACAAAGTCTTCGGCCAGCCCAGAGAAACCATAAAAAGGAAAAAATAAAGAATACACTAACTCCAATGAAAAATACATACAGGGGATTGACATTGAAGGAGATAAAGCAGATGATCACATCAGAGATCTGGAAGATAAGGAAGCAGAAGACACCCAATCAGAACAGCACAAAGAAGAAAGAACCCCAAAACGGGGCTCGTATAAGAAGCCTCTGGGACAACTTGAAGCGTACCAACATTTGCATCATGAGGGTGCCAGAGGAGAAGAGAGGGAACAAGGAATTGAAAACCTTTGTGAGAAAATAATGATGGAAAACTTCCCTGCTTCCCTAACCTGGTGAAGGAAATAGACATTGAAGTCCAGGAAGTACAGAGTCCCAAGCTAGATGAACCCGAAGTGGTACACACCAAGACACATAAATAATATGCCAAAGATTAAAGACAAAGAGAGAGTCTTAAAAGCAGCAAGAGAAAAGCAGTTATTTACAAGGGAACTCTCAGACTATCGGCTGATTTCTCAGCTGAAACTTTGCAGGCCACAAGACATTGGTAAGAAATATTCAAAGTAATAAAAAGCAAGACCCAACAACCAAGATTACTCTACCCAGCAGAGCTAACATTTAATTTAGAAGAGCAGATAAAGAATTTCCCAGATAAGAAAAAGCTAAAGGAGCTCATCATCAAAAGTCTTAAGAATAATAAAGCCCTGGCTGGTGGCTCAATGAAATGGTGCTGGCCTGTGAACCCAAAGGTCACTGGTTCAATTCCCAGTCAGAGCACATAACCAGGTTGCAAGCCATGTCTCCAGCCAGGTCTGTAGCTGGAGGCAGGTGAAAGGCAACCATATATTGATGTTTCTCGCCCTCTGTTTTTCCCTTCCTTCCCCTCTCTCTAAAAACAAAGAAAATCTTTTTAAAAAATTTTAAAAATAAGAAAAAAATATCCAAAATATGAATAATAAAATGGCAGTAAATACCTATTGAAAATGGAATAAATGCTTCAATCAAAAGATGCAGAGTGGCTGGATTAATAACAAGAGACAAAGAAGAACCCAGCAATTCCACTTCTGGGTATTTATTCAAAGAAACCCAAAACACTAAATCAAAAAGACATATATCAATACATCCATATGTTCACTGCAGAATTATTTACAATAGCCAAGATATGGAAGCAACCTAAGTGTCCATCAATAGATGAGTGGATAAAGAAGAAGTGGTGCATATATATAATAGAAGATGACTCAGCCATAAAAAAGAATAAAATCTTGCCATATGCAACAACATGGATGGACCTGGAGGGTATTTTGCTGAGTGAAATAAGTCAGACAGAGAAAGACAAATGCCATATGATTTCACTTACATGTGGAATTTAAAAACCAAAAATAAACAAACAAACAGAGCAGAAACAGACTTATAGATACAGAGAACATGCTGACGGTTGCCAGATGGGAGAGGGGTTGGGGGGATGGGGGAAAAAAGTGAAGGACTTGAAGTACAGATCGGCAGTTACGGAAGAGAGGGGATGTAAGGTGCAGCATGGGGACTTACAGTCAATAACATCGCAGTGAAGTGTGTACGGTGCCAGGCGGGTAGTAGCTTTATCTGGGTGATCACTTAGTGAGTTACACAATGTCTAATCACTGGGTTGAACACTTGAAACTAATATACTTGTATGTCAACTGTAATTTTAAAATAAAACATATGTAATTTAAACTGAAAAAAAAAAAAAAAAAACCCTTCCACTAAAATATTGTGCCCTGTCCTTTTTTTTTTTTTTTTTTTTTTTTTTAGCAGCTAAGCTTTGTTTCAGGCACTGAGCTAAGCAGATTTACGAGGCTAAGATGAATATATTTACATTCCATGGTCTAAAACCCCACATTCTATTCCCAAAAGCTAAGAATGGTTGGTTTTGGGGTGGTAAGAAAATGGATGATTTTTAAAAATTTTATGCATATTTTTCCAAATGAATTTAAGGATAAGAATTTCTTACTTTTGGAAGGAGAGACGAAAAATTAAACATTAAAAGCCATTATTTCCAGACAAAGGAACTACAATATTAGCAAAGTTAGCAATATTTAAGCCTTAGACTTGTACGAAATTATGTATTCCTCTCTATTGAGTAAGGTAAACCTTAGTCTAGGAGTTTCTCCTATGTGCCCAAAGCAACAGTGGCAGTTACATCTGATTTTTTTTTTAATTTTTAAATTTTTAGATTTTATTTATTGTTTTTAGAGAGAGGGGAAGGGGAGGGAAGAGAAAAGGAGAGAAGCAGCAATGTATGGTTACTTTCACCTGCCTCCAGCTGGGGACCTGGCTGGAGACCTGGCTTGCAACCTGGTTATGTGCCCTGACTGGGAATCAAACCAGCGATCCTTGGGTTCACAGGTCGGTGCTCAATCCTCTGAGCCACACCAGCCAGGGCTTACAACTGATTTAGATGTAGATACATTTTTATCATTTGTCTGAATAGTGAATTTTAATACTCTTGTTCATCTACTGCCTTCCTTCTAACACTAAGGAGCTGGTGCATAGTAGGCACTCAGTGCACATTTGTTGAATTATGAATGAATAAATATCTTCTTCAGAAAACCTGAATTCCTAGAGGTTACATTACTGAAAGAGGCATCATCATAACATAAAACACACTGCTGGATGTTCCCCCAGCCCCTTGCCTGTGTGCCCACATCTTTACTCACCAAAGTTCTTTATTCTCTACCGTGAGTTAGGCAGAAATATGACATCACAGCACGGCTGTTGGACGCACGAAGCATAGTCTTATTCCCTCAGCCTGCCTCACCTTTTCTGCTGGCCAAGCCCGGGGCTGCAGAGACCGGGCAAGGGTACGGGGAATCCTGCCAAGTGCTCAGGGAAGCCTGCCTTGCCTGGCTGCCAACGCCTGGGATTTGGCTGGTGGAGGCATCTGTTGTGGTTGTGGATTTGGGCTGAGTGGTTCCTGATGAAAATGCTGTGAGTAATTCTAACAATGTCCCTGCATGCTGTGGCCTTGGTCTTGCTCCTCTCTGGGTCATGTTTCTAGGCACAGATGACTGGGAATAAACACTAATCAGTAATCTGGTCAGAAAAACAACACCAAAGCCAAGGTCTGCCCAAAGTGCACTAACAGGATGCCCGGCCTGAGTTTGTTTTTAAGTCGGTGTTGGGTGGGGGTGGGGGGAAGGATTAAAAGAACGACTGCTGGGAACTGATCCTCTGGCAGATTAAGCATCATCAATCTTTCTCATTTTCTGGAGTTAGAAAATACAGTCTTAGAAAGTTTGTGCCACATTATTTTTTCCATATGTACTTGTGTCATAGAGGCTGGATCTCCCAGAAGGCTCAAATGATCTTGCTTTCTCAAGCTTGGTGGCTTTCCATGCCAACTTGATTATCTATCTATCTATCTGTCCAGCCATTTATATTTTTAATCACTAACAGTCTAAATATACACCCGCACCTGAGGGAGAGCTTTCCTAGACACATCCCCCATCTTCCCCAGACATCAGAAGCAGAGACTGTCTTTTTGGGTTAACACAGCCAATAGAAGGAACACAATATTTATGCTTAGTCTCATCTAAATATCAACGTATAACAGGATAATTAAAAGGAGAAAAATGTTAGCTCTTTATTTTTTTAACCCTATAGTAGTATTCAAATAAGATTATTTCTTACTGCCATAGACTTGCTTACCCTACTATCTTTGTCCACAAATTGCACTACGTATGAGCTTGATTTATGCTTTGGGCCATATTTCATCACAGAAATACCTAGCCCTCCAATATCCAAATTTATTATTTCTGATCCTTGCAGAAGAATCATCATTGTCATCGTCACTGTGGTGGTAATCATCATCATCATCATCTTTAATATTGAGTTCTTACTATATGCCAGACACTGGATAAAATAAATTACATGTATCATTTAACCCTCACAAAAACTCTATGAGTTAGGTGGAATCATTACTTCCCTTTTACAGACGAGGCAATCAAGGCTCAGCGAGGTTATAAAAAGCAGAGCTAGCTGCCGATGCCAGTACTGGATCCAGAGTCTGTGTTCTTACACACTAAGAATTAGAAGCCTGAGAAATCACAGAATCTCAAAGAAAGAGGGGAACTTAAAGTTAATCTGTTCCTGATATTCTTAACCTTAAGTGGCATATTACATTCATGTGGAAAACATTACAAACTGCTGCTCTAGTCTTAATCGAATCAGAATCACAGGTGGTAGGAGAGAGGTTTTAGTATCAACAAAAGATCCTCGGATGATTCTAATTGAAGCTGGGGTTGAGATCTGGTCCCCAAATTTCACCAAAGGCAGTGTCAGCTGGATTGCTTTTATTTTTAATATAATAGATTTATTGAGATGTAACTCATATATCATACAGTTCATCCATTTAAAGTATTCAATTTTATGGTTTCGAACATATTCACAGAGTTGTGCAACTGTTACCACAATCAATTTAGAGCATTTTCATAATCCCCAAACGAAATCCCACATCTACTAGCAATCATTCCCTTTCCCCCCGAATACTCCCACCCCAAGACAACCACTAATCTACTTTCTGTCTCTATAGATTTGCCTATTTTGGGTATTTCTTATAAATGGAATCATACAATATGTAGTGTTTGTGACTATTTCACTTAGCATAATGTTTCCAGGGTTCATCAATTTTGCAGCATGTATTTCATTCTTTCCTATGACTAATATTCCATTGTATTGATTTGTTTTGCATTGCATTTTGAAGGTACATATATTTCTTAGACCTCTTTTATTTGAATCTTTGGGGTGGTCATTCAAATTTGAAAATTACTGAATTCATATTCATCCACTTACCACATTTCTGCATTCCCTCCCCCCAAAAGATTTTGATTGAATATACCTTCCTCCCCCTAAAGAACCTATTGCTGATTGTTGATTCATCCATCTTTCAGTATGGTCAGGAAGTTCTCCCTTAGCTTATATCCAGAATTGGTCCTACTTAGACCTTTTCCCCACCAGTCCTGGTTTCCCTTGTGGAACCACTCACATATTATCAGATTTTTTAAGACAGCTCATCTCAAGATACTTTTTTCTGCAAGCTAAACACTCCTGATTCCTTTGAATAATTCTAAGATGAGGTGGCTTTAAGTTCTTTCATTTTCCTGGTTACATTACAAGTCCCTTGAAACAGTCCCATATATTAAGTATAAATTCTGAATATGAGGCAGGCTCATTTATCGGCTGAATGAAACCTACCACATGTGATGCAAAAATAAAGTGCTTATAACTTCAAGTCCGTGTGCCACATCACATGCCATGAAATACATGCTAGCAACAGAATCCATTAAAACAATTCAAAGCTTTAACAATTCCCAAAGAACAGGAAGAGAAATGTATTTGCCTGCGAAACATATTGAAACTATTCTCTCCTCATCTATGTCCTACACACTGATCACCCAGAGGTCTCTTGGCTCCCAACCAATTGTTGTTTTGATACCCAGCTGTGGGTGCCTTCCACTTTTTTTCTGGTCTCCCTCGATTGAATTTTTTCCCTTTCTGCACCAGGCCTCCACTCCTAGCTTTTCCATGTTTCCCTCTCTCCTTTGCTCTGTTTAAGCATGACAAAAGCCCCAGCTAATAAACTTAGTTTTCCTTAGAGAGCAAGGGCATAGAGGCACTGAGGGTACAAAGACAGAGTGCTCCTTAATGAGTGAGGAAAGAGAAAGAATGTAAGAAGATACTATTTTGTTCCTGTCACACAAAGGTGGGAAGTAGTCTGATGTACCAGGACATGTCTGCCCTCTCAGAATCTCCTAAACCCCAAAAGTCTTCAGATCGAAGCTGGTGTCTTACGTCTCCGATGACGTTCTAAGGATTTTTCTCTTCCAGACTCTGTACTATTATTAAAAATGTTTCATTCCCATCTGAGATGGCTCCATTTCATACTCATTTGAAAACTCTTTTCTGTCGGGACCCAAGGCCCAGACATAATGGTGGAAGCTATTAATGGTGGAGTTGGGTATCTCCAAGACAAATAACAAAAAGAGGAGCTCCCTGAACGTGTATTAAAAGAAACCTAAAAAAAGTCCCCAGAAAGTATGAAATGGAGAAGTTTTAAATTTTTGCTTGCTGCAATAAAGAGAAAAGAAGGTGACTCACCATCTCACACAGATACTAGGCCTACCAGCAGGGTCTGTGAATTATTTGTCTTGAGGTAATCAATTAATTTGGCAAGGGGCTGCCACCTGAAAATTCAGGGGGCTTCTCAGAATGGAAGTTTGCAGTACTTCATAAAACCTGGACCTCATGAACATCCTCTATGTGTGATGTAAATTTAATTTAGATAGTTGAGTGTTATCATTTGGTTTTGCAAGTCTTTAATAAAGCATGCTAGATAAGAGGTCCTGCTCTGATCATTTTTAATCAACAAGCATATAATTAATGTGACTTTTCTTAATAGGAAGCAAAGACAAGCTCAAAATGATGGCTTGATGTGAAGGCAAACAGAACTCTGAATGAATGAGTTAAGGCAAAATATCCTTGATACAGCACTATTTACTTGGACTTCATGCTCTAGAAGGACTACACAAGAAGCTTTCAGCAGCAAAACAGGAATTCAAAACCATGATAAGCACTAGAAACTCCTCGGGGAGTACCAGTGCTACATGTTTTACCTGCATTAGCTCATTAGTCCTTATAACAACCTTATTAGAAAGATACATTTGTATATTTCTCAATCCTGATTCTGCCACTTATTGAGTAAATGTGAGCATAATATTTAACTTTCCTGTGGCTCTGTTTCCTCACATGCAAAGTGAATGGCATAATAGAATCTACTTCAAGGGTTGTTGTCCAGACTTAATAATCAATTTATGGCTATCTTTGGGAATAGCATCATTTCAATTAAGGAAGGGAGGGACGGAGGTAGAGAGGGAGGAAGACTAGAGGCTAAAGCCATTAACAGGTAAAGAGCAGCTGTCACTCAGGTCATCTGAGGCTGACTGATATTTCTACAGTTCGCACAGTGATCTGTTTTTGTGCTTAAACAAAATTACAAAGTGGTCTTGTTTTCTGTATCACTTGCTCGTGGTCCCAGAGTAATCCTGTCTGATGTTATGTTCAGTGAGATTGTTTACATCCAACGGTAGGACATCACGGCCTAGTTTTGAATTCTAGGGTGGTTCCTAGCAACATGGAGTCCTAGTTCTACATATCAGGCCAGGTAGGCTGCTCTTCTCTGTCTTAGTAGGCATGGGTAGAGGGCTTTGGCAAGATTCACTGTTGCATAAACACCAAGGCAGAAACATTAGCTGCCTAGTCAGTATAGAAGTGGTAGAAATGGGCTGAGCTGCCTGTGCATCATATTATTGAATCTCCAAACAACTTCACAAGGAGCCATTACCATTACAGATGAAGGCCTACAGTTTAAAAATGCTAAATGAATGGCCCTACGTCACAGTAAGTGGAGCAGGAATTTAACCCCAGACCCAAGTCTTCCTCTGATCCCGAACTGACAGAAATGCTGGAAGCCAAGGGCTGTGGAAGTGAGCTTCTTCGAGCCATGTTCGAGCTAGACTCACCTAGAGAACTTCCAAAAGGATGTCCATGTTCTAGTCTCAGAGACCCTGACTGGGTTGGCCAGGCTGGGGCCTGAGCATCAGTGTTGGTTAAACCCAACTCAGGTGATTCTCATGTGTGACAGATTTGAGGTTTAGTTTGACAGGAGAGAGGATCTAAACTCTACCCAGAGTTAAATATGACCATCAGTAACCTGGTTCAAGTCCTAACTCGGAGTTTGGGAAAAGTTTTGGTTAAAGCCCTAATGCAGAGTTGGGGAAAAGCTGAAGTGCTATTTTGCTTCTGGTAGATCCTCTCATGAGAAAAGAAACAAACATGTCAAGTCTTTCCCTCAAGAAGGCATACTCGTATTCAATACCCCCAAGTCTCCCTGAGCATCATGACAGCCAAGAATAGCTCTGAGGACAGATTTCCTTAATTTCATTGTTAAATGGCAAAACAAATGAGCCGCCTCTAAGAGCTTGAATTTTTGTGGAGAAATGTGTTTGAAGGCAATGGGTCTTTTCTCTTCCTCCTATTCTCTGTGTTCAAATACAGAGGCATTACATTAGGTAGTTTGCCTAATCCTTCCTTCCAAGTAGCTAGGAATAAAAATGCACTTCAGGATCTGAATTTTATCCTTAAGTGAATTTCATCCTTAAGTGGCTTATAAGCTTAGCAGAACTTCAGAAGCCAGTAGGGAAATTTACGGGGAGCAAAACACAATTATAACATAATAAAGTGAGGGGGGCCATAGCTTCATTGTTGAAGTCTCTTTTCCAAATAGGTATTTCTGTTTGAACAATAATGCAGTTCTACAGACACCACAGAAATATACCACACAAGCTCATGCAAGTTGCAAAACAATAAAAGCATCAAATACTTGTGGGGCTTGAAAAGTTGGGTTAGCCTTTAAATAGCACGTATATCTCGCCCACAAGCAAAGACAGGAAGTGAGCGCAATGGTGGGACGTGACTGGGAAGGTCACCACTTGACCTGGACAGGAAGGAACTGAAAATGACCACATCCCCATTCAGCTGATACATGGGTGTCTCTTCCTGGAAAGAAAAAAAGCTTAAATTTCCCATGGAAATTGCCTAGTGCCTGCCTGTTAGCCTGAGCTTTGGTCCTGAAACTAGAGCCAACTCACTGGTGAGGCATTTACATAGTGTGGACCATGTTTCTCAATGTTAAATGCTACTGCTGATGATGCACGAGAAAGTTTTAGGGGATTCGTGTATGGATTTTGAAACTTTGAGCAGTTTTACATGTATTGAAATGTGATTCAGAAAAATACACACTCAGTAAAATTGATGAATATTGTTACTTAGAACAAGACTAGGGTAAATATTTAAATAAAGTTGCTAAGTTTATGATAAAAAACTCATGAAGAAGACAGCAGTTTGGGAAACACTAGAGTAGGAGTTAAAAGAATAGGTGGATGAAGCTCCTCCTCTGCTTCTTACTAGCTGAGTGACTTTGGACAAGTCACCTAACCTCTCTGAGCTTCAGGTTCCTCATGTATCGTGTAAGGTGGCCTGCTGAACTCTTGGAAGCCAGAGAGGGTTGAAAATGCAGAATTTGCCAAAGGAGCTACAAAGATGCTCTCACAGGACCAAATATCCAAGAGCAAACTGGTTTTGGTTATAAAGCATTGAGGAGACATAATGTTAAGTGAAGGCATATTCACAAAAGTTAGTTGGTCCCTCTGTGGTCACTTATTAAGAAGCCAGAAGAATTTAATATTGACTCATCAGTAGGGGAGGGGGTGGAGTGAGAGGATACACATTCCTTGAATCGTTTATATTCTGTTCCTCTCCTCTCCATTATGAAATAATCCTCATGATGGAGTTAGGGCCATGGTCACAGATCACACATAAATATATATTAGCTTGGTGCAGGCTATACTCCAAAGCAAGACAATTTAGACCAGTATAAGAGTTAAGGACATTGGCTATGGAAAATAAGATTTGGCTTTGGATCTCTGTTTCTCCATGCTAAGGGTGTTTTATTTTATTTCAAAAAAAATTCATTGATTGATGAGACAGAGTGAAAAAGAGAGAGAGAGAAAGAAAAAGACAACATCCATTTGTTGTTCTACTTATTTATGCATTCACTGGTTGATTTTTTAAGTGTCCTTACTAGGGATAGAACCCACAATCTTGGCATATCTGGATGACATTCTAACCAACTCTGGATCTCTATTTCTCACTTAGTCATTATAATGCTGTAGGAAACTGAAATATGTCTAGAAAGCCTCCGTAGTTCCATCTGTGAAATGTAGATGCTAATACCTACCTCATAATACATTCCTTTCTAAACTGTGAGTGGAGACCATGTGTTTTTGGTCATCACAGTAGGACCTCAGCAAATGTTTTCTGAATGAACAAATATATGAATGAGAGGCTGTGGGGAGAATATTAGGTAATGTCTGATATATAGCTAATACATGGCAATAGTAGTGGGTGGATATTTATCATGGATATGTTTTAGTAACTCCTAGCTCATGAACTTCTGGGGCAAAGCACACGCATATGCTAGGCATAAGTCATCACTGTTTTCTATCTCCCTGCCTGGCCTAGTGATTGGCTTGGCTCTGAGCCAATGACTCAATCAGAGCAGTGAGTCTTTGGCTAGGAGTCCTGGAAAGAGACCATCAATTTTTCCTTCTGGGAAGTGAATCAGAGAGAATGTAGGATCTGGGGCTGCTGTGGCCATTCTGTGAGCACATGGAGCCTGACAAAGGAGCCAGCACCAAGGGACACAGAGAGAAGGCAATGGTCCTGGTGGCATCGTGTGAGCCCTGCACCAAGCAACAGGTAAAAGCCACATCCACCCCGTCTACTTCGTTATAAGTTTCTTGTTCATTTTACTGCTGCGGCAATTTGAGCTATGTCAGTGCAACAGAACGAATACAGATATAGCAACATTATCATCATCATCATAAATAAAATAACAAATTAGGAACAAATGTTGCCGTTCAACAACTGAACATTTTTAGTTTTGCTCGGGCAAAATTTGGAGGGAATGTAGCTTCAAGTTTTTCCTAGCTAAGACAAAATGCAGCCACTTCCTTCTTGAGCGGCTCATATTTGTTCTTTCCTGATACCCTGAGAGGTGAGGATCTGGCGAACACAGATGTTTACAGAGGGAAGTGCACATGGCGCACTTTTCTTTTAAATCCCATAACACATCCTGCCTACCCGGCGGAAATAGTTCCGTCACCTCCATCTGTGGCAGTGAGTGTTTTTAACTCGCCACTGGAATTTTCTCCTTCTCAACTGACCTGCGTGCGGCCACCTCCTCAAATCACAGGCAAATTACTCCTGAAAGTAACATCTGGGCCCACAATTAAATTTGTTCACACATCAGAAGCTGCCCATTACTGGACACTGGGCATGTGGTATGATTTCGGAGTTAATCAACCGCTACCTTGGAAATGAAGTTTGAGGCATCAAGAGAAAAGACAACTCCAAATTTTCCTTTTCAACACTTGAGGAATTTCGATACAGATAATGTTCTATGGTCTAGGAACTTGGGAACTATGTTTATGGTCTCCATTTACATCCCCCAAAAGAATAGCCTCATTAGGACCACAGGGATGAGATACAAATGTCTAATA
The DNA here is from genome assembly GCA_004026585.1 of Noctilio leporinus. Lineage (NCBI taxonomy): Eukaryota > Metazoa > Chordata > Mammalia > Chiroptera > Noctilionidae > Noctilio > Noctilio leporinus. The sequence goes on from PVIW01000078.1 coordinate 469,398, forward strand.
TAATATTTCTCAGTCTTTTAAAATCACTTTCAGGCCCTGGCTGGTGACACAGTGGATAAGGTGTCGGCCTGAGAACCGGCTGGGTTCGATTCCCAGCCAGGGCAACATAACTAGGTTACAAGCCAGGTCTTCAGCCAGGTCCTTAGCTGGAGGCAGGTGAAAGGCAACCACACACTGGTATTTCGCTCCCTCTCTTCCTCTTTCCCTTCCCCTCTCTCTGAAAAATAATAAATAAAATCTAAACAAAAAAAATCACTTTCAACATGCCACTTTCAACCACCACTTTCACAGAGGCACATGTAGATATTGTAGGCACAATGGCTGAACCCCACCCTAGAAAGCACATTAGAATACACATGACAGTGACTTTTGTCCCAAGAGGTATGTGACTCCATTCAAGTTTATAAAGACAAATCCACTCAGCAGTGCTGTCCTTCTGCTAGGCAACATATGACTTTTGCACCGTATGCAAATGAATGTGTTGAGACCCAGGACTGACAGCCACTAGGTCAAACTAAGGACTAACAGGCATCATAGCATCATAGGAGAGTCAAACGCATCCCGAAAACCCACTATCCTGTCCCTCCATCCAGCTGCCTCCTTTAGGGGTCATACCCCTTGTTGAGTTGAGTCATTCGCCGTAACTAGTCCTCTTTGAGGACTTAATGGCAATAAAGAGTGAGGAGGGAATTCAATTAAATGTAGTGGAATGATGTTTCTGAAGTGACACATACTAGCAAGAAAAAAAAAAGAAAGAAAGAAAGAAAGAAAGAAAGAAAGACAGAAAGAAAGAAAGACAGAAAGAAAGAAAGACAGAAAGAAAGAGACATGACATCCCGTCTGGAAGACTGGAAGGTTTAGAGAGTGTTGACTCCATGGATACCTGTGATAATGGCTCTCCCCTTCCCAACTCTACCCTAGAACAAACCTGTCCTTGGAGAATCGCTCCTCTATGAAAAGAAGGCACTCTGGGGAAGGAAGAAAATATAAGTCAAAGCATGTGAACTCTATCCTGCCCATTATTTGTTTTATGACTCCACTTTAGTGGGACACAGATAAGCAACCCAGGACGGGAGGCTCTCATCCCATGTCTCAACTCCTTCCTTTCCCCTCCACTTCCCTCTACTCTCAGGGTTTCTTCATTTGAAGAGTTTAACGTTCGCCCATTTAAATTGGGAAGACCAGGAAGCTGACTCAGCATAATGCTTTTATAATTTCAGTCACAAAATGATATGACAATTGAGAGCCAGACATGTTTCAGATTCGTATGACTGTGATTCTCCCCAAATAATTTTCTTAATAAAACACCAGAAGAATAAGTTACATATACAGAGTCACCCTAGGAGCCCTTCTGTCAACGGTCAACTCAAGTGCCCAGCAGTTTGTCAGGGACAAGCCCCCAAAACACAGCAAGCAACCATCTGCAGATGAAAAGACCTACATTGTGAATAACCAAGATGTAGGGTATCATTTTCCCATGTCCTGCATCAAGCTTCAATACTAATCCTAGACAAACTACATCATACATATTCAACCAAAATTTGTCTATTGACTGTTCACAGAATGATGCCAGGCACTTGGGGGGAATTCACAAGAAATGGAAAGCATAGCTCATTTCCTCAAAGGACGTTTGCTCTAATTGGAGGGAAGAGACAGGAGACAGCACTCATTAGGCAGGTGACTTGCAAAGCAAGCTGCTTGTAGTTAAAGTGGCAATTAGGTAAAAGAGACAAGTCAGAAAAAGGGAGCCATCCCTGTGGACTGGAGGAGGGAGACAATGCCTACTGAAGGAAAGCATGCAGGAATTTGAAAGAAACAAAGGGTGGTCACCAAGGAGCCTTCGGGTCAAAAAGAAACTTGAATGAACAGTGTCATGTTATCAAGTGCTACTTTTTAAACCACTCATTGCTATGCTCTGACCTGTCCAATGAGCACTGCGGGGAGTCAGCAAAGAGCCATTTTGCCCTTACAACAGAAATGGCTGACAACGCGTTTTCCGGAGTCTCCTACCAAACGAATCATGTTCCCAGGAGTTCGGCTGCCTGCAATTTCCTCTGAAATTACCTGTTTAAACACGTAGAACACGGGTGGCAAACACAAGGCCTGCAGGCCCAGTCTGTCCCTCCACCTCACTGTATCCAGCCTAGCACCTGCAGCCCAGCACCTTGTTTCCACCTGCTCGCTTAACTGTTAAGGAGTAGTTATATTTATACAGTCCTAAAATGACATTTGGCTCTTTGAAGGTCACCACAAGGCTCATGTGGCCCTGGTAAAAATTAGTTTGACACCCCTGACATAGAAGGAAATGGGCCTCTTTCATGCCTCGGGGCAGAACACATGCTGAGAATGGGTAAGTGCCAGAAATTGAAGACACCATGTTTAATGAAAAATCATGGTACATTTTAATGAGCATTTCTAATCATTATTGCCTGGATTTTACAAATGAGAACACCGAGACTCAAAGAGATGGCGTCACTTGTCTAATGTGGTAAAGCAGGAGCTCAAATGCAAGGTTGTGCAGTTCTCAAGTCCACGGTCTGAAGCAGTCTCTGCCAGGCTCTACAAGTGAGCTTGGGACCAGCAGTATCATCTAGAAATGAGAAGTCCCAGGCTCACCCCACACATGGAATTGGACACTCTGGCGGTGAGATCCATCAATCTGTGATTTAAGGGAGTTTTCCAGGTGATTCTGATGTAGGCTTCAAGTTGAGGAACCACTTCCTATACCATTTCTCTGACTAATGAGCTTACATGGGATTGAGTGTAAGCAGGGAGATTCAGGAGGAAAAGTCTTTTAAAATAAGAATCCCTGGGAGGACCAGAAGCTTTTAAATATGTCTGAATAGCTGATGAATCTGTGAATGGAGCTTATCTGTGAAAGCAGGCGCAGGCTGGACATGGGGACCTAGTCCCGGGGTGATGTATGCACTCCAGGGTAACAGGGCCAGACGGGTTACGAGCACAGCTCTGCTATCAACCAGCACTGTGACCTTGGACAAGTCTTTGAACCTCTCTTCGCCCTACTTTCCTCATCTACTCCAGAAGGTCGATGTGTCGCATGATCTGCACTGTCCCTTCCTGCTGTAGAATCCCTGGTCTTGAAGGCAATCGGTGCAGGGCCAGGGCAGAATTAGGTGCTATATTGAGAAGCAAACTAAGAAGCTGGGATGAAAAGATGACTCAGAAGGCTTATAGGATTTAGAAATGTTTATTATTGAACAAGGTGGGGAGGCTGTAGCTAGGAAGGGTTCAGGCAAGAGGAAGAGCAGGGAAGACAGTGCATTCCAGATGTGGGAGCCAGAGATCAGGAGCAGGGCTGACATGGGCCAGATGTGCTTGTGGGTCAACCTGAGCAGGTGGGTTTGAGTACCATAGAGACAAGTGAGTAAAACTCTCAAAAGAGCTTTCACCTTGACCATGAACTAGAGCCAAGGAATGCACTGATTGGTGTTTCTCCTTTTACCTGGCCACAGTGGTTCTCAACCAACAGCAGTTTTTGTCTCTCAAGAGGCCTTTGGCAACGCCCAGAGATGTTTGTGGTTGTTCTAAGTTAGTGGTGTGTGGGGAGCAGGGAGGTGGCGGGGTGCTACTGGCATCTAGAGGGGAAAAACAGGAATTCTGGTACGCTCCTATAAGTCATAGGACACCTCACCCTCATGACTCAGGACTAAATGGCCCAAAATGGCAGGAGTGGCTGGGTTGAGAATCCCTCAGCCAGCAGACGAGGTCGGGCCTGACATCTAATAACCAGTTTATTAGCTAACTATAAGCAGTGGATAATGACTAGTAGTCACGCAGGGTTCTAAGCGCTTCTCACCGCAACCTTCTGTGCATATTATTTTTTGGAGCAGTTTTAGGTTCACAGCAAAACTGAGTGTAAAGTACAGTCTCCCCATATACCCTGACCCCATCACCTGTGCTCATTTTTAAAAAGGAGCTGCTTTTTACCTCTAAGAAACAGAGGATCGACTTTGGGGGGAATGGGTGGGTGGGGAGGGGGACAGAGGGGAGCAAAAAGGGGATGGATGTAATACAACAACAATAAACTTTTTAAAAAATAGCAAATAAATAAATAAATAAATAAAGTTCAAAAATAAAAATAAAAAAAAAGAAAAGAAACAGAGGATCACAGGCAGGACCTCCAGTACTGAGGTGCAGCGCTGGCCTTGGACTGGGGGCAGTGGAATCAGAAAGCTAAGGCTTGTGCATTGACTACTTCTCCCCACTGCCCCACGGCCTTCCCTGTGCACTAGGCAGAAAGGGGCGGGCCAGGTCTGCTCCTGGGGACCCAGGACCCTTTCACTCAGAGCCCCTCAGACTCCATTGTTTTACAGGATGACTCCAGAAGAAGCTAAGGCATTGCAAACAGACCACAATATGACGACTGGGTGAGAAGAGGCAACATGAACTTATTGTTCCCCAGGCATTTAAATGCCTTTGCAGCCTTTCTTTACTCTTTCCAGAGGAGTCCTGGGTATCAGCTGATAGAGGAGGTGAACCATGAAAAATGCTGGGTTCCACTCAAAAGTAATTCCATTAGGGGCAGAAATGGTTTGCTGAAACACGAGGAAGGGAAATCATTTGCAGGATACCAACAGCTGGGCCCAAATGACATCACTCGCCAAAATCAAAGGAAATGAGCTAATCAGATATGCATAAAAGCCCTTTTTGTTTGCTTGCTTAAAACATTACTGTTTGCTTTCAAGCGAGAGGTGAAAAAGAAAATCTCTTTGAAAACACGTTGGCCCTGACATTTTTGCTTCTTGGAATAGTTTTCATTTATTGGAGCAGACATAAAAATAAAATGCTTGAAATGTTCTTAGGTCACTGCCCATTAGGAGGAATTACACAGGAATGTTATTTTTACAGGTTCCTGCCAGACATTTGATGGGCCTCAGCCCCATGCTCTCCTCCTCAGTGGAAACAAAAAAAAAAAGGATAAAAGTCACCCATTGGTCTTTGTATCTGACCACTTGCTGCCCTGTGGAGCTTATTGGATGGAATAAACCCCTCAAGTAGGTATTAACCATTCTCTTCAGATGCAGAAACTGAGGCTTACAGAAGTTCCGTGGATGGCAGCTCTAGAGGGCAGCGCCATGAGGCAAACTCAGGCTTGACTGATTCTGAGATCCCATCCTCAGTCCACTGTGCAACACTCTACCCATGTTATTTACTTTCAAAAGAAATTGGTATCTTTCCATAGGAAGGCATAGGAGATAACACTGACTAAACTCTCACTACGTGCCAGGCACTGTTCTAGTAGTTTACATGAATTAACTAATCATCATGACCACCTCTGCAGGTGGACTCCATTATTGTCCCCATTGTAGAGATGGGGCAACTAAGGTACAGAGAGATTAAGTGAGCTGGCCCAAGGACACAAAGCCAGCGGGTGGCAGGGTGAGGAGTCAAAGCTGGCGGGAGGGCTCTGGGGAGGTCATGCTCTGCCATCACTTGGCCACATTTTGTGATGAGGATTAATGCTGAGGATTTGATGGGATGTCCACACTAAAAATCTTTGATTAATTAAAGTATTTAGAAATCTTTGATTAAGTACAGTATTTAGCAATGGAATGGGCTGATACTCAAGACGGTGCTGGTTTTTGGAAATGGAAAGTCTATTTGCTGTTTAGTTGGATTTGTCCACAGAGAGTTCAACTAAATTTATTTATATTTCTTTTGAAAAGTGGTAAAATGTTCAGGCCACTGTGTGCAATGGCTCCAGAAACCATCTGAGTCATTCACAGGAAGAGCAAAATTTTGAAAAAAGATGCTACTCTCTGTGGCCCAGAAGTTACACTTGCGGGAAGGTTTGAGGTTCTCTGTCGAGCCCCGCACGTGCAGAATGAAGACAAGGCTTCTGCCTCTGAGGGGCCAACGTGATGATTCTTCCCGGGCTGGCCACCGCCTATTGCTGTTAAAGGACCCCAGTCACAGGAGGTGGCTGGGACAGTTCAAACGCCTTCAAGTGCTGTGCTCCTGAACTGGCGGTCATCCGAGGTGATCTCAAGTGGGGTAGGGCCCTTGGGGTCCGTCTCATCCAGGGGACACTCGGCGGCTTGGTGCATTGGACTCTACAGAAATCCCCATGCACGCTCAAGCTGGAGACCAACCCGCTGCTGTAGATTAAAGGGAGGAACAAAAGGGAAGTCTATATGCAGATGCCTGGGTGTTCAAACTTTCCACCTTCAGGCAACTAAATTCCTGGCTAGGGTGGTAGGTGGACGGATGATTCTGGTCTTCTTGACTGCTTGAAGGGTTTCATTTTATCCTACTCTATTTTAATATCCAGCACATTTAACCTTAATCTACAGTAATGAATCCATTTGTGCTGTGAGTTGTATCACATAAATGTGTGCACACATGTGTATGGTGGGGAGGAGGGTGTGGACTCAGGATGCAAACTGAGCTCCTAAGTATCGTGCTTTCATCCCACTCTGCTTAGATGACTCTACTGAGGTCTTCAAGCAAGGGCTCCAGTGAAGGCCAACTACATACAACTCAGCAAACACTAACCTGAAAGCAACATGAATTCCTCACTTGCATTTCTCAGCGTGAAAGGATTACCTGATACACCACCACCTCAGCATACTAGTTAGAGCAGGCACGGGAACCAGAATGCCTGGGTGTAAATCCCACTTAGTAGCTGGGTAACTTTGAATGAATTAGTTAATGTGGGTAAAAAAAGGATTAGCTTAGGACAGAACTACCTCCCAGAATTGGGAGGATTAAAATGAAAGGAAACACAAGAAAGGTACTTAGAATAGAGTGCACAGCGCATGGTACTGGTCAATAAATCTTAAGTCAAGAACATTAAGATCTCATTTCCTCTCATTCTCTGTAAGCTGCCCCGCACTTCTAAACCTTGCCCCCAAATTCCCCCTCTAGTCCTTTGGTTCTTCCCCACCCCCTTGTTGCTTCTGTATCTTCAAAAGCTGAAAGAACCATCATAAACAGAAACAGCCAGGGAGAAACAGAGTGAATAAAACCAGAACTCTGGGATTAAGTGGGACGACATTAAGGAAAATCTATGCTTCCTTCTTATGTATACATAAAGCATTGCTATCATCTCTTTATCCTTACCACAGCTGGAAGTAAGCTCCAAATAGTAATTAAGAATAGGAACTTCACAGCCCTGGCTGGTGGCTCAGTGGATAGGTGCTAGCTTGCAAACCCAAGGGTCACTGGTTCGATTCCTAGTCAGGGCACACACCCAGGTCTCCAGCTACGTCTCTAAGTAGGTCCTCAGCTGGAGGCAGGTGAAAGGCAACCATACATTGACATTTCTCTCCCTTTTTTCCTCCCCCCCTGCCCTTCTCTCTGAATATGAATACGATCTTTCAAAAAATATTAAAAAAAAAAAAAAAAAAGAAAGAATAGGAGCTTTGGAATCAAGAGATCTCTGGGCTTGAATCCTTTCTTTGCTGAGACCACATAGCAAGGTGCAAAAGTGGACAGAATCTCTGCTTCCTTTTTGGTAAAATGTAATTGGTGATGTTGATCTTAATGGGTTATGATGAGGTTTCAAGTCATTAATACTATAATGTGCTGACCCATCTTAGGGAGTCACTATTATTACATTTCCCTAGTTTTACAAAAGCAGGAGGCAGGATGGGAAGAGAACAACATCAAGGTAGAGACTGTCAGACTGGTAGAAAATGTCTTTTCGGCTTTGCCCCTAATACTGCCATCCTTAGGACTTCCTTTAGTTTACTTCTCCTTGCTGTTTTACTCAGTTAAGATATCCAGCCTCCTTGCAAAGAATCCACCCATTTTCTAGTAGCTGCCTAAGAAAGAGAAAAAGATAAGGCCTAGTGTGACCAGGCTGCCCCTTGCTGAGTATGAGCCCTGCAGAGTGCCCTCGAGCATGGAGCACGGAGCACGGAGCACGGCTGCAGGCTCAGAAGTACAGAGGAGGGAGTGCGGGTCCCTGGCCTCAAGCAGCAGGCTGTCTTCCAGGTTTAATTGCAGTGCATTTCTGAGATCTGTCGTCATCCGTGGGGCCATGATGCAAATGCCTCAGCGGTACGGGTGGAGAGAGGTTCGAGTCTCTATGAAAGACACACGCAAACATATGCTAACCCCTTCAAACCTATGACCGTATTCCAAGTGGAGCCAAACTAAATGAAATCAAGGTCTCTGTCCAGCATTTGAGCGCCAGTGAAAATAGGAACTCAGTGTTTCTCTACATTCACAGAGTATATTACCTTAGTCATAAAATTGGGGACTTTCAAATCTAATTTGTTCAGTGCTAGTGCTGTTGAAGGCTGGGCAGGGTTCCAGAGGAAATCACCTCCACGCAAACAGAGATTAGCAGCTCTCCACTGGAGACATATGGGAATGATTCCCTATAATCTCCAGTAATTGTGGCTGCATTACATTCAAATCCTGTTTTCAATTTTCTTCAACTTCTAGACTGATTGTGTTATTAAATCATGCTGGCTGATGTGTTTAATAAGGCCCTATTAAATGTTTATAAAATTAGGGAAATAAATATGGGCTTTTAGTGAGATTGCCCAATGGATCTGGTAACCTATTGTTAAAATAACAGCTCTGCTGTTAAAACTGGGTCTCCTGACTCCATACCCTGCTCCTCGCTTTTAAAATACCATCCCGACATTCAACAGGACTGTTTGTTCTAACACTGTATTCACTAAAGAATTTTCTCCCTCCCTCCCGACCCCACAAAGAAAGAAATACATTCAAAGAAGACTAACTAGCTGTAAGATGAAGCGTCTTGGCTGACAAGAAATGTCACCGCTGTTTCTGATGAAGTAGCGATAACACCAATTTCCAGAGGAGACCCAGAGACCAGGGGTGCTGTTGTTATTGTGGAAGCCTCCACCTGGCTTCATTTCAAACTGGAAATTGCACTGACGTCCTTCCAGGCCTTCGAGGAAGGCCTGCTCTGTCCTTAGAGGGGAGGAAAACTTGGCGAGGGTTAATACAGCCAGAAGAGAGAATGCGTTCACCCCAGTCTTCAAACAGCGGGGCTTCCTCAGGAATGAGTTCCCTTTTGAATCCTGGTGATCATGGATGATTTTGATTGGAGTTTTCTTTGTGACATTGCCTCATACTAGTTCAGTCGCCTTGGCTTCCTCGGCATTTGCAAGCAAAGACTAGAGAAGCCTGCGGAAGAGATGCAGGTGTGGATGGCCACTGCCACCTCCACACCTCCACACGGCGCCCGCATGCCTTGACTGCCTGGGCAGGTGGTTTGCACCCGCCGCCACAGTCGGTGAGACTTGACCCGGGAAAGGTATCTCCTTGTCTCGGAAGTGAAGATGTTAACAGTATTCACCTCCAGGGGCTGTTGCAAGGATTAAGTGGAACTACTAACGCATGTCAACCACGCTGTCTAACCCTTGGTAAGGGCCCAAAAGTGGTTGCTAAAAAAATGAGAAGTAAAGAAGCAGAGGTTATGGTCCAGTGTATGATGTCTCTTAACATGCTAAAAGTACTTATGATGCTATGTTAAAAATAAATATTAATACAGTATTAACTGAGGGCACTCCTAAGTGGGGCACTAAACACAATACGGCACGATTCTCGTCCAAAGCAGTTCCCTAACGTAAAACCCCAGCTCCAGTCGTCCCTGCCAAAACACTCTCAACCACCTGGCTTTCGACCACAGTTTCCTCCACCCTGGACCGCAGCTCAAGTAATTCTGTTATCTTCAGGGCAAATGCAAACCCCACTTTCTTGGACAAATTAACCTTCAAGTTTCCCCTAAGGAAAGGGAGGGCAATTAAACAATCTTTCTGGCACTTAAAACAACAACAACAAACCACATCATTATCTTGGTATAAACACACCCCCTTAAAATATTTCTGACAAGTGTGCACCAGCTCCCCCCACTCACCCACGGCTGTCACCTCCACCCCCTTCCAGAATATTGTAAAGTCATGTGGGAGCTGGTCTGATTCACATTAGGGGCTCCGAAAGGCTGGGGGAGAATTGGATATAAGGTTAATATTTGGCAGAACCCAGTAAATGACCTGATTGTTATTTTATATTGCCTACAGTCTCCATTCACTGTTACTTGCCAGAAAGGCCCCAAGTGTGGCCAGGTAGTGACACCTAGCAGGGTCACGAGCCTGCTCAATGGAGGGCCGCACTTGCTCTGTGTGTGTGTGTGTGTGTGTGTGTGTGTGTGTGCACGCACACGCCAGTGTGTGTCCAATGCCCTCTTTTCTCACGCCCAGCCAAAATATAACAGAAAGCCAGCAGGGCAATTATTTTTACAGATTTTTTGGTCTGCCCTCAGGGGACCTTCTCCCAGTTTAATTGTCCAAGGGGATTGTTTCCTTGTGGGGTTTTATTTCAAAACGTTCCTGTTAAGATTTCTTTCTGAGGGGGAAGGAAAGAGAATTTTTTTAAAACTCCTTAAATACACCGACCCACAATCACATAAAAATTCACCAAACTGTGTATCCAGAAATTAATAGAGGTGTTTCATGATGCATAGATTTTAAAATCATTTGTCTAAAGATATGTTTAGAATTGGTTATATTAAAGGTGTATAAATCTTCAAGGCACTCCTGTGCCTTGAAAATGAATTCAAGCAAACCAACTGAATTTTAAGTTAAGACAAACAGGGGGAGAGATCATTTGTCTCCAGTTATACATGAAATAGCTTATAATAGCGGATGCTGAGTTCATGAAGTATATGTTCGAACTCCTTTGATATAAATCCCATCATCAGCTCACAGAGAAATGGTATTTATGCGTAAGACAGTGCTCTGTAACGTGAACTCCTATAAATTATGAGAACAGAAAAATCCAAATTTATAAGATGCCATTTGGGGATTTATTTTTAATGCTCTCTCCCGCATATCACCAAACAAATGCCACATTAGCAGAGCATGAAAGGCTTTTAACTGGCATGAGCTATGACCATGAAATTCACAGTGCAGGCTGGGTGGGAGGGCCGAGGCCCAAATGAAGGGGCAAAGAGAAGGTGTGAGAGGGACCAGTGCTTGAGAACGCCTGAGGGGCCCAAAGGCCTGGGGTTTGCTTTAGCACAGACAAGCAGGGACCTGTCTTTTGAAGGGAGACACATTCTTAATCCATTAGTGATAGCAAACACAGGGGGTTATTTTTCTTTTTCCTAAATCATATGAGCTTCTGTTTCCCTTTCTAAACCCCACACCGTAGGAGCAGACTCTACTCTCTGAATCTTCCACTAACTCGTTCAATTATTCATGTATTTGTTCATTTATTTATTCATCAAGTATTTGACTGACTGCTTAATAGGTGTCAATCATTCAGCTCAGGAGCTAAGGACACAGAGCCTGGTATGAAAAACGAAACAAGGCAGTAGAACATCAGCACTGCAGTCGGAGAGAAATAATAACAATATTAGTAATATCAGTGAACACTTATTGAATGCTTACTTGGTGCTAGGCACCATCCTGCATTTTTACATGTACTAACTCATTTAACCTTGTCACACCCCTATGAGGTTAGATACTATTATTTACTTTTATTAACATTTGAACAATGAGAAACTGAAGTTAAAAGTAAGTTTTCATACCTGGTAAGGAGTAACACTAGTATTTGAACCCATAGCTTTAAGACCAGAAGATTTAATCACTGTGTTGAAAGGACTGGGTGCTGCTAAACCAGTCAGCCAACCAACAAACCATTCGTCTCCCGGCTCTGCCTGTCAATGACTGTGTGATCAAGAACAAGTGAGTAAACCACCACTCACTAACAGTTCTCCTGTTTATAAAATGGGAATACCAAAGCGCCTATTTCATGCTGTCAAGGTGAAGATTAGAGGAAAAATCGTACCCATGCTGCACTTAGAACAGTCCCTGGCACACGAATGTGCTCAGAATTAGCTCTTAATGTTTATTTACCATCATCACCATTATTTGCTATATCTCTTCTCTCTCTTATGATGCACAGAGGATGCATGAACACATCAGGATTTAATTCTCTGAGTCTGGTTGAGGAAGAGCCCAATTCAAACACACGGATTAACAAACAGACCAAGGTCTTAGATCATAAAGGTCACCTGCCTGGTCCAAGCCAAACCACCAGAATAATCTAGTAAAAACTGTTGCCACCATTTAGTTGTTGCAGGAAAGTGTGAGGGTTGTGATGGGTGGGATTCAGTGGGGAAGCTCTCTGAAGCTTCTGTCTACAACCCAGGTCCCCACATAGGGCACGATGCCACCTGCCCCCGTTACTGGTCTCTCTTCAGGAAAGGCTTGAGGCAGTGCCTCTGAACACTTAAGACTTTTGATTGTTTTCTCTTTTTAAAAAATCCAAAGGCCAGGAGGGCAGGGTGCTAACCTATCAAAATGCACAAGAACCTTCAAATGGTGATACTCAGTAAGAATTTATTCTGCCCATGATGTGGGCACCAGCCCCTTCAATCCCTGTCTTCAGAAATCAGCTATTGTTTATTCAACGATCTTCTGTCTCAGGCTAAGTCCAGGTGGGAAGCAAGAGAAACTGAATTAGGCTGACTGGTGCAGAAAATGAATTCATCAAAAGAATGTAAAGTGAAATGCAGAAACTACTAGCCTAGAAGATGACCCCAGCTCATCACAGAAAGGTGTGAGCAGGGAGTGCATCCTCTGGGACCGAGAAGTCCACGCCGGAACTTATGTCTCTGGATCAGGCTGTCTTGGGACTATCCTTCCTCCAGTTCCCTGGGAACTGCATCTTGCTGTGCCCACCAATGCTGCCAAAGACCTCCCACAGGCCCTGCTGCTATGAGCTCTATCTTTGAACACAAAACCAGGGGTAGGTGACTGACACACAATTGGCCAAAACTAGGCACATGGCCTTACTGCAAGGGGACTCTGGAAAGCAAGTTTCTAGTGTTTTCAGATTCTGTAGAAGGGGACAGACTCTGCTTGCCCCCAAATCTCATAAGGTGGGGAATTCCAAATAATGGAATAAGTGTTTAGCTATTATCCACCAAATATAGGGATGAATGTCAACTGCATCTTTTCTTTTAGACAGGTGGTTCTCTGGGAACGATTTTGCCTGCCCCCACTGGGGGACATCTATGATGTTGGGGGACCCTTTTGGTTGTCACAAGTGGGAGAAGCATCACTATCATCTAGTGGGTAGAGGACAAGGGAGCTGCTAACACTGCAGAGGACAGCCCCACCACCACCACCAACACAAAGGGTTACAAATGTGGCCCAAAATGTTGACAGTGCCAAGATGGAGAGACCTTGTGTTAGCCTGAAAGCTCCATACTGAAAGAGACCCTCTCTGTCTTCTCTCATCGCTATGTTCTGAAAATCAATGGAAGGGTTGTACATACTGAACAGATTAAAAAAAAAAAAAAAACAGGAGGGTGCATTCATAGATGTCCTTCATTATCCACTAGTTTTAATAGCAAAGGGATCAACTGATTATTTCTATTCACTTCTGACTTCTTGCTGGCCACCGAATTTCCCAACACAAGGCTGTCCACAAAACAGCAACCTAATACAGCACACACTTGTCAAATGAATACACTGAAATCCAAAGTCTTAGCAATGCCAACACAGCTCTCGGTGATGGGACTGTGGAAACTCTGGACCCTCCTCCCCTGGTTCTCTTGCCCTCTCTGCCCAACCACACTGGCTTCCTTCTGATTCTTCCTGCACACCAGCCACACCCCTGCTCCCTCTGCCCAGAATTTCTCTGTCCTCTGTCCCCGGGTAGCCACATGGCTCACTCTCTCATCCTCTGTAAGTCTTTGCTGAGATGGTCTCTTTCCAATTATGCTTACCCCGTCTACTCTAAGTAACAGCACACCTGCCAACCCACCCTTGGTATTCCTGATAACTTTACACTCCTTTTTAAAAGTTTTAAAATATGTAACTGATATACTCATTTATATAAATTAAATATATAGTAAATGATGTATATGTAAAACTGAGATACAAAATACTGTACCTATTGAATTTTATATATACATGAGTAATGTATATGTGAAATTGAGATACAAAATACTGTACCCAAACTGTGAGTACAGTTTCACGACTTTAGGCTTATGTAAGCACCTAGAACACTCTTGTGTCCCTTTGGTTTTGTTTGGTTGGTTTACATGGTAAAAACCCTTTGCATGAGAACAAGCCTCTTACAAAACTTGGAAGCACATGATACCATATGGTTAACTATGCTGTAAGCAGATCTCTAGTAAAACATATTCATCCTACATAATTAAAACTTTACACCCATTAAACAACTATGTGGATCTTTCATTCCCCACAGCACTTTCCACTTTAAAATATACTACAGAATTTAAAAAATTTTTATTGTTGTTGTATTACATCCATCCCCATTTTGCTCCCCTCTGTCCCCCTATACTACAGAATTTATAAATATGTTGTATTTGTTGTATGTTGTCTCTCTTCCCCCACTAGAGTGATACTTTTTATCTTGCTCATAGCGCATAGAAACTGTGACATGTGCCTAGAATGATTTCTGACACATAGTAGGTGCTCAATAAACGTTGAATGAACAACAACAGAATCAGCCTCAAGACATGAGATGGACTGGAAATATAAATAGTAACCCCCAAGGTTTTTCAAGTTCACAGATGGATGGACCTGGAATAGTACGGCAGACGAACAAGACTCCCAGGCGTTTGGCAGTGTCAGTGCCCAGGCTGATGCCGGAAGCCAAGCGCCGCCCTGCCAAGTGCAGCCTCCTAAGGCTTCCCATGCATCAGACAGGAGCCCGGGGGTTCCGTAAGTAGCCTCTATTCCTCATAGTCTATGAGAGAAATATTAATATCCAAATTTTACAAAGAAGCCAAATGGGTCTGAGGGGGATTAAGTTACTTTTCTAATGGCAACAGACCTGGAAAATAATGGAGCTGGATAGTGATCTGGATCTTTCTGATTCTAAAGCTCATGGCCCTGAGCCCTACCTGGAAGGGCTCTGAGCCTGGCCTGGTGGGGCAGGCCTTGTGGAGTTAGATCTCCGGAACCTGCATCTAGTGGCCAAGTGGAGGTGAGAAATTTCCAGAGTAACAGGCAAAGAAGGAGGCAAAGCCATAGTGTCACTGCACAAGCACCCCCTCCAACCCATCACTTAATTTTCTGGCTGCTTCAACACAATATGATAACATATACATATATTGATACATATATATCAATTTTGTATTAACCATCTGATTAGCATCTCTCTGAAACCAATGCATTATTTAGACCATAAGATTTGGCATTTGTCCCCATTTTACAAATAAGAAAATAGAGGCATGACATGACACAGTGATTTGTACCAATATGGACACAGGTGAAATTCAGTGTTCTTTCTGCTGTTCCACCCTGCTGCTTAATATAATGTCCATAAAGAACCACACTTACAAACAACAAATACATATAGGTGTGGGCAGGTATGTAGATACATATGTGTACATATATGTAAATAGAAGGGTAGGTTTATGTGTACGTGCTCATATATATGCATCATGTGTGTGCACAAGCCCTGAATTCAAAGCTCAGGGGCAACACCTGTTGATCATCCAGCTCCCAAGTTCTCTGCATGCTCCAGGCACACCCAGAATTCACATGGTGACAGAAGGTGCTGGGAAACATCCCAAATGAGACATAAGTCAGGACATCTGGTCTCTAGACTTGGCCTTTGGTCTTTCCCTGCTGAGCAAAAGAGGACTTTGGTGATGTGCAAGGATCAGAAAGATTCCCTGATCCCAACATGAGCCTCTGGGCTTCAGCACATTTTCTTCTTGTCACACTTTGTTCTCGCTCTCTGACCAGTGAGTTCCTATTCATCCATCATGTGCCGACTTGAACCTTCCTTCCTTGGGAGGGCTGTCCTCTCTCACAGCACCCTGTGCTTTCCTCGGTGGCCTTCAGTACAGCAGCTAGAAACCATCCTTTCATTGGGGTCTTGCATGAGCAAAGTCTCTCTGCCTACTAGGTAACTACCAAGGAAAGTGTGGCCCACGACTCTTCCTTGCTGTCATCGTGCCAGGCCGAGCCTGGCACCTAGAAGCTGCTCCCTCACTCTGCGTCGACTGAATGGATGTGAGACAGGAGCTGGGCTTGAGCTCAGCTCCCACTAACAGGAATATGTGTGAGGGAGCAGCACCTTCTGAAGATTGCTAAGCCAGCAGCGGCTCTCTCTTCGTAGCAACATTTTAAGATGACCCATATTTGAGGCATTTCAACTTCTGACTCGCTATTTCAATGCCTGTACTAGTTTGAAGAAAGAAAATGTATCAGTAACCTTTTGGTGACTCTGCGACATAAATAAACATCAGACCCGCCAGGATTTCTTTCCACTGTAGCCTTGCTTCCCTTGCATACCTGAATTGTATCAGATGCAGCCAACAGCTCTTGGGTGACTTAACAATTAAGATCGTTTATTCAAATGAATGGAGTGAAATTTCTCTTTGTAAAACTTCTTGGGAGTGTCTCTTGGCAAAGCCACTTGAGCTAAGCACACAGGAAAGGTCATGTCATGACCCATGAGTCCACCCTGTTTATTAACATAGTGTTCTTCCTCCTTGTCATTTTCTTTGTTCATCACACTTAATGCCTAGTCACTTTCAGTCCATTTCCAAAGGTGAATCAGCACTAGGATGCAGACTATCATCAAAGCTATTCGGAATACTCAGGATGTGAGTGTTCCCAGGATGACAGCCTCACTGGGATCAACAGCAGCCTCTTGGGGGGACGGCACTGACAAGGGTGGTGTTTGTGTGGCTTGTTGAACAGAACAGTCAGACAGACAGTCACAGTGCAAAATTTCCCAGTGAGGTGACTAAGACAGAGCCAGTTTTTACCTATCTGTTCTTATTATTTGATTTAAACCTGTTGAGTTTATTCCTGGGGGAGGCAGCTGGAAGTAGTACTATTTATTGACCCATTCTTTTAGCCCACCAGGCTGTGACATCAAACAGAGAGAGATTATATCCCTCATCTGACTGCCTTATTCCCAAGAGTAAGCACAATGCCTGGAGGCAGCACGTGAAGGTGCCAACACAGTCTAGTTTGCCCAAGATGATCTGTTTACCTTGGGTTGTCCCGGTACAATGCTTAATAGTAACTATCTCTTTTCACTCTGGGAAATGCCCTAGTGTGACAGAGAAAATATGTCACAATAAACATGATGAAACAATGGATAAATAACTAAGCAAATGGATCACACCTCTCTCTTCTAAGATGTGTGATGAATTAGTAAGTTGGTTCTCCAGAAAAAAACAATCAAAACCCTGATTTGTAGTGTTTGCTGATTTCTGTGGTGTAAATGCTCCCACTATGGCTGATTCTAAGCTACCACTGTTACGTCACTGAACGTGGGGTCCAGAGGGTGGTGTGTGAAGCAGGACTAGCTGGCTCCATCCCATCCTTACTCCAGTGAGTCCTCTGCTGCACCTTTGTGAGATACCACATTGCAAATGGGCATGTGTGGTCTGTTCCAGGGGTGATAATAAACAAAATCGAACTACTGATATAACACATGCACCAGTCCTTCAGAATGGATGCCACTCTAACCACTGCAGACAAGGACTGCAATGAGCCATGCAGCCAACTGGAGCATCCTGGCCCCCTGGGGACTGAACCCACCACCTTGACCTCGTCTGTCCTGTGCACTCACCAAACTCACTGACTTACTTTGTCAAAGGCAGGGCAAGGACAATAGCAGTATGACTTGCAGGTCTTGCAGCAATCTTTTGGTGGTGCCTGGCAGTTGAACAGGAGTAGACTAGTGCTCCCCTGTGTGCCGCGCTCTCCGAAGCTGCGAGTGGATCAGAGAGCATCACAGAGCCATGCTGGGAGCTCCTGCTGGCCTGCCCTCCTGGAGAACACTCCACAGCTTCTCTGGGGCCTTGATGTGGAATTGAACTGTAGAGGAGTTAGACAACATAAGCTAAAAATATTCCTAACCTCCCTTTGATTTAAGTAGGGGAATTTTTTTTTTTAAGTTTAAAAAAAAAAAACATACTCCCAGGCCATCAAGACCATAGTTCTTAGGAGAAGTGGGCAAACTTTCAACTCTGTGAAGAAAGGAGTAAGGGCTCCGGCAGACAAACACAGGCAGACTGTTCAAGGAAAATGGGGACAAATCAAACTCTCCCTCAGCATCAGTCTCTGTCCATTGGGGCTGCTATGACAGATATCATGGATTAAGTGGTGGTTTATGAACTACAGAGATTTATTTCTTACAGTTCTGTAGGCTGAGAACTCCAAGAGCAAGGCACTGGCAAATTGGATGTCTTGTGGGGATTTGATTCCAGAACAGGTGAGGGAGTTCTCTGGGGTCTGTATTATAAGGACACTAATCCCATTCATGAGAGCCCCACCCTCATACTTAATCACCTCCCAAAAGCCCCACCTCCTAATATGAATTGGACATTGGGTTTTAACCTATGAATTCTGCAGGAATTCATCAATCTATAGTGGCATGTCAAAAGGTAGATGGAAGAAGCTGAGTGAAGCTGCTGCTTTGATGCTGAAATGCATCCCCTTTTCTCCACAGAGAACAGAACCCAGCAGGCAACATTCCTGAAGGCTGTCAAACTCCTTAGGCAATTGATTCCTGGAGTCAGTGTCTTTCTAAGATGGTTAGTTAGGACATGCCTAGCAGATAGGAGGGGGAGGTGTAGGTGGGGCCAGTTTGGAGAAAATCTCTACTATATAACTAAAATATAACTGTCAGTGACGCTGTAGGATTTGAAGGCATTGAGAACTCAACTCATAAATCATGAACGAGGGCTGACTTCACAGGTGTGTGACCTGTGCAGCTGCTGCATGGAGCCCGTACAGGGAAGGTCCTCACCACTGGTTTAATGTTCTGTGGTTGACATTTTGAAATTCTCAATAATTTTCTAACAAGAAACCTAGAATTTGCATATTATACCAGGCAGTGAAAATTGGTTTGTGGCTTTCCAAGGAAAGAAGGTTATAATTTTTCAAGTAGTATATCCTAAAGACCTGGAATTGGCATCAGTGTGTATCCTGAGGAACCGAGGGATAAAGGGAAGGCCAACAGGAATATGCAGTACAGTTAACAGGAACATCAGAGGTGCTTTCACCTGTCAGCAAGGATACATCTCCCTGAACAATGAACCCAGCATAACTAATCAGAAGGTGTAGCTAAGACAAGGCACTGTGGGAATCAGGGAAGTGGTGATGGCACAAAAGGTGGCTAGAATAAAATGTTTTTAGAAGGACACCCAATATTTGCAAACATTATTTCCATTCCCACACAGAATTCCCTGAATTTGCTTCCTTCTCTTCTCCTTCTCACCTCCCTTCCTTCTCGCTATTCTTTCATACAATTGTTTGAGAAACCTGGAAGGTGGACAATGAAAAGTATAATGAAAGAGATAATGGTATAGGACTCTTGAGAGATGGGGAAAGGGAGATTACTTCTTGTCTAGTGATGGGAGGATGTACTTGGAGGAGTTGGCATTGTAGCTGGTCCTTGGGAGGTGAGGTGACTTGGATACAGGTGATAGAAAGGTTCTCTAAGGAGAAAGGACAGTGGCGCAAAGGCATGAAAGGAGAAAGCCTGGGGCTTTGTCTGCTGGAGCACAAGATTCATGCTGAGGAGCAGTGGGAGGAAGAGCTTTCATTTCTCCATTCATTCTTTTCCTAAATATTTCAGATGAACAGAAGCCAGTCTAGGGAAGGGGATGCTTAGCCAAGTAACTGGTCCTTACCTATTAGTCCTATCTCCATTCTGCACTGTGACATATTAATTCCAAGTTGGAGGATGTTAACAGTTAGGACAGGCTCAGTTATACTGTAGCAACAAATAAACACCAAATTTCAGTGGTTTATAATGTTAACAAAGGTTTACTTCTTGTTCCTGCTTTATGTCTACCGCAGACCATCTGGAGACTCTGCTCTGCTCTACACTGTCTTCAGTCAGGAATTCAGACGGAAGAAGCTGTGCTGGCTGCTATGGGAGGGACGAAGAAGAGCAAACCGTACATTGGCACTTAAAGGCTTTTGTCCAAAGGGGGCCCAAGTCACCTCCATTCACATTTCCTTGGCCAACTCAAGTCTTATGATCACACCCGACTTCAAGGAGCAGGAGAAGATACAATCCTACTATGTACTTAGTAGAAGAAATATTGGAAATGTATGATGAATGGCACTAATGAAGACCACAGAGAATCTTGCAAGGTGATTTGTTCTAAGATACCCAGACACTTACTTCTGTCCATGTACAGTAAGACGGGTAAGCAGTTTTTATGCCCATCCATGTTTTAGTGTTCTGGCGATTTAAATTGATAGATTTATTTTTATATCTGAAGGGAAATTTTTTAATCAGTTTGCTTTAAAACCTTCTTACCATTCTTTTTTCAAATTCGTGATACCTGGGAACTGTAGGCATTCTTATTATCCTAGCCTTCCTTTATTTCTCACCATTTTACCAAGTTCTACAGCCTACATCACATTACCAAGGTTACTTATATATTACCCCAGAAATCCCTCTAGTTCAGGAATGAAAAGATGTGTCACTACTTTCCCCTCTTTTACCCAAGACAGACATCAATAATCGGTCTTGCCCATCTTTTCCCGCTAAACCCACTTTGAATTCTTTTCAACAGAATTTTTCAACTGATCGCAGTTTTAATGCAATAAAGCCAATTTATCATCCTCTTATAACAGAGAAAAAATCCAGATTACTTTGTAAGATCAATAGCATATTAATGCAAAGGATTTATTTCTTTTACATATGTATTGATTTGTTAAGTCTTTATTCTGCACGTATTTATTGAGGTACTATCATGTGCCAGGTACTGTCCTAGGACTGGAGATGCTACGGCTATGACAAGCATGGTCCTTTCCCAATGAAACTGATGTTTTAATACAGTAAGGCATACCAGTGAGTTTGTGGGTGCAAGTTTACAAGCAAGAGACAGAAGGAAATAGTACTGCAAGGTTGGGCAGAAAAATTTAACATTGGAGCCAATGGATTCTAAAAAGCCAGAGCAGGAGCTGAAAGCTAGACCAATCCATGGGGTAAAGCCAGAGAGGGAAAAAAGTCAATCTCTAATCACAGTAGCAAAAACCTTCCTCATTTACCCAAAAGCTCAAAAACAGTTGGTTAACACTTACTTAAATACATTTGCTAAGACACGATTGATTATCCTTTCTTTCTAAAGGTAACTTTTGGAAAGATTCATCCATCCATTAATTTGCTTTTCGTTTAATTTTTCACTGGGCATTTACTATGTGTCAGATATTTGTAAATTCCACAAGAGTTGAACTACAAGTAAGACGGAAATCCTGCCTCCAAGGGGCACCCAGGCTGGGGTTTGAGGGGTGGGTGGGGGCAAGGGAGACCAACTGAGAAGTAAACAATTACAAGGCAGAGCGATAATGATGGTGAAGGTTTCACAGGAGGAATGCCCTTGACTTTGAAGAAGGCTAGGGAAAAGTGAGTGGGGTTTTCCATGTGGAAAAGAGGCTAAGGAAGTTTGAGGGGGACACAGAGGGGTAATGCAGGGCAGAATGTGACAGACGGGAGTGAGCCCGGGGACTTGGGCAGGAAGCCTCAGCTTTGGAAGGTTGCGTGTGAGAAGATGAGGCGGGGAAGGCTTGTGAAGAGGGAAGGCCTGGAAATGGGCAACATTCTCAGGACGAGGCCTCAGGGGAAGTGGCAGCAGCCTGTGAGGTTCTCCAGTGAAACCAGGACCCAGGACACCGCCAGTTGTGTCTGCACACGGACCTGCGCTGATGCAAGCCTGCACCTGTCTCCTTTGCTCTGCTCTTGGACTTTGGCTTCCTTCCTGCCCTACAGCCCTCCGTCTGAAATGCAAAAGAGTATGACCTTTACAAAAGGACAGTATGCTCTTTAACGAAAACAACAACTTACGACTGCAATGAAGGGCACTTTCTCCGTTGGTGGTATAAAAAGTTTCATCTTTTCAAACCTTAGCCAACAGACCTCCACAAGGTGCACACGGGTCCGCATGGACACTTACAGGAAGAAGCCTGGAGCTGTAAGCATGCAGCACCTCACCTCTTCATCATCATGGTGAGGAGCTGGGCTTGACCTGACCCCTGGAGCTACCTCAGGCCACAGTGGGAGCTCACCCCGGGGATGCTGTTTGTGGCCTGTGCCTCCTTCATCTCTCCTCTTCCCTGCTCGCAGCTTGTGTGATGCTGAAGCTACGCTCGGTGCTCACTGCAGTGCCTCTTCCTCAGCACACAGAGTCTGCGTTCTGTCCAGTCCCCTGCCTCGCAGGGTTACATTTGGACCACATCACTTAATCTTGACCAATGGAGTGCAAATGAAAATGAGGAAAGGCCTTTAAAACGTCCCTTTAAAACGTCTCTTGTGACCCTGGAGCTCTCTCTCCTCCTGCTCTGGCCACCTGGAGGCCATGTGCGCATGTGGCATTCCCGCATGCATGAATGAGAAGCAGACTCTCATGGCCACCGAGGTTTGGGGTTTGCCTATTGCAGTAGATAGCACTAATTTCCCTTATGCTACCTGATGCAAAACCTGACTTTCCTCATCTAGTAAGATTCCATTTCAAGAGCCCAGCACTGGGGCAAAACCTGACTTTCCTCATCTAGTAAGATTCCATTTCAAGAGCCCAGCACTGGGGCCTTCATCTCGTTTCTATTTTCCTAGGCCAGGGAGTCTGGTTGTTCTTCCATTCGCTGAAGCCATGGCAGAGAGCCCACTGCAGAAACAAGGTTTCTCCCCCAGGAAGCCTGGGGGTGGCGGCAGCGAGAGGATAAGATCTTAGGAAATGAAAGATGCTCTTTACGTGAGGTGAACCTTTCCAAAGATCCCTTCACCCCATCCCAGGATCCCTGAGGGGTGCCACGGAAGCCTCCAGGCGTGAAAGGCCAAACTGAAGAGCAAATCATGGAGCTGCAGGTCATTTCCCATAAGCTACCAAACAGCTGTCAGGTGTTAATGAATTTGACTCAGTACCACCCAGGAGCTTGATTTTGTGGGCAAAAAGTGACAAGTGTCCAAATCTATGACATGGCTGGTCACGCCCTCTGTTCCTTGGAGTGGAGGTTCATCTTCTGAGGGAAGATAAAAGACTGGCCCCAGAGTATCCCTGGCCACTGGAGAAGATGCAGCCCCTGTCCATCTCTCAGTGCCATTTTGTAAGAGGGTCCTGCCCATGGGCCGCGATGCTGTGTAAAGACAAATGAGGACGTGCAGCATCACCCTCCTGACAGCTGTCTACAGAGGCGGGCGGGACTGACTTGCACGTGGCTCATACATGCCATGGAACACTCGAAACCTTTCAAACGCTCTGGACTTAACTGCCAACCAGGGGGAGGTGGTGGGAGTGAGTGGTAGCTCAAAAACATGCTTTGTGTGTGTTTGTTTTACAGGAAGGAGGAGTTGGTGGCTGGCAAAAGTAGCACAGCTCTTTAATAAACCCACAGACGGACATTGCAGGCAGGAAGGGGCAGGGCAGTTCGGAACAGGAAGCTTGCTCTGGGGAGAGAACAGAGCCTCCTCTGAGAGGACAAGGACCAAATGACAGCACAACACAGCGTCTGATGGGGGCCGTGCTTTTTCTAGCTCCGAAAGATAGCTTGACTACATCCAGCCTCCATCGCCTCTGCCAGTTCCATCGGCCATCCTTGGTGACTGCAACAACCTCCTGACTTGTCTCCTCACTGTCACCCTTGCCCACTTCCACTCCATCCTCGCCAGCAGCCCAAGTAACTGTGTTTCAAAGTGGAGCCTGGGTCTCCTCAGCCTGCTCTCTTCTGAGACTGAGAATAAAGCCATCTCCTTAGTGCCACCATGACTGGGCTGACCCCCACCTGCCTTCTTATTCTTGTCTCCACTCTTGCTCACTGTTGGCCTCCAACCGGCTCCCATGGTCCCCTGAAGTCCCCAACCATTATCCTACGGTCAGGCTGTGCGTCACCCTGCAGTGGGTCCTTCTCTTTCCTCCTCGGTCCTCTCCTGTAGCTTCAGCATCACCTCCTTGGGGAGATCTCTTCCCTAAGTCCATTTACGTGTTACAAGACATTTCCTCCTTATTCACCATCGCTACATCCTGCTGGTTTATTCGTAACACCGTACACACGCTCACAGATTCATACCGTTGTTTCCTTTCCATCCCTGGCACCTCCTGCTGGATTATGAACGCCATGCAGGCAAGGACCACGGCTGCTTTCATTGGCCAATGGACAGTCCAGTGCCCAGCCAGCATCGATGCTCAAAGCTATTTGTTGCTAAAATGGGGGGTTGGGCTTGGAGCACAGTGATGACAACCACAGCGTCTGGAGTGAGGTGGACTTGTCACCAAAGCTTCAGGTAGCTGACCTCCACTCCAAGCTCTCGTTTCATCCTTCGTCCTGCGGATGATAACGGTACTTCCCTCTCACACTTGCCCAGGTGGTAGCACAGCACCTGAGAAAGTTCTCGGTGGTGCCTGGCGCAAGGTAAGTGCTGGAAGGTGTTAGCTGATGTCACTGTGAACAATATTCACAGTCTCATTACT
This sequence comes from Noctilio leporinus, assembly GCA_004026585.1. Taxonomy (NCBI): domain Eukaryota; kingdom Metazoa; phylum Chordata; class Mammalia; order Chiroptera; family Noctilionidae; genus Noctilio; species Noctilio leporinus. The sequence continues at coordinate 493,837 of PVIW01000078.1, forward strand.
GTTACTGTTTAGCTCCATGTAGGCTTGACTGCAAATCCTCACAGTGCACCAGCACATGCCCATGTGCGTGTGTGTGTGTGTGTGTGTGTGTGTGTGTGTGTAACAGCAGCCTGCCATTCTGCTCATTTTCCACCAGACAGCATTTTCCCACAAAGAGCGGCTGCTGCTTCTCTAACGGCAGTCACACACTTACTGCTTCAATTTCCACATTTTATTTTATATGTAATTTAAAGCCCATGGTGCCTTAATTGTAAAATAGGCCTTATTAAAATAATAGCTTGAAAACCAGTGGGGCTCCCTATGCCGAGCAATGAGGGTTTTTAGCTTAATGGCTGTTTACTGGGATTTAAAAAGAGACACAACCCAAATAAAGCTGTAAAGACATTGCCAGTGTGAGTGATGGGCCAGGGACCGGCTGATAATTAAGCTCCCCCCAGCCCCGCACGCTTTTTCCTCCTCCGGTGCTGTCTGGAGCTTTCCTTGGAAATCCAAAGTATACCCTTTGCTGCTTTTATGATTGATGAGGCGGTGAGGACACTTCAGTACGAGTAAGCAAGGCGGCGCTTTGATTAATGGTGCTGGTGGGACTCCCAGAAGACGAAAGAGAATAACACTGTTATCAGGAAAGTGGCCGAAGATGTAGGGAGGGACAGCAGCTCCCCAGCTCGTGGGGGACTGTGAAGCCATCCTTGGGTAGGTGGGATCCTTAGTGCAGCGGGAACCCAACCTTTCCTCCTGAAGGGCCAGAAGCCAGAGGCCTTGGAGACCGAATGGCATTATCTTCCTCCCATAGGATCCACAAGTCCGGTGCTGGGCAGGGTGCGGCTCCCTGGAAGTCTCCATGCATGAAACACACGTGGGCTAGGAGCAGCTTCACGTTCTGTTACAGACATGATGGGTTTTCTCAACGCCATCTTTCCCAGGCAGCAACAGTTAGATGAAGAGGTTTTGTAGTATAGGGAAAAATAATAGCTTCTAATCATTGAATGCTCATATTATCCGTGAGGGGGGTACAATGGTTATTTGCCTTACTTTATGGCTAAGGAAACCTGGACTCAGAAAGACTTTGTATAGTGCAGGTCAACACAGTTCTCGAACTATGAGTGAAGACTTGGATACAAGATGGCTCCATGTCTGTGCCTATGCTCTTGGCCACTTAACCATGTTGAGCTTCCAAGAAGAGAGTCTGGTGTGGGGAAGAGGATGGGTGGTGAGAATGGGTAGTGGGAAAGACATCCAACCAACTTTCCGAACACCTGGGCTTTAGGTGCTGCCTCTGCTGCTTACTGTGTGACCTTGGGTGAGACTCTGTGTCCCTGTATCCTTGAATAGGAAATTAGATACACTCTCCCTACCTCACAAAGCTTTTGTGAGGATCAAATAAATTAACATTTTCACATGCTCTTTGAAAGGGAAGAACCCTAACGGACTCTTCATTAGAACAAAACTGTTGAGGGAACTCACATAGAAAAGCATTTACAAAGCAAATCAGTGAAAAAGTCAAGCAAATTAAGATTCCTGGTTCCAGAGGAATCTAATTTCTAACTCCTAGTTGTATGACTTTGGGTAGGTCACCTGATCTCTCTGGATCTCAATTTTCTGCCCTGTCATATCAGATATGAAACATCTTTCAGCACTGCTGTGAGAATTCCATGATACTAAGTCCACAGAGCAGCTTAAAAAACGGCCTGGCACATAGATCCACTCATTACCCAGCCGGGCAGGGCTGTGCATGACTTTCGGGTCCCCTCTATGAACCTTTACAGAGTTATAGACTGAGAAAGGAAATGTGAGTCAAAGAGCGCCCTGAGGCTCCAACACTGTGGTTTTGAAAGTCAATAAGCCTGTCAATGGCAGGAAGCAGGTGTCTCCAGGGACCGCCCACAGCAATGTCCCCGAGCTATGTAAGCCTTGCACAGAGGAGCTTCAGGTGTGGGAAGTGCTGCCCAGAGGAAAGGCTGTGTCATTGTAAGACACACCATGGTCAGTCTGGATCAGCCGAGACCACAGCTGGGTACGGAGAGTGGCAGCTTTCACAGAATGTGAAACCAGACAGGCCTGGGTGTGAATCATGGTTCTGCCACTTCTGAGTTTTATGATCTTGAGTAAATTCCTTAACTTCCCAATTATCTATTCCTTCTAGAAGTGGCATCTACGTGTAGCGGTTCGGAAGGCAGCTCTGGGTTTAAATTCAGGGTCTGATATAACCAGACTATGTGCATGTATGTGTAGTCTCAGATAATTGACTGATTTCACTATCTGTAAAGAGAGCAGGGATGAAATAATATTAAACATATGCACCAAGTCCTTAAGATGGTAGCAGTCACTAAATAAATGTTGGCTGTTGAATTTCTTAGGATGGAACAAGCTCTGATCCAGGGAAAAATAAACCCCAAGCCTTCAGTGGATTCCCACAATGAAAGTATTGCTCACTCATACAGGCGGAAGGATATCTTCTCAATCAGGCGACTCAGGGATCCGGGATCTGGTGCTGCCATGTCACCTTGTGATTTTTAAGTTCACTGTGGCAAAGAAAAAGGTGAAAAGCACGATGGCCCTTACCTCCCTCAGAACAGACGTGGCTTACAGCGTTCCCACACATGGCCCATGAGCCAGAACTGGTTCTAGCGCCCCCATCTCACTGAACAGAATGTGGTTCTTACTGTAAATTAGGCCAAGTGCCTGAATCTCACTGTTGTCCTAAAAAGATTAAATGACAAGGTGTATGGAATGCTTCCTGGGTTCCTGGCCTGTGGTTGGTCCCTGTTTGTGCTCTGGTGATAGTTGATACTTTGACTCAGCACCCATCTGACTGGACAGACCACTGGTTGCTTCTGACCATGCTCTGTGGTGGCTTCCAGGTTTTCTCAGTAGCCATGCTTGTCTCTCACCTTTATCAATGTGTCCCTACCTTTCTGCATCCAGGGTGCCAGGGCCTCTCAAGCAGACCCCCATTTTATTGATGCTTCTTACTATGGCATTCTACCAAGAAACAGCTTCAGTGTTACAGGATAAGTTTAGATGTTCAAAGTGCTCTCTTCATATCCGTGTGACAGTGTACTGACTCACCCAGGGAGTTCAGAATGCCCACCGAGAGCCAGGAAGTGGATCAGGGATGGATGTCAACAATGGCCCAAGGAGGTCAGTGAGAATTCTCAGCCATGGTCAGATGAGCAAACTGAAACTTGCACAGGGTAAGGGGCATCCTCAAGCCACAGAGCCGGCGTAAGAGGAGGAGGACACACTCAACTCAGGATGACTCCTTATCAAGAGGCCTTTCTATCCTCCTCAGTTGACTCCTGTGGGTTGTCAGATGTGGTTGCACTCATCCTAACTCACGTATGCCTGGCTCCTTCAAGGACATAAGCTTTATACAGTTGAAGCTAAAACTAAAGCTAAACCCTTGCAGGAAACAATGAATTAGCAAGTTAGTCCTGTGAGGAACATTCTATGGATGAAGAAGCACCATCTTATTACTGATTCTGCTGACCAATGAAGGTAGAAGTCAAGCACTCCTCCAGCCACTGGGGCCACATTTTGAAGCAGAAAGAGAGATGTTAAGGAGTCCCCAAGTCATGACACATAAGCAACAGTCTCCACCCAAAGAAGAAGGCTGATCTTCCCAGTCTCAGGGCTAATATCCAAAAAGCAAAGACCCAAATGATCGCTGAGCTCAAGGAACTCATACTCTAAGGTAAGGATCCAGGACCGACACCCACAGAGAAGGTATCACATGTATTCCCTTGCATAAATACTATTTTTTAATGCTACGTAGCTCCTGTACAGATTCCTGTGGCAGGTATTTTAGAAATACTCTCTTTGATCCTCACAACCAACATGTGATATCAATATTATTTAGTCTGATTTTCTCATGCAGGTAAGAACAGAGTCTCAGAGAGGTTAGAGTGACTGGCCCAAGAGCAAGTGCTAGGGCTGGAATATTTTTTTTTTTTTTTGGGGGGGTGGGGGGGTGGGACTGGAATTTAATCCCCAAATGTATCACTTTCCATATGACCATAGGACAGCAGGATGCCATGGTGGGGGCTGGCCTGGAAAGTACCTAGGAGGCAGCATGCTTTCCTCTCAGGGCTCCCAGGGCCATGGCCTATCCAATATGGCATCTCAGAGGCTAATGGAGAGACAGACAAGGGGCCCAGCCATGCAGAACTCTGCTTCCACCAGAGATCTTTCACTTTTATGTTTCCCACACAGGGTTTTTTTTCCCGTACACATCTTGTTTGAAAAACATGTTCTACTGCATAAGACAGAAAGTAAAAAAAGGAAAATTAAAAAGAGAACTAAAAACTATACTTGTACCATGGCCTCAATTTTAGGCATGAAGGCCTAGGAGTGGAGAGATTTGCCTAATTATCAGACAAAGGGTTCTAGGTGACAGAGTGTGGTTTGGAGCAGGCTCTGGCCACCGTTTTCTGTAAATCATGCAGTGTCTGTCACAACTACTCAACTCTTCCCTTATTGTGAGAAAGCAGCCACAGACGATACACATATCAATGACCATGACTGTGTTCCAGTAGATTTTACCTACAGAATAGGCTGAGGGCTGGGTTTGAGGAACTCTGGTGTAGAACCAAGGAGTTGTGACTATTTATTTAGCACTTTTTCTACCAAAGCAAACCTTCATCATTAAGGGCAGATGAATGGTAGATCCCTGTTTTTTGGTTTTTTTTTAATGTGGGGAACAAAATGGAAGATCAAAGGCAGATAGTGCATGAGGGTTTTATAAAACAAGACATGGGTAAAATGTGAGTATGAGGGGGAGGCGGTGGAACGTTCAGAATGGGGAATCAAAAAGGAATTACAAGTAAGTGATTTAAAGGCAGAGGCCTGCCCTGATGATGTTAATGTGCCATGAACTGAGAAGTATGACTCTCCACACTCAAGGTCTGAAATAATTAACATACCGGGTGGGGCAAAAGTAGGTTGACAGTTGTTTGTATGGAAAAAGATAATACATATTAATAAAGACTAATATAAGAATAAACTCTTATTTTGCATACTCATAACTGTCAACCTACTTTTGACCACCTATATTTTATAACTTGGTGTGAGTAGTGGCTGTACAACATTGTGAATGTATTAAATTGTTAATAAATTGTATGCTTTCAAGTGGATGATTTTATGTTACATACATTTCACCTCCATAAAAAAGTTTCAAAAATCAATAAACAACAAAACAGTTGAGAATGAAAAGGGAAAATCAGTGAGGAGGGTCTATGTAGTTGCTCCATCATCTTGCTTCAGGCCCCAGAATGGCTGAAGATTTACTTCCCTTGGATGGGTGAGAAAATTGCTGTGCTAGGCTGTCATGATGCGCTGAGTTTTTCGTTTTTGTTTTTTGTTTTTTTCCTGATGTGGTGTCTCATGGGTCTGGTTTTACTCCAAGTTTCTTTTCTTCTTGTTGTTGTTAAATTTTTTATTCATTATTTTTAGAGAGTGAGTAAAGGAGGGAAGAAAAAAGCGAGAGAAACATCAATATATGGTTGCCTTTCACCTGCCTCCTGCTGGGGACCTGGCTGGAGACCTGGCTTGCAACCTGGTTATGTGCCCTGTTTGGGAATCAAACCAGCAACCTTTGGGTTCGCAGGCCAATTCTCAATTCAGTGAGCCACACCAGCCAGGGTTTTATGCCTAGTTTCTTTGGTCCTGTTTCCTCACCAAGAAAAGGTAGGTCAGCACTGCCACATTTAGAGTTGACATGATCATTAAGTGAATCCTGATATAAGCACTTAACTCTAGGAAGCATTCAATAAAGGCAGCTTTTAACATCTTTCTTCCTTTCTTTGTGGAATTGGGAGTGTAGGAGTTTGCCATCTAAAGGGAAATAGGAGAGAAAAGTGTTCCAATAGAGGGACTAGCATATGGAAAGTCACAGTGGGTTCCAGGAAGAGAGGAAGCTTCTTCAGCTGAAGACTCAAGCGGAGGCTGACGAAATATAGAAGCTCCAGAGCAAAGTGCGTACTGGACTGGGAAGGGCCTCGTGAGCAGGGTTTATTGGTTTGGGTGTTAATTAGGGTCATGAACAAGTTGGTTTATTTTTAAAGAGGCACTGCAGCATTAGTACGAAGCAGAGCAAATAAAGTCAGGGACGGGGGTATAATCTGGGGAAAAGGTAAGGAGGCTGAACATGAACGACATAGAGGCAAAAAGTGGGTAAGGGATTCAAAAAATGCTCAGACTTCTGCCTGACCCAGAGAAGAGCAGACTTGTGGGGGGAAGTGATAACTTCAGATTTAGAATGATATACTTGAAAGGCCTCAATATCTTTATTTTAGAGAAACCTAAGTCATTCATTCATTCATTCATCATTTACTGACCTCTTCATACGTTCCAGCTTGTACAACTATATTCATTTTCTATCGTTGTGTAATAAACTACTCTGTAAACTTGGTAGCTTAAAACGACAAACACCTACCATCTCACAATTCCTGTGAGTCAGAAATCCAAAGAATTGTCTGTGGGGGTTGGGCCCAGGATCCCTAGTGAGGTTGCTACTAAGACACGGACTGGTGTAGTCCTCTGAAGGCCTGACTGGAGTTCGTAGACCTGCCTCCAAGATGAGTCACACATATGGCTGTTGGAAAGAGACCATGGTTCTTTGCCAGGTGGGTCTGTGTTTAGTGCTATCATGTGGCAACCACTGTGCTTCCCCAGAGCAAGTGATATGAGAGAGACAGATAGACAGAGCAAGAACTAGTCCCTCAAATAAAATGTCGTCTGTTCCACCTTATTCTATTTGTTGGAAAGAAGTCACTAAGTCTAGCCCACATTCAAGAAGAAGGTATTACATAAGAGTGTGAATGTATGAATACCAGGGGATAGGATCATTGAGGGTCACCTTGAAAGCTATCACGGTGCCTTTGCATGAGCTCTGGGGATGCAGCGATGACTTAAGGAGCCATCTAACACAGTCTAGTAGGAGAGACTGACATATATACAATTACTATACACATGAAATATAACAACCAACTATGAAGGAAAAGGCGAAGTTCTGAGAGGTATATAACTGGAGCACTCATCTCAGGAGGACTCATTTACAAGGAAATCATATTTTTGTTGAGGCTTAAAGAATGAGTAATTACTAATGTGAGGTCAGAAAGATGATAGTTTTCTCAAAATGCTGAATGCAGAGTTATGGTATGACCCAGCAATTCCTCTCCCATCTATGTACTGAAGACATGAAAACAAATCCACGCAAAAGCTTGTGTATGAAGGTTCACAGTAGCCTTACTCAGAATAGCTAAAAAGTAGAAATAACTCAAATGTCCACCAACTGATTAACAGAAAGAACAAAATGTGGTATATCCATATAATAGAATATTATGTGACAATACGAACAAAATACATAGTCAATGTGGATGGACCTTGAAAAGATTATAAGTAATAGAACCCAGACACGGAAGACCACATCGTGGTAATTCCACTGGTATGAAATGTCCACATTAGAAGACAACCACAACATAGATCAGTGATCGCCTAAATCTGAAATGTGAAGTGACTATTAAAGAACAGAGAGGTACTTCTGGGGGTGACAAAACTGTTTTAAAATATATTGTGGTGATGTTTGCACAACTTTGTGAATATACTAGAATTAACTTTAAATGGTTGAATGTATAGTCTATGAATCGCTTCTAAATAAAGATGTGAAAAATATCGCTATAGAGGGAATATCTAGAATGGAAGAGACTGACATGTGCAGGAAACTCAATGTGTCTGAAGCCTGGAGATGGAGTAAGTGGAATCAGAGGAGGGACCAGACCTGCCGGTCTCAGAGACTCAAAAGAGGGACACCAGTCTTGATCGTTAGGGGAATGGGAAACCACTGAAGGCTTTTCAGCAGAAATCACATGTTCATATTGAAGGTTTGTAAATTTTATACAGTAAGTGCTCACTAAATTAAAGCTAATGTTTCCACCATAAATCAATTAACACGGCAGGCAGAGAATTAGGCCTTATTGTTCACCATTTTCCCCTGAAGAGTGCAGGCCTCACAGCTTTGGGGTAGCACTTGAGCCCTTTGTCCTTATGAGTGGCCCGCTTGTTTTCATGGGCTTTCACCCACTCTCTCATGTCCATATTGCCCAACAGGGAGACTAGCTGGCTGTGGCCACCCTCAGGTGCTGACCCCATGTCTCGTGTCACAGAGGACTTGGGACTTGGGGCTTCACTGAGCTCTTTATCCGTCTCCAGATGGTGGAGGGAAAGAAATATCTGGTAAAATGTTAATTCCACCTCATTTAATGTGGGTTTACATAGGTGTGGTGCTGCTGAGGCCTCTGCAGGAAAAGCTGATTTCAAGTTCTGGCACCACGATGGGCTGATTCACAAAAGATGTGAGTCTCCGTTTCTTCCCCGCACATCTGCCCTGTCTGCTTTTAATTTGGAAGCACCAGTTTTAATTTAGTGGCAGGACTGTAAACTCCATTTCTGTGAACACAGAATGACATACTTTGTGGAACGGGGGGCCTCTGGCCAAGATCTGACTCTTAAGTAATTGATGGCCGGTGACTAGCAGGGAAACGCTCCACTGCGAACACTTTCCATGGCAAAAACCCTGTCATATCAGCTGGATTGCAAAGCAAGCCTCCTGGGCCACTGCCCATCTAAATACAGGCCATGTCTTTACCAGCAGCCTCCGGAGCCTCCAGCTTCATTCTAACCCTCGGGGGTCTTTCCAGTCCATAGCTTCCCTTGGTCCCCCATGCGTGGCGGGAGGCTGTGGCCCAGTGCACAGATTTCCTCATCTTTGGAAATCAACCCTATCAGGAAGGAGGCTTCAGTGTTAGGGGTTGTTTTGTTCTGGTGAAAAGGACACTCTTTTCATCACATTTGAAAACCAATTTTTAAAAGTCTCACTCATATCCAATATTCTGTGTGTGTGAGAGAGGGAAAACAGGCCTAGAGTTACATCACTCCTGTGGTTTAAGAAATCTTTTTCACAATATGTAGGCTGTTTGGGGGGCTGGGATTTTTTGGGGAAAGGGCAGAGCAAGAGAGAAATAAGACAGAAAAATACATCGTCCTCCATGGAAGAAGGAATGGATAAGCAAAGGGAATAATGAATGCTGAACTTCCATGCATTTGGAATCCTCTAGATACAGAGGCAGCCGGTATGTCTTCCTTTTTTATTAATAAATTTTATTTATAACCAGTTGTCTTAGATCACCCCTGAATGCCTAGACCCTATCATGGTGTCTTTTAATAAGTAGGTTTAAGGACATACTTTTCACATGCAGAACGAGGAAATGAGTCATTACCGAATGATTACCATGTGCTTAGCGGTGTTAGGATTCACCACCAGGAGGACGTATGGGCAGTCCGGGGTAGCAGAGTGATAACCGGCACAGGCCTTGGGGTTCGCTAGTCCTGGGTCTGGGTTTAAGTCCTGGCTCGACACCTTACTAGTTGTGTGGCCTTGGGGAAAATGACATAATTGCCTAATTCTGTTTCCTCAGGCTGAAATGCAAGCAGTAATAGGACTCGCCCCACTGAGTTGGGAGGATTAATTGAGGTAAAGGGTAGAAGGTGCGTAGAAGAGGCCTGGAACATAGGAAACATCCCTGATGGTAGCTACTATCACAAGGTTTGGAAGTGGCACATGGCAGCTTCATGCAACAATCCTTGCTATGGCTCTCCCCAAAATGTTCTCGAATCACCACCTTTGTTTCCCATCCAGCTGGTTGCCAATTCCCCTCCCGAGCCATAGCAAGGCCAGCGGTGCCCGCTCCAGGAGGTTTTACCTCAGTGTGAAGAGTGCCATTGTCCTGAACTAATGAGGCTTCAGGAAAGTCACTTCTACATGTATGACAGTGGCCCTTAGCTCCAGCACAAACAAGAACACCCCCAGGTGGTCTGCAAAGTATTTTCGTTTTTGCCAAACATGCCTTCCACTAATTTTAAATTCCCGGTGTATTTTAAGGAAATCTCAGTCACAAGTTCCTGATCCAGCAACTGCTTAGGAAGGAGGTGGGGAAAGACTCTGGGAGAATTCCACCATCAGCCACTGGAGAGATGGCCACGTCTCAGGGCGGTGACTACACGGGTGCACTCACAGCGCAGGCTCTGGAAGAGGAGGACAGCGAAGTGCTCTGCCGACTGTCCTCTGCCTCCCATCCCCTCGCTCGGCCACTCCAGGGCCATGGGGCCCTTGCCAACCCCACGCTGCACTGGGCCCTGCTGGTCCCGCGCGGTCTCTGTCTTACACAAGTTAGAGCAGGCCTCAGCAAACTGTTGCTGTAAAGGCCCAGAGAGGAAATGTTTTTGGCGGTGGATGGGCCCTGCTGTCATTAGTTGACTCCCGTTGTAGCAAGAAGCCACCACTGACAATGTGTAAACAGGAGGGCAGGGTTGTGTTCCGGGAAAACTTTATTTATTAAAGAAAAAACTGGGACCAAATTTGACCTGTGGGCCATAGTTTGCTGATCCCTAGTTTAGAGTACACCAGGAAAGACGGGACCACCACAGATACATGCTCAGGGAGTGGGTAACTCAGTGCTAATCGGTGAAGAGGCTGGTCCTGGCCACATATTATCAAGGGGCCAACAGTGAACCTTCCAGGAGAAGTGGATTCACATCCACCTCCCATTACTGATTAGCGTGTGACATAAGGCAGGTTACTGAATCTCCATGAGCCTAGACCTGCTCATCTGTATAATGGACATCATCACATTATTCATCTTATGTAATATTGTAACATTGTTACTAAATGTCAATTAATATTATTAGTAATATTACAATTAGAGGCAGGTGTCTAAAGATTCCATGTAATGTCTGGCATCTGGCATGCAGCTGGTGCTCAGAGTGGGTGACGCAGACTTTAGAGGCAGTGGTCCTGGGCTGTAGGCCCGTCTGGCAGCTATCTAGAGGAGGAGTCAGTAAGCCTTTTCTGTAAAAGGCTGAGAGCAAGCATTTCAGCTTTGCAGGCTACAGGCTATCTCTGTCACATATTGTTTTTATTTTAATTTTACAGTCCTTTAAAAAAGCAGAAATCATTCTATCGTCTTAGCTTGTAAGCAGTACAGCACCAGGCTCCGGGTGCACACGGCCCACGGGCTCCAGTCTCCTGAGCTCTGGCCTGGACCCCAGCTGTCCCAGAGCAGACCACAGGCCATGTGCATGGGACACCCACGAAATTTCTAACTTTCCACTAGGTACGTCAGGAAAAGTTTTTAAAAAGTAATTTTAGTAACATGTTTTCTTTAATATGGTATGTTCAATATACTCTTATTATTATTGCAAGAAGCAACTAATATTAAAAATGCATTAATAAGGTATTTTGCAGGTTTTTTTTTCCTGTTTGCTTAAGTCTTTGAAGTCTCATATACATTTGACACAGCATATCTCAAGTGCTCAAAAACCCATGTGTGGCCTGTGGCTACCATATTGGCCAGGACAGCTCTGCACCTCAACAATTCTTTTTATAATGAACAAAACATAGCACATAACTGAGGGTCTTTGGGATGACTTAGTAAGATGGTGCCATGGGAGGCACGCAGCACCCTGCCCGGTTCGGTGACCTTTACATGGTAGCTGATCATCACTAATGAGGACCACTGTGTATTGTGATATATGATGGTGATGATCACGTTGGGGGATGGTCTGCATCTCTTTCTTCCTTCTGGAGAAAAAAATCTCAATCCTGGCAATTACAGGCCTTTTGAGAACCCCCAGTTTCCTTTATGATTTCACCCAGAGATCCAAAAAGGTTCTGGGTGCTCTCCTGGAATCCCAGGTAAGAGGCTTAGACATCAAACATGAGTTCGAGGAGCCAACCATGGCCCAGAGCCCCTCTGGGGTACCATGCAGGTGAGCCCCACCCCCTCTTTCTGAACACATGCTCCCAGACCAGTGCTCCAGGAGAGCCTCCTGGCTCTATCTAACACATGTAATATGGAGCATGTGTGTGATGTGATGTAGCCATCTAACATGTGGTGTGTAGATAATGTATGTGTCCATCTAACATCTATCTGTGCATGTCCATCTCACATGTGATGTGTGCATGCTATTCTAACATGTGATGTGTCTACCTAACGTGTGATGTGTCTAACATGTATGTGTGTCCATCTAACATGTGATATGTGTGTGTGTGTTTCCCCTCTCTTTGGTAAAATTTCTAATTTGAGTTCCCCTTTTCTCCCCCAGGGACACCCTGCCAGCATTCCGTCCAGCAGGTTCTCAGGAAGAGGTTTGGGGAGGCTAGGAAGTCTTGCATTTGAGTTGGAGACTCAGGGCTGCTGTACTATCATTTGAAAAGCTGGGAATTGTAGGACATGCTCCTCTGAGCTGAGCTCCTGTGCAGTCAGAGCAGGAGCCGGTTTGTGCTTCGCATGCTAGGACACAGGACTGATTCTTGGCAGCTGAGGATCATCACACGCCAAGGAGCAGCCCAGGTTTCCCAGGAAAGCCAAGTCAGGTGGACAGGGAGAACGTTCCCAGACTTAATACAGCAAAAATTCTTTCTGCTTGAGGTCGTCTAGTATAACTTCCTTGAAGAGGTAGTTTTTAAATTGAACAACTCCAGGTCAGGGGTTAAATGACATCACCCACTCATGAAACCCAATCCTCCACGAAAAAGTCATTCACATTGCATTTTAAAGAACAGAGTCTTTAGAGCCTAAATCTTATTCTCCACTTACCAACTGTGTCACCTTGGGCTAATTACTTAACCTCTCTGAGCCTCAGTGTCTTCACCTTTAAATGTGGCTAACCATATACTGTTGAATTGTGGGTAGGGCTCAATGAGCTGCCGTTAGTTACAAGGCAGATTTAATTAGGTCAGAGCTTGGCATGTAATAGACACAAAGAAAGTAGTCATTAATGTTTATTCTCTTTTCTTGAGTGAGGTGGGTTGGCTACTTTGACCAAATTCCTTCCTTTCCTCTCCAATGCTGTGCCTGAATCACGTGCCCCATAAGGCTGTAGATGCTGCTGTGTGGATTCCGGCTCACTGACCCAGAGGCGCTGTGCACAGTGAGTGGAGACACACAGCCCAGGGCTCTTGGCTGGGAAGTAGCAGAGAAAACCAGATGCCTCCTCCTCACCACACAACTTATTCTCCCAACAGCAGAGCTCCCAAGTAAGCCAGCAGGTCCTGAGAGGAGCATTCATACGGTGAGGTCCCGCACTTCCCTGTGCTCTCCAGGCACTTAAGCAGCATTTGTACTGATCTCCAGGAAACAAGACAATTTCCATATCTTTGCGAGCCCCTTTGACACTGTTATCAGAAATGGAGCCATTTGGGAAAAGGGTGGTACAAACTGACTTTGTGACATTCACACATTTGGTCTAATCAAAAAAGGTTGCATATTGTCACAATTACTTTCATTACTATTAAAAATGGGAGTAAAGTTAATTAGTATTCATAAACTGATACATTATCTTCCATGCTACATTAAGACTTTACAAAGGCAAGCACATCTACCTTTGAGTCAGTAGAAAGCCAAACTCTGAATTAACAAACACTTTAAATAAATAGAATTTGAGGAATGCGATACTCCCTATCTTTCCCCGTAAAATGTCCTTTACCCTAATACAAGGGGTAGATTTTTTTCTGTGAAAGACCAAATAGTAACTATTATAGGTTTGGCAGGCTATCTGGTCTCTGGAGTGAGTGTTGAACCTTGTCACCATGGACCCAAAGTTCTCATAAACAGGTGTGGCTGGGTTCCAATAAAACTTTATTTATAAAAACATGGAGCAGGCTTAGCTGGCATGTGGGGCCATGGTTGGCTGACTCCTGTTCTAGTCAAACAAATAACCCAAAAATAAAATTTCCATCAAATTTCCACCAAATTTCCTTCCACTATCTCTACATTAGGTAAACTCCTCATTACAACGTAGGAAGAACTCTGACGTTTAAAGATTAGACAGCCCTCCTATTTCATTTTTTTCAAGTCATATAAATATAAATGGTTCCAAATCTAAAGAAATAGGGAAGGAATATAATTGAACTGAATTTTAAAAACCAGAAAAGTAGTGTTAATTTATCTGATTAATTCTTCCAAATTGATTGGAAACCTTTGGCATGCTGGACAACAAAACTATACTTTTAGTCATCAGTGATCACTAGGCTATAGGAGAAGCTTTTGTTGTGTTATGTTTGTTTTTTAAATATTGCTGATACTCCTAAAATCAGACCATGAAAAAAATTCCCTGCCATGTTTAGGCAAAAAATTTTTTTAAAAAATTTAACTCCAGCTTCCCCTAATTTCCATAACGAGAGTCCTGAAGTATCCATGGGAATAATTAAAACAAAAAAAATTAAAAATAATAAAACACTGGTCCTGTCAGCGTGGTGACTGGGCACTGACACCACATGACATCACCGGCGCTCGCCTCCAAGCCTCATCTGAACCAGCATTCTAAAGCCCTTTCGTAACAGCAACGAACATCTGCTCTCAAGAGGCGCTCTACACCCAGGCAAGAAGAATAGTACAGAAGGGTGTGTTTTTCTGAAAGTGCAGTACGTTATTAAAGTGTCAAATACCTATGTTGCAATGATAATAATATAAACATAGGATGGAAAATGCTAGGAAAAAAAAGATACACCAATTTAAAAAATTCCAACAGCTCGCACGAGAGGTCACATTAGAGTTGGGATAAGGGGCTCAGTTATTTTTCCTAGGTTGGAGTTGAACATATTTCAAAGCAATAAAAAGGATCCTAAGTGGTGTTTTTTAAAATTATTATTTCTTTTCCTTCAAGACTTTCTCTCTTCAAGCAAGAATTATTTCTAAACAAGTGGAAATCATTACTTTGGGATTTTATTCAGCACAACATTATATGGAAATCAAAACAGACTCCCAAGCTGCCTGAAAGTCATCATGAGCTTTCCCCACTTTTTCTAAATTGAGCTCATCCATAAAGTTTCAGAAATAGTATTTTTAAAACAGACCAACAATTTTTCCAGGCCAGAGAATGCCCTTCTTGTTCTGGTACAACTGTTTGAAGACTTTTGTACTCCCTTTCCAATTGAGAGAGAGAGAGAGAGAGAGCGCGCGCAGAAAAATGGTGAGAAAACACTCTGACCACAGGGGATTAGCTTACCCACAACTTCTTCAAAATTGTAATTGTTGTGGATTCATGTGGTCTCTAGAGGATGGAGCAAGATGTATTTCATCAAAGTGTTGAAGGCCATTCTGAATGAGGTTGATATACTGCATGTGCGTGTCCGAATGCACCAGGTCAATCCATCTCTATGCCTGCCTGCCCCTCCAAGGGTAATGAGACAAACTGGGCTCTTGTGGGCAGGGGCTGTCTCTTTAGCATGGTCAACACTGTCAATTTTTAATGTTGAAAAGTTTAGAAGATTGAAGGGGGATTCCAGCACTTAGATTCTGTCAATGGATGGTCTGAGTTTATCAGCTGAAGTTAAATGGCAGCTCAAAGTTTCGGTTGCCTTCCTTCTTTTTCCCTGTTTCTTTGTATGGATTGTTCAAGGAGGGTAAGGCACCAATCACAGCAACATAAAAACAGTAAACTATTAACTGTCTTGAAGACAAACACCTTAGGTCTTGGCTGATGTATTACATTTACTAGTACATACATCCCCAAACTTCAAACATAGTCATCTCCTTTAGCAATTTTTGTCAAATTTGCTAATCACTTGACTATTATCTACTATTTTTCTTTAAAATAGCTTTTTCCCATTTAAAGTTGCATGGAAACAAAACTTCATATGACCACTATTAATAGAAAAACGTTACCGCTTGCCATTAAGTAGTTTACCACAAAAATACACAAGCAAGAAAAACGAAACCGTGGTATTAGAATCCAGCTAAATATATCTGCCCGTTCAAGGCTCCATGCCTAAAGTCTGTGCTCTCTTTAAGGAAAGGGAGAAATTTAGCGAATGTTAAAGAAGTGACGGAGACATGCTGGCCCCAAAGTTAAGACTTGCTTCTCCTAGGAATCAGAAAGGATGGCTGAGAACTGAAAAAAGATTAACTTTCTCACTATGAAGCAGAATACTGATGTCCATTTCCCAAAGTGAACCCTTGAACACCGCCAAAGCATGTCTCTCTTTAGCTAACAATGCATCTCACAATCTAGCAGTTCATGCTTTTAATACCTTTTGAGACTTCAGAAAGTGCCTTCACATCCAATGTTCTGTTCAGTTCTCATGATATTCTGGAGATGTAGGTAGGTCCACAATTATTCTACTGGAAATGAAGTGTGAAACAAAATATTTTAAGCTCACATGACAGACCAGTGGCAAAGCTGTCTAACACTTGGCATTTGAGTTTTCCTCTTGGAAAAAATAACACACAGTTTGAAGTTCATTGATAACTTCTCCATTGCATATAGTGAGGCTCCTATCATGTTTTTTTTTTTTTTTTTTTTTTTTTAATTTATCTTTTCCCTTCACTATCAATAAACAAAAGATATTTAAACACTAGTTTACTTATTAACTGGAGAGTGGTATGCTAAGTGAAATAAGCCAGGCTGTGAAAGGCAAATACCATGATCTCACCTAATAAAGGAACCTAATAAACAAAACAAATAAGCAAAATAGAACCAGAGACATGGAAACAAGGGTCACACTGACAGTGACCAGAAGGGAGAGGGGGTAGGAGAAGTGGGGAAAGAAGGGGAAAGGCCTAGTCAAGGAACTAGCATAAATGACCCATGGGCATGGGCAACAAATAGGGTGGGGACTAGCTGGGGGTGGGTACAGTCAGGGGAGAGCAACTGGGGAAAAATGGGACAGCTGCAATAGAACAACAACAAAAACAAAAAATAAAAATGAGTAACAACTAAAAACTAGGTTTCCTTATTTATGATTCAACGTGCAATCTTCTGTGTTAATCAGTGTAACTCCTTCCATGTCAGCACATAAATGAGAGGAGCAAAATGAGCGGCTATTAACCAATTTAGAGCAGCAGCATTTAGGCCTCTGGACCCCCTCCCTGGCCCAGTGGTTTTCAAAGGCAACTTTTACGAATGGTGGTATTTTTCATCTATGCAACACAGAAAGTAGCTATTGCCACCGAGAAAGGCTGAAATGTATGGGTCTTTGCTATACAGGATACATTGCAGGACAATCATCTGGTTGCAGGCTCAGATTTTATGAAATTCCCTGAGGTCTCTCAGCTTTGATTCCCATTGTGCCTCTCCTGCAACCATTTGAAGCCCAGTTGGTTTTATTTAGTGGAGTGAGTACTGAACAAACTGATCGATCACCAATCCAATTTGGTTATCTTATATTACCAAAATAATTCTGCCAAGTAAAATAGCCAGTCCTAGTTACAATGATGATAGAATTGGAGTGCCTACAGAGCAGAGGAGATGAACTGTTAACTTGATCAGCTGTACAAACAAAGTTTCTGACCAGTGGAAAATGTGAGCCAATATCTGAGGCAAGGGAAGGGCTGTAGATGAAAAATCAGAGAGGCTGCTAATGAAACATAACATGTCCTCAGACCAGAGCAGGAAGACGGACAGAGGGCTCCTTCCCATGGCTAGTTTAAGGATCAGTAACGGACTTTGGGTTTGATGGGGCAGCAGGCTGTGGTGTTTTCTCATCTGCTTACCCAGCTCCTGAAATCATGTTGTTGATTCTGACACTGAGTCATGATGTTAGAAAGATGTGTTGTTCATTGCTGGAGCCCTATCAGATTCAGCAAGGAAAGTACAAAATGTAATAAACATCTTTCCGAATCCTGTTATTTTAGAGAGGTCCAAAAACTGTGGAGACCGGAGGAGTTCTAACAGAGTTATTCACGTTACACACACCAATCTAGTTCAGTTGGAAAATTCTACAAATCTCAATGATTCTACAGAAAGCTATGTACAATTTTAGAATTATGTTTTATTGTTATAAAAATACCAGGTTCCTAGCTTATTGTTAACCATATGCATTTATTAACAAATTATTTATAGACAAGACTGTAAGCTCTCATTTGCATCACCAGAATCACACACAGTACCAACATGACAGTCATGTAATGAATTTGTATTTAATTAATGACATAATGGATTGTGTACTGACTGACAAATCTTTCCTTAGGCCTCTTGTCAAAGCACCAAATCAAGAGGGGAACTAGACATAAAATAGTAAGAGTGAGGATTAGTTTGAGCAGAACTTACTACAGGCACTTCAGAGTATAGCCTACAAATCAGTCCTCAGCCCATGTGCCTCTGTCTTGGGCTTTATTACTACATTTAAAAAATTCAATTCTGCAGCTAACCTTTATTTGTAAAAACTTCTATTACTTACTCCCAATAGTCTTAACATGTAATGAGACACCTAAAAATACTTTTAAAATAAGTTAAGTTAAAAATATTTTTGACCATTAATACCATATTCCACCTGCATGGGCATCTATTCCCCTAAATATGTCTCTCTTTCTCTCTGTCTCTCTGTCTCTGCCTCTCTCTCTCTCTCTCTTTCGTTAAGCATTTTCATGAATACAAAGTCAATGTAGCTCTTCTATTCCCTATCCACTCTTACTCTTTATTATATAGTTTAAATTAGCTCCTTCTTCATTCAGTTTCACTAACTAGATTCTCAACAACAAAAGATCCTGGTAGCTCACTTAAAAAAAAGAATCCTTTCCTTCTCTGAAAAAGTGGGGAAGAGGC
Organism: Noctilio leporinus; assembly: GCA_004026585.1. Classification (NCBI taxonomy): domain Eukaryota; kingdom Metazoa; phylum Chordata; class Mammalia; order Chiroptera; family Noctilionidae; genus Noctilio; species Noctilio leporinus. The sequence goes on from PVIW01000078.1 coordinate 512,437, forward strand.
AAAATTGTGTGTTCTTGTGCCTAAATAATACAACACAAGGACCCATGTCTAACTGCATTCAGGATGGGGGTAGGGGGCGGTTCTTGGACTCAAAATAACATGTATAGCCATGCATGTTTAAACTGCATCAGGACCAAGTTTCATGACAGACACAAATGTGTATACCACTAAGTCACAACCTCCTGTTTTGATAAAGGAAGTAGCAGCGATGGGAAGACCTAGAGACCATCCTGGAAAGGGGGGGCTGCCTCTGTATCAGACAAGCCTTTCCTGGACTTCCTACAAGAACTGCTGTGAGGCTACAAGGAGAGATGCTTTGGGCATCTACTTTCTCATTCTGTGTTTATCTCATTCTATGTTGGAATGCTTAGCACATTCACTCTGCCTCATTCTCTAGTGCTAAAAATACAAAGAACAGAAATTAGTGGAGCAATTACTATGAGATTTAAACATCATTACTCTTCATTTTCATTTTTTACCTTAAAATCACCACTTGCTATACTATCTTAGAGACTGATGAAACAAGGTAAACCACAACATTAGTTTGCCTTCCCCTGACTCTCATCTTCCTCTGACGATAGATCTGGGTACCACGGCAGCCTGCTGTGAGTTTTGCTTGGTGCCACGGTGGCTGCATGCAGAGATGCCGAGCTGTCTAGACTCAGCTCCTTTAAGAACACTCGGTCGTCACAACTGGCGGGGGGCAATGCCACTTTCAGCTAGTGGGGAGAAGTGAAGCATGCTGCTAGATACCCTTCACTGCACAGCACTGTCCCCCTCAGCAAAGAATAATCCCACCCCACATTAAACATATTTTTGCTTTAAAATTTTTCGAGTCAGTAGCATCATGTGTGTATTTTCTGGGCTCTGGGTGTGGCCATGAAAGCTTTGTACGTAGATTCTATTTTCACCTCTAACAAGCAGGTTCTTTTTAAAGTTTCTAAATCCATCAAAATTCCTCTTATCTGTCACCAGCATCTGCAATTTCCACCAGTCACTCCATTCATGTACGAAACCCTTTATAAAATTCCAGTAGTAGGTCATTCATTGATTCACACGTAAGGCATTTTATAAAGTACCTACTATGTGTTGGTCAGTGCTAACCAAGAAAGGCCACCTATTTCATTGTGAACTCATTTGCCTTCCCCACGCCTTTACCCAGAAGACTCGTTCACCATTGTTAAGTCAAATGTCTGGCATTAAAAGCTTGGAGCACCCAGTGTGGAGCTGTGCATGAGAAGCTGCTTGACTAGAAATGTGTGCATGTAACGGGGGCTGCCTGCCCTGTCAGTTAGTATCATCATGGGTCTTGGGTGGGAGGAAGCCTGCCCCGCACTCTGGGCTTTCAAAGTGGCCTCCCTAACCCTCATCCACAGGGCCATGGGGATGTGCCATCTGGAGCCTACCTGAAGCCTCCTTCTAGACGATGTTCGAGAACCAAGGACTGTGGAATTTTCTACCCCAATACTCTGACCCAACTTTTGGTACCTGAATAGGCTTGTTCTAGTCTGTTCTTCCATAGGAACATGTGCACGGACACGTGCCGTAAGGCCCAAGTGAGCAGCTGCTGGAGTTACAGACTAAGACCGAGGGGTCTGCAGCACGCCTGAGGCCTCACGTGGGGCAGCACCGGGTGTGTGAAAAGAAGGGAGGACGACTGGGGACCAGGCACCATGGGTCAAATCTCCTCGTTTCCCATGTTCTGCTGCTAATTCCAAGGAGCCCTAGAATTCTAAATTAGAATTTATCTTACCGAATGTTATGAAGATGTATTTGTCATGTTAGTAAAAGAAAGTATTTCAATAATTAACTGGAGATGTGACATGAACATTTGGACAGATGGTACACGGGTCTCCATTTTTCACTCTTGCCCAGGTCAGGGACAGACCAGCTTATCCTCTCTGCACCCAGCAACCTCAGGATCTGGGCGCACCTTTCCCGACCACACAGCCTGCTCCAGGGGCCTCTGCTTCAGCTGCTCTCCAAGCATACTGCCAAGCTTTTGTGGACTTTATTTCATGTTGCCTCCATGATAAGACAGCCTTTTTGTGTGATGGAGCAACAGATGAACAAATAGAAAGTTGTGTCCTCCATAATTAGTTGGCTGAGTCGGAGCTAACAGAAGGAAAGAAGCAGAGGACGCTAGAACGTTCACACCGGCACAGGAACAAGGAGAGAAGTCCAGGGGAAAGAGGCTCCTTTGGGAAGGGGGTAATCTGAGCAGTGTAGCAGCCCTGGGCACTTAATGAAAGGGGAGAGAATGGGGACCTGGAAGAAAAAATGAGCCCCCAAAAGAAATATAAAAGAAAAAGGAAAAACAAACGGCCTCTTTACCTCCCATTCTGTTCATTGTTGTAAAGGTTGTCCAAAAAAGTTAGAAGGCTTAACTTCCAGCTCCATTTAGCAGCAATTCTGACATTGTGTAAGATCTTCAACATGGCATCTAAGAAATGGGGCCCCTCTCCTTGCCCGGCTTCTCCCCTCCCGAAGGAGGGAAAGCACCTACAAGGATGCCGTGCTTGCATCCTACATGGCAAAAATGCCCAAGCCATCTCCTGAGTCTCCTGTCTCCAGGGAAGGCATGGCCTTCGCTCCAGGGCGAGGATGCCACCTGTGCTTCTCATGAATCCTATTCCCTGTCACTCCCATGAACGAAAAAAAACAGGCCAGATGGCCGAGAGGGGAGAGGTGGGAGTGAGTGCCTTTACTTAAAATAAACAAAAGTCTAGGTGCAAGATACGTGGGGACCTTTCCTTTAAAAACTAACCAGTACCCAGAGGCTTGCCATTTGGATACTGGAGCAGTTTCTGGACCATGGACACTGAAGGGTCGCTCACTGGGGCTCCAGGCTTCCAGGGAAGTCCTGGGAGCCAACAGCCCAGCCCAGCCCAAGGCAAGACTTGGCTGCTGTGTGATTAATTGCCTTTGTTTTCTCACAAGGGGAGGGGACCCACTGACAATCACAGTCGTAGGAGGGGTGAGGAGTGGCCTCAACAGGGAGGCTCTCCTTTGCCCCCAAAAGTCCAGGGTGTGCCTGGGAATGGTATTCTGTGCTTAGTTGGAAAAAAAAAAAAATAAAGTATCTTAGCTTTCCAAGAGAAAATTATACAGCTCAGAAAGTTAGTCATTAATGTAATGGTCTGAATCTACAATGAGAAAAAGATTGAAGTTGACATAATTTTTATCTCCAATAGAGCTTCTAAAGTTGAGAAGTAATTATGTATGTTAATATTACATTCATTTGGTATTCAGTGAATTTTTTTTACAACTCTTCCTTAATTAATCTTCCCTTTCCCCCGATCTGTTCCCAGTGCAGGCAAATAGCCCTGTTACCGATCAGGGGTGATTCCAAAAGAACATAGGAATCAGAAGATTGGAGTTTGACCTTAGGCTGATACTTGATGTGAGGCATTTAGTAAATAAACAACACAAATAATAACTAATACCTGTTGAATATGTGGTGTTGTACCAGACACTATGTAGAGGTTCCGCACATGTTATTCTATTGGAGCCTCATGACACTTGATGGCTGTGAACGATTCTTACATCCATTCTAGAGACGAGGGAACTGAGGCTCTCAGAGTGCATACATGCTGAAGTCCATGGCCAGGGCTGCTGTGCACAGCAGACTGGCCTGTGACAACACCATTCCGCTTGGCCTCTGCACATGGGAGCTGGTGGTAAGGCAAAGGTAGGGTGCATGGATGACAGGGTGGGAATAACAACCCACTGCTTCACATCAAACTACTTTCTCCATCACCCACCTTATATCTTCACAGGCGAGGGCTACTCACACCCCCAGTTTCTTCCCTACTATAACCGGGCCAGGACCAAGTAGCCAGAAGCGGCAGACAAGCAATCACAAATCTGTCCCTGCTTTCCCCTCCTCAGCAGAACCAGCAGTCCCAGAGTTACAAGAGCAAGCAGGCCATAGCCACTGCCCTTCAGCTTATGCTTCGGACATGCTCAACAGACACCAGGCGCAAATCTCAAGGAGCCAGGCCACAGTCTCACTATTCGACTCCCCCAGCACACCTGGGGCTCTGGGATGCAGGTGGCATTCCTGGGAGATCTCTCAGTGCCTGTCCTTTGATGTCTGACAATAGCAATAGAGTTATAAAGACTGAATAAGATTACGTATCATCAAAGTCTCAGCAGAGGGTCCAGAGGGGTTTAAGATCACCAACATTGTCATCATCATTGTTACTGGGTTTTGAAGCTGAGGTGCATTGGATCAATGGAGAAGATCTTTCAGAGAGATAATGCAGAGGAAGTAAAGTGTCATTAAACATTTGCTATAGGAGAACTGCAGCATTTGATTGATTCATTTATTTGGCTAGTTTATCCTTTCCTCTAACAAGTATTTATTGAACATCTACTATACTCCAGACACTATGCTGAGCACTAAACAGGAAGATAAAACAATTAAGAATCCTGTACTCAAAGAGTCTACCTTGGGAAGACAGACAATAATAAATAAATGCACATCACAAACTAATACGTGATTATAAACTGCAACTGGTAAGTGCTGTGAAGGAAAATAATGTGGGGTGATAGGAAACTGTAACAAGGGAATGATTTATAATGGATGGGTGTTAGGGTAGGCAAGGGCGACATTCCTAAGCAGGGGATTTAGGAGTTGAAACCTGAGGGGAGAGCAGGAGTCAGTGAGGCAACGAACTGGGGAAAGTGCTAGGAGCATAGGAAGGAAGCAGGAGCAGACCTCAAAGCTGTGAGGTCCGCAAGGCGGGATGGGGAAGGGAGTGGCGAGCTCTGCTTTGCTCTCTGCAAGCTGAGTACTCAGTGAGGCTTGGCATCTTCTCAGATTTCTGAGTTCACCTTAAGAGGCCGTGGTCCTTCACACCTGTACTTAGAAGGTCAGACAAAACACAACCCCCTACCACAGATGCTGATTGCCCTCCTGACTGAGTGGATGACTGCAAGCTGACAGAAGCACAACACAGGGGCCATTCCCATCAGATCTCTGTAGACCTAGTCCTAGTTCTCACTGGCCTGGCTTGGCTCTAGACTTGCTATTGATCTTTGATTGCCAGCACTGAGCAGGACGGCCTCCTGGTCTCCTTCCTGGGACTAATGAGCAGGAAGCAGACAGGTCATGGCTAAGGGAGCCAAACAGTTAAAGAAATGTTTCTCTCAGCTGTCCATACTAAGGCAAGAATCACTTTCCAAAGTCCCTATTTATAAATCTGGAAACAATCTCTCCTCTCCTTTCCTTCCCTCCCCTCCCTGTCCCTCTCCTCCCCACCCCTCTTCAACCCCGCTACTCTCCAAAAATCGATGGGTAGAGGATCAGAGGCTTTAGTGACCCAGTCTCCTGTAAACCTGGAGGAAAGAAGGAATTGTAACAAGTGGCAGAGCTGGAAGGGTGGTTATTTTGCTCTGCAGGAGGTATACAGTGGCACAGTTTGTAGGAGACGGTCAAAGGCTGCTTCAGGGGATGAGGAACCTCTGGGATCTAGAACAGCAACAATACCACAACCTTTGACCCTGGCTGGTGGCTCAGTGGAGAGGCACCAGCCTGCAAATTCAAAGGTTGCTTGTTCAATTCCCAGCCAGGGAATATAACCAGGTTGCAAGCCAGGTCTCTAGCCAGGTCCATACGTAGCTGGAGGCAGGTGAAAGGAAACCACACATTGATGTCTCTCTCCCTTTCTTCTGCCATCCCTACCCTTCTCTCTAAAAATAATGAATAAAATCTTTAAAAAAAAAAAAAAAAAAAACCGCAACCTTTAACTCTGGACCACAGGAATACATCTTCATTACTTCTATTTTTTTTTAATTGCACAAGAAATGCCTGAATATATTCTTGTTTTAGAAGACTTGGACAATCTAGGAATAGTCAGAATTAAATGTGGAATCATCTCCCTTCTGCTCCACCCCATCATTTCCACACCACACCTGGGGAAGACCATGGATGATCCCTTTTCATGCATTTTCATACTTCCATGTTTAACATGCATTTGTATGTTCTGAAGAAAAACACAGGTTTCCTAGTTGATATGTCGGCGAGAGTTCACCTCCAAATACATGGAGAGCTATCCCATGTTCTGCGATGGCTGCACAGACTAGGGGAAAAGCCCACAGCACTTCGGACTACGTAAGCCACCCTGGGACCAGACTCGGGCAGAGCCAGGAAAATGGGGCAGGACTCTGCCAGTGAGTGACAACAGTCATTGTTCTTCATGCTTATTTCCATCTTTATCAGGCTAGGCTGCATTCGAATAACAATAGGTCCATTTTAATCAGTGAACCAAGGAAAAAATGCTAAAAGCTTTGCTTTCACTACAAGTATTTACAACCACCTACGAGGTAAGGGCTATTCTTCCCATTTTACAGATGGTGAGGTTGTGGCTCGTTTCAGGAATTAAGGGAGTTGCTGGCCCTCACACAGCTAGACAGTAATGGAGACATCAGCCTACCTCAGGCAAGGCTTCCTAACTCCCCTGTTCATGCTCCTGACCGCTACACCTTACCCCTGCTCTCTGACCCTGTCTAGCTCATGGGGGCTATTTGACAACAAAAAGTGCCTTTTCATTTTCATCCCCAAAGACTATTTAGCATCGGTGAACCATGTCTGGCGGAAGCCCCCAACCTGACAGGCTCATTTCCCTGATGGCTTGGGCCACAGTCCTTCGTGTTCTGCCAACAGGAGTAGTCCCACAGCCATCCTTGTGTCCCTCTGTCCCTGGTGACTATAGAGAGATGCCCAGCCAACCAGCCAGCCAGCCAGCAGCGGGCAGGCAGCTGCCTTGCTGGGGAAGGTGATCTGAGCCCAGGTGGTGGCGGTCAGCATGCGGATGAGGAGGTAACCCGCCTGCCAAATGCAGTTATTGGAAACTGCACTCATTAGAATACTGTAATTGGTTCCCGCAGGGCATTGGAGGTTACTGACACAGAGGAGACAGAAGAGGAGGGGCGAGGGGGAGTACACGGGATGGGTTTTGTTTTCTGTTTTACCTTTTCTCCTCTGGGAGGGGGCCTGCACCCGCCTGGCTGTGGCGCAGCAGGGGAGGCAGCCTCAGTGCCCGCGAAGGCAGCGCCCTCCTCCTTCGCTGCCGCTCGCCACCCTCATCCTCCGCAGCTTCTCTCCTCCAGCCCTCGTCAGGACCCTCACCCTGCATCTTCGGCCACACAGCGAACACAACAAATCCGATTCTTCTAAGACCCCAGCTGAAAAGGCCATGCTTAACTCAAAGTGATGAACCCGATGTGGCGCCTGAAGGCATTGGTGAAACTGCAGGTCTCCATCTAGATAGTAGATAACATTTCTGTGCCACTCATATGTAAAGCTGGACATTGGTTTCTGGGTGGGTGTCCCCACTTCTTAGGATAACGAAAGAAGGGGAGGTAACTCCCCACCCCTCCGGGTTGAATTCTTTGTCTGCACTGCCATAGCACAGTAGCCCAAAGTAAAATATGATTTCCTGATACCAAATTCAGTACTCCCAGTATGCCCTCCCCTGCCTTCCTGAAGAACTTAGAGGAGGGAATTATGAATTTTGTACTTAAAAGTCAGGGAACTTTGGGGGAGCTGGAAATGTTCTAATTCTTGATCTGGGTGGGGGGTGGGGAGGGTCCATGGTTTCAATCACAGTAAAATGTATCAAGCCACATACTCAAGATTGGTACATGCTGTGTGTATATCTCAGTTCCAGGAGGTAACATAAATATATCTGTGGTCAAAAACATTAGTCCTCAAAATTTTATCTACAGACCAGTATTTTCCATGATGTTCTCTCTATTCGTTGATGATGGCCTAATCCCTCTCTGTGCCTAACTAAATCTCGTGCTTTACTATGGGCTAGGTTAACACTAGCATCTTACAGAAAATCTCCCTTGATGACCAAACCATATTGATCAACACATTGTGAACCCCCAGAGGCAGGTCTGGGATTATGGGACCTGAGATTTACACAAGATGAGAATCCTTTATAAGCTGAAGGACACAAAATTACGAATACAAAATTAGGTTACAAAAACGGGGCTGGAGAGTCCCAGCCCTTTTTGTCTTATGATCTTGTTACGCAGTTTATCAGAAATGTGTATATAAAACTGCTACCTGTTTGCAACGCACCCTCATCAGCTCCCGGCATCCCCAGGATGCACACAGGGGAGGTGAGGAAGAGGAGCTCGAGGAAGGAAGCTCCAGCTAGGCCACACTTTAGTAAACCTGTTTCAGCTCAGCCCAGTTGGAGCAGAAGCCTCTCTCTTTCGTGCACACACCGCTGGCCAGGCCGGGTAGGCTGTAAAAGCCTCCAGTGTAAAACCATGATTTCCCATCGCTTTCATGCCCCTTCAGAGACATCAGTGTCTTTTATATGACCAGTTCTCAGTACTGCTGCAGTGTTTTGGGGGGAGGGAAAGGGACTCCCAAAGACAGGTGGTAGTGATAATGAGGATAAGTCATTAGTTGGATTAAATGGATTCTTTCCATGCAGCCACTATCCAGGTCCTGAATATTTGCCCAGCCCTACACTGAGTCAAACATCTTTTAAAAATTGGTTTGACTAAACATTAACCTCAGGCCATATAAACAGTAAGAGATGGTCTGATTTGGCTCAGATGGGTAGAATAATTTCCCTAGACTGACTTCCAGCATGACATGAAGGATCCCACGGAGAACAAGGATGAAGAGGAAATAATGGTGAGAGGAAAGAAGGAAGAGAAAGAAGAAGAAAGGAGATGAGGAAGAAAAGAAGGGTTTTAGAAAAACAAAAAAGTAGAAGATTAATGGAGAAAGAATACTTAATAAACCTCTCTTGGGCTTACTGTCTTTTTTTTTTTTTTTTTTTTTGAGGCTGCTGTATTAAATTAAAGTCATACATAGGTTTCAAAGGAAATCACATTTCTGCAGTCTGGTGAGCCCACCTGACAACGCACGCTAACAGAATTGTAAATGTAAAGGGTAATGCTTGTCAGTGCCTGACAGTTCTAAATGGCCTTTTAGTTCAGTGCGCAGAGCTGTCATAAAAAAACATAAAAATGCATATGCAGACAGCTGAAACTGCTATGCACATCATTACTGCAAATGGTATAAGTGTCCTGAACAAAAGGCCTTCCAGTTTAAGGACATGCATAAGACATTTCTCTGCCTCCAGCTTTAAAACAAAGTGCTGTCAAGAAAACAAGATTCCTGGTGCTGGAACTGAGGTTTCTCTGTCAATCAGCGAGGTGCTACACTTGTACATATTTTTCTGACCCTGCATATGAGAAGAGCATTCTTCACAGATGTGTGTTTAACTTCTGGCACACACATCTGTTTCTTCGGCATTTTCATTGTTATTTCTTTATCATTGTTCTAACAGACGGCTGCAGAGGGAGGGCTGTTCTAATGGGCATGTATTCATCTTACCCTGTCTTTACTTTTTTCCTTCCATTTCCTCTATCTCCTCCTTCTGTAAAGCATTTCTTTCTTTATTTGTAATTCAGGATGGCCCAAGGAATCCAAGTTTGGGCCTCTGGTGATCAAATTGGTGGAGGTGTTTTTCCTTCCTTCCCTCTGCAGTGATATTATCTGTCCTTGAAGAACTAAAAGTTGCTGCAGGGCAAAGGCAATTTTTATAACATAATCTTTCTGAAACCTAGTTCCATGTCAGAATCACATGAAGAACTTTGTAAAATTCTCATTTCCTGCAAACCCTACTTCCCCCTGCAAATGATCCCCTGAATCAGAGTCTCTGGGGCGTTTGTATTTTTAACAAACACCCTGGAGTTTTCATACATTCAGGCATGCATCCTATTGACCAATGTTTATTGGGCAACTAGCCTGTGACGGTCACTTGTTCCAAGAGCCAGGGATGTAAACATGAACAAAAAGACTAACTCCCCAAGCTCAGGCAGCTTTTGTTTTCTTTTCTGAGACAGGACAATAAACATAACAACAAATATCTAAATACACAAATACGTTAGGTGCAGAGTGTGATGAATACCTAATAAATTAAAGCAGGGCAACAGGGCAGACACCATGTGCTCTGGAGTGAGGAGGTGATGGGGCCGGAAGTTCCTTTCAAGGAGCTGACCCGACCTGAGGCCTGAATGATGAGGATTCAGCCATGAGAAGATCAAGAGAGGAACATCACCTCATTTTATTCTTTCAACAGAATGGAAGTTACTATCGTAAACGCAACCTTGAGGAAGCTGATGCTTAGAGAAATTATTGACCTGCCCCAAATCACACAGCTTGACAGTAGCCAAGCTGAGGTTCCCACTCCTGTTCCAAGTCAGACGCAGACCAATCAGCTCTAAGCCTCACTCATTTCCTCACCTACACAAATCCTGCCACGGCTGTGGAGTCAACCTAAAGCACAGCCTTTGCTTCCATTGTCTGAGATGCATCCGTTGATGCAACTTGCCAATCAAGCCAATGCTAACATAATTAAAACAGTTTGCTTGGCTGGTACTTTCAGGACAGACCTTCGTATATGGAGGACATACTCCCCCATGTAGTCTTGCATGGGATGTGACAACATTTTTCCTTATAAAGCTCAATTTGAACTCCACAATTTCTGAATTCTGCAAGTTTGGACCATAGAATCCAATTTCCACTTAGGCTGCATATCTGGAATAGATTTCCTAAGATTCTAAGCTTTTTAGGCCAGAGGCCATGTTTTATAAACCGTACTGTTTCTGGTCTACTCCTACAGACATTCTTCAATCTCTTTCATGAGTTCTTGAATTTTGACTTGACGTTTGAAAGCTCCAGTTAGAGTATGATTTCCCTCCCAATGACCAATGACTACTCTGCTATTGGCAGTAAATCAGAGCACAATATAACCAACTAGTTGGAAGTGTGGGCTCTGGAGTCAGAGACCTATTGGCTGTGACAGCAGACAAAACATGAAGCCTTGGTTCATTCCCCTTAAGAATGGTAATGATAAGGCTTATAAGACAGAGCTATTGTGAGGATTAAGTGAGATGAGACATGTATGAGACTAAATACAGTGTAGCATATGGTGGACACAGTAAACGCTATCAGTTGTTTCTATTAGAATTATTACTTCCATGGCATTGTCAGGGTAAGATGCTGCCGCGTGACAAACTGGACCCATCAACTCTGAACATCGCTGTTTCCCTTCTCTTGAAAGACAGAAAGTACACGCCCTCCCACAGCCAACATGTTCTGCTACCCACCAAAGCCCTCTCTCCAGAAGGCATAATTTTTTGTACTTTGCTTTCCCTGCTGTATTTTCTTCTTGGAAAAGTTAGGCCTTCCAGCTTTATACAAAATAATGCTCTCCTGCTCCATCTCCTGGGGTTTCACTCTTGCTAAGAGCAATTGCTTTTTATTGAATGTACAATTTCATTGCCGTGGAAAATAGATTGTGATTAATGAGACCCTGTGACCAAGGTTACTTGGGACAGGACTGCACCAGTTAGTATGGAGTCCTTCCCTACTTTCACAGTGCCAAAGTTATATGCAGCAGGCACTGCATGAACAACTCCATTAGAAATTTTTGGAAGGGGCGTAGTTAATAGGAATTACTTTTGTGTGTAGAATTATAAACATATTTTAAAAATGAAGTAGCCTAAAAGGTTTAATGTGATGGAATACATAGTATATACAAATTTTAATTGCAGAAAGGGGAAAATTAATGTGATAAATGGGAATTTATGAAATTTACCATACATACAGGATGGGTTCATGTAAAAAATTTGCACAATTATAACTATGTGCAAAGTGTTTAAATTATATGTATTTATATTTATATAAAACTTTAAGAATCAAAAGGGATATCTGAAGTTATCAGTATAATCCTCTTTGCAGGGAGATAGCCATCCCATGGTATTTCCACAGTTCGTCTGAGTTAATTACCTCACATGATGGCAGACTCACTAACTTCAGAGGCAGCTCTATTGACAACATTCTCCACTCTAGTATAATATCTAACCCTGCCTCTTTGCAACTTTTACCTTGACCTTTTCAGAACAATGCAGAACAGAGCTGTCCCATTTTCTCATAAAATGTTAGAATTAAAAAGAAGCTTAGACAAAGGTCGCTGGTTCGATTCCCCAGCCAGGGCACATACCCAGGTTGCAAGCCAGGTCTCCTGCCAGGTCCATAGCTGGAGGCAGGTGAAAAGCAACCATACATTGATGCTTCTCTCCCTCGCTGCCTCTCTCCCTTCCCCTCTCCCTAAAAATAATAAAATCTTAAAACAACAATAACAACAACAACAACTTAGAGATCTCATTACTGAGGTTTTTCATTTTGCAGTTTAAATAAGTCTTCCCTCCCAAATATGTGAAGTCACTATCCTTCCTACTTGCATGCATTGAGCTTGAGGTGGCTAGAATTTCAAATGTCCAGGGGACAGTTAGAATTTCCAGCTGTAACTCTGGAGAGAGGTCTGGGAAAGAGCAATAGAATTTCAAGTCATTGGAAATTCTATATACGTTTTTCTGGTATATAAAGTCATGTAAATAAAGGAGACTGTCCAAGAAGAGAAGATGAGGAAACAATAAGGCAAGATACAATCCTAAGGTGCTTCCACTTTTATATGCTCATGAAAGTGAGTTTTGTTACCTGCATTAATAATGTCAACCAGGCCATGGCTGGTCTGGCTCAGTGGATAGATGCCGGCCTGCAAACCCAAAGGTTATTGGTTCGATTCCCCAGCGTGGGCACATTACCAGGTTGCAAGCCAAGTCTCCAGCCAGGTCCTTAGCTGGAGGCAGGTGAAAGGCAACCATACATTGCTTCTCTCCCTTTCTTTCTTCCTCCCTGCCCTTCTTTCTGAAAATAATCAATAAAATCTTTTAAAATATATTAAAAATATTAATAATAATGTCAACCAGGGCTGAAACTCCACATGGCCTAGCTGGCTCTGTGTGGTATTCAGAGATTTAACAGTTTATCTCCAAAATCCTTGAGAAATTATGTAGAACTCTCACAGTATGTTTCTTTAAGGGTGGTGGTGTATAAAACACTTCTCTTAAGTTCTGTGCAGTTAATGTCTTCCTTTTCAAAATGCCCAACTCAGGGCAGCTGCTAAAATCTGTCTTCTATCCAACATCTCACACTCTTTTCCTCTCTACAGTTCTATCCCCTCATGATGCTGCTTTCTTCATCCAAAACCTTCCTCTTTTCCCAAAGTCATGCCTTTTCCCTTTAACTGAGGAACCTGAGGATGGTGGGATGGGCTAAAAGTCCCCAAACACGTGTCTCTTCCTGGACTCCATGCAGAGGAAAGCATTAAACATCCCATTTCCACCACTCCCCTCAGACAAGGATTTCTTTCCATTTATTTTCTTATTTAGATGCTAAGGAATTCTTTTTTAAGATTTTCTTATTTTTAGAGAGACGGGAAGGGAGAGAGGCAAAGAGGGAAGGGAGACATCAGTGTATGGTTGCCTTTCACCTGCCTCTAGCTATGGACCTGGCTGGAGACCTGGCTTGCAACCTGATTATGTGCCCTGGCTGGGAATCGAACCAGCGACCTTTGGGTACGCTGACTAGTGCCTTATCCACTGTGCCACCATCCAGGGCAGAGTTTCTGATAAAACAATTATCTATATAGCATCATATCTGCAGTCCCATCAGGTTTTCCTTCATCTGAAAATTGCATAAGCACATATATATATATAAATACTTGCTAAAACATTTAGTGCAATTGCATCAGCGAAAGAACCAAATGGGGCCAGTGAGAGCCTTCCTCTAGTTGACCAAGATCATTTTCACTTGAACAGTATTGCAGTGGACTAAGTGACTACACGTATTGAACTTCACTGGTGGTGTAGATGTAATGATTTAGTCAAAGTCCAGCCCAAATGGAATTCAATTTCATGGCCATTGATTCATTTAAGACCACTAATTACTCAACAAGTTTAAAATATATCAGAATGAATACTTGGTATGCAGTACACCAGATTTTCCAAAAAGCCATTCTGACAAGAGCTTTACTGAAATTTAGATCAGCTTGATTTATGTTCCTTGCTCTCTCAAGGTAATAATGCCTTTTTTTTTTTTTTTTTTTTAATAGAAAATCAGCTGGTCTCGTCTGCTTCATTTTTAGTGAACCAATGTTTGCAAATACAATGCACCACATTCTTTGCTCAGGCTCAAAGCTTCTCTAGTCACAGCCTGTCCTAGAATTTTGGTGAAGTATGATCAAATTCTTATCTATTATTCCCAGAATTTGCTGTTTAAAAAAATCATTAAAATGATTATTTGCTTCCAGCATTCTGGCATGGATCTCATTCCTGAAACAGCCTCAAAGATTACAAACAGCTTTGGTTAACAGCGTAGCATGAGCTCCATGTCCACACCCACACCCGTGTTATTACCCTTCCACTCCTCCTTTCCCCAGCCATTGGGGAGAAATACGTTTCTCACTCAAAGAACCTCAGCTCATTTGTCATTTTTCTTTTCACTGGTTGAGTGGAAAAATTCCCCCCCCTTTTTCTTCCTCAATGGCGCACATGTGAACCTGAAGACAGGTCCTCCTGTTTACCAAAGAGTCTGGTTCCAGACACCCACCACCATAGAGATATCCTCACCACCATATCCCATTGCACAGTAGGAAGTACGAAATGCAGAGGCAAGGACTCCTGCCCAGAGTCCTAAGTTCTGGTCTCACCTGTGCATTAATGTTGGGCAGTTACGGAACCATTTTTAATGCTGTTAATCTAAACATTAGAGCTTACAGTAACTTCCCCACTGAATTCAAAGGGTGGTTGAGAAAACACTAAGAAAATATATATATAAAGTGCTTCCTTGACACATAAGGTTGAAATAATTCATGCAGAGTTCGGGCCTTGGGCTTAGGTGGTGCCTGCTGGCCTTCCCCATTGTCTGTCTTGACTTTGCTGATGCTGTGTTCCTGTTGGCCACTCAGGTATCTCCAACCTCAATCTGCTCCCACCCTCTCGGTCCCCAGAACTTCTCCAATTATTGGTTCCTTGTCCCAACACACTGGCCTGTGCTTTCTCAGCCAGGTGCTTACTGACTAGGTGGGAAAAGAATCCAAACTTGTGAAGAAATGGGTCATGATGTGCCTCCTCTCCAGGCAACAAACAGCAATCCCTAGACCACCATGGAAGTTACCTTCAAGGTCTTCTGACCAAGAAGAAACTGGAGGGAGGTAGCATTACAAATCAATGTGTTGATGTGTATTTTAGAAATACAAAGAGGAAAAGATTATAGGAGGCATTTACTTCCAGACCATACTCATCTATGTTTAAAACCTTTTTCCAGTGTTTAGGAAATATTGCTGTCACTTTCAAAGGTAGCGTCTTCCTCTAGTTTTCTATTACATAAAATCTAGATTTTCTAAAATCAGGGCCCCAAATTGAAAGCCTTTCTGTTGAATCTGGTCCTGGGGATATTTTTCCCTCTCAAATAGTATTAAAAAATTTCTTAAGTGCCTATAGACAAAGCATGTCCTTTCCTAATTGCCGCAGTCCACACCACTCCCTATTGTTCACCCTTATGGACATCTGTATATTAGCATAAAGAACACAGACTAGGAATCAGAAATCCTAGGTGCTGGTTCAACTAAGACACACATTGGAAATACATCTCTCCCACGTGCTAGCATGCTGGTCTTGTCTCATCACTTCTCTCTAAGCCTCAGTTTCTTCTCCTGAATTATGAAAGTACCACCATCTTCTCTCCAGGATTGATGAGCAGGTTACATAAAACAGTGCACATGGTGGGATTCAGACATCTTAAGGTATGCTTAGTGTAAGTGTATATAGTATTTTTAAGTAGCAGCTCCCACCCATCACATGACACCTCTCTCCCCTCTATACACACTCATTCAGATACTCTGCCTCCTGTCACCATCTGCCAACCAAATTCCGTAAGCTGAAGAAATATAGGAGAACAGGACAAAGGGCCAAATACCTTGGTAGTTAATGCCCTACATGGATTCTGTTTATACGGGACTATCTACAATTTTTCAGTCTAAAAATTACTCTGCACAGTTGCTTAATGGCCCTTTTATCTTCTCTTTAATCACATCTAGGTCTTCTCACCATTCCCCCATTAAAGTCCCCATTTGTCTCTTTGATCATCCTCCTGATCCTCATTTGCATGCAAAACTGTACATGACACATCCTATATTTCTGGAATAGCTGATAGCAACTGAGGCCAAATGTACCAAACAGCCAAGCAAAAGGTAGAAAAATCATATTATCCTAATTGACACATGAAACATGCAATGCTTATACACGGTTTAGCATGGAAAATACATACGTAGACAGGCATAGAATAAAAACGGCACATTTGTTGCTATATTGGGGGGTTTTCACTACAGCAGTGGCTCCCAGTCTGGGCTAAGGAGCTTTAAGAATCCATGCACAGACTTGAATTCTAACACCAGAGATTCTGATGTAATTGGTGAGGGTGATGTCTAAACAAAGGTACTGTTTTGTTTCAGAAAGTTTCTCTTCCCCCAAGTTCATCCAATGAGTAACCTGTACTGGGGACACTACAATAGGAACAAATCTTAGAACTTATTTTATTTGTAACTGAGTCTTTCTGCATGTTGTTCAATGAAAATTCTTCCACATTTTCAAAAATACAAATAGGCTACCCTAGAATTACTATTAATAATTTGCTCCTCTAAAAGTTCTGTTTGTAGGAAACAGCCTTAGAAAAATCCAACTCTACTGTGCAAAGATGAACGTTCAAAGTACATTGTAATAGTGAGCAATTAGAAGCTACCTAGATGCTCATCGATAGTTACTTTTTAAAAAAATTAATAAATAAGGCACAGCCAATACAATGAAACATTATACAGCCCTTAAAAAGAATATCCAAAATGTGGAAGTCTACCCTCCCAGAAAGAATAACCAGAATAAAGTTTTAAAGGAAAGATCAATAGCAGAAAGAAGGAACTTGTACCCTTTGCAACAACATGGATGGAACTGGAGAGTATTATGCTTAGTGAAATAAGCCAGTGAGTGAAGGACAAATATCATATGATCTCACCCATTACGGGGCAATAATGAGCAAAACTAACAACAAGCAAAACAGAACCAAGTATATGAATACAAGGAATAGGCCTTCAGTGGTCAAGGGGAACGGGGTTGGGGGGAGGAGGGAGGCAGAGGCAAAGAAGGGGAGCAGCTTAGACAAGAACCTAGTATAAAGGAACCATGGATATGGACAACAGGTGGGAATGACTTTGGGGGGAATGGGTGGGTGGGGAGGGGGACAGAGGGGAGCAGAAAAGGGATGGATGTAATACAACAACAATAAAAATTTTTTAAAAACTATAAAAAATAAAAATGAAATAAAATCTTTAAAAAATAAAAATAAAAAATAAAGGAAAGATCAATAAAAGTTGTAGAATGAAATATAAAATACGTTTTTGAACCAAATTCTACTCTCAAATGCTAGAATGGCTAACACAGATTATACAATCTCAATTTGAAAACAGTGCTTGAACTAACAGAAAAAATTACACACGTACAGCCAACTATTTCATGGCCACCCTTAGCAGTGAAATGTGGGAAAGGGAAGGCTTCTACTTTTCACTTGATATTCCTCTCTTATTATTTAAATGTTTATGAGAACATTTTATGTTTATAATTTTTAAAAGAGAGGAAAAGTATTCTCCCGTGACACCCACTCCTCTCACACAAGTCGCCTTCCAACTCGAATGTTCTTCTGGCTGTGTAAAGAGAAATGATGGGCGCTACTCTGGCTGAATTTCTCTGCAGATCAAAAACACCCGCATCTTTTCCCTTCAGCATCCCATTCAAGTGTAACCGAGCCAAGTCCAGTGTGTGGGAAAGTGTGTCTTTGTGTGTGTGGATCCCGCTGCAGCTACAACAGCCCCTCCCTTTGGTTACAATTTAACACCCACATGCATCCTCAGGAAGGTCAAAAGGGAAAAGTAAGAATAAAAAAAACATGTTTGAGAAATGTTAACTAGCTCCCATTTCCGAAATTATTTCCCCCCACATTGCAAAACGACATCATGCATGCTCCTCTGAGTGTCTGGTGGCTTTAATAACACGAGTGGTGAGACTGTCCACAGAGCAAGCAGGGAGCTGGCAGTTTGCTCTCCTCGGAAATGAGGCGCTGTGCTGGAAATAACATTGGGTTTTTACAACATAAATTTAAAAGTCATCATGCTTAATTCCGTATCCTTTTCATAAGTCATGCAGGAGGTCCTGTAGCCATTTTGAAATGTTAGAGTTCTAGGCAAAGAAAAGTCATGGAATTTCCATATCCATGGAAAATCAGCACCTTCTCAGATGATTACAAAAAAACTAAAGTCCCATTCACAAAAGAGAAAGTAGTTACCTACCTATTACATCCTGTAATTTTATATTTGAAACTTCAACTTGAAGCTTCAGGAGACTAAAGTGGAAAAACACAAATTCAAATCACCAACATGTTGTATGGTGTTTCAAGTGAAAGAAACAGCTTGGGGGACTCGCGGCATTTAGGAAGCATTTCTGTATATGTTATGGTACGGTGCTTTTTGTTAGCCTATTTTGATCAATCTCTCTCCCTCTGAAGAAACAAATAGTACCATGCAATACCCAATACACAGCCAAACTTAGGAATTCTTAGACAACACAAATTTTAATGTCACTACCCTCAAGTCCCTGTGTATCCTCAGCATGTTTCTAAAACATCCTGTATCACAGTATCACTTCTAAAACATAAATAAAAATTCCTGCCAATCTGATGGAGCTGTTATGAAAATTAATGTGAGGAAATGAAAGAAGGCATAGTCTGCTACAAGTTAACAGAGGCAGGGAGAAAGGGGGACAGAGTGGGATGAATGTAATACAACAAAAATAAAACTAAATTTAAAAAACAAGTAAACAGAGACAGTATAGTGTCACTAGAGGTGACACTATTAAAAAATAAACTATGTCAGGTAACTTCATCTGTGCAATGGAATGATGAAATAATAATTAAATCAACAATTATTTAGTTCCCCTAAATGTCAGGCACTGCTTTGGCTGCTGGGGAGGATTATTATTCTACTCTGCCTGCCCATGGGAGATCATGGCATCAACAAGGAACATCCATCAAATATTTTGCAAACCATCAAGTGATGTGCCCTCATCCAAGATTATTACTCACCCTTTTGTCAGCTGTTTAACTTTATGGAGCATCTGTTAGGTTAAAAGCAGGGAATCAGAAAATATTCTGCCTCTGAGATCTCAAAAGCTACTATGGTTGCTGAATATGCTGGTAAAGTTTCAACTGCCTTTAAAAAGTCAATGATGGCCCTGGTTGGTGGCACAGTGGATAGGCACCAGCCTGCAAACCCAAAGGTCACTGGTTCAATTCCTCAGTCAGGGCACATAACCAGGTTGCAAGCCAGGTCTCCAGCCAGGCCCATGGCCGGAGGCAGGTGAAAAGCAGCCATACATTGATGTTTAGTTCCCTCTCTGCCTCTCTCCCTTCCTCTCTCTCTCTGGAAATAATAAATAAAATCTTTTAAAAATAATAAAATAAAATAAAAATAATGACTAAAATCTTTAAAAAAATAGTGAATGACAATCCACTTGCCTGTGAGACTTTGGAGAATGTGTGGCTGATGAAGGATTCCTATAGGAGATTGATTGGAGACAATCTCATGCTGCAGAGGTGCTTAGTAGCAGCCCACCAGCAGTACATCCATTCAACAGATGTTTACTGAGCACTTACTATGTGACACTGTGCTGCACACTGTCACAGATATATTCTCTGAGGGAACACACATAGTTCTTGCCCACATGGTATTTAAACCATTGTATATTTCCCCCAGCGCTTCCAAGCACAGACTTTTTTGGTCTGGATGTACAAAGCACTTCTCTTGTAGATGGGCTAGACAGACCCTGTGCTGTGCAGATAAACCAGCTCTGAGGGGGTTGAGAGGGAAAAGGAAGGGAAAAGCCCTGATTTGTAACACTCACCAAATTCAAGGGCATAAACATCCCCACTGCAGATGATTTCAAGCTATACCAATGGTTTGACACCAGGGTCAAAAAGTTTCTGAATACTTCATCACTGGTTTTCATAAGCTGTTCAGAGCCAGCTCTGGCTCACTATTGGGGACCACAGTGTTTCTGTTTTCGATTTAGCCAACAAATGACAACATTCTGAGTAGACACCAAATGACTCTTAATTTCAGTCTAAATTCTTTTGTAGAAATCTAAAAAGTCCTTCCAGGAGGTCTCCAAAAGGCCATAGGACAATAGTCTGGGTGATTCCAGGCAATCAGAGATCCCCAACTCCATAGAGAACGTTCTTTGGGATGCTGAAACACCACCCTATGAAACCAAAGTCTTAGGACTCAGCAAAACAAAAGCAAACAAATAATCTGCACATGACTCCTTCCACCTTATGGCATGATTTCTAGGCAAAAAGTAATAATAATAATAAAATTAAAGCCCTCAAGTGGTTAGGAAATAATTAATGTCATAGTTGGAAAGAAAAAAACAAAACGAGGAAGGTCAATGAGAGAAGGGCCCTGCCCACAAGCTCATTCAAGGGAACAAACTTTCCAAACGAGGGTTGAGTGGGACCCAGGAGTCCTTACCCAAACAGAAAGCTATTTGCTCTTCCACAGAGTACTCCAGGAGACAGTATATGCTGCATTAAACTTGGCTTAACACTGAGAACAACTGCCAAGGATCTGTGGAGGAGCTGCACAGGAAGACTCTGCCCTTGAAATGTATGATGTCCATGGCGCTGCCTCTGGAAGCTTCCAGTTGGGTGGGACGGAGTTCACGTATACATGCACTAGGGTGGCTTGAGGCAGCAAAATCAAGGATGCCACATGCCAGTGGTTTTCAGGGGACATGCTGGGGAAAGCCTGATGAATCCCAAGCCCTTTGAGGCTGCGCTTCATGGATCTGCCTACACCCCGTCCTGTCCATCAGTTCTCCAGGTGAGGCATCACCTTGCTACTTTTATTGTTGTTGTGCCACATTATCATCATCATCATCATCATCATCATCACCCATGCTGCTGCCTCCCTGAAGAACAATGTGCCAGGAGTGCAAATTTTACATCGAATGAGAATGGTAGAGATATGCACCTGCCATTTGCAGGGCAAGCTGCTGGGGCTCCGATCCTCCCCATTCCCTCCTCCTGGAGTGCATAGCTCCTGCAAGGGACCAGTGGGTGCTAAGGTGACACACGAAGCAGGGCTGTGTAGCCCTGAAAGCTTTGAATTCCCTGGGAGATGGGCTCGGCTAGGCCTCCGGGGTGGCAGCCACAGAGCGATTGGCAGATTTGCAGCCACTGTGCTTCACATTCTCGCCCTGACACAAAAGGGAAGGATGAGTGACACCTCAAACAACTTTGGAGAGTCGAACAACAATTTTCAACTTCAAACAGGCCCCACATAAAAGTTGAAGGCTTTTGCTACAAACCCAACCACTGGGAAATCACTGCCTGGCTGACATTAATTCCCCAGTTACTGTGAAGCCACAACTGAAAACGCAACTGTGTTATTCCCAGTCCTTTAACATTTCAATCTAGGGCATGGGCAATGCGGAGCAAATCCAGGTCAGCTCCTGCTCCAGTCCCCAGACTATTGGTGGTAACTCCACTGGGAATTAGGGCCCATGGGGAGGGCTGGGGTAAGGGATGGGCAACTTGAATTTATTTAGATTGTACTAGAATTTGCTCTCTCTGTACTGGCATCCATATACAATGGGTCACTATTATGCTATTGGTATTAGGTTTTTTATTTGTAATTTCACACTACCTTTTGGGATCTACAAAGCTACATACGTTGTCTTGTTTGATTTCATTAGGTTTGTGAGGATTGAACAAGTTCAGTGTCAGGAATGGCAAGATGAGGAATAAAAGGAACCTCCAAGATCATTCTAATAGTTGTGTTTTAGGAGGAGCCATGTCTGGAGAAGGTACTGACCATGACCTCAGTGCCAGGCAATGTCAGAACCCCAAATAGCTTACAGATCACCAGACTCCTAGACTTAAAATGAAAACCATTCACTGAGTATCCATTATCACAGTAGGATGTGGCACTGGGGACGAGGGTCACAGTAACACCTGATTTTGGAGGAGTTCAGTCTAGCCGGGAAAAGTTCTGCCACATTACAGCAGCTGAGAATGGATGAGGTGCCGTTCAGCTCAGGCTTAGACAGAAACTTCTCTGCTTGGGGTTTCAAACTGGCATGGAAATTTTCAGGGGACACGTAGTCTTAGCAATTTGGGTGAATATGGCCTAGGCAATTGTTTTTTTAAGAAACCACACAGGTAGAAAAGTGCAAAAGTAGAAATTACCCTCAGATGCCACTCCTCAGAGGGACAAACATTGTACAAATCCTGTTTAACATCTTTCCAAAACACCTCCCTGCAGCATCTGATTCTGCATGACTGTAAGTATGGATACAGCTACGCATACATATATATATTCATGTATGCAAACACTCACATGCTGACCTATAAACTCAATTTTTATTTTACAGTGTGATATAACCAATGTTAACATCAATAAAAATATAATTACCACAGCATTTTTAGATGTTGAATACCATTTCAGCATATGGATGTATCCTAGTTGACCAGGAGCCTTTTGATGGTCACTTGGGTGGTTTGTGCTTGTTTGTCATTATAAACAACAATGCAATGTGGGTCCTTCCCTATGCATCTAGCGCACTGAGGTGACTCTCTCTCGAGGGCAAATTCCTAAAAACAAGATTGCTCTGGATGGCACTGGCTTGATACAAATTCCCTGAGGGGTCACCTTTCAAATGTTAGGTCCTAGAAACCCAGTTATGAATGTCCCCCTCTGCTTGTAAGATCGTTGTTAACTCTGCAGGTTCTGTAGGAAAGACCAGGGTAGAGAGAACGTGGGGCAGGAAATGCCTAACAAGTGCCTGGCACTTCGAGGTTTCTTTCTCACATTATGTCATGTAAGAAACACACCATTCGTGAGAAATTGGCATCATTCTGTCTACTTTGTGTATGAAAACTAAGAAGCTCAAAAGCTGGGCACAATTCTCAAAGTAAGAGGGAGATTCGACATTGAAACTTGGGTATTTCTGGGGTCACAAAATGCTTGGGCACCTGGAGGATGAGGAATAAAAGTGGGGGGAAGGAGACAAGTTTTGTCTACTTTGACTGTCTCTCCTTCAACTGTTCCTTTGTCCTGTTCCCACTCACACCCATCAGGAACCAGTGCTAAGGATGGGTGCTCTGCCAACCTCCCTCTATAAATGTCAGCACCTGCCTGGGGCTCCTGGGATGGCCTTTATCCTCCCCATGGGGCTGCCTTTTTCATGAGTTTAGGTCTGAGAAACAAGTTAGTTTCCTACTTCTCCAAGATCTTTAAGTAGGAAAGATCAGCCAGAAGCTACGAAGGGAAGGCAGCCAAGGTGTATGCTTGCTGGAAATAAAACTGATAGGCCCTCCGAGGCCAGGGGGAATGGGCTAGGGGGCTTTTCTTCACCATCTGTTTCAGCCTCCAATGTGTCTTGATAGATGGTTTTCACTTATTACCCATTACTCACCTCATCTCTCTCCCTGTGCTCCGTTCCTTGAAATATGGTTCTCTCATTTGAATAGCAATGACTAAGTGTATTGGAACTTACTTAAATACGTTCTAAAAGCATTAAATTGGGAACACACAATTCAGCCATGTACCAATTGCCAAACTCTAGTAAAAGTTGAAGTGATTAAAACAATTTAATGCATGAAGCATGCATTCAGGAAGGCAGGGAGAAAGACAGAGTAAGATTTTCCAGTGCAGTGTCAGCCTGGTGGTTGATCTTTCGGAAGAAGGAGGTGGAGGCCATTGCCAAGAGAAAGTGAAATAATTGATGAAGACCCAAAGGAAAATGCCCTTGATCTTGAAGTTATTACTTCATTTTATGAAATACTTTAAAAGTCAGTGACAGACTATAAAGTCAGAAAGTCAATTGTTTTTCTTTCACCTTGGATACAATTCTAATATGTGCTTATAAACATGTCAGATAATCTTCTAAGGGGAAAAACTATAGTTTGGGGTCTGGGTCATGTTTTCAAATATCATTATTACTCCCATTATGAAGTGGACACTCAGGTATTTGGCCCAAGGGTTTTCTCCACACCCAAGTGACTGAGTGATCTATAACTTGCTATCCATGTTCTCACAGCTGTTCAGTAAATTTTAAAATCTCAAACTAGGCTTGACATTTATTCCATCAGGAAAAGAAAAACACACACAAGACACAAAAACACATTTAGCAAAAGCATGTCATAGGTCAACCACCATCTCAAAGTGCCTTTGCCCCAGAACCTGGTTCTAGGTCTTCCCTCCTTCCTCCCTTCTTTTCCTTCCTTCCTTCTCTCTTTCCTTCTTCCCTTCCTTTCCCCCTCCCTCCATCTCTTCCTTTCTTTTTTGCTTTTTTTCCTTTTATACTTTCTTCTCTCCTCTTTCTCTCCCTCCCCTTTCTTTCTCTTTCTCCTCGTTCTTCCTTCTGACAGCTGTAATCAGGGAAATAAATGACTAACCTAATCTTGCCCTATTCCCAATGATTTCATCCTCTTTTGCTTTGGAAACAGTGTGAAACATCTCAGGAGGAAATGTTTTTTGTGGGAAGACTGAACCCAATACTTCCTACTTCTTCAACTGCAACCAAGGAGCATCAAATACAAGAATAAAATTAAAATCTTATGCATTTCTCCAAACAAATATTTTTTTGTTTATTCAGCAATGATGAAGTATTTATTAAGATTCTCTGATGAGAGGCCTGTGTAACTCATGTTGGGGCTACAGCAACGAACAAGAGAGAGATGATTCCCAGCTTCACTGAGTGTAGAATCCAGTTGCTCAATGCTTAGCTTGAAAATGATGGTGTGGATGTAGTCTGTGACCACCCCAGGCACTTATCTCTTCATGTATGTCACCATGGGGCTCACAGACTTAACACTAACTTTAGCTTAAGAGGTGGGACCGGAGTAGCCAAAATGATGAATTTCATCCCTATTGCCAAAGTTATGATGTCAAAAAATGGGCACGTGAACTATGTTGTTCCAATCTGAGGACTCTTCCTTGAAGATTGAGGAAGAAAAACTCTCTCTCTCTCCCCACACCCCTCTTCAATGCCCTCTGCCCCACCCTGCTGAAAATGAATGGGGAAACAACCAACCATTGTGTGGCCATGTACTGGGGCCAGCCCTACAGGGAACATGGAAAGCAAAACGGAGCATGAAATCAGGTCCTAGATAGCATGCGTAAGCTACTTGGTCAAACTCCACATGAAGCCTCTTGACTTTTGACTACTTCCTTTCTCTATATACTGGCTTTACTTGGATTTCCACTACTTAGTGATGAAAGAATACCAATACACAAATGTTCCATCTAATCAAAATTTAGCATATTACATATTAAAGTCTTTCATGAAAACTGCACTGAGCTGAATTGTACTCTTTTAAGCGTTACTACATGCTGTTGCACTCATTAAAAGTTTTACAAAATAATTTTTTAAAATGTGAAGTCTGTGTTCTTTATTAGACTACAAGCCTACTCACAGCAGGGTCTTCCTTTAATTTTATACCCAATAATTATATCTGTGCCTTTCAAATAATGAATGTTCAAAAATACTTATTAAATGAGTTTTATAAATATCTTCATGACACTGAAGTTAAGAGAATGTTAGACAATGAATCAGAAGGCCAGAATTCTTCTTACCCTTTGTAGGGTATACTTCCTTCATTTGTAAAATAAACTGCTTTATGGTTTTAAGTTTCAATGTCTATGGACATAGAGGGTTTATTATGATAACTTAAAAGGCTTAAATCTTCCAAATTCTGATTTTTCATATTTGCCTGAATTTTAAACATGCTGGTACTTCATTGCCCTCCCTGGAACACTTAAGAGGATCCAAATTGAAAATATTTAATACACAAATATAAGCTTGGTTTAACTGTAATAGATGTCACAACAACATGTATATAATAAGTTTAAAATTTTACCTGATTAAATAAAATCAAATTTTTATAGTAGATTCTAAAAAGCAGCTTGGAAAAAATAGTACAAATTTTAAGAATCTTTCCTAAGTTAGGGTTACAAAATCCTAAAGCATTAGATTTCAGATTTTTATAACATTCTTCTCTTTTAATAATTTGAGCTAACCAGTTATGGAACAATTGTTATATTCTGCTCAACGTAAGATATTCTGCCCAATGTAAATATAGCCATACCAACTTTTCTTTGTTACTAGTTTAATTTTTTTTAAGATTTTATTTATTATTTTTCAGAGAGAGAGAGGAAGGGGGAGAAGTAGAGAGAACGAGAAAAACATCCAAGTTTGGTTGTCTTTCACCTGCCTCCAGCCATGGACCTGGCTGGAGACCTGGCTTGCAACCTGGCTATGTGCCCTGACTGGGGATTGAACCAGTGACCTTTGGGTTCGCAGGCCGGCAACTTATTCACTGTGCCACCAGCCAGGGTTTTTTTGTTACTATTTTAGTGACACATCTTCTTTCCACCCTTTAACTTTCAACCTAGCTGTGATTTTGTATTTAACTTGTATCTCTTGTAAATGGTATATAGTCAGGTCTTTTCTGAAAATTTCATTTTTTAAAGTGTATTTAATCCATTTATCTTTATTGTAATTATAATGCTTCTTGCCTTTCAGTTGTACTTTTTACATATATCCTTTATTTCTTTATTCCTGCCTTCTTTTGGATTCCTAAAGTGTTTTTTAGTCAATATTTTCTCCTTAATTAGCTTTATATTTATGTGCAGTTGTATTTTATTTTTTGTAATTATCCTAGAGATTCCAGTATGCAACCCTGAATTTAATAGCCTATGCTAAGTCAGTGCTATGACCACATCTTGAATAACAAAAGAAACTTTACTCTCATAGCGTTTCGTATCCTTCTACCCTTTGTGCTATTATTAATATATCCTTTTTACCTCTATGATGCCATCAACTGCATGCAACATTTTTATTATTGTTGCTTGAAACAGTTAATATTTGTTTACACTTCCTCATCTATTAATGCTTTCTGATGCTCTTCATTTCCTTCTGCTTTCATTAGGCATCATATTCCTGCAGCTTGAAGAATTTCCTACAATACTTTTTGGAATGTCTATTTCCTTACAGTGAATTCTGTCAGATTTGATTTGTCTAACAGGGCTTTCCTTTTCATTCATTATGGAAGCATATTTTTGCTGGGTATAGAAATACTAACTGGCAATTTTCCCCTCTAATCATTTAATGATATAATTCTGTTGTCCTCTGGCTCCAATAATTTCTTTTTAAAAGTTACTATTTCTTCTTTGATGGAAATGTCTTTCTTCTAGCTGTTTTTAAGATTATTTCCTCAATTTTTTGATTTTCAACAGATTAAATAAGATGTGCCTAGGTAGTCTGCCTTTGTTTTCATCCTAAAGTTTATTGAGCTTCTTAAATTGGTCAGTGGGTTAACAGTTTTCAGCAATTTTGAAAGTTATTGGCCATTATTTATTCAAATATTTGCTTCTACCTCCCTGTTTTCTATCCTTCTGGAATTCTAACATGTATTATAGATTTTGATTGTTTCCAGATGGCTTTTATTCTTTCCCTTTATGCTTCAATTTGGATATTGTCCATTAACCAGTCTTTATGTCTACCGCTACATTCAGACTCTTGTTTGCATATTGTTTTGTAGTTCTAGAATATCCATTTGATTCATATGTACTGTAATTCCTGGTTGAATTTCTAATATTTTCAATATTTTCATCTATTTTGATAATTTTCCCTCTATTTTTCTTAATGTATTACTCATAGTTATTTTAAACTTATCTGCAAACTCCTATACCTAGGTATCTGCAAGTCTACTTCTATTGGCTGGTTTTTTCTTGATTATTGTTCACTTTATTTGCCTTTACACTTTCAGCGTAATTTTTATTATATGCCGAAAATTGAGATAAAAGAAACATAAGAGTCCCCATGCAATATTCTACTCTCTTCAGGTGGACAGAGACAGTGGGAAGCTGACCTCTGTAATTCTATCAGGGATTAGTTTGGTTGTTATTGGGTTGTTGTTTTAGTAAACTTTATTCCATCTTCAGCTCCTAGGTGTGATATTCCTACATTTTGGGGAAATTTCATGTCTCAATCTCCTCAACTCTGAAAGTATAATCTTTGCATATTTTAAATCTAGTTCTTTAACTCCACACCTTAGGCAAATTAAATATTTAGCAAATGTCTTGAGGTCCATTGCCTATTTTTTGTAGACTCCCTCCCTCTGGTGGGAATTTTTCTCTTAAACACCTAGTGTAACCATGTCATTTCAGTTTGTCTGAAAGTCTCTTGGTTTTAAAACTTAAAGGTCCACATTCTGGGAGTCGTCTTAGTCCCAGATAAACTATGACAGCTGATTACAAAAAATTCCCTGCAAGAGTATGGGAGTTTCCACTTTTCCTTTCTCACCCAGCCCATAGTCTCCCACGTCCTCCCAGAATTCAGCAAGTTTCTCTTGCACTTGGGGATCTTCTACTTTTCAGTTTACCATGTCAGCTCTCGCCTGCCAAAACTTCTGCTGATTTATCTCTCCTCCATAAAATCACTCCTTTTGGTTTAAATCCAATCCTTCGGTTAATCACAGAATTTACAACACCTCCAGTTAAGGAAACTACTAGGGGTGATTCAATTTCCTACAAAGGGATCTTCCTTTTCTAGAACATTTTTTTAATCTAGTTCCTGTTGCTTCTATAGCTCTTTGTTTTCAAAAGTGGAATTTTGTAATTTTTCCTTTTTTCCTGGTTTTACAATGGAAGTTTTTGCCGGCCATACCCTATTACAGCCAACCCTGAAGCAAGAGTCCAAAGATAATATCTCTTAATATATAAACTTATGAGATAGCTGCTGTCATTATCTCGCCTTTATAAAGGGATGTTAAATGAGTTTCTCAGGGCTGTGTAGCTGGAATCCAAGACTTTCAAGCTCCAGAGCTTTTATTCTATAAACTATATCTTTTTTTTTCTTTTCAAACTTGGAAACTGAACTTCAGAAAAATTAATTGATTTGCCCAAGGCCTCTGGGAAAGTTTGAGACAGAGCCAGCATTAAACCTGAGCTCCTGACTCTTGGGCCAGATCTCCTTTCAGAGCCACATAGGAGGGCATACATACATACAGAAACTGTGAATGCTCTAGACAAAGGTAACATGCAGAGGAGAAGTACACACAATGAATTTCATTCCTCGCCGACTGCCATCCTGCATGCAGAGAAGCTCATGCGTTCACGCACACTGTCACATTTTCTCCAAGGGCTAATACCACCTAAACGTAACTTCAACAAAAATTCTGTTTAAAATGTATGTTTTTAAAAATCAATAAATAAAATATAGTCTTCAAATATGCTAGCTACATTGCCTTTTTTTTCCAAGTGGGATTGCTTTTCCTTATAAAAAAATTATGAGAGGTGGAACTCTTCTAGCGTGAAGCTCCTAAGAATACTGATTTGAAACAGTGGTGAAGGGGAAGCAGGGGCAGATTTTAAGGGGTTCTGTAAGAGCTTATTTCTTTTAATTAGGCTGAGCTGGATCCTTTCCTGAGAGTCTGTTTTCTCTCCAACAAAAGAACGATCAGCCCAGTGACTGAGGAAACAGCTCTCTTTTGGTTGAGGTAGAATAGGACAACGCCAAAGCGATGGCCTCTAAGTAAAAGCAAAAAATAATTTAAGTAAAAGCAGAAGCTATCCTGTTGGCTTGGTCTATTCTCTTAAGTTCCCACTATTAGGGCTTCCCCTTTGGAGGAAACCCTGTGTTGGTCACATTCAAATGGAAATACTTCCTGGGATGAAAGATGGAGGTGGGTAGATGAATAGAATTTCACTCTACGGCAGAGATTAAGTTGAGGCTGGGGGTCCTAGTGAGGAGACCCTGATGAACCAAGGGATAGTACTGTCAGCCAAGGCCATGCTGGGAACTTAAGGAGCACACCTCCCCGGCATCCATTGCCCTAGTGTGATCCCCAAAGGAAATCTGCACCTTGGGCTGCTCTTTATAACTTATGGGGCACCATGGCCTATCTATGCAGGAATTACAGAAACATCTCACATCAGTTGTTTAGTGACCAAAAGTGCACACTGTATTACGAACTAGGGGCTCGAAGATGGATAAAGCCATCTAGTTAAGGATGCAAATTCACACTTAGCCATCTACTCACTTTCTCGACAAACATTCATGGAGTATCAACTATATGACAAGCATTGTTTTAGGAGCTAGGAATACAGTGATAACAATGACAGCTATTTTTAGTAACAGTAATTTCCAGAAGCTTCTATACCTAGGGAGGATGGAAAATACTCATCCAGGAAAAAAACAAAACACATAAACAAACAAAATATACACATCTGCTATGAATTCTGTCACCCATTTTCTCTGAAGTTTAAGATATCCTCAGACTTTATCTAAAGCCTCAACAGAGGAGTGAACAACAGCGCTTTGTACGCTTACCACCATCCATGAGATCAGTGTGTTACAATGCCTGTTTCCCAAAGCAAGCCCCAAACAGCTCAGCAGCTGTATTCAGGCGGCAGAAACCTGGCTGTGTGGTCCCAGATAGGTGCCATTCAATCTCAATCTTAACATGGTTCTAATGTAGTTCTCATTAGCGAGTGGGAAAAGGGGAGAGGGAAAGAGAACCTATACAGAGGGTGGGGTAAGTTGCCAGGGTTGGAGGGAAGAAAGAGGGCACAAGCAACTGAAGCAGTTGTGCAGCCCTTGATGAATCGTCAGGCGTGTGGAAGCCTCTGTGACCTTTGAGAAACTTCCCCAAGATTCTAATCTTCAGAGATGTGCAATATGCTGACTTCCTTTTGCAAGACACCAATGAAGGTCAATACATGCTCCAGGCTATAACAGAAGAGGCCCTTCCTCCCTTGGGTCCCTTGCCTGACACTCCTCCTGAGGAACTAACCAGCAACCCTCATCAAAGATCAGCTCCAGCATGTCCTTCCACACCACCAGGACTGCTGGAAGGTGAAGAACTTCATTTTCTTCTGTTTTTGTGGCTTCTGAGCACAGATCTCTATTTGTGTAGAGCCACTGCATGGTAAATATCAAGTCCTCAATTTTCTCAGACCTGTGGGACTGGTGTAGAGAAATGAAAGGGCTCTCAATAGTTAGTCTCTTTCCGAAGCTGACCCCTCCTCTGTGTTTAGAGCTCTAGGACCTGGTGTACAGAGAAGTAATAAAACACAGCAGAGCACAGGATGGGGTTAGGATGCCACACATCCACATTGGGGGATATTATGAAATGGCTCCCTGAGAACTCAGGGTCAGCCTCAAACCTCAAACCTGGGCCTCTTGCTCTTCTTCTGCTTAAATTGCTGCCCTAGCATTTTGTAAATTGACTCCATCTTCCCCAGGAATATAAATAGTGTGGCAGCTGGTTTTGCAGTCTCAGTTGAAATCCCAGCTTAACAGTTTACTAAGTGTGCGATTTTGGAAAATCACTTCACCTTAGTAAGCCGCAGTGTCTTCATCTGTAAAATGAAAAGCAGTAATGATGACTATTTTGTAGGCTTGCTTTAAAAGTTAAATGGGAGTGAACTTTAAAGCTCTTAGCACAGTGACTAACAAAGAGTAAATATGAAGGCATGTTTGCTGCTGAATTTATATACGTGCATATGCATACACACAGCTCTATCTCGCAGGGGAAAAGCTCAAGAAGTTTGATAAAAAACTTGAATAATACACATACACACATGTAGGCATGCATGTACATGCGCATGTGTGTGTAAGAATACATGCATATGTTTATTTTTTAATTCAAGTTCTGGTCTTCATCCTCCGCCAACATGACAGGACATGCCTACCACATGATTCGGAGGACCCTCCCTCATCACTACGCACCCTCGGGCAAGGTCAACCACCAGCCCCTGAGCCCTAAGTGGGAAGAAACAAGTCTATGAATTTCTCTTCCGCTTCTAAATCTCTGTGAGCCTTCTGCCTGCTGGATTATCACTTATGTTACCCAATTCGTGTAATTTTCCCTCCCTTGGGCCCTTACTTCCCTGTTCCAGGGATGCTTCCTTTAAGGATAGCACCAATCACATGCTCCTCCTCAAGTTCACTGGGTTGTGTCTGCTGAGTCTGCAGCAGTGTGTACCTGCGGGGACCGGCTCTGCCCCCACTCTGCTCTCCACATGCCCTCTGCCTCTGCCCCTGGTGTTCTGCCCACAGCACCCCAGTTCCATCCCACGTACACCTGTCATCCACTCCTCTGGTCCCACCACTGTTTTGTCTTCTCTCAGCAAACTTGTAGCTCATTGTAAAATTAACATCCCCTAAACTCACAAGCACATACGTACATGTGAACACCCACCTAAGCACGTACACAAGAACTGTAGCTTAGAGGACAACTAGGTCCAGCATACATAGAGCAGAGAAAGAATCATAAATTACACACTTCTTTTGTTTTCATTTCATGATGTAGGGTCAACAAATAGGTGAGGCCAAATCAGCAAGTAGTGATTTTAATGTTTCTTATAGGCCCCCTTTAAGAATATTATGAACATCATGAACCCTCGTCTTTAGGAAAATGTACAGATGCAAGAGACTTTGCTTCTAATTTCAGCTTAGGTTCCATATGTCTTTAGACCCCAGGTTTACAGTCTCTGCTATAAAGAGATGAATTGGGTGCTGTAGTAGGTAAATAACTAACTAAACATTCATACATACATACATACATACATACATACATAAGGGGTACCATTTACTGAGTCCCTACTAGGTGCCTAGAACTTCACATGCGGTATCTCTGATTTCCTCAATACCCCTGCAAAATGGGACATTTCTGTTCCCATTTTGAAAGTGAAGAAATTAAGGCCCAAAGAAATTGAGCCTTAGAACGGGATTTGGCCCAATGCATTGCTCTTCCCTCACCCCAAGGCTCCAGGCCGCACTACCCACCATCCAAGCCCACTTTATACTGAGTGGCATCACAGTGAGGTCTCTGAGCATTAATAGCCGATTCACATTTAAACCCTCAGTTTAATGGCAGGAGGATGACTGGATTGGCAGCAGGTCATTCTGTACTAGCTGTAGTCGCCAGCTGACATGCCATGCAGATCAGAGTTGTCCGGCTACCTTCAGAGCATCCTAGACTGTGCAATTCCCATGGACCAAAACCTCCACATGATTTACGCAGAAATAGCCCTGTATCTTGGTTTGAGTTTTCCATAGACTTGTTCTCAGTAGACATGGAAGGCTTTGATGCAGTGTTTAATTTTCAATGCCTATTGTCCTTTTAAAAAAAGAGCATGTACAATGTAGCTCAACACACCTTTGAAG
The DNA here is from genome assembly GCA_004026585.1 of Noctilio leporinus. Classification (NCBI taxonomy): domain Eukaryota; kingdom Metazoa; phylum Chordata; class Mammalia; order Chiroptera; family Noctilionidae; genus Noctilio; species Noctilio leporinus. The sequence continues at coordinate 545,662 of PVIW01000078.1, forward strand.
CTGTCAGCATGTCAGCCTTCTGACATGTGATGACCATAGGCTTTGCCTTCCAATTCTAACTATTTCTACTTGAGGAAGGAAATTTACACAGTGGGAAAATACGCTGCCCTTTGCTTTGTTTCCTTTCCTTCGGGGAGGGGTGGTTATTCATGTGTGTCTTGAATACAGTAAGAAATAGCACATGCTATTATCAGGATGTTCTCGGAAATATTATTTCAAGCTTTTATTCTCATAGCTGGATTCCACTGTGACTGTGGTAGGAGCAAACTATTAATAGGATTCCAACTTTTATATTTTTTCCTAGTAGACCCCAAAGTCTCCTTTGCCATGTGAGTGAAGGGCAGATTGGATCTTGACATGACACATTGATTTAGTTTCCAAAACAGTAACTTTACTAAATAAATCATTTCACCACTTGATTGTTATTTATACATGCAAATCTGGTTTTCATTTCTTGGACCCGGATAGGAGGAGAGCTAATAATCTCATCGAAAGCTGAATATTTTCCATTTTGGAAATGGCACAAAGTTCACCATCACATGGCCTGAACTCTGGCACGGTCGAGGGAACCAAACACCTCCCTGACATGTCCGCAGACACAGGGCCCTGAGCTGGAAGCCCTCTGGGGAGCGTGCAAACATCCATCTCAACTCGGGCCAGTGAGTCCTTGGCCTTCCTCCTGGCTCCATGTTATCTGCTTCCAGTGGTGATATACTGAGAAGAAGAATGTGGGGAAAGGTGAGAATAAAAGTGAATAGTCAAAAATTTGGAATATTGAACTAGTAGTGTGAGATTCAAAACAAATAAAAAGAACTGCACTTGCAAACTGGTTTTTTTCTCTAGTAAACAATCTGATTAGACATGGAAGAGGTTTTAACTTTACAAGCATAGGTACCAGAGCTTTGGGAAGATACGTCTACCTCCAATGGTCCCCGCATTGGTATGAAAGTCCACCAGTAATTTCTGACTTTTAGCACTGACTTCTCTTTTATATTGCGTTTCAGTGTGTGAATAAATAGCAAGTTCCACACACCTTTGGTGGCAGGAGGGGTTCTCTGTTCTAGTCATTTCTTGACTCTGCTTTTGGTGGGAAGGAGCCCTTTCAACATAATAACGCATCAGCTGTGCATCTGGGGCTAAGAGAGGTGTTCGTTATTTTAACGGTGCCCAGTTGTTACTAGGGTGCTCTGAGGATCCAGGGCAAAAGAGCCTTGTTAGCCCAAAGAAGAAAGATACTGGTCTGAAATGGGACTGTCCCCATGACAAGGGATACTGGGATGTGGTTGGGAACCCAAGAGGGAGGGTATAAAGAGACAGAAGGAGGGAGGGAGATCAAGGGAAAGTGGTGATGAAGAGCAACTGGAGCGAAGAAGGAAAGACACCTTTGCCGCTGGGCCGGGATTCCGAGCACATCTACAACAGGCTGTAAGTAATACCGCGTCTTTCCTGTTGGGCCTCATGCCTCCCAGCTGCCGCAGAGTGTGACAGCACCATTAGTTACTGCATTGTGTGGCTTTTCTCCCCAGACAGCTCTCACCTCACAGGCTGAGAAGAGGAGAGGAGGAAGGGGCCATCAGGAGGGGTGCAAGGGGAGCAGACATTCCTTGTCGAAAACAATCCTTGGCCCAGCGCTGGCCTCGCTTGGAAATCTGAACAAAGATCCTCCTTTTGTGGAAAAGGAATGTTTTTCTTTCTTCCCGGAGGGGTCCTTGGTGGGCTGACTCCAGGCTTTGGGGGCAACTTTCCACCCTCAGAAAATCCATCAGACGTCAGGCTGCATGACTAGTTCCCAGATGTTCACAGAGCATCTGGGGAGGAGGTGGCTGCCTGGCCTCGGCATGGAGAACTTTTGGTTTTAGAGGCAACTGAGGAGGGAAGGGTGACTTCTGGGTCAAGACTGAAGACGGGGCCCCCTGTGCCAACTGGATTTGGGCTTCGGAGCAGTGTCCTCCATCTTCCTTGCCGGTGTGGTCTGGCTCTGCTTGATTTTACAGTGCTACTTTCAGTTTAATTTGTTGCAGTTCTAAGAGGATTATGCTTTTAGTACCATCCTTGTGATGATTAATGTGTACTAATTGTTATACCTTTGAATTGGGACTCTGTGGAGCTGTCTAGGCAAAATCTCCCTTTTGTAGGAGGCTGGGCTGATGAGCAGGGGTCCCCCGGGACCTCTGTTCCGCTCCAGGTTGATGTAAGGAGAGAGATTAAAGAACGTGCAGAAAGAAGCTTCCTTTTTGACTGTGCCCCAATGGAAATCGTGTTGTCCCACACACTGTATTAACTATTCTGGTGGCTTAACAAAATAAAATGAGCCTGAGCAGTGAAAGAGGTCTTAATGAGCACCTTGACCATGATCCGGCCGGCTTTTGTGAAGCTACCGGAAGCAAGGCTGGAAGTCGTCACTCACACTCATCTCTGCGGCCTGGCTCAGCAGACAGGCTGGTGGCCGAGTAAACAACGTGAACCCCATCTCTTCCTGCCTACTGATTCTCAGGCGGGTGTGGACCACAGAGGCCCGAGGGGAAGACTGGACAGATGAAGGCAGTGGCAGCATAATGTAACCTGGGGTGCCCCACGCTGGGGATAAACCGAGAGGTCTCTCTTCCAAGCTTTTGTTCAAGCCTCGTGTCCCTACACACATTAAGTGTCTGAGTGTTTAGAAGGCATATTTAATTTACTTCAAACATCTCTTAAGTTTAGCTCCACAACCCTTTCCTGAAAGTGTCCCCCATGTTCACGTGAACTGCTACCATTGAAGGAAAAGGTGAAAGGGAGAAGGAAAGGCAGAAAAGAAGAAAAAGGAAGAAAGGCATAGATGAGCAATTTTGCCATTTTGTAAGGTTTCTTTTTTGTAACAGTGCAAAAACAATGTTAGTTGTCACTTGGACAGGTTGGCTGACACAGTCTAGCCAGTTGCTTACGGAGCTGGTGGCGTGTCAGGCGCACCTGGGGGACTCGGAAAAGTAAAGGTTCCTGAGCCCCAGAGCCATGCCCTAGCCCCACCTCCCAATACAGGCATAGTGAAGGGCCCAGGGATTTTTAATCTTTTGATTTCTTAAAGGGCCCTAGGTAATTTTGAAAAGACAGTCCAAGATCAGCAGTGGATAGTCAATAAAGAGGCAGAACACCATTAAATACATTCAGCTCAATGGTGAGTTCTGAGACCTGTGGCTACGTGCCTGGCTGGGCTTGAGAGCAGAGAGGAAAGAAGCGGAACTGAAAATGCACAAGGTCTTCCTGCAGGCCTCTCTTCGCGATCAAGGGAAAACAGTTCTAAAAATCTCCCAAGGAAATCCTCCGCTGCAGAAGAAACACAGAAACTTCTAAGATGTATCTGTTTCACTTAGATTTATTAATTGTGAAAAAATGTCACTCACAAGACAAAACTAGTCACACTGTTTATTAATTTTCCAGGAAAACTTGGGGCCTGTGAAATTAGTATGCTAAAAAATACACAAAAGCATGTTTTGACAGTAGGCAGAGGCCAGAAACTAGGATGGCCAACGGGTCCCACTTTCCTGGAATGACTTCTGTTTTAAAACTGAAAACTGGGACTGTCCTGGTTTTCTTATTTTTCATTTTAAGTTTTTAGAAAAAAATTTACTTTTGAAAAAAAATCTAGAAATAGTTCCATAAATTGATATTTAGTAATGTGACAGAAAATATTTAAAAATCAGCTAGAGGAGGTTACTCCTGAGAGTGAAAGACAAAAATAGAGAAAGGTAGGGGTTGGGAATGGATGTTTTTTGCTATGAGGTTTGTTAATCTGACTTTTTAAATATTGGATTTATTGTGGTGACATTGTTTAATAAAACCCTATGCAGGTTTGAGGGGGAAATTAACACCTATCCTTCTAAAACTATTCCAAAAAGTCTTAAGAGGAGGGAAGACTTCCAAACTCATTTTATAAAGCCAGCATTATCCTAATTCCAACACCAGGTAAAGATGCTACAAGAAGGAAAACTATAGACCAATATCCCTCATGAACACAGATGCTAAGACACTCAACAAAGTATTAGCAAACTGTATCCAGCAATACCATGATTAAGTGGGATTTATTCTGGGGATGCAAGGTTGGTACAATATATGCAAATCAATAAATGTGATACCTCACATAAACAAAATGAAGGATAAAACTCACATGATGATACAAATAGATGGAGAAAAAGCATTCAATAAAATCCAGCACCCACTTAAGATTAAAAACTCTCAGCAAACTAGGAACAGAGAGATCATACCTCAACATAATAAAGGCCATACGTGACAAATCCATAGTCAACACCATACCCAATGGGCAAAAACTAAATGTTCCCCTTAAGATTAGTAACAAGCCCTGGCTGGTAGCACAGTGGATAAGGTACCAGCCTGCAAACCCAAAGGTCGCTGGTTCCATTCCCCAGTCAGGGCACATAATCAGATTGCAGGCCAGGTCTCAGCCAGGTCCATAGTTGGAGGCAGGTTAAAGGCAACCATACATTGATGTCTCTCACCCTCTCTGCCTCTCTCCTTTCCTCTCTCTCTAAAAATAGTAAATAAAATCTTAAAAAAAAAAAAATTGGTAACAAAACAGGGATGTTCTATTTCACCACTCTTGTTCAACATTATACTGGAAGTCCTAGCCACATCAATAAGACAGGAAAAATAAATAAAAGGCATCCAAACTCAAAAAGAAGAAGAAAATCTGTCATTATTCACAGATAGCATGATACTGTACATAGAAAACTCTATAAAGACTCCACCAAAAAACTGCTAGAACTGGTCAATGAATTCAGTAATGTAGTAGAATACAAAATTAATATTCAGAAATTGGTGGCATTTTTATACACCAATAATGAACTATCAGAAAGAGAAATTAAGAAAACAATTCCATTTATTATTGCATTAAAAATAAATAACAAATAAATTTAACCAAGGAGCTGTACTCAGAAAATTATAGAATACTGAAGAAAGAAATTGAAGAAGATACTAGTAAGTGGAAACATATACTTTGTTCATGGAGAGGAAGAATTAACATCATTAAAATGTCCTGGTTTTAAAACTGAAAGTCCTGTATCCCCAAAAGTCCCTTAGTCTCAGGTAATTTAGAATAGTTGGTCACCCTACATAAGACTATCCAGATCAACATAATAAAAAAGGAGGGTCACTTCTGTTAACATAGTCAGTTGATTCACCCAACAATTGTTTATGTTGACCTTTTTTCCTAGATTGGCTGACTTTTGTTTAGATGCTACCAATGGATCAGTACAGAAAAAAAAAAAAGGTCAAATATCTTGGAACAAACTCACTGAAGAGCATCAGAAGCCCTAGGCCAAAATTTTGAAGTTTCCTCCTTTTGCTATTTAATCTCCATCATCATCTATACTCTTAAATTCCATTCTCTGACATAATCTTGGCACAAACAGGTAAGCATTGACATTTGAGTTTTATAATACACATGGAAGCTGACATAAGTTTTAAAGATCCATGTAAATTATTAAATGTATACAGGTCCTAAAGCTAGACCCATAAGAGAAGGAGCATTCTTTCATTGGGACACACTATTAGAATAGAAAGAGCACAGCTTATGAGCTGAACAGAGCAGGATGGCAGGCCCTTGCTGTTAAGGGTAAGCACATCCTTGGAGCTGCCATCCTCCTTGGTTTACCAAATCCTAATTTTGATCAGGTGGCTCTGGGTCCAGTGTGAGGGGTAACTTATAACTGGGCTAAGCCAACCACGGGATGGATCCCTATTCCCCTTTTCTAATGAGTGGTAGATGTACAAGTTATGTGATCCGCAGCCAGTGAAACATAGGAGCAGGTTGCTATTCAGGGCAAGCGTATTTTGCCTAATAAAACAGACTGTTGCCCAATTAAAAAGTCTCCTTTGCCTCTCCTCCTTCCTCCCTGCCTTAGACACTGTTGTGTGAAGGGACAATGATGACTCACCAACTGGAACTGGGAAGACAGATAGAAACCAAGTTTCAAAAACTGAGAAGCAGAAAAGGTCTGGGTCCTTGATAACATGGTTAAGCAGCAGGACCTGCCCATGCCTGCGTTAATTTTGAGGTGAGATCATAAATACCTTCATCCTTAAAGCACAGCTACCCCAAGTGTCAACCACAGAACAACATGATTCCATGGACTGTTTCTTACTGGTCCTTGCTAGGAGCAGAGATTGAATGTTCATGAATTTTCATAACAGTTTGAAGGAGTCACTTTTTTTTATGTCTATTGAATCTAATAATTAAAAAATTTGAACTTCTCAAATTTTGTCAATTTTATTGCATTTTACAGAAGTATCAGTCAGGATACAGTGAAAATTCGAGGAAAAGTTAGTTGGTTATTTGTTGCATGTAGTTTGCGAAGCTCAGCTTGAAGTCAGGTTTCAACAAACTATTCCCAAAGGCCAACACTAGCCCAATGTCTGTTTTTACAAATAAAGTTGTATTGGAACATAGCTACATCTTTTATTTGTGCATTGTCTCTGGATGTGTTCATTCTACAATGGTTAGGTGATTCTGACAGAGGCCTCATGGCCTGAAGAGTTTCATATATTTAGTATCTGGTTTTTTACAGAAAGAGCTGGCAGACCTTTGCTTGCTTCTACCACCCTTAGTCACATGTTCTCCTAATTGCAGGTGAAGTCCTTCTAACTTATGCATTGTGAATAACTTCTCTAGGTATGCATGCGCTCATCCATAAAATGGGACAGATAGCACACAGGCCTGTCGAGAGTTCTGAGAGGTTATGTTACACACAAAGTTCTCAGGAGAGGGTGCCCCATAATAAGCACCTACCATGTGATTGTTCTGTCCTCTCCTTTTCCTGCCACCAACCTTTGATGAAGCAGCTCCTGTGCCCACGGCGAAGAGCTGCTATTCACAAAGCAGGAGAGGGGGCAGCTCCCTGATGCTGCATTATTGCTCTTCACTAACACATCACCTGTACTCTTCAGCTCCACCCTCTGCCATAATCCACTGGGAGGTTCGCCCTGGTGTTTGAGAATGATACATGGGCAATAACCAATGACCAGATTTTAGGGATAAATGCAAGCCTTCTTCACATGGCCTGGTTCAAAGGTCGGAGGACCTGACATGATAAAACAGCTTCTAAGCAGGGAGGAAAGTGGGTTGAGAGCTCCATTTTTACTGTTTAATATTTAATAGAGGATGATTCTCTGTTCTCGTGTGCTATATTTCAAGGCTGTACATTCTTGAACTCTGACTGGTAACAGAAAACTAATGTGATTTTTTTTTCTCCTTAGGAAAGCTAACAATGATTTCAGAAGTGTGTGTTTGTTATCAGATTTAGGGCACTTGTCACATTTTGGCCTGAAGGCAAGCCAAGGGAGGGTTTGAAAAAATATCCAAGAAATGTCTTCATTGCTCTTTCTCTCTTCTAATTAAAATGCAGTTCGTCTTACAGATTCCAGAGCATTTTGGATTTGTGGTTGCAAGCATGAGGTCATTTTTCCTGCCTATATGACCACAGTGAAATTTTAAAGTCTTTAGTGTTTGGTAACAATAGACAAATAACTGTGGAAACCTGAGAGCTGAGTGCAAGCTCTTTCCAGAATGTTCCCATTATTCCTCAGCATGGGGTAAAAATGAGTCCACCTCACTGGGCTAGCGCCAGGGTCCTGGATCCCTTCGCGGTGAGGCCCCAGTGTGAGTCCTCCCCAGAGAGGTGAGGTGAGGAACGCAGCTCTGGGGTCTCTTGGGCTTGAATCTCCCTTCTGGTTCTGTCAACCTTGCGAGTGACACAGCAAGTTAGTGATTTAATCTCTCTGACTTTCTTCTTCCTTCTCTATCAAAAAAAAAAGAGCAATCTCCTTGTGACTATCGAATAATAAAATTAATGGAAAATGCTTAGTACAGTTCCTGGGATGTGGAAGACTTCAGTGAACATGGCTGGCTCTCCTTTATCGCTAGCTACTCATCCTTCAATCTCAACTCGGCCCAAGAAAACTCAGGGGAAGCTGTACTACCCCCCAAGTTCGGAGCGCTGGGTGTGAGTAAGGAAGTATGTAACGTCAGCTGTTGGAGCAGTCGTCTCGTGACCGTGAAGGCTGCCGGTCTTAGGAGAAAGCTGCGATACTGAGTTGGTAGGAACCAAGGGCCCATCAAGAAGCAGAGCTGGCTCCCTGGTTGCTTCACTCCTGGGACCCCCTTCTTTCTTTGGATTTCCTGTTATCTGAGATAGCAGAGTTTCTTCTCATTTACTTTTGGTTACATGCAGGAAAGTGCTCTAACAAATCAGAACTCAGCAAATGTTTGCTGTTATCTCTCAGACTATGCCCAGTAAACTATCCTGCTTTGGATCTCAAGAAACATGGGGAAGAGATTAGAGATTAATCCAAGTTTGTCACATCTATTTATTGAGCAACTAATGTAAGCCTGGCATTTACATGCCTACATGACCTCTTTAAATCCTACCAATAACTTTATAAAATTGTTATATTACTATGAGTAAACGGAGGCACAGACGGGTCAAGGGATCTCTGCTAGATTTCCCAGTGAACGTACAGCAGAGCAAGGTTCAGATCCAGGTCTGTGTGGATCCACAGTTGGTGCCACAAGACCTCTCCTGCGACCCCTACGCTGCCATCCTCTGCAGAGGTCTCGCTGCAGAATCACCCCTCTTCCCCGGAGCTCCTCCAAATCTGCCTGATGAGATGGGAGGGGGAAGCAGCAGGCCACCCTCCCCAGCACCAGCACCGACTGTCCCATTAGGATGGCTAATGCAGAGGAGTCCCTACAGGGAAGCAAAACAACAACAACAACAACAACGAGAACCTAAGGAGTCATTTATAAAAGTTCTCACTTCCTCAGATAAATTAGGAAATGTTTTCAAATTCCCCTGGAAGTCTTTACTCAAAAAAAATGAGATGACAAAACTAACCATGAGGAGCAGGAGTCCTCTCATTACCCGTGGGGACATGATGTTGATTTGTGTGCTCCACTTGCAGCAGGGCCCGGGAAGAGGCTGCGAGGGTGGGAGAAGTCACTACCAAGACAAAAGAGTCCAAGCGGAAGCTGGACAAATGTCTTGACTTGTGTTCTGACACCGATGTGTCCCTGCTAGGAAAGCGGCCCTATTGTCCCCTAGGAGTGCACACTGGAACTCCCCCTTTCTGGGGACCAGTGGTTCTCGAACTTCAGCCTGTGCTAGAAGCATCTGGAGGGCTTATTAAGACAGCCTGCTGAGCCCCGACGCTACAGCACGGGTGGCAAGCACAAGGCCCGAGGGCTGCAACCAGCCCTCCACCTTGTTTAACCCGGCCGCGCACCTTCGCCCCACACCTTGTTTCTACCCGCACGCTTAACTGTCAAGGAGTAGTTACATTACACAGTCCTAAAATGACATTCGGCCCTTTGAAGGCAACCACGAGGCTAATGTGGCCCTCAGTGAAAATGAGTGTGACACCCCTTCCCTAGAGTTTCTGGTAGCAGTGGGGCCAGAGAATTTGCATCTCTAACAAGTCCTGGCTTGTTCAGGAATGGCCCGTGGAGAACCGCTGTCCTGGACTAGTTATGCTGTGCTTGTAGAAAGTAATACCTGGCCAGTCTCCCTGCTGCACTGAAGTTTCCCCAGAAGGGCTGTACAACTCCCAGCTCATGCCCGGGGGCCAAATGCCTACAGATCCAATCTTTCTCTTCCTTCTCCTCGAGCCTCAGGCTGACTAAATAACAGCCTAATAGACCATTTCCTCTGGGACCTGGCTCTTCCTTGGCTCCCACAAGTCCTTCCCAGAACAGAGAAAACGTCCTTGATCCCCAGTCCCTGCTCCCAACAGTTGGTTCTGCTGATGCCAATGATGGGCTGGCAACTCTGTTTAAAGGGATAACATCAGCATCAATAGCTGCAAGAGCGACTACTGAACAATGATTCCTGCTATTGAACACTCACCACAGTCTTCTTACAGCTGTGTGAGGTTGCACTTGACTGCTACAAGTGGTCACCGCCCCCCCACCCCATGTACCCCAGATTCCATGGCACCCTATGGCAAGGTCTCAGGTCTCTCTATGGCTGGTCCACCTGAGCCAAGTCCTGGTCCACATAAAGGGTCTCTGAGATATTTGCCTGTAAGAATGTTTATCTTTAAGAAAAGCTGCCTAATATCTCAAAGCATCTGTTACATTTCCAAAAAATGAGGTTCACACTCACTGTCATGCAAGGACAGGTCTGCCTGCCTTAGATGACTTAAAACTGGACATGGTTGGCTTACCTTTACCTAGAAAACAAGGTTGCAAATCACAGTGTGGGCTAGTGTCCCCAGGGGCCTATGGATGTTTCACGTGATAAGCTGACATGACTTTACTTACACTGTTAACTGATGAGAAAGGCATTGTCTTTTCAATTCCCTTTGAAACCATGAAACCAATCAACAGAGTCAAGGCTAAGTCTCAGTTTGGTGTTAACCTATCTTTTTAGTCAAACTCTTGCTAAACTCTTCTTTTACATAACAAAGAGGAGGAGACCAGAGGCTAAGAACTCCAGTTGACCACAGTGATGACCCAGTGTGTCATGACAGTTTTTCTATCATTCTGTTTATTGTGTGTCGGCCTTCAGTTTATGACAGTAAAGCAAACAGTTCATTCCTAGCTCCATTTTAACGTTCCATTTATAAATGGAAAATCTTGGCTTCAGAAAAAAAGAGGGTTTTGGTTTAAGAAAGAACATTATGTAAATGAGAATATGGATGTTGGACGAGTGTGGTAAAAATCAATTAGGGTTATATAATAGTGAATATTATGTGTGAGCTTGACTGGGCTACAACAGGCTGCCCGGGCAGCTGGTCAAACCTTACCCTGTGTGTGCACCTGAGGGTGTTTCTGGATCAGATCAGTGTTGGAATTGCTGAATGTAGGAACGCAGATTGCCCTCCACGACGTAGGCAGGCCTCACCCCATCAGTTGCAGACAGAAACGGAACAAAAACAGCCAAGTAAGAGGGCATTCCCTTCGCCTGACTGAGCTGGACCATCTTAGGGCTCAGACCATAATATCGGCTCTTCCCGGCTCCTGAATCTGCCAGCTTTCGGGCTGGAACTCACACCAATGGCTCTCCTGGCTCTTCCCATGGGCCCTGCTGCATCTCCGGACTGCCATCTGTAGATCCGAGGGCTTCTCAGCCCCGACAGTCCCATGAGCCAAATCCTCTTAGTAACATGGGACGACTGAAACTTGGGAAACACTGAAAACAGAAATATGTTTTGCTTTGTACCAACCCACCATGGGTAGGACACACCTTCAAGTATTTCTTTTTTTCTTTTGTCAGTAGTGGGAACAAACTGTAAGGAGTGATTATACATTAGATAAATATGTTTTGAGAGCCTAATCAATGAAACTTACTTCTGAGAGGCAGTTGTTTCTCTATTAAAAATGAGTTCTAGGTCCCCCTTCTTTGTCCTCAGCAGGACCCTGCCTACCTCTCACCCTCATCCCTGTAGCTGCCCACACTCTGGCCACGTTGGCCTTCCTCTGCTTCCTCAGCACATCCCTTCCTTTGGGCTCTAGGCCTTTGCACACACTGATCTCTCTCTCTGGAATAACCCTCTCCCCTCCAATCTCTTTCCTTTTTACCAAGTCAGCCACCACTGTAAATGCCTCCAATACCACTTTTCTCAGGGAAGACTTACCCAACTTCCAGACCAGGTGAGCAGTCCCCTTACAACACCTCATTCCTCTCCCCTGAATCATTCTTCACAGCTGCAATCCAATAACCATTAGGTGAGGGTTTGTCTAATATCTCTTGTCTCCCCTGCTGGATTGTAAATTTGTGAGAGCAGGGAACTTGCCTCATGGTTGGTTCTCAATAAATGTTTTTCGTAAATGACTGAATCATGACCCATCACAAAGAATTAGGTAGGTGCCAGAAACCTAAAAAATACTTAGGTGACTAAATGAAAAGAACAGAAACATTTCTACTGTTGGGGATTGAAGTTAGGTTCCTCTAACTACCAGCAATAACAAGTGGCCAAAATTATCTGTGCATCAAGTAAATCAAATGACCCAGGCATGCAAACCTGGCCCTCCAAATTTATTGCTTATAAAAACAAGAGACTGGGAACTCCGGTTGAAGCCAGATGTTCTGTGGCCGGAGCTCATTGTCCGCACACTGCAGATTCCCTTAACTAGAACTGTGTGTGTTGGAGTTGCTGGGACATGAGAACCAACCCAAAAATATTTTGAAACAACGTTGTTCAATTACTTCATCTTTGTTATGTTATTGAATATAACACTCTTATATATACTTTTATAAAAACATTATGCCTGGGTCTCGAGTTCTGAACTATCCGATTACAATAGCTTTTTTCCACACTTGTATTCTCTTCATTTGATTTAATTGCCTTAACATTTTCAGCAGATTTATTGTACACGACAGTGAGCAACCTGAGTCTGTGTAAGAGTGAGCCATGCTATTTCCTGCTCTCCACCCACTGTCTCCCTAATGTCATCTGTCTTGCCTTTTCAAGTCTTTGCTAGTGTAGCCCCCATTCCCTGCTTGGAGTGTGGACTGTCCGAAAGGCAGTAGGCTGGAAGAAACTGCCCGCTGGTGGACTCTGTCCCTCCATCTCTGAACTAACCCAAGCTTGGCTGGTCTCAATTTGTCATCTCAACCTGAATCAGCCCACAATATGTCGAATTTACAAAATAATCTCCATTGCCAGGATGTCCCCTCAAGGAATAATAAGTGGATAGTCATTGACTATTAGCTTTAAGAGTATGTGTCTGTGTGTGGAAGTTTAACAGGACAACTCTGGTTTAGCATGTGTGTGTGTCCATTTTTGTCATCCACTGGTACCTGGATAAAGAACCCTAGTAAGGGAGACTTCATGAATCATCTGCAGTTCCCCAAATCCCATCATGGTCAGTTTGCCCAAGGCAGGGGTCAGAGGACAGGGGTCCTTTGTAAAGACAGAAACAGTGGGAACAAAGTGGCAAAGAGAGCTGGGTAAGATGGGGACGCACAGATCACCAGAGGCTAGTGCACTGTCAGCATGGCCGAGGGTCCCAGATCTCTAGCTGCTCCTCCTCCTTACACAGCTGACCGATCACATGCTCTGGAGTCCTACTCATGATGCAAACTGATAACAGAGATTCTCAACACCACTGAGTACTTTTTATGTAACAAATAACAAGTCCGGGGCTTATGTGCATTATTTCACTGAATCCTCCCAATAACCACACGAGGGGAGCATGATTACTATAACTCTTCTCATTTTATAGATTTGGAAACTGAGATCTAAAAAGACAAATGAACTAGGAATTCTGAGCTGAAGTGAAAGTCTTTTCGACTCCAGAGTCACAACACTTAACCATTGCGTGTTACAGAACATTTAGTTATGTTCTATTCTCATTTGTGACACTGAATTTGTGCACTCCCTCTACAACTGTGTGCAAAAATAAAAAAAACTTTCTTGGCAATTCTTAAATGTGTCCAGTTGTTTTGAAAAAGAATTGTTTTGATAGAGAAACTTGGAAGTTTCTTTTGGGGGAAGAAACAAATGCTAAGCAGAAAAGTTTGAATTAAAGGGCATCTAGAGCTGCCTCTTTCAAGGGAGAAGGGATGTTGGGAGGAGCCTGGGCAGGGTGCTTTCTGCTGGAGGTGAACTGGTGGACTCTTTGGGAGGAAGCCAGAAGTGTCATCTTGTTCCGAGCCAAGGGTATCGATTTAGTACTAATGGAAAGTTGAACTGGACCTTGAGAAGTCTACGAACGTTCCCCTCTCTGGTCAGGAAGATGGAGTTGGCATTTAAGAGAGTCTAGCATAGACATGGGGTTGTGTACAAGCCCCTATTCTATTCTGCTACCTGTCACCATGGTGCTTCTCAGCACCCTTCCTCTCTCCACCCTTGCACAGGCATCTCCTGTTACAGAGAAGTTCATTTAGAGCTGAATTTGGAAAAGGGCTGCAGTGTGTCCCACATGCCTGCAGCACCACTCTCCTGCAAACCGGCTGGTACTGAGCCATGACTTTTTCTTCTCTCCCTCTCCTCTTAAAAATTAAGTGCATGGAGGAATACCCTAGACAACATAATTTTAGCAAAAAGTGGTGCCTGGAAGGACAAAAGGTCAGAGCATTCTAGAATACAGAGATTTCCACATATGGAGGCTGCATTTCAAAGTCCTGCCTCATGCTTGTTTCTCAGGGCTAAGGGTATGGGGGTGGGGGTGGTCAATGATCTTTAGGACAGGCTCTCCAGAGATGAATTCACATCAAACAGAAACAGGTTGGAAAAAGGAAAAAGAAGGCTGAATTGCACTGACAATGGTTAGTTATTGTGACAAATCTGGCTTTGGGAAGGTGGAGCTCCATGGAATATGGGGACACCAACATGGTGCCCATTTTAATCAGCACCACCACGGGGAGAAGATGGGCTTATAATTGAGCAGTTTGCTGATCGGTCAACTTCAACCCACAATCAGGCATGCTGAGAAGTGGACATTAACCGGGAGCTTGGACTAGCAGGAAGCCTGCCTCATTAGCACAGCGGTGGCCAATCAGCTTGTTGTCTTTTCTCTACAGTCTTTTTTTGGAAAGGATGCCACACAAAGTATTTTCTAGGCTCTCTCTCACTCATTCTCCATCTACCCACCTTCTGTTCCAGTTTTCCTTAGCACACCTTCGCTAACATAAGTCGGTTGACTGACACTCCTACCACTCAACGTTCCTCCAGGCTGCAGTGTGGACATGTGCCGGTGGGCTCTCTGCTCACCAAGTCAACACCATGACCATCGTAGTACCCAACCTCCTTCCTTTCACAAGTGCACTTTCACTTTTGTCCTGAGAAATTCTCTCTCCCCCGTCTGTGAAATCTCAGTAAGACTCTGCAGGCTGCCTCCACCCTTCTTTCCCTCTCATGCCCACACCCCACACCCCCAAGAGAGAGTTGGGTTCCTCATCCAAATTAGGCCATTGAGACTCTTTTTCCAAGACTTTGATTCTTGAGAAAAATGACAGAAGAAAAATAGTTAAAGCTGAATATTCTAGTAGCAAATTATGATCAATCAGGCTGTTCATTTTCTTCCCCTGCTACCTAGACCCCTACCTAAGCTGTCAGCTTCCTATCCTGATTCTCAAACTTTTGTCAAAATCATGAGTCCTCCATTCTCCTAGGTTATATTCTTTTCTGCTTAAATTAAGCAAAGTGAGTCTCTGTTGCCAGCAGCTGAGTAACCCCAAGTGAGCGGGTATCCAGAAAAAGCACCCTAATGTACAGCCTGTTGTTTATTCTCCACCTTCCTTTGCCTGCTCCCAGCAGGAAACTTAGAAAAAGAAAGCAAATCATCCTTGTGGTATATGAGAGGATAAATAGATGAAGCATGATGACCAACGAGTCTGGGTTTAAGGCCTGGTGTGAGCATCTTCATCCCAGATGTTCTCATGGGATCTACTCGGAAGCTGCCTTCCCATGGGATTCTCACTGAAGTTTGGAACATGAGAGCCCTTTGTCTGGCTCCTCTTCTGGCTCCATTTCCTGTCCCTCGCGCCCTCGGCCACTTGGGATTGATGGCTGATACCTGCATAAACATCATCCAATAACTAATGCAGGGGGGAGAAATACTACCTACCCTCTACTTTCCAGCCATGGTTTGGGCATGGTTTGCATTAGCCAGCCTTAAAGGAGACTGCTGGCATGTCTTCAGATGGGTGTGTTGTGCATGTGTGTGTACTCCGTTGCCAAGTTACCCCCGAAACAACATATCCTTGCTGCACTCGTCTCCTGCCCAGTGTGTCCCTGGTGTTTTGTTGGGGGAAAAAACACCCACCTGGCCCTGCGGACACTCTAATGGTTTTTTCACCTATATGTGTACAAATAGGCTTGGTCCTCAGTCAAAGGTTTAGAATTTCTGGCAGCTGAAAAAGCCACAATTCCAATCCTGTCGATCGCAAACTGTGTGTTCAGAATTCTAAAGAGTGAGCTGAAGCCTGGGCCTAGTTGACTAGGATTTATGCTTCTCACCAGGTATAAAGATGGAAGTGTGAAAAGGATACATTAGGAGGGAGTTCCCCATCACTAGATCAGGGCTAGGAAAGGAAATTGCAAAATCAGGTCAGCTTCAACTGGACCAGCTTGGCCAACACACATTCGTAACCACATCAGTTTGGGGCTTTCACAGGTTTGATTTGCTTTCAGCCCAATCCACTAAGGAGTTGCTCATGAGTTCTGTGGATTTTCTGCACAATTACAGATTATCACCATGGTAACAACAGGACCACGTGACAACTCTGCTACCTCAGAGACCAGGAACAGCCACTTACAGGCACCGCACATCATCTTGTAACGGGCCTCTGCGCCGTTGGCCTCACATTGTTTTAAGGCTAATCACTGCTTTTTCACAGAGGTAGTTTTTCCCCCACCCACTCTATTTTCATGATCTTTTAAAACAGTTTGGATTTTCTCTAAAGCAGTTCCACATTTGCCTGTGTTTATTTGGTCATAAAAAAAAAAAAAAAAAGGTATTATTTGGGGGGTTGGCAGAAGGAAAAAGAGGGTAAAACTGGATGAGGGGAGGCAGATGGGAGGCAACAGGCAAGGAAGAAACAAGTTTGCAGCTAGCAGATGGCTTTCCTGCCACCATGTCCCTGAGTTGAAGCCGGTGACAGTGCTAAGATTCTGGGCTGGCCACGCATAAGGCTACCCTGGCAACGAATAAAGCTTGCTTTCTTTCACACAAGTTCAACTCTGAGGTCCACTTTGCAGGCACAAATGAGAAAGGGGGCCATTGGTAATTAAGTCAGAGATGTGATTGAAAAGGGGGACCAGGTAATATTTTCTCTCTGGCAAAACAATCAATTTATTTTTCAGAAACGTGTGCATGTGGCCAAACCCCAGGCTTTCTCTGCCAAGCATTCCCCCCTTAATTTTTTAACCTCTGGGCATTTCAAGGAAAATTGAATCCACATGTTTTCAGATTCATTTGCAAAGGCAGTTTGCTCAGAGCTGTTTGATGACCAGTATGCCCTTTGAGTGTTTTTATGAGCTTAAACTTATTTTCCCTAAGCCTCTTGCTTCTGAACCAGGAAGTGGCATTTGGTGTTTGAGGCAGAATTCAGAATTGGTCATTTTCTAAGGCCTTTGCCAGTTTCTCATGTCTCTTTCCGGACCCTCATACAGCTCAGAAAAGGTTGTCACAGGGTGTATAATAATTGAGAGTAACTTACTGTTTTTAACCACTGAAATGAAGATCTGATATGGACACAATCCAATTCCTGGGTCATATGGCTTCCCTGCCTCTCTTTTACTGATGACATTTGTATGGAAGCAGATGCTTTCTTTCCCAGGGACGTGTCTCCACCTGCAACATAATTTCCTGATTGAAATAAGGCTTCAGAAGCACATTTGAAAGTTTGGATTCAGCCCTTCCCCCCGACCAAATTGCAGAGCACAGTCTTTGTTTATTATAAGTGAATCATATTTGCAAAGTAGAAGGGGCCCCTTCTCCCTGCAATTTGGGAATGGTTTGGGTATTCTTTTCTAACTTAGCCCTATGATGCAAAGTGAAATTCTGGCTTCTAAGAAGGTGGGAGCATATGCAGGTGTTCCAGATATGAAAAATCACTTGATGACAAGGGAGAAGAGCACTTGGGAAAGATGTACAGAGTAGGGAAAGTGTCCTTGAACCTGGGATTTTTCTGAGTTGGCTCTCAAGTTTCCTTCAAGGCTGTTAGGATGGATTCCACCTGCATTCCAGGACACTTTAGTTAATGAGGAATTAGTCTGAGGAGTTCTCTGGATAAATATTTGTGCACAAATAACATTCTTCCAGGAAACTCATTTAATATGGTATCTATTTTTTTCTTCCCTCTTTATTTCCTTTCACCAGACTTATGATCCCAGGGAAAGTTGCATTCAATTCACATGCCCTATTTTTAACTCTCATCTGGACTTCCTTGTTTTTTTTTCTCCTTGTAAGCATGAGAATCAAGCAAATAATGACCCTTTGTATTATGTCCAATGGAAGGTCACCGGCTCAGGGAATTTGCTTAAGTTCCCGGGAGATGTTAGGCCGTAAAAGATTCGTGTGCATGGCCTTTGTGCTCTGCCATTTTGGCTGTCCATCCTGCTAAGAATTTTCACTCCCACTCTACCTACAGACAAAAGCAACTGCTGTACAGACACTGCAATTATTTCTGTTTCTGTAGAGAATCTGCCTATAAATTCACAGTTTTGCTTATCCTTGGCCCATCCAAATTAAAAAGGTTAAGTGAACAGTAAAGATAGTTAATTTTATGGCCTTGCTGTGGTCAGCCACAGCCTACAGAAGACTGCATTGTTAGATGCAATATCAGACTATTCTTTAATGTTTAAAAATTTCATTTTGCCTCTGGAATATGTTCCTTAGAGTTTATTATAGAGAAGAGGAAACGGGGAGGCAAAGCAAGCTTATTGGTAACTTATTGTCAGTTCTAGCAAGGGCCTCAAATGCCAGTGCATTCAGAGTTCATTTAAATGAGTGAATGGGTTGAGCTGGGAGTCAGTGGCCTTTCCTGTACAAATAGTTGCTGCTCAAGCTGATTTTTGCCATATGAGATGATCTTTCTTTTCTTTCTAATGAGAACTCATTAATTTATATTTTAGATGATTTTAAAATACTGGGGCTCTCTCTCAAACCATAAAAACGTGTGGTAGATTGAAGACACCAGGTGTATGGGAGGAGTCATGCTTGTGCTGGGTGCCAACAAGCTCACAGAGCAGCCAACTAGGCGAAACGCAGTCCACAGTTTTGATTTCCGGGCCATTTCTAAAACGCTGGTCTCAATGCCCAACTGTAACTCAGAGGAAACTGTGCTTGTGTTCAAGATGTGGAGAGAAGAAGGGGAAATGGGTCAAGAAGCAGCAGAATATACCCAGCACCATTTTCAGGACCTCCACCTTAATTTGCAGTTTCTTCATATATTCAGTTTCTTCATATATTTTATTCAGTACCACCATACATCAGCCCCATATAAGCCATTAGAACTGTGCTGGTGAACTAGTCAGTCATTGCTGCTTTCTCCACAGAGCAATGTCTGTGGGGGACACAGGCAATAATCAAATGATCGCACAGATGGCTGTAAACTGTCCCATGCAATACATCTTCCAAAGCAGAGGTGTGGGCTATGATAATATCTAATTAGAGAACTTGATCTTGGTCAGAGTGCTGGAAAGGGAATAAGGCTGACTTTGATGGCTGTAAACAGGAGTTACCCAGACTGAGGGGGTGGGAGCCAGCTGGCAAGCAGGAGGAACAGCCCTTGCTGGGGCCCTGTGGCAGCAGGGCATGGGATGAACACAGATACTGAAGGGCCAGTGTGGCTGGAACACAGGAAGCATGGAGGAGGCTGCAGAAGCGGGCACAGGCCAGGCCCAGCAACCTTCTAACCGGTGTTAAAGACTTGTGACTGATTCTAGATACAGACAAGTGCAACTGAGTGATTTTAGGCAGAGGAGTACAGGAGTACCTTTAGGCAGAGGTGCACATTTTGAAAACGCCTTTCTGGAGGCAGGGTGGAGAATGGCTTGGAAAATGCATAAGCAGGGGGACAAGTTAGGAAGCCATTGCATTGGTCTAGGAAGGATGGTAGCAGTTTAGATTAGGGTGGTGAATGGAGCTGCAGAAGGAAGTGAATGGATCTGAGAGAGTGTTAGTAAATACACATGTGTGGACTTCCTAGACTTGGGCCCCAGTGATAATCAAGCACAGATTTACCTGTTGCTGGGAAGGTTTTTGGTAGGTGTGGTTCATGTCTACAGTCAATTGACTTTAAGGAGATTACCCTTGATAATGTGGGTGGGCCTTATCCGATCAGTTGAACACCTTAAGAGGAAAACCTGACTGACATTCCTCAGAAGACCAAACAGGATGCCTCAAGACTGTACTACCAACCTCCGCCTGAGTTCCCAGCCTGCTGGCCTGCCCTACAGATTTCAGCCTGGCCAGCCCTGTCCTGTGAGCTAAGTCCAGGTTCTACTTCCCTGGGGAACCCTGAAGAATATGGTGCCTGTTAATGACTTTTCATACCATTTCTGAGATATTCTGTTCCTTCCAGAAAAGAGATAAGATACAAATTATATCAGGTCCGCCTCTGCAAAGGAATGGGACGGGCTCACACATTTTTATTTTTGCCATGTGAGTAATGGAGGAATGAGGAAATATTTCTTTAGAGGAAGCAAAGGCATTTGATGGACAGTAGAGGGAAAAAGCAAGCCGTTTAAGGAGAAATTTGGAAAGCCTTAAAACCTTACAAAATATGAAAAAGGTCTTGTTTTGACCCATAGGTCTTTCATCCCAAAGCTTTCTGGGTCCTTAAAGATAAAGGCAAAAGTTGGTAAAAAGAGATGGTGTACCCTATGGACAGCTACTTAAGCCTCTCTGATTGGCAGGGCCAGGCACTGGCCGCAGCTCAGCTGCATCTTCCCAGGTCTTGGAGACAGGGCGTTCTTAGTGCGGGAAGACGCTGTGGTCATTTCTGAGAAAGGCTGTGGAAGCTGGTACTCACCGCGAACAAGGCCCAGAGAGTCCAGAGGAAGAGCAATAAATCGGCGACCTCCAGTTTCCATTACTGTGAGCCCTTTAACCCCTAGAGCCAAACAAAAAAAGTAAATAAATGCCCAGAATAGAACTGGCTTTAAAAATAAAAGAGGAAATGCTTTCTTTTTTTTCCCCCTCCTGGACTTCCCGTCCCCATCTCTCTGCACTGCTGGGATCCCATCAGGCCTCCTCGGGAGGGAGGCCAGTGCGCTGTCCACAGCCGGCCAGGTATTCTGCCACTAGTGTGGGACTCCAACTCTTCAGAGCTCCTGCTTAGCTCCCTCTTCATTGTGGTGCCTGGTG
Organism: Noctilio leporinus; assembly: GCA_004026585.1. Classification (NCBI taxonomy): domain Eukaryota; kingdom Metazoa; phylum Chordata; class Mammalia; order Chiroptera; family Noctilionidae; genus Noctilio; species Noctilio leporinus. Next base: position 566,468 of record PVIW01000078.1, read on the forward strand.
ATGCTCTCACTTGATCACCGTTCCTGATCACCCAGCAGGTTGTAAGGGGAATGCAGGGACACATAAAGACAATGGTGAGTTCCATGTTGAAGCTACTTACCTCAGAGAGTGTAATGAGAGATAAGAGCAGGGAACTGGTGCAGACAGCTTGGTCTGAGTTTGCTAGGGTTTCCCCACTGTTGGGTCAATAAATAAGTGGGGGATCAGAGGAAGAGAGGACTTCATCCAGAATCTGAATCCCTCTAAGGTCTATCAAACAGATGAGAAAGTGTGCTCAGTCCCTTTACACAGTATGAAGGATATCATGGAAGTCAACATGAACTCAGTGTTTCTCTCTCTAGTTGCAAAAAAAGGAAATGAAAAGTAAAGTGGGGGAGGTGATCATTTTCATGCATCGAGACCATAGGAAATAATAGAATTATAATGCTGGAAGTGACTTCAGCTCAATTATGTGGGCCGCAGCTGATGGAGGGATCCTGTCCCTCACCTCTGACCACTGGTCACAGAACGCTCCTGTTAACAAGCTCACTGGTACAGGTGCAGAGCTCACCCATCCCACTGCTGTCCAGCTCTGGGTTATGCAAACTCATTTTCTCTATGGAGCCAGAAGCTCTCTCCTCCAAACTTCACCAAGGAGGGAGGATGCACTCTAGTTGGTCCTTAGACCCAGCGTGGCTTATTACAAGAGCTGCCAATCTACTAGACAACCTGTTTTCAAAAGCCCTGCCTTCTAATACAAGTCGCCAAGGAATAATCCATCAAGTATAACTGTAAGGAGAGATATATGTACATGTATATGCTGTAAACACACACATAAACTATCTCAAGAGCAAAGTGAAAGCATAAAATAGGCCGGCAGAAATAGCCCGACTTAAACAGGGCATTAAGTGGTATTAACGGGCTAGTTCTAGAAAGGATCAGAAATTCCCAGTTGAATCAAAGATTGATATCAAAGACTCCGAGATACCTTAAGGCCAGCATCTCCAGAGAGGATTGGAGCTGATTGGAACTGAAGTTCTATCTCTTCCCTGTGCATTTGAGTGAACACTTAAATCTCCAAAGATTAAACTATAAAGAGAAATTAGTTTATTAATAATTCACAGACTTCAAGGGAAAAAAATATGTCAAAAGCATATGCTCAGGAACAAAGCTGATTTTATTTTTCCTGTTTAGAATAGAGCTATGTGTAGAAAAGTTGAAGTGCCAGGCTCAAAAATTGAATTTGGTCTTTTTTTTCCCCCTTGTCTTCATGTTTTTAAAGAAATGTTTCTAATAAAATATATGTGAGCATTTAGTCTGATTTTCTTTTGCATACTTCAAGTTTTTCAAATCCTATGAGGTTTGTGGGAAGTGTCAAAAGCAGAATACTTTACTCAAGACTTTAATAGGTTGAGATATTTTCATGGGGAAGTTACTAGCCAAGCATACTTAACTGGAGCTTGTGAACTCAAGGTGACATACTCAAGAAAGGGTGTGAAAGAAAGAAAGGTTAATAAAAATCTGGATTTAAGATGATTTGACCAAATCCATTAAATGAAAAAGCCCCTTACCAAAAGTAACCTCTTGTTATGAGGGGGATAGGGATGCCCCTTTTTCAGTCTATGTTACTAGACGGAGAGGTCTGTGAGGGCAAGAATGCTTCCTCATTTCTCTGGGCATCCCAGACTCATATGTGAGCCAGCTACTGAGCTACCTCAGCTTCCCCCACAGGCTGCAGCGCAGATGGGAACAAGGATAAGTACATCCTACCACCCCCTGGACAGGCTGGCATCATGTACAGAATGCCCTTCACCTCCCTCAAAAGAAATGCTACGTCCGCGCAGGCAGGGGAAGTGCATGCGTGTCCACTGCGTCCCAGCCTCCCCACCTCCCCGGGGACGCTACTCCTGGATTAGCCACTCACTTCAGCAGAGCTTCTCCACCCAGTGGGCCACTGCCATCAGCTCTGGGGCCATCTCTCACCTTAATAAAATCCTTGACCCCAACACTTTTATATCTACAATCAGTTTTCTTACTATAAAACAAGCCCCATTTTTAAACAGTGTCCTACGTAGCTAGTTTCTAACATTTCATTCTTTCTTAAACCCATTCTAATCAAGTTCCTGTCTCCACAACTCGGATGAAACAAATAATTTGCCATTATCTGAGTTTAGATTACATCTTTATGTTTTGATTTGTTCATTGTCCATCTTTCTTATTAAACTGCAATCTCCATGTACAGGACTTAGGACTGAAGAGCACTAAGCATTATTGTTCATTCGTGTGTCCTCAGCACAGGGCTGACACATACAGCCTCAAAAAATAGTGGTTGTATAAGTAAGTGAGCCCCCAAAATGGTGTTATTTTATATTAAACTCCTGTGCAATCCCAGTGATAGCCCTTTGATGGGCAAGCAGTGTGTTAATACCTAAAATGACTGCTGAAAAATCTCTTTGAAAAGTCTCTTGGTGGTAAATGGCTGCTGAGGAAAACCTTTCTCTTTGGAAGCAGAAATTCAAGCTGCAAACTTCATCATGGAGGCCAGTATAGGTATGCAGTAGGCAGAAATAAATGTTGAGTTGACATCCTCGCAGCATATGGCAATAACCAAAAAGACTGCTGTAGAATTTTTTGCTAAGTAGTATCATTTGGTGCCATCAAGAACACTTGCTGAACTGCTTAAGTGTGTAGCAACAGTACGGCCCCAGGCTTTGTCCTGGGGGGTGACTCAAGGCAGCTGCCTGCTCTCAGCCAGGAAGCACTTCTGAGGACCATCAGATTAGTTGGCTCTCTTTTGTGATAACAATTCCCTGAATCCAATTTTAATTCCTCGTCCTTTTGCTTTCGGTCAGGAATGGCAAATAAACTACATCCCACGTGCCAAATCTGATTGAGTCATGCATCAGATATTTAATTCAACAAATATTCATTGCATACTTACAAGTAAAAGGCACTGGTGCAGATGCTGGGAATAAAACTGTGAACAAAACAGACCAAAGTCCTGCCCTAATGGAGTTTATATGCCAGGAGTTGGTGGTTGCCGGGTAGCAGGCAAGATTCTGTGATCTATTAGCGATGTCTGCTGTGGCTGCAGAGAGGGGTGTGGCAGTCCCAATGCTCACCCGGGATGGGCCATTTTGTTCATAAGGTCCACTTAGCTCTCTAGCCCAAGCCATTTGTCTCTAAATGTGACTTAATCCCCATTAGAAGCTCAGCCATACTCCAGACTAAGGTCTAAAAGTGAGCACTAACTAAAGGACACTGAAGACACCTACCGTCAGTGGCTTTTCAAGTCACTATTGACTGCTAAGCTCAGCTTGACATTTACTTGGTCCTAGTGACTGTTATCTTGCTTAATTCTTTGTGATTAGATGGTCTTAGCCCCCAAAGCTTTCTATCATTTCACCTACCTCTCAGTTCCCATCTTAGTTCCCCTGTTTATATACTTAGATGTATATATACATCTATCCTCGCAAGAGATATTTACTCAGAAGTAACTTTATGCCTGCTACTTCTCAGCACCCAGAAGACACAAATAAGCAGAACATATACACTGCCTGCCCCCATGTCAGAGGAATTTACATTCTAGAAACAAGATAGACATACACAGTCAAATTTATAAGATCATGTATGTGACTGGGGTAATACTAGGATAATTTAACTAGTGTGATCGAGGGCCCATAATCCTAGGAGGTGAAATGGGAGGTGGAGCCTGAAGATGAAAAGGAAGGATGAAAGCAAGGGAAGGGGTGGGGGTAGGGGACCCCTGATATGGTAAGTCCAAATGTCCTGAGGCAGAAACAAACTTGGCATGTTTCAAGATCATTATGGCTGGAGTATAATGATGGAAAAGTAGTGAGAGATGGGGTAGAAAAGTAGGCAAAAGCTAGATCAGGGAAGTTTCTAGAATCTTGTAAGATGGCATTTGCCTACCTGGGATTTTTGCTCACTTCCTACAGGCAGACTTTCTAGGTACCAACTTGAGCCATCTTTTTGCCCTTGTGCCCCATTCCTCAAGTTCCCAGATTTCACTTGATCAAAATCATCAGAAAGAGAGGCCTCAAGAGGACTTGTTCTTGACAATCACTTGAAGCACTCAGTGACAAAGCAGCTTCGGTTATAAAGTGTTCCCAAGCATACACCCAGGGGCAGTGTTATAGCAAGGCACTAATGACTCTTTCTGAGAAGCTGCCTTAGCAGGGACATTGACTATCAAGTCTCGGTTCAAAGAGGCTTCTTACCGGGGACAACTTATTCAGTGACTTGAAAGCCCTGTGTTAACACTCCTGTCCCAAAATTGTCCTTATCACCTTTCATCTGGTCTGATATTCTACTGTCAAAGTTAATCCTTTGGTTCTTAAAGGTTGTCCAGTTTATTAAAAATATTCTCAGAAGGGTCAATATTTAAAGCCGCTATTAATTTTGCCTTAGTTTCCTCTCTCTCACTCCAAATTATCTTGCAAAGATGCCTGCTCTACCTCTTCAATTCCTGCTTTCATTTGAACTCCTGATACTGCATTTGTCTAATTATATTTGAATTATAGTTAAAAAAATTAAATAAATTATAGTTTTGCCATCTCCTAGTGCTGTGTGTTTGAATATTATTCCTAAAGTACAGATGGAAAAATCTAATCTATCAATTCCATTCTTTAACTTTTTGGGGATATCTAACTGAATCAGATTTTTCAGAGTTTAATTTCAATGGACAATACATTGAAACGATGAAGAGGAAATATAACAAGGTGAATGGAGGAATCTCCAGAGTGCCAAAGATTTTGAAACAGAGCCACTGTTTCTCTTAATACCATAGATGTGCTAGAATCACCAAATAGCAAGCTTGGTACAAATACTTTATATCTAACATATAGTAATTCAAATGGTTGTTCTTAGCACTGGCTTCCATGTGGATGGCTAAAATATCTGCCATAGCACCAAACTGATTCTTGAGAAGGGTTGTTCTTGTGTTGGTTCCCTGGATGAGTGATCTGGAAAGTGCATCAGAGGAAGGCCCTAGGGTTCCTACAGCACTCCAAAATTTGTTTTAACATTAAAGCTACAACAATATAAGTTTATTAACACAGAGAAGGGAAGAATGTAAGTCCTACCCCTTGAGGTAGCTGACCAATAGCTACCTCAAACAATAAAATGACGTGTAATTCCAACCTAAAAAGTGATTCAGGTATTTCTGAATTAAAAAAATATATATATTAAAGGGGAAAAGAGCATGGAAATAAAAAAAGCTATAAGGAAAAACACAAAACAGGAATTCGCATCCATGATGATAAGATTATGAAGCTAAAAGGTTAGGTATTTTCAAATTTTTTATATATTAAAAATGAAACAATAGCAGATTCCCTGCAGAAAGTACCTGGCCTAGTCAACTTTAGTCAACCTCAACAAAACATGAGCACAGTCCTGCCTGGTGTGGCTCGGGGGAATGAGTGACAGCCTAAGACCCAGAAGGTTGCTGGTTCAATTCCCAGTCAGGGCACGTGCCTGGGTTGTGGGCCACGTTCCCTAGCTGGGGGCATATGAGAAGGAACCAATTGATGTATCTCTCATACATAGCTATCTTCTTCTCCCTCCCTTCCTCTCTCTCTAAAAGTAAGTAAGTAAAATCTAAAAACGAAAACAAAAACCACCATGAGCACAGGCAGGATACAGGCTACCATTCCCAATTAACACAACCTCTGATTTGTCCATCTTCAGTTTCAAGAAACCACAACACATCTGTGAAGAGACAGCCAATAGACACCAGTGTCTCATTGACACCTGTCTTACATACAACCAACTTGATCACTTCTTAATGTCACCATTCCAGTTTGGGTCATATTTTTTCACATTCATTGCCTATTTTCAGATAGTGCCAGAATGGCCACCTCTGTAAGCAAAGCAGGGAGATGATTCACTACTTCTTTTCCCTAACCAAGTGGCATAATACAGGCCACAGTGTGTGTCCTCTGCTGATCTAAGAATGTGACCCTGGCCAAGGACAAATGCTGAAGGCCTCCCATGGATGAGCTTGGTTTTCCATGTGGATCTGTGCTGAGTCTGAAAGGATTCTGACCACTGGAAGCGCAGGTCAGCCAGTGAGTGATCACACAGCCCTGGGATATGCACGGCATATGGCAGCTGACCCGCAAGGAAATTGTTTACCTCTCCTCCAAATAAGCTTGGGCAGAAATGGCCTCAGGGGACTGTGAATATCAAAAATGTCAAGCACTGAAATGAAACTTGACTTCTGACAAGCGCCTCTTTTTCTATTTTTTATCTCTTTAGCAACCGGAGTTTGGATCAATTCCCAAAGTTCAGCGTCAAGTTCAGAGTATAAAAATCTGATAGAGCGAACCAAACTCATAAAATTGAGAATGCAAACTATCACCCCCCCCCTCCCCCGGCACGCACACACACACACACACACTGATTCTAGCAAGTGGGGGTTTTCCAGGCCCATTAACACAAGTGTGTTATCATTTTTTCACCAGAGGTCAGAGTTAAAAGTCCCCTTGCTGCTCCAGACCTGCGCTCAGAAATGTGAAAGCTGGGGAGGTTTGGCTGGGCTCATCCTATGTAATTTGCACTCTGCCTGGACCTGTCAGGTTCTGAAGAAAGATACAGCCCAGGAGGGTTGGGAACTTCCTAATGTGAGTCGAGTTGGCAGCACGTACACTTGGCTTCCACTGACTGCAGCAGCTTCAGTTTCTGACCCCTGGGAGGACTAACCTGCAAGAGGAGAAAATGTTGATAGTAAGTTCTGAGACCTAGGTTTGCAATGAAAGACCCCCTCACTCCCTGCTTTCATGACACTGTTTCTGGCAAAGTCCATTTTCTAGCGCCACGGTTTTCCCTATGGCACAGAACTGACGAGAAATGCCAACAACAGAAGAATTGTCTAAAACAACGTGGCCTCCATAGGACTGAATATTGCCAGCCCCTATAAACCGTGGCTTGGATAGTCTTTAATTACACGGAAAAATGCTTAAAATGGTTAAGCTAAAAAGTGAGATGCAATACTATAACGTATAGTACAAGTACAAAAAAAAAGTATAAAATGGCTACGTGTGTATGGTGGGGTTTAACTGTAAATTTAATTTTCTACAATGTTTTATGAGATGAGATAATAATTACTAATCTGTATTTGGCAGGGGAACTCCATCCCTTCATCCTCCCTGACTCTCCAAGAAAGACCTGAAGCTGCTTAGACAGATTCTCTCCAGAAAATGTAGTCGGAACCATAGTGAAACTACCCTCCATGGTGGGAGGCTCAGGGGAAGGGGAAGCTGTTGGCTGGAACAGAGCAATGAGATGAGAATATTCTCTTGGAAGAGAGAGGGAAGGAGAAATGGGAGGAAAAGGAGGAGGAAGAAAAAACTGGAGTCGAGAAAGAATGAGAAGGAAGAGAGAGAAAGAATCCCAGAATGTTTTCTGGTACTGGAGAAGAAATGAGAGGGAAAAAAAGATTTAAGTAAGAGTTCACATGTTTTAAACCCTTCAATGTCTTTTTACTCTTGACAGACACGTGGGTGAAGATGACTACCTCTGGCCAGACCACCCATGCTTCTTCAAATATGGCTCTGCTCTGTGGGAGCGGGTATCACACCTTTACTAGAATTACATTTGTCTTCTAAAATTTCCACAATGCACAAGTTTACACTTATACTCAGTAAAACCAATCAATCAATCAATAGATGAAAACTGGTTTCTCCCAACAATATATTTGGTTAATGAACTATGGCTACTCTCCTAGGCTATGGTGAGTTACAATGTGTCCTTATCCTTAAACCTCAAGGCGAAAAGTGATAATTAGTTATTTTTGAATCAATTAATTCAATATTTATTGAGTATCACCTCTGCACTAGGCCCACTGTAGCATACTTGAGATAGAGTGTTGAGCAAACCAGCTGTAGCCCTGGACCTTAAGAGGAATCAGAATGGAAGAGGCTAAAAGAGCATCGCTAGGACCATCTGGGCAGTGCACCAAACCAGCCCTTGATGATGTGAAGGCCTGTCCATCCCCTGAATATCCTGCGAAAAGTGAGAGACAAAGCCAAGCTACAAAGTCCATTCTTAGTTATGCGCTGTAATGAATCATTTTCAGTCTGAAGCCAGTGGCAGTTTTTTAAAAAAAATCAGAAGTTCAAGACTGTTGTCTTAAGAAGAATCAAGTTCTTATTAATCATTAAAATGCAATGCCTAAAAAGTGAAGGGTCTGTGAGGTGAATTGGGGGTGGGGAAGGAATCCCACCCTCCCAGGCAATGTAATTTGGATGCTATTAAAACCCTCTCACCCTTTCTTTTAATGCATTTGTTACAGAGGAGCAGTTGCCCAGCATTTGTCAGTAACAGCTCAGCATATGCAGAAAATCAATCCCAAACAAAGTTCAAAGAAATCCTTTCAAAGCTCTATTGGAGGTGACAAATGGTTGCTAATGAGTGATGGAGGCCGGCTCCTCATTTGACTGACAGGTGAAAGGATAGCTGACTGGGGAAGGACCACCTGCTCACTCTGGCCCAATTAGGACCCCCAACTGTTTGCAGTAACATGAGATTCACATTCATAGATTCCCCTTTCTAATCTGCCCCAGAAAAATCCAATGCGAGATGGAAAGTCTGAGGAATGAACATTAAACCGACACGGACTGTTTCACCATTTCCATAACCCAGACCTGCCAACTGCTCCTCCTGCTTTCTCTTCAGCCAGCTCTCCCTAGTTGCCTTTGAACTGTGCCCTCTACCACCTACCCACACACCTTTTTGAGAGAGATGTGCCAGAGTTTTATTGAATTCCTGCCAGAGAATTCTATCCTCACTGACTTGGGTCAGCCAGTTCACTTGATGGGCATTTGCAGCTCCTACAGAGGATCCAAGTTCTTTCCCCAGACACAAAATCGTGTCCATGAAGTTGAGTGAATTTCTTAAGCATTCTTTTACTGAATGGGAGCTGACCTCATCTTGGATAAGAATATTTCCTCCTGTCTTGTGTTTATAAAACTCCACATCTGGATCTGGATGAAATTTGTTGTTGTTTTTTTACATGGTATTTAAAGGTGGAATTGGCTTTGTATTTCAACTTTTCTCCTTTATGATGAATGTTCTTGATGGTCAGAAAAGACTGCTTATGTTCAGAAAAGATGTACAGGAATGTTCATAAAATCTTTGTTTGTGATAGCCCCAAACAAAACAATATAAGTATCTATCAATAACAGAATGGGTAAATAAATTGTGGCATATCCACACAATGGAATACTACAGAAGGGATGTGGTAAATGGCCCAAGGACACCCCCCAAAGACATTCTAAACCCTGGAACCCATGAATGTTACTTTATAGAGCCAGAGGCTATCTCATAGGTGATTAAACTAAGGATTTTGAGATGAAGAAATTACCCTGAATTATCTGGATGGATCCAATGTAATCATAAGGATCTTCCTGAGAGGTAGGCAGAGAGTTCTGACGAGAGTAGAGGAGAAAGCAACATAACCACGGGAACAAAGAATGAGATGGTGTAGCCAGGAGCTGGGTAACACCCACACCTCTAGAAATGGAAGAGCCAAGGAACCTCTAGAAGGAACTGACCCTATTAACACCTTGCTTTTACCCTTGAAACACTCATTTGGGACTTCTTTCCTTCAGAACTGTAAGAGAATAAATTTGTAATGTGTTAAACTACTAAGTCTGTGGCAATCTGTTACAGCCACAACAAGAAACTAATACAGGGCTCAAGACTACATTAATTGTATTTGCCCTTCAATCCTTTAACTTCTATCTTCTTCCCCCATTTCCACCATAATAACCCCATGCATGACATAGGACATGACAGAGTCCAAAGGCCCAGGACTGTAGCAATAAGGTTTGGGATTGGCATGGCCAAGGGGTACAGTGGCCTCCACCCAAGTCATCCTCAGGACAGTTCAAGTAAAAGCTGATCAAATTTTCTTGCTCCTAAAACCCACTCTTCCAGCAAGAAAAAGAAGTTGCTAAAAGACCCGCCAGAATATTTTGAGTGGTATAATTCCTAGATGGGTCTAGAAATTGCCTGGCCTAGAAAGCCACATATTTTTAGTGAGTTATGTCTATGGCATACAACTCAAACCCCAAAGTAAATTTTCCCACTGTGGCTCAAGTTATCTGGTTTGGCCACCAATAAAGATCTAATTTTCTGGTGGACTGTCAAGTCTCCCTGCCACTTTGTGGTAATCTGAATGTTTTATTCATTCATTCACTCACTCATTCAATACTTACTGAGCTGTTATTCTGTGTCAGGTAAATAGGAAGTGGAGGAGAATTGGAAAAACTGAGTTCCTATCCCCAGGAACTGCTTACAGCCTGTTGAAGGTTTCTAGAGATTGTGGCCAATGGCGTGAAAACTGTAGGACCAGCTATTTGGGAGCCACTGGGCCTCCAACGTGGACCATTTCTCACTAAAACATTACACAATAAATGCAAAAAGAAAGTCAGTGTGTTGTGGGTAACAACTTGGTCTTTTGTGCTGTTAACTGGTCATTGCTACAGGTTAAGTGCTCGATAATATGTCATGAAGAGAGGGACGGGAAGGAAGGAAGGAGGGAAGGTGGGGGAGAGAGGGAGGAGGGACAAACATCTAGATGGATGGACCACCACCACCAGGGGTCTTCTATTTTCATACTGTTTCAATCTGTGACCTCCTTGAGACTGAGGGCAACCTTTTATTCATTTCTGTAATCCCGACACCCAGCACCTAATAAAAATAACTTTGGATCAATCACTATGCAGCAAGCATTAAGAGATAACTTCAAAACTGAGCAGCCATTCAACCTCCTTGACCTTCTCTCAGTGCCCCTGGCCAACTCACCAGCCCCAATTTTTACCAAGCACAGCATCACCTGGGGGACTAGGGAGCAAGTGAATATATTAGCTTTTTAGACCAGCAGATGCATAAGTGTATCCTGTGGCCAAAGCAGACACGGTGTGAAGAATTAAAGTGAATAAGGGAAAACTGGCCCTAGGTACCTGGAGCATCACTTGGGTATTCCCAATTGTTGGCATAAATATTTAAGGGGAAAAGATTCAGATTTAAAACAAAACAAAACAAAGAACAAGCAAGTAAAACTAAAAGGTAGTGATAAAACCTGTTTCTTGCCCAGAACACAGAGAAGCAGCCTGGGTCTCTGGGACTCATGCGTCACTTAAAAGAGCTCATCAATTCACACCAGACAACACCAACAGTGAAGTGCGTCAGGGAAGTTTGGGAACCTGCGGAAAACAAGGTTTTCCAGCTGCCACTGTGCTTCCCGGTTTCTCAGAGGAGCTGTTTCACATCTCCTTGTGTGATTTTTCCAGCTTTTCTCTGTGAACTGGGGACGGGCGGGGAGGTGCGACGCTCCCATCAGTTTCTCCTCTCAGGAGAAATCAGAAATATGTCCTCTCTCCAAGCTGCCTGAAAATTTCTTTTGATGGAAGATTAACTGTCTCGCTGCCGTAAGGAGTGTTCCGTGGATACTCGGCCTGCTCTTCTTCCTGGTCCTGGCTTCTCTGTTATTCGTCAGTGAAGGACTGGGGGGTGGGGATGAGAGGCACCCGCATCTGCCTCAGTTGGTTCCCAAGAGCTGTTTTCCTGGCCAGCACCCTCCCAGAGCCAAGGAGTCATGGCCTACGGCAACCCAGGAAACATAAATGGCTCTTTGGCCTTCAGGTAGTGTGGGAATCACTCCTGCAAGTCTGCATTTTCCATCGTTAAAAACTTCATGAGACTATTGGCCAAGATAGAAAACAAAGCCACACTGTTTCTCCAGCCCGAAGACCAGAATGGTCACCTGCACTTGCCTGAAAGCGGAGCCAGAACTGCCCTGAGCAAGACTGACAAGCAGAACATTTCCCCTACAACCACCAGGCTGGTTCCCATAGCTTCCCTTCACACCCGTGGCTTCCAGCCTCCATCAGTCAAAGCCGATCACGATAGTCAACTCTGGCTGGTCTGCCTCCAACCCACTTCCTCTGACACCAGCCGGCTTAGTCCCTGGCTGCTTCAGGCCGCTGCCCTATTTCCCTTTATCATATTCTCTCACTTACCTGAAACAACACCCCTCTCACTTCCCACTCCCCCTACTCTGCTTCATTTTCCTCACAGCACTGCACACCACCTGCCACCTTGCCTATTTATTTGTCTTTGTTTTCTCTGACTAGAATGTGATCTCTGAGCATATAGGGACTTTGGTTTCTGTAGCCACATCTATAAATAGGTATAGATACAGATAGATAGAAATAAAGACAGATAGAGGTAGAGATAGAAATACAGATAGAGATAGAGATAGATAAAGATATAGATATATCCCAGTACCTGGAAGCATTCTTGACATGTAATTGATGCTAAATGAATGAGTGAACACAGGTCCAGTCAGACCCAGGGTTCTTCCTTTTACAAGGAACTTGTAGTAAGAGCCAGGTTGCCCTATGCGTACCAATACAGAAAAAGACAGACATGGACCTGAAATGCCCTTAACTTCTTAATAACCCAGTCTACACCTACACTCATCAACTGAACTCCTGCTAACCTTTCACATCCTCACTCGTCAGCAACGTCTACTGGTTCGCTGGAATGTGCAGGCAGTGAGCTTGGTGTAGGCAAGGGCAGTGGTGAACATGACAGACACTGTCCCAGCCCTCAGGGGGCTGATGATCTGGCTAGAAAGGCAGAAATTGAAACTAAAGACAGGAATAGCAAAGAGCCATCTTAAGGGTTTTGCTCAGAGTGAATACTGCTTATAACCCCTATGTGCTGATGACGGGCCAGCCTTACAGGCAAACCAGCTCTAGCTGGCAGCCACATGGGGCAGGAAGGAGGTGAACCACCTGTCCATGTAGGATAATCTGGCTGCTGGGCCTGGCAAGGGAGTAGGGCTGAATGTCAGACTGTCCTGGACACTTTGCAGGGATTTCCTCCGGAGACTGGAGTGGAGAATGAGGAATAACAATGCACTCTTTCTTTCATAGACTCCATCACAGACTGGGTGACCTGGGCAAATCACTTAATGTCACACATTTCCTTTTCTTCACTGGTAAGATGAGGCAGAAATAATCCTCAGCTGTCCCACATAGGGACAAAGATTCATATAAAAGTCAAGCTCCGAAAATGAAGCGACACAGGCACGAACACAGGATTTTTTATTACTACAGGCAGAAGTTCACGGAGAGAAATGAAAAAGGGGAGGGCCTTTAAATTTTCTGTGACAGGATTCGGCTGCCCTCAACCACCACTGCCAGGCAAAATCTTGTAATTTATCCACTTCCCCCCAAAGCGAATGATCAGAGGGCTCCGCCTGTAACGTCTCTTTCATCCCATATTTGCATTTGCCATCTACAGAGCTTACCTTGGGAAATAGAAACTAAGAGTAACAGCAATGACAATAACAGTAACACCTACATCTGTAAAGCATTCTGCAGGGCACAAGTACTTTCATATACATATATTGGTCATTTGAACCTTACAATAGCACTCGATAATAATGATTACTACCTTCATTGTAAAGATGGGAACCTGACACACAGAGAGCTAGAAAGTTGAGCTAATGACAGAGGTAGGACTCAAACCAGCTATCTGACTCATCTTTCAATGATCTCTCTATACACTGGACTAGTCAATGATGACCAACCACATCACTTGTCAAACATTAGTCCCCAAACAGTCCAAGTTGTGAAATGGTCCCCTTGAGAACAAAACCATTCCCACATAGTGCTATAACTCAATTGGTTTTCATTTCCAAAGATGACATGATTTCTTTTATTTTCATAAAACCCCAGGATGTGTTTGCCAGCACACTGACCCACTCAAGTTTCCTTCCTGGTCAGCTGGGCTTGGAAGTGGAAATCATGTTCGAGGTTTGTTTTGTTCCCCCAGAAGTGAAGTTAACAAAATCTGACTATCAGCCTTGGCTCTCTTTTCATTAATTTTGGATGGAAGAGAAACATTTGAACAGCAGTAACAGAAGGGGCTGATGCAAGCTTGGAGCTTGAAATGTAGGCAACAGTGGAACAAACAGCTATTCATAGGTATCTGTAGTCAGTGAACTGAAAATAACATTGAGAAGCTACATAGATCTTCTGAGAAGTACACCCCTGAATCCACTTAATGCACTAGACTCCACTGGGTACATTTTACACAGGGATTTTGAGGAGATTATGGGAAGCAATCATGAGAAGTAGCACTAATAAGTTTAATCATAAAAAGTATCATTTATGTAGGCTCATGATTCCTTTTAGGATCCCCAACCACAGCGAGTCCCTGTAAGCCATCCTCCTGCTGCTCAAAGCTCACAAAGTCAATACTACTATTGTGCGACAACAAGTGGTAATCTTTAAAATGATGATCTAAGCCCTGGAAAAGTTCCGTCTTGTCTCCTGAAACATCAAAAAAGAATCCAGCTATTGTCACTCCTATAGAAGTAGATTTATTGTGTCCCGTCCTTTTCATTGTCCATCTACCTGTGGTGCACACTTTAAATTTCCACTTATCCTTACCAGGGCTGGCTTCACAGTGTACAACCCTGCAAGTCACACTGGGCCCCACACTTAGAAGGCCCATGTTTTAATACTCCTGCTGCCATCTTGAAATTCTTAATTTTTTAACAAAGGGCTTTGCACTGGGCCCTACAAATTATGCAGCTGGTTCTAATCCCAAGAATGGAAATTCTCCTCTGTTGTGTTCTAGATAGTTTCTAGAATAATGCTTAACACTATTCTTAATAAATGTTTGCTAAATGAATTGAATAAGTGAATGAGTGATACCAAGATACACAATTAATGAGAATTTCCCCATTCCCAGGCCAAGCCAGGGAAGAATGTTGCCTTTGTCTGTAATTTCTGTGTCCCAAGTTGAGTGTTGAGTCCAAACATTCCAAAGTTACAATACAGGCCTACATGACTGCTCAAGAAAGGGGAATTGACCAGAAAAGAAGAAAGAGGAGGCCCAGAAAGATATAGCCAAGCCTACTGAGAAACACAACCCTAAGACACTGGTGAGAGGAAGCATGATGTGCTCCCAGGCGAGGGAGCAGGGGAGCAGTCAAACCCTGCCTCCCAATTCACCGGGGGAATGTCCCTTAATGTAAACCAGAGTGCAGGCAGAATTTTCCACTTTGCAGCCTCAGGCCTGCTGCACGTCCCAAGGGTCTTGTAGGAGGACAGCAGTCCAGCTGGAGGCTCAGACACCCCATGCTGTCAGTGGATTTCCTGGGCTGCTAATCCTAGGCTTCGCATCCCAATGAGGGGGTTGTGGATGCCTTGCCAGTTGAAGATCAGGAAAGGAGAGAAGTTGGGACCTAGCAAGTCAGCTCCAGTCAGAGCTGCCTTGTGGAAGCAAAGGTAACTGGACAATGTGTGTGTGTGTGTGGGGAGGGGGCGGGTAGGTACATTTGCATTGCTCATGCAGACAACACAACATTGCACCTATCTGGTAGAAGGGTTAATGTGGTTGAAGCCATTTTTCATATAATTTATGATCGACTTCAGTGTTTGTGAATTGGACTACCATATCAATATACCCTCATTAATTTCCTGTTTGAAGAGGTCATGGTAACAGGCAGGTCTCTCTCCCTGAGGCCCTTCACAGTTACCACCACAGAAAGAGGGACATTGAGAAGCAACCTATTTGGGCAATGGGTCATACTCTTGAGCCTCTATTTATCACCCTCATTATTTGCTCAAGTGATAACTTATGGGCAGAAAACCAAGTTAACTGAGCTCTTTGGGGAATGTGGACAACTTGGGTCATAAGGAAAGACAAACAAGGAAAGTAAAGCCAGCAAAAAGTAATTCTCTGGATCACATGGAGAAAAAGCACAAAATGGGAAAGGGAAAAAAATTTTTGCACAATGTCCAAATTCCAGGCACTGCCAAAGTTTGAAAAATATCATTTCATTTAGAAATGCTATGATTTAATGGCAAAGAAGGACATTTTGTTGGAACGCCTACTGTAACAAACACTCCCCCCACCCACCTTCGACTAACAGCACTCTCCTGGCTACATCTTATGGAGAAAATAATAATTTGGATGTTTTGAATTATAGCAGTAATACTAAAGGCACTCACTGCAGGCCCACCCAAATTCCCAGTGTGGAACATGGTGTCAGGAAGAATGTGGTAAGATGACGGCAGGCCGCTGCTGGGCCTGGGATGCGGTTCACCTTGGCTGCAGTCGGAAGGAACAAGCAGAGCTTTTGCTGGGGCTGCACCTGGTGCTGCCCCTCCTGCCAGCGCAAAGCCGGGCTCTCTCATGGGGCTTTGGACCACGAGCAAGACCCCGAGGGAAGAAAGTGAGGCTGAGCATCGGGAGGTCTTGGATCTGCTCCCAGCTCGGCCACTAATGAGCCTGATGACCTTGGGGGAAGTTTCTATCCTCCCTGGGCCTCCCTCCATCATCAGTACAATCTTTGACTTTTAGAGAGGCAAAGGCCCTGAGAGATCAACCAGGTCTACATTTTCCAAACTGCATTCATTCCCATTCTGCCTGCGTGATTTGAGCTTTTTTCCATGTACCACTTCCATTATCTTTTACTTTCATAAATCTGATTTTAAAAGAAACCAGCATCAGTTACACTAGGCAGAAGGTAACTGTTGACTGTAAAAATGAATTTGCTAAAAATAAAGCCATATATGACACTCTAGCCAGGTAAGTGTTGCCTGTTTAGGAAGATAATAGCAACAAAAATGAAAATACCAATATGCAATATTCCTTGAGATCTAGTATGTGCCTGGCTTGGTTCTGAATGCTTCCCATAGAATAGGTCTGTGTATCATCATAATTCTATGAATTAGTACCTATTGTCACCTTGTCACCCCTCATTTTGCAGATGAGAACAACTAATGCACGGAGAAATAAATTTAAGATCTGCTCTCTCTTATTTAAAAGGCAGCCAGGCTGCATATTAGCATGAATCTAAGACTTTCTCCTTGACATCATCAGAAGGATTAAAAGACAATTTTAAAAGGAAAAAACTTTTTTTCTTGTGAGATTCAGTCTTATTTAATAGCAAAACAAGCATTGATGCCTCTTCAACTGAAAAGACTATGCTCATCTTTGGCCATTTAACCTTTTAAACAGTAAATCTTATGATCCCCCGATCTCTTGACATCCTGGTAGAAGTCAGCATAACCCAGGTTTTGGGTGTCATCCACCTGTTTGCAAATCCAAGCTCTATTGCTTACTTTTGGTGTGATCTCTGAACCCCAGAGTCTCATCTACAGAATGGAAATGATTATAATAGCACCTCATGTGTCCATTGTGAGGGCTATGTCAGAGGGCACACACACACACCAGGCACAATACAGTATATCAAGATTTTAATAAGCACTCACAAATGTTAGGTATTAATACTCCAGGTGGTAATTGATCAGAAGAGCTCCCTCAGAACAGAACCGTTTCTGTTAATAAAGCCTCGTTGGGTTCAGATTTAGAGGAGCGACATCCCTTGATGGTTCATCTTGGGCCTGTGGGCAACCAAAAGCTTCAGGTCTTTTTCCACTGAAGTGCTGTCAAACCTGCTCTCCTACATCTTATACTTTAAAAATAAATTTTCTGAAACTAAAAACAGGACTACGTATTCACCCTTATTAAATTTTCTGCGGATCAGTTTGGCCTATCATTCTAAACATGTCAAGAGAAGTTTGTCTTGATTCTGTCACCTGACCTATTAGTTACCCTTCCTGACCGTGTCACCTCCAGATGTGAAAATTATCTCTTTTCTCCCCACCAAGGTCACTGATAAAATCAAGAACAACTCCAAGGCCAAGGACCGAGCGCTGTGGTACTGTTGACATTCTTTGGGCAGTAGGCCAACTGCCTCATTTTATGGATGAGGTGAGTAAGATTCAGAAGGGCTAACCCATTTGTTCATCATCATACAAGGCAGTAATTTGACTGTATCCCACAGTGTGTATCTCAGAACAATAGTGCTCTGAGAGATTGCCCATAACAAAGGTCTCCTTATCCTGAAAGGTTGGAAAAACATGCAGACTCTTTCCTTCTGGGAGGTTTGCAAGGCCCAATAGCACCCTATAGATTTTGTAAAGTCCTACAATCAAGAATCCTACTAAATTGTTTAGCCCAGCATTCCCCAAGTGTAGGTGACTGCAAAATCCTATTTTTATGTACTAGGATTTAACATCCTATGGAAACAGTGCCCCAAAGTCAGCTACAGAAGGGCACACCTAAAACATGAGGCCCGTGCCCCTCACCATCATGAGAGTAAATTCTGAGGTCCCCATCTTCAGAAAGTGTTGTGAATCCCAAGTGAAAAATAAGATGGCAAAGAACTTTGGGAAGAAAGAGCTAATAAATGGAGGCACAGTGAGATGAAGAAGTCAGGAATCAAGGTAGAGAGCCCCCATGACTCCAAAGCAGGTATAAAACAGGGGCCCAGGACTGAGGAGCCCTACTACGATCCACATCCCTTGCCACCTCCCATCATGCCCTGCCCTGAGACCACCAGCACTAGCCTCATTATGCTTCTACCCCTGGCAAGAAACCAGGGACTCCCAGGGGCTCATTGAGCTCTTCCAAGAAGACCCCTATGATTTAAGGTTGCAATTCTTCTATTTGGCACTTTCCCCCTTCCCTGCTTCATTTCACTCCACAGCAGTTACCATCATGTGCCATATTATTTATTTCACCTATTTGTTTGCTTGTTTTATCTCTTTATTGTCCATGTATCCCTCTACTAGAAAACAAGCTCCATGCTGGCAGGGGTACTGACTTCGTTCACTTGCTTTGTCCTCAGCACATAGATGCTCGTCTGTGGCTGATAGTTGGTGCTCAGTAAATACGAAAACACCACTCAGCTCAAGCCAGGGGGCCTACATGAATTACAGCCTCTCAAAGGGCAAGGATCACGTCTTGGGTTTGCTTTGACTTATTTATGATGTGATACCATCTGCTGAGTGGGTCTTTATTACACCAGAAATGAATATTATTACTCAGATACATATCAATATACAGGGAGAAGCTATTAGTCTCAGAAACCGCATGCTCCCTCCTCTGGTGACCTCATCCGCCAGGCCCTGCATGGGCATGACTCATAAATCCGCAGCATCACCCCTGGCCCTGTTTCTCCTGTGCTACAGCCCACCTTCCCTACAGTTTTCTGGGCTGTCCCACCAAGCTAAGAAGCTCGAGCTCTGCAGGTCCTTCGCTGGAAACACTAAGTTCTCCCTGCCAAAAATTAACAAAGGAATAAAAGCCACAACTACAGTTCCCAACTCTATTATTTTGGCATGTATTTATGTTGGTGGCACTAAAGAATAATTAGGAAAATTGATAAAAGCCACACGTGTTTTTTTCTGCCTTCTCCTTCTTCCTTACAGTCCCTGCATCTGAAATGCCCCTGGCAGCTACTTCCCCCAGCCCCATTTCCACCCTGGTGTTAGGCCTGTGTGTTCCTGGGCAATTGAAATATGCCTCTCCCAACCCCTCTGCTCCCTTGCTCCCATTTTCTTTCAGTTTCAGCAACGGACCATGCCCATTAGTAGGCTATGAAATCACTTACTGTGTCAGGACCAGCATTTAAAAAATAAAATAGAAGAGAACAGAATAGAAAAAAAAAAAAAAAAAAAAAAACCAAAACAAAAGCAGACCGCATTGCAAATCATGTAAAACACTAAATTTGTTAAAGGTGCATGTCTATGCCCTGAACCATTATGTAACTATATTTCTCACAATAATTTGAAAGCCATAGCTCTAACCTAATGTCTTCCCAAGCGAAGGCTGACTTATGTCATACTCTGCCTACACCTTTTAGTGGCTCCAAAATGCCCCATGAATGGGTCCAAACAAATTTACCCACCATTCAGTGGCCGCCCCGCTCAGGCTCTAGCCCTTCCTTTGTAGCTTATTTTCCAGCATTCCTGTACTCACACCTGGAAGGCCCATTATGCTGGAGCACACATAACTTCACAAACGCGTCCTGAGGTTCCCCACTGCCATCATTTTTCATATGCTCTTCTTTCTTCTAGGGGGGATAGTCTCAGTTAGGATGAGCAATTTTACTCTCTCGGGATAGGTGGCAATGTCTGCAGATTTTTTTGGTTGTCACAACTGTAGTGAGGCAAAAGTGCTGTTGGCATCTAGTGGGTAGAGGCCAGGGATGCTGCTAAATACACTGCAATGCAGAGCAAAGTGTCCCGCAACCAAGAACTCTATGCCTCAAATGTCTGTAGGACTGAGGCTGAGAAAGCCTGTTGTGCAGCAGTGGGCCGCGAGTTCTGGCATGCATCGAAATCACCTGAAGGACTTATAAAACACAGGGTGCTGGGCCAGTTTCTGGTTCCACAGACGTGGGAGTTGGGGTGCAAGAACATGCATTTCTAACTAATCTTAAGGGAGGCTGACGCTGTTGTTTGGGAACCACAAGAGCTCCATCTAGACTCCAGTCACCTCTGCTTTCGCCAGGGCTCCTGTGACTCATCCTAAGGCTTTAGGGGCAGAGATCAAGTGCCTCCTCCTTCACGGAGCCTTCCCTGATACCGGTTCCAGCAGTTGGCCTGTCACTCAAACTCTCTCTCGCTCCTGTCCTACCGTCACGCTTCCCTCACTCCAGGGCCCAGGTGCTGCCCAGGCCAAGGCCTACACTCACCTGCTGCCTCTTCTCCAAAGCCCTTTGGGCAGTCTTCCTGGCTGAACGGATTCCATCATCCAAAGCACCACTGTGGCACACGTCTGCCCAACTGGTTCTCTGTGAGCCTCGTTCTGTCTGCTCCCCTCCGCTCTGGGGATTATCAACATGCCAAGGAAAGTGCTGGAGCACGAAAGGATACGTCGGCCTTTTCCGGGCACCGAGGTGGGAACCGAAGGAAACAGGGGCCAAATGAGGAAAAGGGACAAAACAATAACAGAACAGTCCAGGGATCACCGATCATGGAAGTGAGTGCTTGTGGTCTAATTTTTGTTCTTCACTCTTCTGTCCAGAACCAGCATGGTCTCCCCCCTTCTCACTTGATGATGAGAGAGGACACAAGGAACAAAGAGAGAGACAAGCCCAGCCGTGCTCTTGGAGCATCTTACAGACTCTCTGCGCCACGCGCCAAAGAACGGCGTCCTGAAGATGGCCCTCTAACTTGCCAATTTCCTGCATTGCCCCAACTCTCTGTATTCACTTAGATCCCCTGTGTATACATTTTTAAATACAATTTTGTTTTAGTCATATCATCAAAACAAGTACTTTTTAAACAGTCTTTTCTCTCCAAGCAAAGTGTCTTTACCATAGTTATTTCAAATCCCTCCTTAGCCAGGAAAAGGCCAGTCACACTTTAAACTGTCATGAGTAAGAGTTTAATTTAGACCTAATAAGACAGTTACTTTATGTTAAATACCATATGGTTATTAGAAACATATTTATTGAGGTTTAACAAGTATATCAAGGCAGTACTCCATAAACAGCGGGGATTAACAGGATGCAGTTAAGGATTCTTACATCAGGCAATGTATCTTGTGAAGAGATGTACTTTATATTAACCATTAAACATAACAACGAGGACTCTCCCAGTGGTTTTGTGCACTGCCTGTTCACCCCGGCACCCCTAAAATCTGTTCCTGTGTGAGATGGGCATGAAAAATGAGCTTAGGGTCTTCCCCTCATCCTCATTTGTGCTCTGAGCAAAGCCAACTGCACCATTTGGCATGATTGATGAGGGCCATTTAGGGGAGCTTGCTGGGGTGGTGGGGAGAAGAGTTTAGGAGGAGCCACATGGAATAACTCAGAGGGAAAGGACTTACGGGGGCTTGGGCCAGGTCTCCGTTGCTCACCAACTCTCATCACACATGCATACATGCATGTATGCAGCCACACATACCTAATATCATGTCACAAAGACAGTGCTTAAGAGAGGAAATAAGAACCCCAAGTGTCTGAGCACACTGCTGACCCACAGCACACGCCAAGTGTAAGGTCCTCTGAACTTGCCACATTGCGGACATGAGAGGAAGGAGGCATCTCACCTGACCGTCCAGTCTCCTCCCACCAGAGCCTGTGCTTACAGCCTGGGTTGACACTAGGACAATGCCCCCAATGCCATGATGCTAGTTCAGCAGGTTGACTTCACAGTAGGGTCAGGTCATGGGACTTCGGACAGGTCATGAGTAAGAACCAGCAAACACTAATACCTTTAACAGTTAGCCAACATGTTGAAGGGAATTATTCATAAATATTTGAAGGGCAATGGGGTCCAAATTTTGAGTAAGCGGTGTGAGTCTCCAGGTTTTCCCCAGTGCATTAGACCCCTTTTAAGAGTCAATATTTCGTCCCAACTAAGGTTTCAAATGCCAACCAAGCCTCAGACCTCCCTCATCTGACCTTCACACACAATGTTCCCGATGCCTCCATGTCCTTACGTGGTTATACAGCCACCAGCCAGGTCCCTACATGGTGACCTAGGAAAGATATTTGTGTGGGATAGTCTGCTGTCTTAGAACCATGTTTGGAATTCCTTCTACATTTCTCAAAGATTATTTGTGTGTGTGTGTGTGTGTGTGTGAGAGAGAGAGAGAGAGAGAGAGAGAGAGAGAGAGAGAGAGAGAGAGAGAGAGATAAGGGAAGAGAAGAGAAAAGAATATATAATCATCACGTCAGCACAATGAACAGGCCCAACTGCATGAGGATAATTATGTTTTACAGTTTTGCTAAACACAAGAAAGTATTTTCTCAGGCCGTTTAATTGAAACAACATCACGGGTTATACCTTCATTGTAATAAAACTCTACTGTGTGTCCAAGTGCCAGGGGATTTATTAACTTGCTCAGAGCTCTGAGAATCAGCAGGCAGGGTCAGACGTGGCTAGTGATGATGACATCATCGGTTTTGGCAGCTCTTTTCAACT
This sequence comes from Noctilio leporinus, assembly GCA_004026585.1. Lineage (NCBI taxonomy): Eukaryota > Metazoa > Chordata > Mammalia > Chiroptera > Noctilionidae > Noctilio > Noctilio leporinus. The sequence goes on from PVIW01000078.1 coordinate 589,285, forward strand.
GGTGTTGAGTGAGGTAATGTCCCCAAAATTAAAAATGACAGCAAGATTAATGATGATAGATTCACTGACTTTTTTTCATGATTTAAATTGGTGTTCTGTTTCTTCCATTCCGGACGGCCAAGACAGCTTCATGCCATTAGCTTGGTGTATCAGCAAAGCCAGATAATGGAGACCCCTCTTTCTGCCACCTGGGGGAGGCTGGGAATTCAGGACTAGATGTAAGTTAGGGCTGGGGCCAAAGGGAGACCCACCCTCAGGTCCTTTGCAGAGGATACTGAGATGTGCTGCCTTTATCAGACCAGCAAACTCACGCATTGGATTTGCTACTTCAGTTCGAGGAAAATTATGTGCTCTGCAGGGGGCTGCTGTGTGCAAGAAATGCCCATCAAGTCCTGCCCCCCCTGGGTCAGAAGGTGCAAACCCTAGAACTGGACCTCTGCCGATCTTACTCTATATACTTCCCAGAATGAAAATGTTTGCTGGAGGATATTAAGAGCAAGAAGGAAATTCTGAGGTGGAAGATTGGAAGATGTTCAAGCTGCATGAAAAATGTCCATTTTACCAATCATTTTAGAGACTCAGCAAGTCCTTCCCCTCCTGGTATCCTACAAACAACTATCATTTTAATTAATGAATTATTCTTCTTCCATTCTACTATAAATGCCTTAAACACAGAGATTAATGGCTTTCATCATTGTAATTCCAACAACAATCATAGCAACATAGAGCAGGCACTAAAAATATTTACTGAACGGATGTTACTTAGACAGATACTTTAAGGATTTCTCACAAGATGCTGAACTTGCCAACCAGGTTTATGGAACATATTTTCAAATAATGAAAGCATTTTTTTTTTGAAAACACAGTCAAATTCATTACAGTCACCAGCCCATGTGGACATGTTCTCACTAGTGTGAAATAAGGTGGTTTACTATTTCAAAAAAGGAAAAAGAAGAATGAAATAAAATTTTAAAAAGGAAAAGCCAAAATGACCTAGGCTGATGTAATGGAAAGCCATGCTGCAGAACGGGCCAGGCTGGCCCAAGTCCTCGGGGCTGTCTCACTGTGTGCGTGATGTTTCCTTCAAAAATGGCTCAGCGGCTACTGCACAGCCTTGCTTAGAGGTGACCCTGTTGGGAATGGGGGGTTGGCAATTGGGAAGGACATGTTTTCCTGTCTTAAAAGAGGGGATACGGGGTTTTAGTTGGCAGGGCATGAGGATGTGGGAATTCACTGGGGTTCTTTCTGGTAAGTCCTATTTCTAGGCAACACTTCACTGTCTCCAGAGTCAGGAGATATGGAGGCTTGTCCTTGGCCTGCCTCTGCCCCTTGCTAGCTGAGATGTTTCAGCAAGTTCCTTCCCCTCAGGGCTTCATATACCCCACTGGTAGGGTGAGTGAGTCCCTGGAGTTGACCAGCACTAGGACCCTTTGCAGGCCAGTCATTCTCTGATGCTGGGGGGTGTAGCTGCTCTTGGGAGGGGAGCCCAGACAGATCAAGTGAACTATACTAACTCCTTACTCCAGCTGTTCAAACAAACTCAGGGCTTTCTCCCGCTGAACTTCATGGTCCTGGCTGGGGTGAGGAGGTTTCCCTTGCTCTCTGTTCTTTGGACAGCTCTGACTCCAAGTATTTTGCTTCTAAGCAGGTTCCAACCCTCCTCCGAGGCCCTCACAGCCCTTCAGCCCCACTTCTTGGGCCACCATCTCTATCATGTCCTTTCTTCTCCCAAATGCACTATGCCCCCTCACACAGAACCTCACCATAGATGGAGGGCTTGTGGGGAGCACCTGGTCTGGCTGATGAGAAATACAGGGGATGGAACCCTACTAACATACTTTTTGCCTCCAGCTACAGCACTTCTTTGTGGGGAAAAAACTAACTACGTTTGACAACTTTTGGAGCGTTTAACCAATTTGCAATGGTTTCCGTTACTAGGCACTGCGTCACCCAGCCCCCACACCCTGGATGCACAGGGCAAGGTGAGGACTCCAGCAGCCAAGTCCATGCGAGATGATGCCGGGGTGACCGGAACACAGTTGACAACTGAGCCATGCTAGGGAGTTCAAAAATATTCATTGTTAGGAAGCTGATTCCTCCCCACGGTCTAAGGCAAGGCTTCTTATGAATCATGGCCCTAACTTTTCCCCCTAGTAGCCTTATTGGGACAAGAGGTGGAGGAGTAATATATGCGTATGAGTGCCAGTCCATGGGGTCAGGCTTTGCCTCCCCATCCAACACCAAATGAACATTGAGCCTCGCTGGTGAGTTTGGTTCACCAACCAGGACAGTCCGTTCTTTGTGAACAGTTCCTTCCACCAGATTCTTAACCTGGCTGCCCCTGAGAATCATCTAGGGAACATTTCTAAGCTGCCAAAGCATGAACTCCTACTCCAGAGGTTCAGATCCAATTAATATGAGGAGAGGAAAGAGGCCTTGGAATATTTTTTGAAAGCTCTGCAAGTGATGCTAATAGGGTCAGGAGTCAGCTCCCTAAATGTAAACATGAGACGGTCAGTGTGAAAGTTTCTGTGGTGGGGGAAAGCCTGAAGGCTAACGGGCAGAGGTGAGGCCAGAACAGAGTATCCTCTTCTGTTTTAGCAGCTCCCTAGTGTGCCACAGACTACTGGTGACAGCTTTGTGCCCTGTGGGGGAGCAGAGGGCCCAGGGAAAAGTCTGTCCCACCTCCCCGTTGAGTCCCAGATCCCTAGCCAAAATCAAAAAGTGGTCTCTTTCCACCTGTCCATGAACCTACCGACACTGTGTTCATATTTAAATGTCAGACAGAAATGCGAAGAAGAGATTACTACTTTATGGTGCAGAACACAGGATGGCACTCATGGGAGATGTGGACAAGGAGAAGGTGGTTGGATGCCTCTATGTGATTCCTGAAACCACAATCTTAGTGGAAATACCATGAAACTAGCACTTTATCCTGCTTTAGGGATAAATATTTGGCCTACCACCAGCAAATCTAGAGTGACCAACCACCCAGGTTTGCCTAAGACTATCCTGCTTTTAGCAATGCAGTCCATTTTCCCAAGAGACCCGTTGGACCTAGGAAATCTAAGACAATTGATCCTATCTGCTGAACAGGCTTGCAAAGAACTGACCATAGATGGCTCTTCCCAAAGTTAGAAACATGTCACCAACAGACATGATTTGCTCCTAAACTGCAGATGGATGAAGGGTGGCATTAGAAGCTGAACCTTTTGCATCCAGAACCTCTCACAGAGGTCAGATTAGGAATAGTATTAGGAATAGAATTTATTATATTATTACTCAACCCAACCCAATTCAAGCCACCTGCAGCTTCTCTCCAGATGCTTTAGAGTTGGGATCTAGAGAGAGACTGTACCATCTTCAATGACTGGGCCATAACATGCACGCTTGGGAGCTGTTGGTTGCCCCCAAGCCTTGCACATCTTGAAGAAAGGAAGCCAATATGCAGTGGGAAAAAGATAAAAGAGGCACTGAGGCAGAAGCAGAGAGAAAAGAGGGAAAAAGAAACCTGTGTGGGATTCTGCATGGGTCTCAATCTTCTGTTCCCAGGCCTTTTCTGATCCCCATCAGGTCTCCTATTCTTTGGTTTCATAAGATTCTATCCACCTCTTTGTCTGTTTCATTTTCAAGGATGGAATATTTCAATCCCAACTGACTTAAGCAAAGTTTTATTATTTCCTATTAGTGAACACTTGGGGTGTGTCCAGCTGCTGGCACTACTTGATCGAAGCCTCAACAATGCGACCATCCCTCTTTCTCCACTGCTCGCCTCTAGTTCTGCAGGAGGGCTTGCTTTCAGCTCTCTGGCGGGCCCCCTCTTCGTACTCAACAGATGGCTCCCAGAACCCCCCAGAACCCCCAGAACTCTACTCTGGTAGGGTTATTCTCAGTGACAAAAGGATTCAGTAAAAGTCTTAAGGTTTCTCAATGGCCCAACTTGGATCTCTTGAGCCAATACCCAGGGCCTGGGGGAACTCTTAGATTCAGGTCTCCCCACCTGAGCATTGTAGGGAGACCTGAATCTCAAGGCCAGGCTGCTGACAGAGGAAAAGCCAGCTCTGCTGAGGCCCATGGATTGAGATGGAGAAGAGGTGATTTCCTAGAAGACATTGATATAGTTACTATGTGCAAAGTGGATAGATAGTAGAAATCACAAGTAGAGGTATCCCGCTCACCTTATTTAAAAATCCATATATTTTACCTAAGTCAAACTCAGTGGGTTCGTTACAACTAAAAAGGATCCTAACAGTAACAATAATACAGCCCACAGTTACAGCACAACATTCCAGGAATCTCCTTCCTCCCTGTAATTTCACATAGTCCTATCAAAGGAGCAGACATTGGGCCCACAGCCATACTGGCATTTTTTCCAAATAAAGAACAAAGTCCCGCTCAGTTGCAAAAGGTTTCAGTGTTCATTTGAACTTCTAAATATGAAAAAAAATTACAATATTATAAAAGGACATTTTTTTTTCAAAAATTGTTACATAAATAGAAAAGCCGCATTTGTCCAGAATATTGATCAGTCTTCTCTCATGCCAGCCAAAATCTAGAAACCAGAGGCTTTATGAGAATGACTTCATTAATAACAGCAGTCACCACAAAAAGCTTTAGCAAAATGGAAGCATGAATACTGTTGACTTCAAAGGTTGTGTCTATTCTGTTTGCACTTACTTCTGGTTCTGTTACCACTGGGTCTTATCTGAGAAGAACCAATGAGTACTTACAAACCAATGCATAAAAATAAGAAAGCATCAAAGAGAAGCAGAACTTAGGCTCCTTGTCCCATCTGTCAATCTTACATTCCTTGATATTATGACTCCCCATTCTTTATAGAAATTCAGACTTCAAGCCCCACAGTCTGACTCCAAGGATAATTTCCAGAATTACCTACTGTCTACCTTCAGCATGAAAAATGAGGCAGTACTTGCAAAGCACAGGGCCAAATGTAGTTCTTTAGTCAGCTGTTGCTCCCACAAGGTTGAATATCACATACTCCAGAGTTGGTTGTTCTTGGGTTTTCATAAAAATCTATCACTTCTTAGCTCTGTAACCTGACCTGATTTTATGCAACCTCTCTGGCCTGTGTCTCCTCATTCGTGACTGGTTAATAATAATGTCTGTAAGACTGATATGTGCTAATGCAGCACAACGTCTGGAAAGTGAAAAGTGTTCAATAAATAAAGGGTATCAGTATTCCTATTATTACTTTATCTGTACTGACAGAGAGAAGGCCCCTCAGACAATCAGAAGCTGGCTTAGTACTGCCAGTTAGGCCATGTTGTTCTCCAACTGAACATAACAAATTTTACAGTGTCAGTATCAGACAAGACTGCTCTGTGACCATGATGGATCAAGAAAAAATAAGACCACTCCATAATTATGTTTGAATACCTAAAAAACATGAACACTGTTCACAGCACAAACATAACCCAACTTCTTTCTTTCCTGGCTGATATGATTGACTACTGCTTCTTATCAATTATAGCCTTACCCTTGTCCAGTGTTCCCTGCTTCTACGTAAAGCTTGTTTAGAGACTCCCCCACCCCACCTAGTTTCCCTTTCTAAGTAAGATTTCTTCAGCCACCCAACCATAGGATTAACCCTACTTTCTGACAGCCTCCATCCAGAGCGAAACCCTGCTTTCTTCACCCTCTTCCAAATCACCTAACACAAACACAAACCCTACCATAAGTCTTTTTAACACCCTCTTACGGAGATGCCTCACAGTTCCTCAAGCTGTGTGTTCTCCCTCACTGCTATAGACAGTAAGCCCACCTTATTCAACTACAGGTGTATTCCTGGTGGTCCTTGGCTTACAGAATTGATAACAGTAATAATAATTATAATGGCCACTAATTATTGATCATTTATCAAACACCCAGGCCTCTTCTAAGCAATTTATGTGTTAGCTTAATCCTTAAGTCAATTTTAGAATATATCGTGAATATCTTCAATATAATATTGAGGAAATGGATTTATAGAGAGGTGAAAAAAGTTTCTGAAGTCAAGAGAGCTAATAAGTGGTGGAGCTGCTACATAAGCCAAAGCCTCTGACCCTAACATGCCACTTCTCACTGAACCCTCCTGGGGACTGTTACCATGCTATGAGCAGAGGCAGCCCCTCAAGTTTATGAAGATTATGAAATCACCACAATGTGCAAGGCATGGAGAATTGGGACAGCCTGGAGAGAGTTCCTTCACCAGGTTTCACTGGCAATGTACTGGCTAGCATTTTAGGGTCTGCAAGGAAGAAGGAACCATAGTCCCTGATCTCAAGGAACTTCTAAGCCAGCTGAGGATACAAGACTTAAATACACTGATACATAAACAGCACTACAACCAGCAATATCAGAGACACATTAGGACAGAAAAATGCATGCGGTGGTGTCAAATGAGGTGTGCAGATGGTACTGGGAGACAGCTCACTGTGGGCTGCAGGCTCAACCCACATGCTCTAGCTTAATGCACAACCAGGAAATCAGCTAAGCTGCTTTGTTAGTCAGGGCAGGGAGTGAAAGAACAAAGTTTGAATAAGAAGAAAGCTACTGAAATTACACACAGAGGGTATATAAAATTACATGACTTTTTAAATTTACTTTTTGGTAATTCATTATTGAGAAATGATCACTCAGTCTAAAGGAGAGGCCCCTGGTTGTTTCCAATAGACTCCATATCAGCAGTGAGCTGGAAAAATAAAACATAAAGTTTGCTTCTATTCAGAAGTTGAGCCCTGGACTGACCCTATCTGGCTTCTGCTGTGGGATACACTACGGTTTGTGTCATTCCACTCTGGTGTCATAGAAAAGTGCTTAATGACAACTCCAGATACAGCATCCTGGGAGGATTCTCAGATGCCAACAGCCACATTAAGATTGGGGATTAGTTCTGCAAGGGGATATCCAAGTTCTTGTAGCATATTACAAGGGCTCATGGAGTGTTCTAGCACTTTTAGACCTAGACGAGATAAAGATCAAGTAAATTCTCAAGGAATTCAAAAAGTATGTCTGATCAAAGGCTTTGATTATCAACTTGGATAATGACATTGGGCAAGTTATGCAACCAATTATCTGCAAGTGGGATTTAGTAACAATACCCAACTCATGGGATGACCATGGGATTACATAACATAATGGTCGCAAAGGACTTTAATGTGTTTAACATACACATTAAGGTTTCTTAGAATGTGTTAGTAACCAATATTGCCATTATTCTACATAGTCATACTGTCCTAGGGACTTAGATAAAAACGAAACATGAGATATGGTCTTTCTGGCCATTCCTAAAAACTCTAGATTGGGGATTTGCCCATCCTGATTTCGGCAAGTCATTCAATTCTATTATTTAGCCACCAACCTATTCTGACAAGTTCAGGAGCTCGACTACTTCATTTTGATTTCCAGCTCCATCATTTATCTAGAATTATGGCAATTTCCTTCACCTGTTTCTGACTCAGTTAGTTTTTAAAAGCAATGAGATTAATAATGATTTCTATATCTTAGGAATATGTGAAGAGTAAAAGAAATAATGTATACCAAACCCTATCATCATCATCATCATCATCATCATCACCATCATCACTACCATCCTTACCCTCATCCTCATCTTCCTCCTCCTCCTCAGTATCATCAGGAATATCCCAGTTTTTCCCTTTATCAGAGGAGATTCAAGCTCAGTGATCTCCAACATGTCCTGGCCAGCTGAACTTTCTGAGGCTTTCTTTTAGAAAATATTGTTCTCTGTTGGTAAAGACAAAGTTTCTGACCCCATTCTAAAGTGCTACATGGGGGTGGTACACACTGTCAATCACTTATATATATTAATAATAACAAATGACCTACATTTGCCAGTTTGCTGGCTGAGGTCACAGGTCTAGTCCTCAGGAGGAAGAGAGGGAAGGGGGATAAGGAGGAGGAAGAGGAGCTGCAGAGGAGAACACAGCTGTGTTCTGTGTCAGGCTTGAGTGCGAAGACCAAACGGATACATTGGAAAAAGCTTTGGAGAGAGTCAAGAGACTTGGATTCTAGTGCTGGCACCATCTGCATTTCCCCCGGACCTACATTCTTTTTTCCAAAAGTATAAACTTGGTGTTGGAGATTAAAACTGGACTACAACATATGTAAAGTTCCCTTCAACTATAATCCTCTAAGGTTCTCTTAAACCAATACTTCACAAAGAGTAGTTTGCATGGATTAAAATTATTGGGCTTCTAAGTGGAAAAAATGCATATTCCTGGATTTCTACCTGCAGTCATATAGGAGTCAGAATCCGGGGGGCAAAAGCAAGAATAAGGCCAGAAGTACATCTCTATCAGTGACCTTCTTAGAGATCCCCTGCCCTGCACTGCAGAAGAGAGAGACTTTGGAGTAATGATGGAAATAAGCAGAGGGAAGTGGAGAATGGGAAGGAAGCCCCTGCCTGATCAGGTAGATCACCGTGAGTTGAACAACCCGTAGAACATGCTGGGCACTTAAACCATTGCCATTACTGAAGATGCCAAGAAGAAATATTTATAGTTTCTTTTTAACACAGTCTATAAAACAGAAGGTTGATTCAAACATAAATTACCTGCCACATCATTCTTTAACCTTTAAATCTTTCTCTAATGGCTTGAAAGGTGGCTTATTAAAGCAAAGTGAATGTTTAACTACAACATATATACTGATTAGTTTATGAACATGTAGAAAGGCAGAAGTTACTAAAAATGACAGGTTTGCTAACAAAAAAAAAAAAAAAAGACAAACAAAAAATTTTAAGGAATTTTTAGTCTTGAGAAAAAGGCTTAGATATCATGGGTTGTGACTTTTCTCCCTTCATCTTAGTTCTGCTTTCTGGACTGGTTCTACTCTCTGGATGAATCTTCCCATGTAGTAGGAAAATGGCAGTTTCAAGTCCCAAGGATACATCATAATTGGTTAACAATCCTAAAGGGAAGACCACGTGCCAGTACTTAGGCTCTTTCTGCAACTCAGATGAAGCTCTCATTGGACTAGCCTAAGTCACATGACTGCCTCTGAGCCAATGACTGTGGCCTGAGAATTGGCATATGCTGACTGGTAGCTTAGGTCACATTCCCACTACTAGATCTGGGGAGCACAATTCAAACACACAGACTAAGAATTAAACAACAGTGGTTCCCCAAGCGCAGCCAGGGTGAGGCCACCAGAAAAAGGAACGTAACGTAGTCAGGCAAAAACAACAGATGTCCCTGCAAAATCTTCAATTAGTAAATATCTTTTATGGAGTGAATACAGATTTTTAAAACCAAGTAGTAAATTACAGCTCGCCCAGTATATTTTGTTTCCCGTGTGTGTGGTCGACATGTTTTCTATTTGTTATAGGTATGATCCTGTACACTCTTGTGGCACATGTAGTATCCTAATGGTCATGGAAAATTACATGACAAATAGAGATGGAAAACATGAGCAAAGTTTTGATCATGGTTTAATTACTAAAAGAACAGCTCCACCTATAATTCTTTCTGTCTCCTGCCAACAGTGACAAAGTAGTTGGAGATACTGCAAATGTGCTTTTGAGAACCTTCTGCAGCAGTTGCAGGAGTGGGACCAAAAGCTCAAGGAATACACTCACCAGGAAAACACTTTTGGGGTGGGGTGTGTGTGTGCGCGCGCACGCATGCATATGCGTGTTTTAGAATCCCTGTAAGAGAAATTTTTGGGTTTGTTCACCTCTGAATTCTCATTACCTAGCATAATCACTAATACATAATGGGTAGTCAATGAATATTTACTGATGATTATTTAAATGAACAAGTCAGTGAATGGTTTCATTTTTAGAACTAGATTTTAGTCACAAACAGAATTTCAACTTTACTTAACTTGTGGAGCTATTTTACAGAACATGATGGTCCTTAAAACACACACACACACACACACACACACACACACACTTTTCAAAAGCTGCATCAGTTTTTGCCCCTTCTTTATTTACAAAGGAATGAGTCAAATTTTGGAAGTAAAAAAATAAACTGACCAGGAAATGCTATTATAGTTTTATTCACAAGCTGAATCCTACACAACTTCCAGATGCTAAAATGCCTGGCACTATTCAGCATTGCCTACAATGTAGGATGGCAAAGATAATGAAAAGCAAAACTACTGTGACTTTAATTAGCTATTTCATTACATAAGGAATTGGTTTCAAATTTGTTCAGCAATTATAATCTCCCAAGGCATATATACAGAAACATAGCACTGAATTGAGAGAGTATCAGAAATTTTATATTTTTATTTATTTAATTTTATCCAAGCCTGTGCCCTAAGTGTAATCTGCTCCATTTCAAAGATGAGAAAACTGTTACCAAGCGGTTAAGTAATGTTTCATATTTACACAGTTTCCTGATGCCCTTTCTTATTTATTTTTTTGTATGTGCCTGAGGAATTCTATAGAGATTTTTAATTTAAGTCACATCCATGTGGCACAGCTCTAACTTCAAATTTAGGTTCTTGCACTATCAACCCTCAACTTCCAAATATGGTTTTATTTTAATGGAATACACCAGAAAGAATACATAATTTTCTAAGTTTAACTACCAATTCAAGTCAACAAAGTTTAACATCATTCACTGTAGGGTAAAATGAAAAATGGCATATAGTGGGAAAATGTGGATTATTTGAAGTCAGAAAATGTGTTACAGTCCTTTGCCCCATTCCTATGAGGTAAAAAAAAAAAAAAAAAAAAAAAAAAAAAAA